>CM037852.1:103827678-104574617 GCA_021234595.1 Delia radicum
TTGGATTATTATTATATCACTTATGTAGTTACACATAGAGTAAGATTTGGAGACATATAATAATATCAAGTACCATATAAAAAATTATCTCAATAAAATGATCAGATGTCTTTGTATATAATATATAAGCCGTAATCTGACTCCATACAAGTCAGATATGACTTAATATATTATTATATTATTATGAAGGGTCCGCCAAATAACTTTTTTTACTTGAAAATGCTATAAAAAAAAACTACTGAATATTTTTCTCAAATTTCTTTTTTTATTTGAAAGTACCAATCCTTCCGGTTAATAATGGAAAATAATTTCATTCAAATGCCTGCCTCGGCTGGCCATTCAGTAGCCTACACGATCGGTGCAATTTTTAAGCACATTATCGATTGTGTGCAGCTGTATTTTACAAATGGCTCACGAATATTGTCCTTTAAAGCGTCAATTGTCTCTGGCTTGTTGGCGTAACACTTATCTTTGACGGCACCCCACAAATAATAGTCCAACGGTGTCAAATCGCAGCTCCGATGTGACCAAACGACATCAGCTCTGCGGCTGATTTGAATTTTCGCACACACTTCTGCAACATTACCATGATTTTCAAAGTAATGTCGCAATATTTCCCAGCGTTGTTCAAGCGTATACACAACCATATTCGTTCAGCGGAAGGATAAAACTAATTATCTGTCAAATGAGACATGAGCTAAGTGTTACCATTCACGAAATAAGCACTAGTTGAAAAAAAAGTTAGATGGCGGACCCTTTATATGACTAGATATAACTATTTTTTACTATTCACACAAAAATTAGTTTTTTTTTCTCTATTAAAACCTAGGGAGTATGGGAAATTTTTTTTTTTGATTTTTTTTTTTGCTAAAATAAACACTTTTTACAACCAGAGTAATGTTTTTTAAATAATTGTAAAGTTATTTTTAGCATTTTTTATTTAAGGAAATGGTTACATATTTATTAAACAAAATGTAACTTCAAAAATTACATTATCAATTTTATGATAATATTTTAGAATAAAATAATATTTTAGAATAAAATAATATTTACATTTAAACCACTGATATGAAATTATTTAACTTATTAAAGTAATAAACCCAATGAGAATTAATAACATCTAATACAAATGAATTTAAAATATTTAATACCAATATTAACACATTTATAAAAAGCAACTACATACATAAATATTACATAAAAACAACAACAATATGTTTTGAGCTATTGTACAATATAAAAAATGTCAAGGAGTTCCGAATTGATTCAATTAAGTATTAATTGAGAGCTTTTGAAATGTTTAACAAATCGATTTAATTAAAAAAAGTATTGAAATATTTTTTTTCTGTGATTGTATGACAATTTATGTAAAAGTATCTTTACATAAGATTTTCTCTATATTTATTTAAAATATTTAGATATTTTAATGAAATTTGTCGCGCTGATTTATATTACCCCGAGGACAAAGCCAATTAATTGTGAATTCTGTAGGGGAAAGGCTTACAGGTTGCCACCCCTTAGCTTTTTTCCCCATAACTCATTATAAAATCAACGTATTGTTGTCACAGGTTCACAATCCTGAGGTAGAAATAATTTGAATTTACAAAATATAAAAATTTTATTGCAAATATTAAAAAGTACCTATAACCGACCCCTTATAAAAAAAGCTTGCACCACTAAAAATGGCTGAAAATGGAGAAAATGCAAGTAAAACACCTGATTTGGAAAATTTAAGAAAAATTATTAAATTTTATTTGCATTCGGTGGCTGTGAACATAATAAATTTTGTGAAAATCTGCATACAAATTTTAATTTTTAAAATGGTATGGATTCATTCCAAGTCATCATCGGAATCATAGTTCGAGCAAAACACTGAAGCGCTTATTGATACATTACGCGTGAACTGTTGTTTTGCATTCGTGACTTTTTAGATGTTTGACATCAAGTTTTAGAGCAAACTAATATGCCAATTGCTGAAATTCAATGATGCTCAAGACATAAAAGTGTTGGAGCCCTACACCACATATTCAATCTGCTCCTTTTCTTGTTCTTAATTAAAACCTACAGAAAGACCAGGAAACAACATTTAAAAAAGACAGTGCTCCCTTTCTATTTATTATCGATTCTGATTGCTTTAATTGCTTCGAGCAATGCATCAAAATCCTTAATACCGCGGTCGGTTGTTCTTGGGGTGCGCTGACATTACCAGAATCTCTAGAAAATACTAAACCTGAATAAAAAATGTTATATTTTGACTCAAAGGCAATTAAAATGACAAAGTAAATATCACAGTGACAAGTGCGTCTAATTGGAGTTTTGTCACTCACAGCCTACACAATATATTATTTTAATTAGAAGAGACAGAGTTACCAATGCATACACTTAGAATAATATGTAGGTAAAGACCAAAGCAAATGTAGTCAAAAACAAATGAAATTTCATTAAAAAAAAGGACGACTTACATTTTAGTAAATTCAACTAACATTGTCATTTGTTTTTTAATGTGCAAAAAATGATTAACAATTGTAGTAAAAATGAACCACATGTTAGTAAAAAAAACAAACATTTATGATTTTTATTTTTTTTAATAACAAAAAAACTACTGTAAAACTGAATGTAAAATCATAAAACAGTCATTTGATGTGGTTTGTTTTTTAAGTGAACTACAAGGGTAGTAAAAAATTTAATTTGTTCTGACATTTACATTTAAAATAAAGAAACTGTATTACAACCCAAACAACTACATATTTTTAAAACAGAAGTTCCCTGAGTGTATGAACAATTTATTTGTGTAATTTCGACGCATGGGTCGGCCCTAAACTAATGGACCGATTTAAAAATGGTATTCAAAAGATGTATTGAGTATTAAATAATATTTGTTTGGAAGGTTGATTCACCAAAATATCTTGAAAATATCAAAAACTACTCCATAAAAATATGTTTGCATGCAATATTCTGTTTTAGCAGGCCTTAATATCGCATGTTTGACGCATTTTTGTTGTAAACTAGTGTTAGTTGTTTAGAAAGTTATGAGAAATCGAATACATCTAGAAATGATTTTTATGACTACTGGATACATGTTCTTAAGTGTTTCTTCCTTACATGGGAGGTATCCCGACCCGGAACGTCGGATCTTAATGAACTGCGGATATGTTGTAGAGAATAAAAATTTAAGCGGCCTGTGTTTTTTTAGCTGCCAATCTCATGTTTATTCTGCAATAAATCGTTCAGAAATTAACCCATTAACGATTTTTTCGGTTTATTTCGGTCTATTTAAAGTAACTATGGCCAAATTTGTTAGAAAATGGAAGGTTTTTGAAGACACATTCAGCGGTGTACAAATTATGTTTAAAGACTTTCTAGTAGTTTTGTTATTAAAAAAAATGTGTTTGTGTAACATTAAATCTGGCGTTTTATTAAGAAGCTACACACAGAGAAATAAAGTGCCAACCGAATTGAAAAGTGCATTTTAATAGTAACAACTTATAAATTCAGTTAGTACAACGTTATTTAGATTGAATTTCGGAATATTTTATGTGTATCAACAAAAATTCAGTTGAATTAACCGAACTTTATTGGGAAAACTAATGTTCAGTTGAACCAATAGACTGAAATTCGTAATAACCGAATTTGAGTCAAAGTAACCGAATTTCAGTTGGCAAAGAGCTAAATTTTTCTCTGTGTGTATAGTTGTGTTAAGCTTAAAATAATGCAAAGTAATGCCAATTTAAATTAATCGAGAGGGTGTCTGAGCTTTTTGCGATATTCGCAATCGTTCGTTTTTATGCGACTTTTCATGAAGTAACTTTTTGTTCTATATTTGAAATAATTCAAAAATGTGGCTACTCTGCGTCCACTATATAGGCAATACGGGTATCAAAATTTTTGTTTTCTTGAGTACTTTAATTGTGAGCAAATAATTTTTCACAAAAAAAATCGAATTTACACGATTTTTTCAGGAACGTATCTATTGTGTGAATCGAGGGATATGTGTACTTAAAACTTGTTATGTTTCCTTTAGCTGTAAGTGTTTTAAAACATTTTAAAATTGTTGAGTGTATTTTCTTGTTTATAAATATTTAAAATTATTAAGTATTTTAGGTGATAAAAAATTTGGTCAATTAAAATCGACAACGAACCTTTTTAAAACTGAACCTCTCAACCATAGTGTTCAATTATGTTTAAGGCTAACAAGGGAGTCCTTCCTAGTGTGAATTGAGGCTTCGCTAAAATGCTTTTAGGTGACAAAGATGTAAGGGAGAATGTCCTAAAATTACCAAATTCCATTTTTTTTGTACTATACTCATACACAGAACGAACTTTATTCATAATTAGGAATTACTTTCTTTAAATTTGATTCGTAACATGTATGAACAAATTTCTACAATTTATGAATGTTTTATAAATAATTCCAATTTAATTTTTTTATTAAAACAAGCCAGTTTAAAAAAACAAAAATAAAATGTCAACATTTGTTTTGTGAAAAAAAAAATATAAATTAACCAATTTGTATCCCAAAAAGTTGAGGCAATAAAGATCAATAAGTATGTACTATTTGCAATTATATTGTCCAGGCCTATTTTGTGTAAAATAATATCGGCTTAATTTCATTTAATATAATAACTTTAAATTTTAATGTATCCCTTTGGTGTTGTCCACACACAGAGAAAAATTTAGCTATTTGCTAACTGAAAATCAGTTCTTACGACTCAATTTCGGTTATTACTAATTTCAGACGGTTGGCACAACTTAACATTAGTTTTCACAACAAAGTTCGGTCAATTCAACCGAATTCTAGTTGAAAACACCCAAAATATTCAGAAATCTAATAAAAATGTCGTTATACTAACTGAATTTGTAAGTTGTTACCATTAATATAGACCTTTCAATTCGGTTGGCACTTTATTTATCTGTGTGCACAAACCCAATCTCTCGAATTTCTTGAAGCTCCCGATATGTTAATGGTTATGCAAGAAGCATATAACTAGGGCTAGGAACTTCATATAAATACTTGTTTGTGTCGTTAGTTGGCGAACAATGTTAATCAAATATATTTGCGAATCAGCAAATTTGCAACAAAATGGCATCGATTTGTTCATGCATATTTTGACATAAATGCATATATTTGCATACTTTGCTACACTCAGGGAACTTCTGTTTAAAAATATGTAGTTGTTTTGGTTGTAATACAGTTTCTGTATTTTAATGTAAATGTCACTCATTTGGAGAACACATTAATTTTTTACTAACCCTGTAGTTCACTTAAAAAAACAAACCACATCAAATGACTGTTTAATTTTTTACAGTCTTTTTTTGTTATTTAAAAAAATAAAAACACAAATGTTTGTTTATATTTTACTAACATTGTTAGTAATTTGTTGAACAAATGACAAATGTAAGTGGAAATTAATGAAATGTTAGTCGTCCTTTCTTTAAGTGAAATTTCATTTGTTTTTGACTGCAATTGCTTACATCTTTAGCTACAGAATACCCATGTATAAATGCATATTTTGGCATTTTATGTTGCATATTTTGCTATAAATGCATATTTTGCTATAAATGTATATTTTGCTATAAATGCATATTTTGCATTAAAATGCATATTTTAAGAACAATTTTTTGATGTTTTACTTAAAATAAATTTTAAACAATTTATAAACTTTATAAATTAAATATTTTTCAAATTTATTTTTTCATAACGTAAAGAAAAATAACATAATAAATAAGAATACAATTGAAGGGCTTATTGTACAAACTTGTTAAGCCACATTAATTTTTTTTTAATGGATTTTCGTTGTTTTCTAGACATCTATTGATTAATATTTGAAAGAATTATCGCTGAAACACTTTTTAAAAGTACATATAAATGTCCTGCAAAAGCCACATATTTTACATTCTTTGAACCATGAAAACAAGCTTAATATAAAATGTGGCTAATCAAATTTTTAAAATAAGCCCTTCAATTACTAACTTTCTACATGTTATTCATAATTTTCAATTTTGAAAACCACATTTTAAAACAAAAATTGCTAAAATTGTGGAAATAATATTAAAAAGGTAGAAAAAATCAATAATAAATGCATATTTTTAAATTTTAAGTACATATTTTCAGATTTTGAATACTTATTTTATGTACATGCATTAACTTCCGAGCCCTACCAACTATCCACAAAGATTTTTTCATAATATGTACACTCAAAAAAACAGAGTCTGTAAAGTCAGCAACATTTTTGGTGTGAGGATTCTTGCAAAAAAATTGCTAATATCAGCAAAAAAGTTGGCAAATTCAGCAAAATACAGACTTTTTTCTTTGAGTGTATGAACTAATTCATACATAGAATTAAGAAGTTGTGGCAAAAAATAAACATGTTCGGTTTATAAAGTTTAGAAAAATATTTTTTTTGTGTACACTCACGGAAAAAGCTTCATTGATCGAAGCTGTTTCATAAAGGGGCAAATTGATGACTGACTTCTTCATATTTATGAAATGTTTCATAAATATAAATGTTATTAAATAATTCATAAATAGGATTAAGCTACTTCATTAAATTTTTATGAAATGTTTCATAAATATTATGGTATGTTTCATAAGCATTTCATATTAAATTAAAAAATTTATATTTAAAATTAAGAACACATCAAATAATATTAAATTGGTGTTTCAGAATTTCAAATACTTTCTGGTAGTTTTTGAGTTTTAAAAAGTCTGAAACATAATTGATTAAAGTGACTTAACATATTACATATAAAATGAAAAATTTAAATAATTAATTTTCCAAATTTTCGGTTCATATCGGTTTTTAAATAATATGCAATTTTACTCAAAATTACTTTTTTTTATAAATTTAAATAATTTTAGTTTTTACTTAAAATATTATTCATTTTGAATCACTTTGAGAATTTTTTTTCCTTTAAAATGTAAAATTTTTAAGTAAAAATAAGCTCTGCTGCTTTCTGATTTTGAAGAAATTTTTTCAGAGTATTCCGTTTTTAGCAATAAACTTTGTAAATTTACGGTTTCTAATATACGGAAGCTAAAAAAAATAACTAAAGAAAAACCACGGTTATTAAGCAACAACAAACCAGCTTATTCGATACTCGAAAATTTAACTTTTCTGAAAAACCGAAACCGACACAGAAAAAACCGGATGAAACCAGTTTTGAAAAAACCGCCACGATCACCCTAATACCAACACCTGACTTAAGTCAGTTAAGTCAATTATGTTTCAGCCTTTAATTGCACTTAGAATACTATGTACGTAAAGACCACTGCAATTGTAGTTGAAAACAAATGAAATTTCACTTAAAGAAAGGACGACTTACATTACAGTAAATTTAACTAACATTGTCATTTGTTTTTTAATGTTCAAAAAATGACTAACAATTGTAGTAAAAATGAACCACATGGTAGTTAAAAATAAACAAACATTTTTTTTTTTTATTTTTTTAAATAACAAAAAACAACTGTAAAAAATGAATGTAAAATCATAAAACAGTCATTTGATGTGAGTTGTTTTTTTTTTTTAAATGAACTACGAGGTTAGTAAATATTTTAATTTGTTCTACAAATGACTGGCATTTACATTAAAAACAAAGAAACTGTATTACAACCCAAACAACTGTATATTTTTAAAGCAGAAGTTCCCTGAGTGTGCAAATAATTTTTTCTAAATTTCAAATAAAAATTTCAATAAATTTTGAATTTCTATGAAACATTTGTCATACATTTTTATAAAAAAGAATTATTCATCATATTTATGAATTTTTAATAAATATAATAAATAATTGATTATTTATGAAACAATATAATTAATATGATGAAACTTTGTTCTCTGAATGTATTCCTACACACAACTTGTAGAAATAGTCGGAAAAGTAGACTGAAAACAGCACACAAAAATTGTAATATTAAATTTTTTTTTCTATATTTACATTCAGTATATTTAGTAGGGTATTCAATCGGTTAACCGTTACTTGATTAATCGATGAATTTTAATCAAACAACTGTTCGAATAAATTAAAATTACAAATTGTTATCGATTTATTCGACTAAATCAAAATAATTTCTATTTCAGTTTATATTTTATTCGTATTTTTAAAAAAAAATTTTTTTTTTTTTTTTATTAATTAATAATTATATAATTACAAATTATATATTATTACCCTAACGGAGCACTAGCTAATATGGCACTCGGCGCGTTGTAGCGAAAACAGACCAGTGCCTCTGGTGGGAATCGAACCCACGACGCCGCACTGATAAGCCAGCACGCTACCAACTAGCCTATCGGGCGCACTTTTTAAAAATTATTTTATTTAAATATACATATTTTCGCTTGTTTTAATTTTCGACTTTCAAATTACATACAAATTTTAAATCGAAAACGTATTTTAGGGTTCAATATGTACGTAGTATAAAATATAGAGAAATGTGTCAGTTACCGTGTTAATTTACATATTATATATGTGCAGTAGGACTATAACTATTTTACGTGATAAAAAAAACGTGTTTGTTTGTAATTTTGGAGAAAAGACGTTCTGCACCGTGACCAATGCTTTAGATGTCACATTTTTTTTTTATAGCAATTTCTAAAGATATTTTTTAAATATCCTTGAACAATTACATATATTATTAGAATAAAATAAATGGTCCAAAATATAAAAAAATACGACCAAAAGGTACGACTTCCATAAATTAAGCAAAATTTTTAAGTATATAAATATTCAACAAAATAAAAATTGCAACAATCGCAAAACCATTAGATTGTGTTTAATTTTTTTGCAAGATTCGAATTGTACTTAACTCATCATATTTTTTTGGTGTTACAGCTCGAATTGTGCCGTTAAATATTTTCTTCAATTCGGATCTATATTCAACTTATTCAAATAAATTAAAAGTTAATGAAATTTATATGATTTTTACTTTATATTTTTCCGAGGCATAGACGGCTATGCCATATTATTTTTAAATATGCAAAAAATTCTAAAAGTAATATCTCTAATGTCATATGTTTGCAAGAAACAAAATGTAGGAACGATTTCACTCCATATATCCCCAGGGATTATTTTGGTTACTTTCATAACCCTAATTTAACTTCTAAACAAGGCACAGCCATACTTATCAAAAAACACATACCGCACAATGTAATAAATACCAATCCATTACTGAACTTAGTAGGTCTACAAATAAAATCTAGCATTTCGTTTGCCATTTTTTCCTTTTATTCACCACCACCAGACACGATACCCATATCTGACCTAAGTAACACCATTGATAACATTAACTCACCAATTATAATGACTGGTGACTTTAATGCTTGGAGCCCTCTCTGGGGTTCCCCAAACTCCAATAGCAAAGGCACAACGATTGAAATTTTTTTAGTAAACTCAAATCTCTCAGTTCTGAACAATGGTTCACCCACACATTTTAGTACCCACAGATACACATATAGATCTTACAATTTCATCTGTTTCTTTTGTACCAATGTGTAGATGGCAAGTTATAGACGATCTCCATAATAGTGATCACTATCCTATTATGACTCAAATAACAACCAATACCCTCCACATTAATACAAAACTTTCAAAATTTAACATCAAAAAAGCCAATTGAGACATTTACCAAAACAAAATTTTTCAATTTAATCAACATTTCAGTACTTCCCCCAATGTTAACAAGGAGGCAGCCTCCATAATTAAACTTTCTGCAAACGAAAGTATTCCTATATCGTCAAATAGAAATAGAACAAAAACCGTTCCCTGGTGGTCCAATGAACATTAAATACTTAGAAATAAAAAACAGGAATCTTGGAGACAATTTCGTCGAAATATGTCTACAGTGAACCGCGTAGCTTACAAAAAAAATAATTCAATTTTTAATAGGGCAACAAAATTAGCAAAAATTAATTCATTTAAAGAATTCACAAACAACCTAAATCCATCTGCATCCTCAGCAACTCTGTGGCAAAATATAAGAAAATTAACAGGGAACTATATTCCCCAAACCATTTCTTCTATTTCATTTAATAATAACATTATATTTTCAGCCAGCGAAATATCAGAAATTTTCGCAAAATATTGGTCAGATAATTCCAAAGACTCGAATTTTTCCAATTGCTTCAAATCAGAAAAATCACAAACACTAGCTTCTCTAGCTATAACACCGTGTCCAATCCGATCAAGTGACATAGAGTCACCTTTCAATATTCAGGAATTAACACGCAGCCTACAAACCTCTAAAGGTAAAACCCCAGGTCTGGATAAAATATCCTACCCTATGATCAATATGGTCCCAGAATTCTTCAAATATCGTATACATAACCTTTTTAACAAAATCTTTGATATAGGAATAATTCCCCAATTTTTTAAAACAGCCTCAGTAATCACTATACACAAAAGCAACAAACCAATAGACAATGTCGATTCATATCGACCTATCTCTCTCCTCCCCTGCATTGCTAAACTGCTAGAAAAAATGATTTCTAAGCAACTAATGTTTTTCATCAAAAAACACAAACTCTTGCCACATAACCAAACCGGCTTCCAATCCGGTCTAAGCACCACCGATGCCCTTTTGTATCTGGATCATATTATATGCAAAAATCGATCTACTAAAAAACATACGTATATACTGTCAATCGATTTCAATAAAGCTTTTGACAGAGTAGGAATTCACATCGTACTTCAAAAACTAGCAAAGTGGTCATTAGGTACAAAAATGTTTAATTTTATCAAATCTTTCCTTACAAACAGAAAATTTTTCGTTTGTGTCAACTGCAACCTTTTCAAATGTTTTTCCTCTGGATAACGGCATTCCTCAAGGGTCACCCTTGTCAGTAACTCTATTTATAATTGCCTTCGATGACTTAAGTCGTATTTTAAACATAGATAAAAGAGTCGATCCTTGCATTTATGCTGACAATCTCTATGTTATATCTAATGAACAAGAAAATGACAAAAGTGCACAAGTTTTTCAAGAAATTTTACTTAAAATTAACAACTGGTCAATAACTTCCGGTGCAGACATATCGTTTGAGAAAACGAATCATCTGCATATCTGTAAAAATCGGAACTGTAACGAAATTAACATAATTCTTAAAAACTTTTCTATTCAAAATGTAAACAATTGTAAAATTTTAGGTCTTAATATTGACTGTAAATATAACTTGAAGGATCATTGGAATTATTTAAAAACAGATTTAACCAGTAGACTAAACATTATTAAGTACTTATCATCAAGTAAAAGTCAAATGCATACAAACAGTCTGCTTAGTAAACTCGGTTATGTTATCCAAAATCGATTATGGTTTAGTCATCTATAATAAGACTTCCAAGACAACATTTAAAATTGTAGAAACTAGTTTAAACGCTGCCATTAGAACCAGTCTGAGGGCATTTCGTACGACCCCGATCAATAACATTCAAGCAGAAGGTGGCTTTGAAGCTCTTCGTGTGCACGCCAATAGGCTCTTACACCGCCTACTGCACAAAATTAGCTGTTCCAACTCTTCACTGCTCCACAAACACATAAGCTTGTTAAAAAAGAGGAAAACAATGCCAAAATACCCATCAACCCTTTGCAATATCGTTAAAATTGCAAAAAAGAATAACATAAGTGATTACTCTCCACCGTTGGAACTCCATCCTCCGTGGTTGCTAGAATCCAATAACTTTTTGAAAAAACCTCCAAAACTTTAACAAAAACAGCACATCACCAATAGTCTTTAAATCATTATTTAATGAAATATACAGCGAATATAACAACAATAGCTGGGACTTCTTCTTCACAGACGGTTCAAAAACTACAAAACATGTTGGTTTTTCCATAACTGATGTAGCTGGAACCACACAAAAAAAGGGAATATTACCACATGAAGCAACTATATTTGAAGCTGAAGCAATAGCAATATTGGAAGCACTAAAGCTATGCGAAAATTCACATAGAAAACACATTATCTACACACATTGCCGTTCGGTTTTTGATGCAGCTTTAAATCAAAATAATAAAAATGAATTAGTGGTTTCTATACAACAACAATTAATAAAACTTAAAAACATTGTTAAGCTACTGTGGATTCCTAGCCACATTGGTATCACAGGCAATGAGGCAGCAGACCTTGCTGCAAAATCGGTCTACCTTCAACCCACATACTTGTCTATACCTAAATCCAAACAATTTTTAAGAAGATGTGTCACCTTAAAACTTAATAGATCTTTAGATCGCAAATGGAATAATTACAACCATCCGTACAAAATCATCAATCCAACTAAACAACCCACATTTTTACCAACGTCAACCAACTGCCTACAAAATAAATGTTTCACTAGACTTCGTCTAACACATACCCGTCTCACCCACCAATATTTGATGAACAAAACTGATCAACCAGTATGCACTTTCTGCAACTCGTCAACTTTAACCGTTTTTCACATCTTAGTAGACTGCCCTGCCCTCGGCAACTTACGTGTATCTATTTGCAATTCTTCTAATATTGTAGATTTATTAAAATTACCAACTAAAAATAACATTAACAAAGTCTTCGATTTTGTAAAAAAAATTTCTTTACATAACCAAAATTAATTTTTGAAATCCTTAATCAAAACCAAACATGTACATATGTAAATATCTGTATATAAAAATAAATTTAATTTATAATCACAAAGCCGATAGCCATTGCTGCTAGTGCTTTTTTTAGCTTTATAGCTTTATAATAATAATAAATATGAAAATAAATAAATAAATAATGTCTTCCCAAAGTCAAACTTTTTAAAAACGAAAGCAGATAATTTTAAACCCTTCAATGGTATATTATTTAAGAATATGTTTTTAATTTTAAATTAATTTTCCAAAATATTTAACCTTTTTTTTAAAATTATCCTGTTTTGAAGGATATCCCCATGGTTCAGTTTGATATCCTTGTATCCTGATTTCGTCCTTAAAATTTTTTTCACAAATCTGCGATATATTTTTTGATGACATATATAAAAACTGGAGTGAGAATATTTTGCTAACTATTTTAACTTGTTTTTAAAATTTCCCTCTTTCGAAGGATACATTCATGGTTCAGTTTGATGTCCTTGTATTCTGATTTCGTCGTTGATTTTGTTACATCTTTCTGATTTATAATAACTTATATAAAAACTAGAGTGAGCAAATTTTCCTAAGAATTTATATATTTTTTTTAACCGGCCCCCTTTTGGCTTAAAAGGGCTCCACATGCCCGCTTGTGCATATATTTTATTTTTTTTTTATTTATTATTCAGTTTGTTTATTCTTTTTATGCATTTTTTTGTTTTTAAAGTTAAGTTTGTAATTTAAATTAAAAAGTGGGCCATCTTCACTCTACTGTGTACCAGGGATGTTAAATGGGGTTTTCAATTTTGTACCAATCTCCAAAAAAATTGTACTTTTTGGACCTTCACGGTACCATTTTTTTTTTATTTATTTAAACAACAAAAAAGTACATAAAAATTCAGTTATACACAAAAAAAAAAAAAAAAAAACAAAACTTAACAACAACATACATTATATGTATGAATAAAATAAGGTACAAAAAAGTTTTATAAATATATGAGATCAAAATCATGGAATTATTTGTTTAGTTAACAAACTATTTGGAATTTTTACATTATAGCAGCATAAATTTGTCGATCTTAACCAATCCTTTGTCTGTATGAAACTTGAAAATGTTGGCACATGTAGTCTGTTTCTTTCCTAAGTTTTTATTATGTTTTGAAAAGAAAAATGCATACAAACAGTCTGCTTAGTAAACTCGGTTATGTTATCCAAAATCGATTATGGTTTAGTCATCTATAATAAGACTTCCAAGACAACATTTAAAATTGTAGAAACTAGTTTAAACGCTGCCATTAGAACCAGTCTGAGGGCATTTCGTACGACCCCGATCAATAACATTCAAGCAGAAGGTGGCTTTGAAGCTCTTCGTGTGCACGCCAATAGGCTCTTACACCGCCTACTGCACAAAATTAGCTGTTCCAACTCTTCACTGCTCCACAAACACATAAGCTTGTTAAAAAAGAGGAAAACAATGCCAAAATACCCATCAACCCTTTGCAATATCGTTAAAATTGCAAAAAAGAATAACATAAGTGATTACTCTCCACCGTTGGAACTCCATCCTCCGTGGTTGCTAGAATCCAATAACTTTTTGAAAAACCTCCAAAACTTTAACAAAAACAGCACATCACCAATAGTCTTTAAATCATTATTTAATGAAATATACAGCGAATATAACAACAATAGCTGGGACTTCTTCTTCACAGACGGTTCAAAAACTACAAAACATGTTGGTTTTTCCATAACTGATGTAGCTGGAACCACACAAAAAAAGGGAATATTACCACATGAAGCAACTATATTTGAAGCTGAAGCAATAGCAATATTGGAAGCACTAAAGCTATGCGAAAATTCACATAGAAAACACATTATCTACACACATTGCCGTTCGGTTTTTGATGCAGCTTTAAATCAAAATAATAAAAATGAATTAGTGGTTTCTATACAACAACAATTAATAAAACTTAAAAACATTGTTAAGCTACTGTGGATTCCTAGCCACATTGGTATCACAGGCAATGAGGCAGCAGACCTTGCTGCAAAATCGGTCTACCTTCAACCCACATACTTGTCTATACCTAAATCCAAACAATTTTTAAGAAGATGTGTCACCTTAAAACTTAATAGATCTTTAGATCGCAAATGGAATAATTACAACCATCCGTACAAAATCATCAATCCAACTAAACAACCCACATTTTTACCAACGTCAACCAACTGCCTACAAAATAAATGTTTCACTAGACTTCGTCTAACACATACCCGTCTCACCCACCAATATTTGATGAACAAAACTGATCAACCAGTATGCACTTTCTGCAACTCGTCAACTTTAACCGTTTTTCACATCTTAGTAGACTGCCCTGCCCTCGGCAACTTACGTGTATCTATTTGCAATTCTTCTAATATTGTAGATTTATTAAAATTACCAACTAAAAATAACATTAACAAAGTCTTCGATTTTGTAAAAAAAATTTCTTTACATAACCAAAATTAATTTTTGAAATCCTTAATCAAAACCAAACATGTACATATGTAAATATCTGTATATAAAAATAAATTTAATTTATAATCACAAAGCCGATAGCCATTGCTGCTAGTGCTTTTTTTAGCTTTATAGCTTTATAATAATAATAAATATGAAAATAAATAAATAAATAATGTCTTCCCAAAGTCAAACTTTTTAAAAACGAAAGCAGATAATTTTAAACCCTTCAATGGTATATTATTTAAGAATATGTTTTTAATTTTAAATTAATTTTCCAAAATATTTAACCTTTTTTTAAAATTATCCTGTTTTGAAGGATATCCCCATGGTTCAGTTTGATATCCTTGTATCCTGATTTCGTCCTTAAAATTTTTTTCACAAATCTGCGATATATTTTTTGATGACATATATAAAAACTGGAGTGAGAATATTTTGCTAACTATTTTAACTTGTTTTTAAAATTTCCCTCTTTCGAAGGATACATTCATGGTTCAGTTTGATGTCCTTGTATTCTGATTTCGTCGTTGATTTTGTTACATCTTTCTGATTTATAATAACTTATATAAAAACTAGAGTGAGCAAATTTTCCTAAGAATTTATATATTTTTTTTAACCGGCCCCCTTTTGGCTTAAAAGGGCTCCACATGCCCGCTTGTGCATATATTTTATTTTTTTTTTATTTATTATTCAGTTTGTTTATTCTTTTTATGCATTTTTTGTTTTTAAAGTTAAGTTTGTAATTTAAATTAAAAAGTGGGCCATCTTCACTCTACTGTGTACCAGGGATGTTAAATGGGGTTTTCAATTTTGTACCAATCTCCAAAAAAATTGTACTTTTTGGACCTTCACGGTACCATTTTTTTTTTATTTATTTAAACAACAAAAAAGTACATAAAAATTCAGTTATACACAAAAAAAAAAAAAAAAAACAAAACTTAACAACAACATACATTATATGTATGAATAAAATAAGGTACAAAAAAGTTTTATAAATATATGAGATCAAAATCATGGAATTATTTGTTTAGTTAACAAACTATTTGGAATTTTTACATTATAGCAGCATAAATTTGTCGATCTTAACCAATCCTTTGTCTGTATGAAACTTGAAAATGTTGGCACATGTAGTCTGTTTCTTTCCTAAGTTTTTATTATGTTTTGAAAAGAAAAAACTGTTTCCACATTTGCAGGCGAGTGTGGAATGGATTAAATTCCAGCAACGACTCTAGAAATGTCAGGAAACATATTGACATTCAGTTCGTTTTGAAAATTAGCTACTAACGACCAAAAACTAAATTGATTATTTATTGAATCAAAATTTGCAATTTCATTCGGGAACATTTTTACTAGAAGATTTACAATACTAGTTGTTTTACCTGAAATAACATTTACAGGAGTAAATTTATGGAACCACATTAATACTTCGTTATTAAGGTTGACATTTGTTGTCAAAACTTCGCAAAATTTTATATAAGAAAAATTTTTAAATTGTACCAAATGAGTCGCAGTAGTACCACGGTACATTAGAAGTTCAAAATGTACCAAAAACAGTACAATTGTACTAACTTTAACATCTGTGCTGTATACTGCAGTGAAGTTAGCCCACTTTTCTTTTGTTCTAAAAAAAGTGGGATATTACAATGGGCTAACTTCACTCTAGTCTTGAGAACAGAAATTTGTAAATTGCTGATTTCAGAAGGGCAGATTTTTATTCGCATTAAAAAAAATACCTAACAAAAAAACTTTAAAAATTAAATATTTTCTATGATTTTTTTTGTCTATTAATATGTAGCAAATTTTTTGCTGATTTTAGCAGTATAATGTGGTAAATTCAATTAACTAAATTTTAGCTCAACTATAATGAAATATTTGTTTCAACTGATATTTAGTAAAAAAAATTTGCTCAATTTATCAGTTTTTTCTGCAACGTAGTTTTTAACTAATTTTTAGTAGTTTTAGCAACAAAATTTTGTAATTCTTTGCTTCCGGTGCAAGAAAACGGAAAACGTTGTAGTTTTTAGTGACATAAACTTAAAGTAAATTTTACTTAAAAAAAATACACTAATTTAATATAAAACAATTTGGCCCAATTCAACCAATTTTAAGGCCTTTTGGAAGAACTTTGTCCATAGCTATTGAAAACTCCTGCGCCAAGATTTTGCTGAACTTTTAAAATGATTGATTCAATTTTTTGTGGTGTTGGTATTTGTTTGGTCCAAATAAGTGATTTATAAACCCAGGTAGAAAAATACGAACATGCAAGTGCTAGCGCTGTCACAGTGTCGCATTGATTGGCCGTAGTTATTTTCCAAAATTGGCACAAAAGTGGCATTCAATATTTTGCCAGTACATTAAATAAGATAAGATAGTATGTAGCGAGTACTTTAAATATTTTTTTTTTTTTGCAAAAGTAAAAAAAAAAACCAATAATTCTATTTTCCCAAGTCTTAGCCAATAATAAATTTAAATTTAAAAGACATTTAGAAAATTATTCAAATTTTCATTTACTAATATAGATTTCTATCATTTTCCGAAGTGGTTTTTACACGTCATTACAGCCGATTTTAGATCTACTAATATATCTTTATGCAAAACTTTATGCCTACCCAATATTTTAGACTTTTGTGATAAAAATAACTGTTTTATTAAGAAAATTTACATAAAAATGTTTTAAATTGTGTACGTTTTTTTTTTGTCCTTTAAAAAATAAAATGGGGTTGAGGGATTATAAGAAAATGCATTTTTTTTTGAAATTTGCAGAGTTTTTTAATCAAAACTACCCAGTCAAAAACTGCCAGTGGTACAACAAATCAAGCACTGGTATGCCACTGACTAACCGAGGATTTGTAAATAGCCTACTGACAAAACTCTTGTTTAACCAGAGTTTCCAAAAAGCATTTTGCCAGTATTTGTTTTAGCATAGTTTCAGTGGTCTACAAAAAAATCATTGGTAAAGAATTAGCTGAGACCACTATGCCCACGTTGGAAAAAGTTGTTTTCCCAGTGCTATCCAGTCAAAAATTATCAACGGCTCAAAAGTCTTAAAAACTGGTAAACCATCTATTTTATAAAAATAATGATGCTTTGTTTAAAAAAGTTTGTAATTGGAAGGTTCCGAGTTCACGCATAAAAACTTTACTAAGCGAAGTCACTAAATTGACTATCCCATAGGAGAAACCCCCTAAGCCCGGCCGAAGGCCGGTCACGCTGAAATACTTTCTTCAGCGAAGCCGGGCTTTGGACGGACTGGAGGAGAAAATGTTGTACTATCACCTCCATGCGGTTATCCCTGGGTAATGCCAACGATAGCAACTAAAAAGTCATATTTTCATGTAAAATTCATTATTTGTGTTGTCACCGGCTTGTCACCGGCTTGTCAAAGTAATTGTCTATTAAGTAAATTAAATTAAAGATAAAATAAAATATTTAAATTTAATAAATATTAAATGTGTATTTGTGAACTAAATCATTAAAGTGATTATTTATGTCGTTTGGTTAAATTGCAAACAAATATAAGTTCAGGTAGACATACTATAGCGACAGACAAGGACACACATCATAGGTAATTTTTTATGTTCCCTTTTCCCCTAATGTTTAAATTGCTTTAACTTTGTAAGTTTTTATCAGATTTTTAAAAATTTTCTATCATGTGAAAGATTGGATCTTCTAGTTTTAGATATTTATTAGAAACTTAAAACAGCACATATATCATATGAACGTTGAACAGAGATATATTTATTTTCAACGATATCATCCATAGTCGTATATCCGAAGACCGCATCGAACATTTTTGGAATACACCTACACTGATGGAATTTTCCTTCATAGTATTAATGAATTAATTTTATCAAAATGGATTCATTGATTTTATGCATAAATTCTTTAACGGAATGAAAATTTATTAATATAGTTAGTTTTTTCTTTAAAATTTTTGATGATTTTTTCATAATTTCATAAAAAATTCATTAAAGCAATGAAAATTTCCAAGTTTAATTTGTAATATGCACAAAAAAAAAAAATAGTTTAGTGTAATTTTTGATTTATTTCCAATATAACTAACTAACTAAATATTTGTAAATTCAAAAGATATTACTTGAGTCAGGGTAAAAACAAAATTTTGTTTATATAAATAGAACATTTTTGGTCTTCAAAGGTTAGCTTGTTAGGAAAAGACCCTGACAAGAATGGAGCAAAACTGATGATTAATAGATTTCATGTTAAAGCTCTGCATATTATGGAGGCTCTAGCTTTTCTAAAACTTCGGGTTCTAATGAGATCTTAAGCCAGATCGAAATACTAGTACCAACCTAGCTAATATGTTAGATTTACTTTATTTTTATAAATATACGGAGGTTGAAAGCTGGTTATAAAGTGAAAATAACATAAAAATAATCTCGATGTATGTAAAATTAAAAAAACTAATAAAACTGTCAAAAGATTTATATTTGCAATTCTTATATTGACATGAAATATGATTTTACTGAAAGCCATGAAGGCACAGCTTTTTGTATGCGCTAAAATACGCGCTTATTTTGCCCAAAAGTAATGCTTCCAAGTGGGAATTCGCCATATAAAAATCATGGCATATGTAAGCATGTCTGTAATTGCTTCTATTCGGCTTAGTCCCTTACAAATCTACTTGCAGGTAAGCAGAGTTTTTACTGGGTATTCTCAGTAATGTCGCAAAAAACAGTCATGGACTGCCATACACAATTAGAATTCAATTATTCGATAAATTTTGACGGTACATTCATTAATTGGACATTAAATCCAAGAGTTTAGAAAGTAAAGTGATTGCAATACTCACACTTACTGAGAAAAAAATATGTAACTTGTGGCTGCGTATAGGAAAAGTAATATATTTCGTTGTTGATAGTTTTCGAAATATTTTTTATCATTTCACAGCAAAAATTTTTTTCAATTTAGCTTTGGTTTTCCTTAAAAACGGCATGTTTCCTGTTTGTAGGCACAGAGGGTAAGAGCATTGCACAGCCATTGTTAAAATTACCATTAAAAAATACTTATTTCATATAAAAATTTTATGAATTTGAGCTTTTTATGATTAAAACCGATTCTATTTTCTTTAAGTGAAATGAAATTTCACTTAAAGAAAGGACGACTTACATTTCAGTAAATTCAACTAACATTGTCATTTGTTTTTTAATGTTCAAAAAATGAACCACAATTATAGTAAAAATGAACCACATATGTTAGTAAAATATAAACAAACATTTATGTTTTTTATTTTTTTAAATAACCAAAAACGACTGCAAAAAAGGAATGTAAAATCAAAAAAACAGTCATTTTATGTGGTTTGTTTTTTTAAATGAACTACGAGGTTAGTAAAAAAATTAATTTGCTCTACAAATGCCTGACATTTACATTAAAAATAGAGAAACTGTAATACAACCCAAACAATTACATATTTTTAAAACAGAAGTTCCCTGAGTGTAATACCGATACTAAATAAACTACCGTTACCGATACCGAAACAAACAATAAATCTTTACTGATACCGAAATTCGATTCGGTTGCCAGACTTGCTTAAAGTACTTGAAGAAATATTTTGCGAAAAGCTTGGGCTGGTTCGACCACTGTATTGGGCAACTGTGTTTTTTTATATTTTACAGTTAGAATACATTTTTTAAATGAATTTGAAACTTTACTTTAAGTGTTTGCTTTTTTACCATTTACAAACTGGTGCTACAATATTTGTTACTTACAAATAATGATTTTTATACTTTAGTCTCAGACCTGTAAAATTTTACTAATTACTTATACATTTGCATTAATAAAATGCTTATCTTTTTAACAAAAGACGTTTTAACATCAAATCATTCAATTGAACATAAAAAATTAACATTTTCCGGATGAACACGTGTTAAGAATTTCACAAAAACTGACGAAATCTTAAACAAAGAAACGCAAAAATTATTTAAGGGATTAACACTTATAATGCTGATGATGTTTTGTGCCTGGCAGGGATCAAAGATGCCTAATGTAAATTGTATACTAATGGAATTTTGACCTGAAGCGAACAAACAAACGTACACTGGCATTAACACCCCCACCCCATCCAGACAAATTCTATCTCCCCCACAACCATTTCATAACAGAACATTTCCGTTACATTAATGTTACAAATTTTCTTATCAACAACAATGAGCATAGAATGATGACGATGATAGCTTTTTTAAGTACACTACTGTCTACTTAATCCGATGGAGTATAACAAAAAAAATAAAAAATTTCAACATTTTGAGCACCTGTTTAATTGCACTAATGATACAAAGTTCACATTAACTACTTGAATGTAACATACGCATAGCACAGGGATAACAGCGGAATGATACATAATAATCGTTAAATTTGTAGGGAAAAATAATTAGCAGTAGATGGAGGAGTAAAGCGACATGAAATATTTAGAAAAAAGTTATAAAACGTGTTTTATATATCTTGGTTTTTATGATTTTATTACCCGCTGAAAGAAAGAAAAGGCATAAATGAAACTGTAGTGTTTGCCAGGAGTATACACTAATAATAATTCCAGACAATTATGTTAATTCTCCCCACTCCCTGATGAACGGAAAGTGTTTTATGACCAGGTATTTAAATTTAAGTGGCCGTTAAGGATTGGCTTAAAGACAGCTATCAAAAATAATGGTTTATGATGATGATGAAAATTAATAATTTATTTAAATTTTTCTACTTAAACGTTTTTACATCTTAACTAACTTTAGTTTTTTTAGTACTCTACATCATTCCAAAAATCCTCTAAAGCTGTTTCGTTTAGTGAACCAAAAGTCCATTTCATTCTAGGATTCAATTTATCGCATGGATTTGCATAAACAGCCAGTTTACCATTTTCGACAAAAGCTTCCATGCAAGCACTACGTTTAGTACCATGAGCTATCATTTTGTCATCTTTGTCATAGGACCAAAATTGATTACCACCCGAATTATGACAGGCCCACATCCATATTGTAGCATTTTCATGACTCTCATGTACATCTAAACAAACATCCGACTTACGTTTACGTATATCATGGAAATGACTTAAACTCCAAAATTGAGTATCTTGAGGATGAGTTTTGTTGGCAGCACATGTAAATAGTCCTAGACCAGAACTACCTCCAGCGCCCAAAGTATCTAAGCAATATTCGGGAAAAGCTAAACTTTGTATGACACCCGATGCATAACCAGGTGGTAATACTGGTGGAAAGTTTTTAATCAGATCAGGAGCGATTTCTTCAATGAACCATTTAAAGGGTTTGCATTTTAAATGTTTGCGTATTTCGATTTGTTTTGTAATATCTCCAGCATCAACGCCAACATACGTTTCCGGTTGATGATCGTAGACATATTGAGCATATTCATCCATCCATACTTCGGCTAAACGTTTATGATTCTGAAAATGAAAAATAAGTGAAATATATAAGCATCAGGTTATAACCCCAACGGACATTATTCCATTTCCTTTGATAATGACCAAAGCTTTTCGGACATAATCTTCAAGAGAACTGGGTTTTTAAATATGGTGGTGGCGGTAAAGATCGATTTATTGTAGAATTATAACAAAACATTTCATTGTCATCGTTTTGCATTGCAAAGCAAAGTAGCTTGCAATAGCGGAGCAATCTTCGGACATTGCACAGAGGGGAATGCTGCATACAACTTTTTTTTATCGAAGATGCCTTCGGACATATCACAGAATAGAATATTCCGAAGCTGGCCCATATGCCGGCTATTCAGAAAATCTTTAGTCAGCGAATCCGGCTTTAGACATTCCACAGGGTAGAAAATCCCTACCCTTAAGTCTGAAATCTCATGGGGAATACATTTTTGTCTATGGGAATAATGGCCATTGTGGTTATGGCACGTCACATTGCAAGTAATTTTAGATATTTGGATTTGTTTAAAAACATATATGAAGACATTTTTAAAGTTCGCTGAATGCGATTCCAACAACAAGTTTTCAAAATGGCAGATGCGCTTATTTAATTGATACACACAGAGAAATAAGTGCCAACCGAATTGAAAATTGTAAATTAATGTTAACAACTTATAATTTCACTTAATACAATAATATTTATATTGGATTTCTGAATATTTTGGGTGTTGCAACTAAAATTAAGTGGAATTAACTGAACTTTGTTATGAAAACTATTTGATTTGAGTCGTAGTAACCGATTTTGAGTTGGAAAATAGCTATATTTGTTTCTGTGTGTACCTATTAGTTAACTATGGCAAATTATTTTTGAAAAACTAATCAATTCTCCATTTGTAACCCGTCCCTAGAGAGAATCGAAAACTGTACCATAGCCCGCGTAACACATACACTTATCTTCATGATACCAATAGACTTTTGCATTGGCTCTATGAATTGTCACTGGAATACGTCTATTGAAACACTTCATTAAATTAATGCAATTTTTCAAAAAGTTTTAATGAAAATTTCATTTTATCTATTAAAAGTTTCATACTCCTAATAAAAAAGTTTAATTAAAAATAGTTTTATAACAATTATGTATAAAAGTAAAGCAATTTTTTATTCACTTTTTGAAGAAAAATTCATTAATTCGGTGAAAAAATTCATTAAACTTGTCAAAGAAAATTTTCTCTGTGTGTGAGAAATTGTATGTATCTAGACAAAAGAGTACGAGCAAGCTGTTAAGGGGAGACTTGCCTTTCCCTATAGGTATTTTCAAAAATTCTATAGAGTCAGTTAAGCAGACATCTCCGTTAAAAAAGGGAATCTACAAATAAAATTTTAAGTTTCTTACTTTGATATATATTATTCAGTTCCCAACGAAAGTTCCAAAACAAACTCATCAGTGAATTAACCATATTTTACATTTAATATTTCTAACTATAAGGGTACACACAAAGAAATAAAATGAAAACTGAATTAAAAAGTTCATATTAATGGTAACAACTTATAAATTTAGTAAGTGCAACGATATTTGTGTGAGATTTCTAAATATTTTGGGTGTGGCAACTAAAACTCGGTTGAATTAACCGAGCTTTGTTGTAAAAACTAATGTTAAGTTGTGGAACCGAATTTGAGTCGCAGTAACCGAATTTCAGTTGGCAAATAGCTAATTTTTTTCCTGTGTGTAAAATCTTGACCTCCAGGCAAATATTTTTCAAAGCTTCGCCCCTCTGGGTTGAAACTTTTAAAAATCCCGTCTAAAGGAATGCTATGCGGGAGTAGGAACCCGCAAGTCAAGTTGGATTTTACAATTTTACTGTATTCGTTTGAGAACACGTTCTCGGAAAATACAGATTTTGTTCTAACTGAATCGTTTGAATAATGCAAACTAATTTGAGAAGAGACAACCGCATTTTGTTACGACAGCAATTATTTTCTGGATTTTATATTGAACCTCCAAATCATACTTACCCTTGCTACAAAACTATAATTTCTCGGACTAGGTCTACCATTCATTGGTCCCCGAAATACATGAGCCACTCGGGAACACGGCACATCACATAACAAACCCCCACACATCCATATTTTAAAACTCAATTCATATTGTTCAGCACCCCAAATATCAAGACCCTCATCATAGCCACCCAATTCCCAGAAAAATTCACGACTTATAGCAAATAAACCACCCATCATTATGGGATTACGATAAGGCAGAGTCTTATTTTCCCCATCCACAGGAAGTACTGGCATTTGTTTGTATATAAGATTCCAATCGAAGGCACCTCTGGAACCCTCTTGATGTCCACCATTGTAGGCAAATGTAGCATGATCAATACCATCAACAATGGGACACGTGGAAATACGCTTATTAATAGCAATCGGTTCCAGTAGCGGCGGCAACCAATTATAATTACATTCTATGTGGGAATCGAAAAACACTAAAACGTCACCGGTGGCTTTGCGTGCTCCTGCCAAGCGGGCACCTATTAAACCCATTCGCTCTGGTAAACGTATAATTTTAACTATATCTTTTAGATAATTAGCAACAAAATCATCTAATTCTTGTTTCAAATATTCACGATCACTGTAATCATCGACTATTATGATTTCATGCAGGAGCTCCGGTGGTGTACGATTTACGATGCTGTATATAGTACGTAAAAGTGTACTAAAATATTCATTGAAAAATGGTATTACAACACTGGTTGTGGGTAAATGGGCCAAATATTGTCTGTGGCGACATCTAAAAAATAGAGAAAAGAGTTCATTTACTATAAACACACAGAAAAAATAAAATAATACGGTTGAAAAGCATCATATGAGCTGCTCAGAAGCCAATTGAGCCAACTCCCTTAAAATAATTTTTTAGAAAATTATCACAAAGTTAAACCTTTTTCCCAAATTCTCTGCCCTATATCAACTAAAATTACCCTATGGGGAATGAGGAGTCAATTGATCTAAAAGTGACTGGTTAAAGAAGGACTTATCACAGGACTGGTATAATTTAATACTGAAGTGGGTTAAGCAGTGTCAATTGTCCTAAATTTATCAATCCTGTGACTGGTAAAGGAATGACATACCACTTAACCAGAATGCTTATTAACAAGAAAAAGCCAGTTGGACAGAATTTTACAGATTGGAAGCTGTTTAGTTTTCGTTTATTTTATACGACATGACCCTTTTGCGACAGTCTTGTGGTATTCCCATCTTTGGTTAGTCCTGTGGCATGCCACTATGTGGTTTAAAGCAGGACAAATGACCCCCTCCTATGACAAGCCAATGTTAAAGTTGCCAGTTGTTTACATAGGGTATTGTTTAGTGGAGGACCGGTCTCTGGCACGAAGGGACCGATCCTGTGGTACACGCAGAACCGGTCCCATTCCCCATAGGGTAAATATAGGGATTTATACACTTATAAATATAATAAGGTCTCGATCATTCCGATGCGATGAAAAACGGCTGAGATATCGCTGATTAACGTTAAACTAGTATAAAATGTTATTTCATTTGGCTTCTGAAAACTCTAAAAAAATTTTCTGACTATTTACTTTTTAGTTTCCAAAAAACAGGTAATTTGGAAAAAATTTTAGAAAAAATAAATTTGAAAACAAAAATACTCTATAGATTATTTGTTAGGACAATATCCTAAAAAAGAAATATAGAGTATGGTCTCGAACTTGAATAATTTTCATTGCAAAATACTACAATTTAAAAAAAACTTTCCCAGAAAATTTTTTTAGAATTTTCAGAGTTAACATTTTTAAGTTTTAGTATTTTTCTGAAATTTCTCAAAAGTAGCTATTTTTGGAAATTAAAAAGTAAATATTGGAAGTTGTAGTAAAGATTTCCAATAATACTAATAAATATTTTTTTTAAATTTAAAAATATTTCCTTAGCTAAAGAAATGCATTTTAAAAGTATTTTTCTAAAATTCTTTAAATTTAGCTGTTTTTTTTGGACTAAAAAGTAAATATTGGAAGTTATAGTAAGAATTTCAAATTGTACTAGTTAATAAATAACCGATTTTTTTAAGTTCGAAATATTTCCTTAGCTAAAAAATGCAGCTTAAAAATGCTATTGCATTCAAAATATATTTATAAATAAATTAATATAAATTAACTATGCAAAAAGTAGACACTAGTACAACAAAATGAGCCCCGGATCGTTCGGATGCGATAAGCAATGGCTGAGATATACACTCATAGAAAGAAACCTGTAAACATAGCACTAAAAATTAGTTAAAAATGAGCTTGCAGAAAAACCTGCTAAAATTAGCAGATTTTTTTTACTAAATATTAGTACTTAAGTCCAGCAAAAATAAATATGTTGAATTTAGAAATATTTGGTTATATTTGAGCTAAATTTTAGTTATTAGAAACTAACAAAATAATCAGCTAAAATCAGCAAAAACATTTACTTAATATTAGTAGACAAACAAATCATTAAAAAATGTGAAATGTTTTAAGTTTTTTCTTAATGTTAATAAAAGTCTGCCCATATGAAATCAGCAATCAACAATTTGTTAGCAAAAATTGCTATTGATTTTATAAAAATAAACTCTCATTTGCATTCTACTAAATTTGAGGTAAATATAGCAAAAATTTCTGTTAATATTACAGTTTTTGTTTGCTATTTTGAGTCTACAAATATTTAGTAAAAGTTTATGCTAATTTTACAGAGTAAAATGCTATTTTCAATTAACTAAAATTCACATCGAATATAACTAAAATTTTGTTATTTTCGCTGTTCTTATTTTACTAATATTTAGTAGTTTTTTCTGCAAGCTCAGTTTTAACAATTTTTTAGTAGCTTTTTCTGCTATGTTTATAGGTTTACTTCTATGAGTTTAGCTGATCGAAGATCGAAGTGTTGTTTTTTATGGAAATTTATTATTTCAACAAAAATTGAAAACATTTTATTGTTATTAAAAGTTGCATAATAAAAAAAAATGGAACTTGAATTTTAGTGGACTATAATTATCATTACTTTTATTGAAAAACTCTTTATCCCTTAGTGGACTAAGGACAAAAAATACCCATGATAAAAAAGTGCATCATATACAGACAATCTAACAATTGTAAGTTACAAATAATACAATTTAAATGGAAAATCACTGATGACGAATGTTCATTAAAAAAACAGAAACTAGCCTGATCTGATTTGAAAATTAATAGTGTTTATAATTTTTAGAGAAAAACTTTTTTATTCTTCTTAACCTCAACATTTCTACAATACAAAAAATTCTATTTGATAATACATTATTTTTTATGTATGTAATTTAATACATATGGGGAAGAAATGTGAAAAACATTTAAAAAAACGGGGACATTTTTTTAGTCCGCATTTTTAACCCTTAAAAGATTGGTACAATGAAGAATTCCGATTGTTTTTTATTTCAGTGCACTCTTCCACATATGCAAATTTAATTAAAATCAGAAAATAGTTACTCTGTAAATTTTGTATACCTTTTGCAACTGTAATTCAGAAAACATCAACTAAAATTCAGAAAATATCAATTGAATTGAATTGAAATCAATACATTAATTGTAATTCAGAAAACATCAACTGATATTCTGAAAATATCAATTGAAATTTAGAAAATATCAATTGAAATTCAGAAAATATCATTTGAAATTCAGAAAATATTAATTGAAATTGAAATGAAATCGTTTCTGAATTTCAATTGACATATTCTGAACTTCATGTGATATTTTCTGAATTTCAATTGATATTTTCTGAGTATCAATTGTTATTTTCTGAATTACAATTGATATGTTTCTGAATTTCAATTCATATTTTCTGAATATTAAATAATATTTTCTGAATTTTAATTGGTATTTTCTGATTTTCAAAAGATAGTTTCTGAATTTCAAATGGATTTTATGAATTTATAATTCACGAGTAAAAACAGTAATATATGGTCATATATAATGACATTTAGTTATATCTGACTTTGAATGGGATCACATTAATACAATAAAAAATAGTACTGACAATCTACTGCTATTTTTGTAAAACCCGGCTTGTTAAAAGTTAAAAAATGCACAAATATTATTGTACTACGAAAACATTATTTTGTTTCCAAAGCATGTGTTTTTCCATTAGCTCCCGCAAAATTCTTTGCCAACATTGTTTATACCAATATTACAACCAATTAGAAGCATTTTTTTAATTTTATTTTTTTCACACCTTTAAATATGATTTGAAAGACTGTATTGTATTATTATACATATTTCTCAAATTAATTTAATTTATAAGCTATCTTAAAAGTACAACATTTTTTGAAAAGTTCGTTCAAACCAACGGTTGGCCAGTTATCAATCGGGTAACAAGATTCAAGATTGTTAATCCCACATTCTGCCAACCCGACACCGACCGTAGCCGACGCATTGCCAACACTGTGCCGAGTGTATTTTTCTGCCTGTGTCATTATATACAAAGATATCTCATAATGTTTTTTGAGCAATATTTTTATATCTTGATATTACTATATGTCCCCAAATCTTAATCCATATATAACTACATGAGCCATATAATAGTAAACCAAATATATGCATTTACCGATATGATTTTATATGTGATCGCACACTGAATTATATTAAACTATATCGTCGGTGCGCCGACCAAAACACCTATGTGTAATTTTTCGAATTTTTTTATTGGCCCATTAGGAAGCCTATCTGGTAATGCATTTATCCCCCAAAGCATTTCCCGTTATCTCAAATGGTTTCAAAGTTACCTAAAACTCCTATGTGTAACCTATAATAGAAAATCTCCGGCAAAAACAGTTATGTGTTATAAGTACACATAACTGTTTTTGATTTAAACGTAAAAACTTTACAATTGCCTTTGGTTTTCCTTCATAATAAAATTGTAAAAGTTTTCTGAACAATTTTTTTTGTAATATTCCGATACTCAATTGCATAAAAAGAGGTAAATTCAAAGATAAAATAAAAGTTCATTCTGAACTTCAATGAGGCTCTTCTGAATTACATTTGGGATCTTTTTTAAATTTTCATTGGTATTTTGTGAAATTTATGTGGCTATTCCGAATTTCAATTCACATTTTCTGAATTTTGATAACACTTGTCTATGCTTTATTTTGGGCATTTATAATTTCCACTGGGATTTTGTGAATTTATATTGCGAATTCTAAATTGCAATTTCAATTGCAAAGCTATATCATACACTGAAATATACGTTTTATAATTGTTATCATTATTACAATCAATCTTTTTCTTTTGTGTTAGTTATATAATCACTTTCTGCAATGGAAAAGTATATCTGCCTCTTTTAAAATATTTTGCTACAAACTCCTTGCGGATATATAATTTGCAAATTTGTAATTTTAAACAACACATTACAATTTATTAAAAATTAATTTTAGAACAAAAGCACCTATGTGTATTATATTTGTTCTATTCACATTTAAAAAGTCCGAAACAAAATCAGCCATGTGTAGTTTTTTGTTAAATTCTTGTACCACTTCAGGACAAAAAAAGATTTTTTTCAACGCGTAATATTTTAAAATGGGCTAAGAAAAATTAAAAAAAATTTACTTTAAAAATATGTTGCGAATTGGCAAAATAAAATGGGTTTTTTGCTCTCCTGAACACTTCATAAAAAACACATAGCTGTTTTGGTCGGCGCACCGACGATATGTCCCTTGGTACAAATATGTAATATGTTTCTTGTAATTGGGTATAACTTTATTATAATCCCATACAAAAATTTTGCCAATATCAAAAATTTGTTCTAATACGTCCAAACAGCAACAAATCGACCAATATTTTTTGTGCCCAACTGTTCGGTCGGACACTAATATCATATTTATTATATTAATTAAGCGTACATTTTAAAAGACGAAAACATTTTAAAAAAACTAAAACACACAAATTGTTTGATACACAATTAATTATGATTTATTTAAAAAAATTGGGTCTTTAAAATTATTGTAAAATACTTTTAAGCGAAACTAAGTCACAAAAAGCATGCCTAAAATCGACTAAAATTTGATAAAATTAGATATCTTTATATCCAATTAGATATAATTTAATGTCCCGGTTATGGACAAATCTCGGATAAAATTGTATTAATGCCCGTAATTTCAAGCAATATATACCTACTGGTGCTTAGATACCTACCGTGTACACGAACAAAATCGGGTAGGTATCTAAGCACCGGTAGGTATCTATTGCTTAAAATTACGGGCATAAATAATATATAAAATTTGATATAATTAGATACATGTATATGAATGACCCATTTTTCGGATAATTTTGCATGTTTTTTTATATGGGAACTTATCAAATGAGATATAATTATATTAGACTCCATATTAGTATTTTTACCCGTGTTTTCAAAATCTAATTTTCAATTGATATTATCTGAATTTCAAATGGAAGTTCCAAGTTTTAAATGGAAATTCTGAATTTCAATCGATATTTTCTTAATTACAATTTCAAAAGCGTATTGGGTCATTTAGGTCAAAAACGAAAACATGAACCCTATATGGAGTAAATAACATAAAAATTTTTTTTTATCAAGTGGAGATTTTTTTGTTCAATCTTGTAGTCATAATTGAAAAAAAAAATTCATAGGTCTTTATTGTTCTCAGTTCACAAAGCGTTAAAGATTTTTTAAATAAATGTGAAGATAACTATAGTATAGTCTAGTCAAATCAAGGTGATATTTTTCAGTAAATTATGCAAACTTTGATGAAAACATTCTAATTTAGTTCGACTTTTGACAAAATAATCAATTTTTATAAAACGTCCTGGAAAGGAGTCACTCCACACATAAACAGCAGTTATAATTTTTTAATTTTTTTTCTTTAATTACAACTTTTATATTATAAAATTAGCAAATTAACATCTTCAAATTCGGTTTTTTTTAACAAATCGTTTAAAATAAATTATTTAAAAATACTTTTTTTGGGAATTCGAGGGTTATTTTCAGTTCCAGTATAAAGTGAGTTAATGAATTCCATATCTGAATTATTTTGAGTACATTAAATGAATAAATTAAAATAAAAATAAAATTTTTCAAAATTTCAAGTTTTGTTAATTTTAATAAAAAATACACTTTTTTCATAAATTGTCAATTTTTGGTCGAAATTCATTACAGGCTAAGGTTTAAAAAAAATCGATTTCTTCCATTTTTAAGGATTTTGCAGTAAAATTGGAGGGTGTAATGACAAATCAATTTTTAGTCTCATTAAGTCAGCTATATTTTATAGCAGAGTGTGGCTAATTAAGCTAAGTGGTCTGCTATAAGTCTATAAACCTGAGTTCAATTCCTGTTGAAAATGTTTATTCCCGAGTAAAAAGAATAAAATGAAGTCATGTTTAATGATATCTCATATCATATAGCAGGAGATATATAATGATCCGAAAAATGAAGGATCAAATTATACCGGATATGATGTTATATATTAAATTATATAAAATTTGATCCGAATATTGACCCAAATATAATCATATCTAATTTGAGGTAGACAGACATAATTTTATATGTTTATTTACAATTTTTCAATATTAAAATTTTTTTTAAAAGCTCTGTATCTCGGCGATTTCACTTTTTTAAATATTTTTTTTATTGATTTTGAAAAGTCTCCCAAAGACCTTTCCAACCAGCCCAAAAACAAAAAATCCGACCTCTGGCTCCGAAGTTAGCAATTTTACCCTACTACCCTCCAACCACTAATCCGAAAATTTTCAAACCGTTCCCATTTCGCACACTTGAATTTTCGAGGATGGTGGTAGTGAACTTATTTTCAAGAAATGATCCAAGGAAAACCCTGTATATAAATGAACTTAAAATTTTTCTTTTGCATGGGGCAATACTGAATTATATATAAACGAACTTAGAAAATATTTTTAACATGGTGCTATATAAACTTTTATATGATTTTCTATAAAACCATTTTTAATTATATATGATGCTGTACTAACAACTTCATATCTAACTATATAATATCTAACTATATCTAACTACATATGGTACATATAAATATGTATGGGAACATACGAGTACTTATTCATATTTCTTTATATATTATCTTTATATATTTGAAATTGTTAAAAAACTGAAAGTTCTAAATAATTATATCCAAACAATTATAGTATCACACTTGGCTATATATACACTCAGGGAACTTCTGCTTTATGTAGTTGTTTGGGTTGTAATACAGTTTCTTTATTTTTAATGTAAATGTCAGTCATTTGTAGAACAAATTAAATTTTTGACTAACCTTGTAGTTCATTTAAAAAAAAACAACTCACATCAAATGACTGTTTTATGATTTTACATTCATTTTTTACAGTTGTTTTTTGTTATTTAGAAAAAATAAAAAAAAAAAAAAATATTTGTTTATTTTTTACTACCATGTGGTTCATTTTTACTACAATTGTTAGTAATTTTTTGAACATTAAAAAACAAATGACAATGTTAGTTGAATTTACTGTAATGGAAGTCGTCCTTTCTTTAAATGAAATTTCATTTGTTTTCAACAACATTTGCAGTGGTCTTTACCTACATAGTATTCTAAGTGTAATTATATTTGTGTAAAAAATATGTAAAATTATATAATTTTCTATATAACTTTAATTGGGTTAAAAATTAAATATCCCATGGGATTTAGGAAGGTCCAGTTTAATCTCAATATGACTGACGTGTAGTTACGGAAAGATTACAGTCAACAGTGTAGAAAAAGTTGTAATAAGAAAAAAAATAATTTTTAAAGCTCCTATTGCAGTTAATTTTCCATTTTCAATAGACTCGGCATTTCGATAAATGTTAAATGTGCAGTCAGTCGATTTAGTACTAAAAGTTGTAGCGAAATAACGAATAACACCAGCAACCAGGCACGTAGCTAGGAATTTGTTTCGGGGGGGGGGGGGGGGGGGGATTTTTTGGATTTTTTATTTTGATTATATATATATTTTTTTTGTAACCCGGGGAAACTTATACAAATATGTGCACACTAGAGTTACAGCTTTTTTTTTTGCTTAATATTTCCCTATCAACACGTAATGGCCACTCATGTATTAACAATAGCTCATTTTGAAACAAAAACCTCCCGCATAAAGTGCATTTGCTCAAAATGCATTTTTTCATTTCTTACTTATTGTGTTAATTATTTTGCAAATTTTGATGTCTATATCGCGAAACAACGCTTTAATCTGTTTGATCACAATCCGCGAAACACGTCAAAGTTGAAAACATTTGTGTCCTTTAAGTTGGATATGCATAGTCAGGCACGTAGCTAGGGGGGTGGGCTTGGGGGCTAGAGCCCCCCCGAAATGATTTCACAAATTTAAAAACTTAATACAATTCGTTAGAAAGTAACAATGTTATTGATAAATTTAATATGAAAATATTTATTTTTGACTTGGATCAAATAGGAAATAGATTTATATGGACCGAATCTTAAAATTTCGTTAGAAAACATCATTGTTAGAGTTGATTTTCGACAAAAAGCAATAAATAAAATCATTTCATAAGAGATTTCAAAGTCTTTGACTTAAAATATAATCAAAAAACTGTTTGAGACAATGCAAACTAAAAATTAAATGTCTACACAGAAAAAACTAAAATTGAGTTTTAATTAAAAAATTTGTTGACTCAGCAAAAGTTTAACTGAATTCGGTCGTGTTGATGCAATTGTAGTAACAACTAAAATAATTTGTATCTATTTAATTAATATTATTTTCAATTACATATAGTTTTGTTCACATCTAAAAATCACCAAAATTTAAAAAACAATCCTCAAAACTGCAGAAATTTAAAAAACTTCCAAAATAAACACCAAAATTCGTAAAAAATTTAAAAAAAATCACCAAAATTAAAGAAACGCGAATTTTCAACTTTAAACGATATTTTTAATTTTGGCGACTTTTTAAAATTTTTGCATTTGTTTCAATGTTGTTATTATACGTTATAAAAACTGAAATTTTTTTTATACCAAATTCATTTTCAATTAAACAGTTAATTGAAAGTAAGTTTGAAATCGAACAAAAGTTTAATTGAAATTTTTTTGACAATGATTTTTTCTGTGTATTTTGACATAATCTTTTAAAATGGAGATACCACTAAGGCTCAAAATTAAGTTTAGTTGTGCCGTAAAAGTCGTTACTTTAATTACAGTGCAATCTTTTTATTTAAATTTGGTTTGCTACGCACGCATCTGGTAACATAGTTTTCAGTATTTTTTTTTACGATATATATTACGATATCTCATATATTTTTTGAAACAAATTTAAGCCTCAAACTTTGATCGATATGCATAATGTATTAACGTGTTCAATGTGACTCAAATTTTCTCAATTTTTTTTTAGACTAAATGTAAACAAATTTCTATCGGATCTCCTTGAAATGCGACATTTTAAAATCAAACAGCTAAACCAGTCTTTGTGTTATAACGTTTTTTTTTTTTTTTTTGACATTAAAGGGTTTTTATTTAAAATATTGATTAAAAACAATTTGAAAAGCGTTTGAAATTGTCCAAAATATAAATCAAAGTGAATTGGAAATACATAATTTAGTTTAAATAAGACCTAGGCGATGTCAGGTATATTTTTAAAATTTCCAATTTTATATTTTTTTTTATTATTATTTCTTTCAGACTATAATCACGCTTGCTTATAAAATTTGCGATTTTTTTAATACAAGGCATGAAGTCGGATATATGAGAAAGGGGAAAAAATAGTGAATAATTGATTAAAATAATTCAAATAAGTGGCAGCCGGGGTCCACGACATAGTGTCAAAATGGTTTTAAAAATGTGTGTTTTCTCGAGCATTTTAACGCTGTTTTTAAATAAGTCTAAATTTCCTAAACTTTAAACATATTTTCACACAAAGATGTGTTAAATTTCACCACCAATTTTAAAAATAGATACGTTTTTCATATATTTTTGCTGTTTTATCACCTATCCGAATTTCATCAATTTCAAAGGAAACCCATCGGAAAAGCTTCCTTATAAGTGTCAGGCAAATTATATAGGATATTTGCTTTTAATTTGTTTTTTGGACGGTTATAAATCTTTAATTTCCCGGTTAAAAACGTTTGCATAAAATAATACATTATTTTATATACACTTTAAGGGTTTGTCTGCCAGTGCATTTAACCGGACATAATTATATAAATTCATATATAAAATTTATTTTTGTAGAAAAAATTTAATATGATGTCATATATGGGTTAATTCCAAACACAATGCTTTTTTTTCGTCTCAAGCTTTTTATTTCTTTCATGTAAAAGAAAATAAAAAAACAAAAACGGCAAGTAAGCTCTAAAATAATTAGCAACAAACAAAAGTAGTTGTTATTATTGTAAAACTTTCTGCTAAATTGTGCAAATGGTGCTTTAACTGTATATCATGCATATTACATACAAATATACTCTAAATTTAGTTTCAACGTTTTTTCCGTGTTTGTTATTCAATGGTGAAGTTAATAAATTCCACAAAAACCTTCATTTTCATTATATTATTTTTTATTTTTGAATATAATAAAATATCCAAATGCTATGGAATTTGTTACAAATTATAAAGTTGTAAATCTTTTGCAAGGATTAATAGATATTTCAGATTTTCATGACGTTTTAAAATCAAAAACCGGATACAACTATAGTTTATTTTGTATTTATCAGTATCAGTTTAGATATAAATTCATACCGCTATATAAAATCGTATTAAATTGTATCGCGTCATTATATGGATGTTATTTAATTATTATGCCCATTTCTCGAATAAAACTGTATTAAGACTCATATTAAATTTCGTATGATTATATAAAGCATCATATTAATTTTAATCGGGTTATTAGAAGTTGAAACTTTTTTACTTTTTTTTACATTTATCAAGTTTTAGCTACCCTAGGCATATGTTAGCACATAAAAATATAAAGTAAGCCAATTTTATTTTTTGCGGTTTTCAAAAAGTTTTCCCCATAATCCTTTTTTTATTTAATTAAACTAAAATTTAATATTTAGCTAAAAATTTAACGTAATTAGACAATAACGATGCATATCCATTATGCGGGAGGTTTTGTTGCAAAATGACATGAGAAAGCGTTTCTATTATTAATACATGATTGCCCATTATTACGTGTAAAAATTTAACAAAAATTTAGGAAACAAAACAAAAAAAAAAAGCTGTTACTCTAGTGTGCACAAAAAAAAAATATATACATATATATAATCAAAATAAAAAATCGAAAAGCCCCCCCCCCCCCCCGAAACAAATTCCTAGCTACGTGCCTGTGCATAGTTATTGTCTAATTACGTTAAAATTTTAGCTAAAATAAAAAAAAAAATTATGCGGAAATCTTTTTGAAAACCGTGAAAAATAAAATTGCGTTACTTTATACTTTTACGTGCTAATATACGTCTAGGGTAGCTTAAACTTGATAAATGTAAAAAAAAGTAAAAAAGTTTATACTTTTAATACCCGATTAAAATTAATCATACGAAATTTAATATGAGTCATAATACTGTTTTATCCGAGAAATGGCTATAATAATTATAAAAGTTTGCATTATTTTAGTTTTAATTTGATAATATCAGATTAAAAAACATCCGAATAATGACGCGATACAATTTAATACGATTTTATACAACGGTATAAATTTATATCTGAACTGATACTGATATATACAAAATAAGCTATAGTTGTATCCGGTTTTTGATTTTAAACCTTATGAAAATCCGAAATATCTATTAGTCCTTTAGAATTTAGCCACATGCAAAAGGTTTACAACTTTATAATTTGTAACAAATTCCTTTTCATTTGGACATTTTATTATATTCAAGAAATTGTCCTGAAATTACCAAAAAAAACATAAGTTGTTTGAGAAAAAAATTTGAAAATGTAGATATAATGAAAATGAAGATTTTGTGGCATTTATTAATTTTACACCATTGAACAACAAACACGGAAGGAAATAAACGTTGAAACTAAATTTAGAGTTTTACATTGAAAAAAATCTAAGACTAATTTAAGAACTCATAATGTTACAAATGAAACAAGTTCTTTTTTAGGGTTAAGAACCAGAAATAAATCAATTTAAAAGACAAAAATTGGGGTAAATTTTGTGTATAAAATTATACACAAAATGATACAATTAATTGTACTTATATACAATTGTATCTAAAATAAAATTGGGTTTTTTTAAATATGATATAATATCAAAATATATATTATTTTGCAATGTTTAGGTATATAAATATAACGTAATTATTAATTGGATTAGTTTTAGCGTATGCTATGCTTTTCATATATCCGACTTTTTTTAAGATCGGGGGCTATACTTCATGTCTTGTATTAAAAAAATTGTAAATTTTCTAAGCAAGCGTGATTGTAGTCTGAAAGAAATAATGAATATACAATTGGAAAATTTAAAAATATACCTGACATCGCCCAGGTCTTATTTAAACTAAATTATGTATTTCCAATTCACTTTGATTTATATTTTGGACAATTTCAAATGCTTTCCAAATTTTCTTTAATTAATTTTTTAAATAAAAACCCTTTAAAATTTCTAAAAAAAAAAAAAACAACAACATCGTTATAACACAAAGACTGGTTTAGCTGCTTGATTTTCAAATGTCGCATTTCAAGGAGCGCCGATCGAAATTTGTTTACATTTAGTCTACAAAAAAAATTGATAAAATTTGAGTCACATTGGACCACGTTAACACATTATGCATATCGATCAAAATTTGAGGCTTAAATTTGTTTCGAATAATTAAAAAAATATGGTCTCTGTGTGTGGAACACGAGTCGCTTTAATGGATTTTGAGATATTGTAATATATATCGTAAAAAAAATACTGAAAACTGTGTTACCAGATGCGTGCGTAGCATCTAAATAAAAAGATTGCACTTTAAGTAAAATAACGACTTTCATGGCACAAGTAAAATTAATTTTGAGTCTTTTAAAAGATTTTTGACATAATCTTTTAAAATGGGGAAAAAACAGAAAAACACAGAAAAAATTATTGTTAAAAAGAATTCAATTAAACTATTGTTCGATTTCAAACTTACTTTCAATTAACTGTTTAATAGAAAATGAATGAATTTGGTATAAAAAAAAATTTAGTTTTTATAACGTATAATAACAACATAGAAAAAAAAATTTTAAAAAATCGCCAAAAATTAAAAAAAAAAAAAAAAAGTTTAAAGTAGAAAATTCGCGTTTCTTTAATTTTGGTGATTTTTTTTAAATTTTTTCGAATTTTGGCGTTTATTTTGGGAGTTTTTTAAATTTCTGCAATTTTGGGGATTGTTTTTTAAATTTTGGCAATTTTTTTTTTTCAAATTTTGCGATTTTTTAAAATCGTCTCGATTTTTTAAATTTTGGGGTTTTTTTTACAGTTTTGGTGATTTTTTAAAATTTTTTTAAAATTTTGCGATTTGTTTTTAATTAAGCAATTTTTTCCCAATTTTTCCCAATAGTAAACAATATTCAATTAAATTTTTAACAGATGTGAATAAAACTATAATTAAAAATAATATTAATTAAATAGCTACAAATTATTTTAATTGTTACTACAATTGCAGCAACACGACCGAATTCAGTTAAACTTTTACTGAATCAACAAATATTTTAATTCAGACTCAATTTTAGTTTTTTCTGCGTAGACATATATAATTTTTAGTTTGCATTGTCTCAAACAATTTTTTGATTATATTTTAAGTCAAAGACTTCGAAATCTCCTATGAAATGATTTTATTTATTGCTTTTTGTCGAAAATCTACACAAACAATGATAGCCGCCCATTTGTAGGCGATGTTTTGTAATGAAATTTTAAGATTCGAACCTTATAAAACTATTTCCTATTTGATCCAAGTCAAAAATAAATATTTTTATATTAAATTTAACAATAACATTGTTAGTTACTAACGAATTGTATTAAGTTTTTAAATTTGTCAAATCATTTCGGGATCTACTTATCTTTCGGGATCTAATTAGACAGGCGTTGTTCCAGGAGGAGGGAAAATGGGAAATAAAAATTTTCAATGCGAAAAAATCTCAAAAATAAAAAATTTATCGAAAATACTCTAATACGCGCCTGAATTAGATTTACATTAATCCCACGGGATATATATCTATCATGATCTTAATTATATATTACTGGATCAATTTCGATCTGAAATCAATTTCGATCTGAAATCAATTTCGACCTTATTTAATCAATCAATATATTTGAGGGACCTAATTGGATTTTATTTGAGATGAATTTGGATAAGATTAAATATTGATCTACATCAAATAAGATCTGATTTTGTATTTGAGGTATAACTTTTTTTATAGGGATGCTATAATTATATGCTACACTATGTAATTGTCAGCTTTTGATCAAACCAAGTTCTAATATGAAAAAATAAAATGGTACATTGTTTTTCTATCAAAATACATCATTTAACATCTCTAATAACATCATTTATCACTTTCAATACAAAATGATAAGATAACATCAGTCAAATACCGCATGTGCAGATACTATGTATTAAAAAAAAAACACGGTTCTCCGGAAGGACGTTTAATAATAGAATATAAAAAATAAAAAAACTATGTTTTCAAGATAAAAAAATTTCAAAATTTAATTTTTAAACATTATCAAGGTCATATTTAAGCATAAAAATGGGCACACTATTTTCCGGGCAACCGTCAACTACTTTTGCAAATTCAAATATACTACTTACTCTTCTCTACGAACATCTGGTACGGAACGATTAACAGAAATGTGATCTGATAGCAAAGCATTAAAACCATTATCCATAGATAGTTCCTGTTCTAATGTCTTTTGTGCTGTATCTACAATATAACCTGGCATGCCATGTTCACCCATACCAACACGTTTCATATCATTCTCCATCGCAGCATAATCATTCCAATCTCTTTTGGGGCCCTTAGGTTCGGGTAAACGAAACGGTACATTGATATCATAGAATTGTGTTAAGTCCAACTCCACATCAAGCACGGCTTTAACATTAGCAGGTCTAGGTCGACGTGGCACTTTTGGTGACACGACCGATTTTAATGAATGCCGACTTTTATCCGTACCTACATCAACATTACTTCGTTCACCCTGTAATTCATGCGCTTGATTTTCTTTTTCAAAACGTTTTTCTACAATTTTTATCGTAATTATCGATAATACAATTATGGTTATTATGAAAAATAAAACTTTTTTAACAATACGTTTTACATAACGTGTCTTCATTATTTTTTTTTTTTCGAATATCGAAAACACAAGTTAACAGTACAACTATCTAAAAATAACTGATTTTTAGGTTTTCTTCCAATAACAATATATTTTCAATATTATCTATTAGTCAGTTAACCGTTTGCAATTAGTTAAAGTGATGTTTTATGATGACGTTTTCATTATTGGTACAAATATTTTGACAATATACATCATAAAATGTATGTACGAATAGGGTAGAAGTGGGAGGTTTCGCCACTGGGACACCTATGACTCCCCTGATTTTCGCTGTATTTTAAAGAGCTATTAAAATGTTTACTTCCAAAAATGGCTCAGTTATTGATCATCTTTGATGTCACCAAATGTTACACTTGTACTTAACACGTGGCCGATGATAGACGTTTTGTATTTTTTTTTTTTTGGGGTTGCAAAAAATAATAGAGAGTAAGTATATTTGGGATAACTTTTTCATTAAAACAAACCTTTAAGATAACGAAACGTTGATATTAATATATAATATTAAAACAAAGTTCTTAAAATTTATTTCTAAAAAGTGCAGAAAAAATAAAATTAAATGAGCGGCTGCTTATGGGGCACATATGTCAGACCACCGGGTGTCAGTAAGAATTGGTAGCACTTTGTAAGACGTACACAGAAAAAACTAAAATCGATTTTCAGTTAAAGTATTTGTTGATTCAAGTAAAAGTTTAATTGAATTCCTATTAAAGAAATTGTAGTATCAATTAAAGTAATTTGTAAATATTTAATTAACTCTATTTTCAATTAAGGATTTAATCATATCTATTAAAAATTTAATAGAATATTGTCTTTTAATATAAAAATTTGAAAAAAATTATAAAAATTAGTGGGAAATCGCTAAGACTAAAAATAAAATCGCAGATTTTGACAAGATCGCCAAAATTTAAAAAAAAACATTATTGTAAAAAAACGCCAAAATTAAAAAAAAAAATATCTGAAATTTGAAAAATTCATCAAAATTAAAAAAAAAAAAAAATTGCAATAGAAAAACATTTTTTTTTCAAAATTTAAAAAAAAATGCCAAAAATTAAAAATCCCTAATATTTGAAAAAATTGCCAAAATTTTAAAGAATGGTCAAAATTTAAAAAAATTCAACATTTGATAAAAATCGCAAAATTATAAAATATTGCAGAAATCGAAAAAAAATAAAAAAAACAATTTCAAAAATTGGAAAACAATTGCCAAATTAAAAAAACGCTATACTTAAAAAAATGCTCAAATTGTAAAAAATAGCCAAAAAACCAACAAAAGCGAACAAACAAACTCCCTAAAGTATAAAACGTCTTTATCACGAAAACATTTATAATTTTTGGATTTTAATTCCGGACAATTTGTTTAAATTTTTTGTGATTTTTTTTTTAATTTTGGCAATTATTTTTAAATTTTGCTATTTTTTAAATGTTCACGTTTTTTTAATTCTTGAGAATTTTTAATTTATTATATTTTTTTGTTTTAATTTTTAGTTATATTTTTTGTTTTTTACTTTGGCGATTTTGTTAAACTTGTGGATTTATTTTTATTGTGGGTTATAAAAACTGGAAATTTTGTGTGTACCAAATTCATTTTCAATTAAAAATTTAATACATAAACACAGAGACAAATTTAGCTATTTGACAACTAAAATTCGGTTACTACGACTCAAATTCGCTAACATTAAATTTCAGACGGTTGGCACAACTTAACATTAGTTTCCACAACATTTAATGTAAATACCGTTTTACTAACTGAATTTATAAGCTGTTACCATTAATATACACTATTCAATTCGATTGACACTTTATTTTTCTGTGTGTACATATTATTAAGTTTTTACTTGAAAGTGAGTTTGAATCAAAGAAATGTTTAAGTGAAGTTTCTTTTGAGGATAATTTTATAATAATATGAATTCGCTACATGGTTATATTCGTTGCACGGGTCTGACGTAATTTCCTTCCAACAAATTGGAAGGAAATAAACTGTTTTCAACTTTTTTTCCGAAATTACAGCTATTGATATCTCTCTTTATGATTATTTAAATTTATAGATGACAAGTGTGCATTGCACTGTGCAAGCATCAACGTGGCGAATTTACCCAATGGGTGGGACAGTTTAGCCGATTTCAGTTACTTTGGAAATCTTAAAAAAAGAAATAAGATAACCCAAGTAAAAAATATATGTATTGTCTTATGTTCTTTTTCTTTCTTATAATATATTATAATATGATATTATATATGCTGTCATGTACAGCCATGTACAGCCATATTATTATACGTTTCTTATGTGGTAACATATCTAACGATGTATTAGTATATACCCAGTAAAAAACGCTGCTTACATGCAAGCTGGTTTGTAAGGGAGTAAGCCAAAAAGAATCCCTTACAAACCTGCTTACATATGCCATGATTTTTATATGGCGAATTCCCACTTGGAAGCATTACTTTTGGGCAAAATAAGCGCAGACTTTAGCGCTTATAAAAAGCTGTGATTTCATGGCTTGCAGTAAAATCATAATTCATGTCTACATTATTACGATTAAAAATAATAACATGATTATTTATATACCACACATAATTATTTTTACATAAAATACTACAAACATTAATTTTTTGTTGTTAAAATTTTTAACATATAATATAATCATTTTATTTTTTTGACCGCTCTACGTGCTAGCTCTTCAGAAACAGTTAAACGACTAATTCTTTTTTATTACATACTCGAAAACAGCAAACACAATCGAAAATCACTCGGGAAAATTGATAGAGATCGTTTATAATACACGATATGAAACTTTCTGCATTACAACCTGCATCCTTATAAGGTATTAGGGTAAGCTGCTTACAACCTGCATCCTTGTAAGGGAAAACAGAGGGCACACAATTTTGTTTGTTTATTTTTATACGAAAATTATTCGTTTCTTTTGCTGCTTCTCAGTATTATGTAATAGTAAGCACTTACATCAGCGCAATTGTTTTATCCTGCTTCTAAAAACACAAACATTTTTTACTGGGTAATGACGTTTATATATGCTATACATAATAAGATATGATACAGAATAATACATTTTCATATATAACCTAACATGTTATCATCTATGGTGACATATAAGCTATATAATATAAGATATACTAATACATACAGTATTACATCATAAAAAATATTTTTATAAGATATGCTTATATATGGTGTCATATGTATACTACAACTTGAGACACAATTATATATGATATCAAATTATATAAGATATAATTATGTACGATTCCATATATGACACAAGATTATCAATAAAGTTTAAGATATGATAATATATATGGTCCAACAACATAAATATTTTCCATGCGCATAAGATATAATTATGTATTGCTTATATAACCCCATACATAATTATATATGCGAAATGTCTAAATTATTTTTCTTCGCAGTTTTTATTAAAAATAATATATGTCATAGGATTAAGGTTTATCCAATTTAGTCTCAAATTATCTTATTCAATCCACCAAAAACTACTTATCTTTTTGGATCTAATTAGATCCAACTAGATATAAATAGATTCCATGGAATATTTTAGGATCTATCAGTATCTTAAATTACGCCCCAATTTTGGGGTCAATTTTGATATAATTTAATCCAGTAATATATTTAAGGGATCTAATCGGATATTACTGGATTCCCCAATTTTGAGATAAGCTTGGATAAGAATAAATATCGATACTTGATTTTTTACCTGATACATAACATTTTTTTTGGTCGGGAATTTATGTTTTAAACGTACAAATTAAAGTTAAGATATGTAAAGTTCTATATAAAAAATAATTTTTATAAAAAACTTTATTTGAGTAACGACAGCGCTTCTAAAAAAAGTGACGAATGCTTCCCCTTCTATCCAACATCATTTTGATAAGTTGGAACCTAGTATGTGGAGATACATGGTGCTATGACAATCATATCTAAATGATAACAATGTTGTAAAAGAAATAACTACTGTAAATTGATAATAATTGCTGAACTTATTATGTATTTTTGCACAATATCAGCATTATTTAGAATTTAATAACAAGGGCAACAAAAAAAATATCTATATTAACTGTAAAATAAGTTACAAAAATTAAAAAAACAGCATTTAATATTTACTAAAATCGTAAAAAGTAATAAAGCCTGATGCTTTATCATTAAGTTCGGAGAGAGAACCCATCACAGAGAGAACCCATCGGGAAACTTTCCTTCTAAAACTGGGTATTTGTAAATTTCTACTGGAAAGGGCAGAAAGTCCCCCTTTAGCGAGGACTTTAAATTTCAAATACATGCATCTTTAACCCCTTGACGACCGAACTTTAACTGCTTAAAAACTTTTTTTTTTTGCAGATTCGAGTTTATCGACCCAACATTTCTAAAGAAAAGTGTAGTCACAAATATTTTTTGCAACTCTTTCTATGAAAAAATACATGGGACAACAAACAATTCAAAATTAGTGAACAAATACCTCACCCAAGTAATAGCGAAATACGTGTGGAGTTTATATAATATATAATTTTATAATTTAGCTATGCGTAATTTAGCTATGCGTCACACGAATATGTCAAAATTTTTTAAATAGCTTGAGTCGTATATCGAGTTTTGACTGTAGTCTTAAAATATTCTTTTTATACAATATTTAAAGGGATATACAATACCAGATTTGGAATCAGAAGATGAAAATCTTTGAATATCACTTTACTTTAATAAAATCAAACAAAAATTGCTTAAATTTACACACGAACAAAAAATAAAAAAACTGAAAAACCTCCTCTTTTTTTTACCTTTGACAACCAATTTGACTACCCATATTCTATCCGTGTCCTGTAGGAGATATAATGAATTAATTCCAAATATCTCAATGTTTCTTGAAACTTGAAGAATTGGACCATGTCCTACACTCAAAAAAAAAAGTTTGTAAAGTCAGCAAAATTTTAGTCAGGTGGATGCTTGCAAAAAAGTTGCTAATGTCAGCAAATTTTCAGTTTTTTAAAAAAAAAAACTGTTTTTTTTACAGTTTTTTGAAAAAAATACATGGTAACACTGTACACACATGAATGCATATTTTCTTTAGTCTCTACTAGCAGATTACATATCTGTTAATGAAAATAGGATTAGAAACAAAAATGGCAAATATCCAAAATGTTATATGCAAAAAGTTACCAATTTTGGGTTTTCATATTGCAGCCCCGGCGGGTCTGGAAGGTAAAAAATCAAAACTTTAGCGCGATATTACGTCACTATGAGTGTTCAAGATTTTATTGTAATTGGACTACTAAGTAAGAAGTGGCCGTATTATTTCCAAAAATTTTGTGATATATCCCACAGTTCAGCAAGGGCAGATTCTAAAATGTCACTCACCAAATCTACTGTGCTTGCGTCAATAGTTGCGACTAAATTGCGAACTCTTGTTTCATCCTCTGAGATTTTGGCAATCGAGAATATTGATTCGATTTGCTGAAACCATACACTCAGGGAACTTCTGCTTTAAAAATATGTAGTTGTTTGGGTTGTAATACAGTTTCATTATTTTTAATGTAAATGTAAGTCATTTGTAGAACAAATAAAATTTTTAACTAACCTTGTAGTTCATTTAAAAAAACAACTCACATCAAATGACTGTTTTATGATTTTACATTCATTTTTTACAGATGTTTTTTGTTATTTAAAAAAATAAAAAAATAAATTTTTGGTTTATTTTTTACTAACATGTGGTTCATTTTTACTACAATTGTTAGTCATTTTTTGAATATTAAAAAACAAATGACAATGTTAGTTGAATTTAATGAAATGTAAGTCGTCCTTTTTTTAAATGAAATTTCATTTGTTTTTGACTACAATTGCAGTCGTCTTTACCAACATAATTTCCTAAGTGTACACGAGCATTCTTGGGCCAAAATGGTGGCAAGAAAACTACCCAAAACAAACACAAAGGAATAATTAATTAAAATTTTTTAACAAAATTATTTATTTTGATTATTTGATTCTTGGGGAATATTTTTTTTTCGGCTCTATGCAATAAGTCCCAGGTGCAAAAAGTCCCAGTGCAAAAGCTCCCAATGAAATAAATTCTAAAAAAATGAAATAAGTCCCGTCTCGAAAAAGAGAAATAAATTCTAAAAAAATTAAATAATTTCCAAAACAAAAATTAAACAAATCCTAGGTTTTGGTTGTTATTTCATTATGAAATAATTTCCAAAGAATAAAAATTAAATAACTCCCAAAAATAGTCCATGCATGAAGTAAGGGCGTACCGTTATATTCCCCAAAGTCGTATTGCCCAAAAACCAAAATGACATATTGCCCAAATGATGCGGACATTCCCTCAAAATTGTGGATGTTAATTTGTTATAACGACCAAATCAATGACAGAAAATCCAAAACTTTTTTTGGGTGCTATGGCATTTTATTTTGAAAAAACTTTTTTTTTTGGTCGCTATGACGGTAAAAAAATAAGTTATTGCCCAAAATCATAATTTTTTTTTTTTTTTAAATGTCATAAGACATAATGCCGCGTTCTACGGAGGAAAAAAAACCCCAAGAGCGGCCGAAGGCCGCCACCCAGAAGAACTTGTTTTTCAAATCAGATGTGGAATCCGTAGAAATCTTATATTTTTAAGACATCAATAACATATATTTGACCTGTCATAACTTTTTATGTCCCAAAATACCAACCCACACCAAGATTTATTGTTTTTTAATAATTATTTTTTTAAAAGTCTATTTTATTAAAAAATTTACGTATATATTAGTGTCTCAACGTTAAATAAACAGAAGGCCAATGCTCCACTCTTTTATTTAAGATAAAAAACAATCAATTAGCTGTGTAAATGACAAAGCTATGACTGGTCAAATTATATAACTTATTGTCTTAAAAATAAGATTTCAACGGATTCGACATTGGATTTGTAAAAACAAGTTTTTTTGTGTGGCGGCCTTCGGCCGCTCTTAGGGTTTTTTTCCTCCGTAGAACGCGGCAGGCGGCTACGAGAAAAAAAGTTTTTTCTGCGTGCGAGACAAAAAAATAAAATTGAAGCAATTTTTTTAAGTTACATATAATATAATTTTTTTGGGCGCTATGTCCCACGCTAAGCTCTGTTGGGACTTATTTCATTTCGGAATTACTGCATTATGAAATAACAGCTAATAACTAAAATGAAATCACTTCTAAAAAAATGAAATTACTGCAAAAGAACTGGGTATTATTTCATTTAAAATTACTCCCAAATTTGTATGAAAAATTTTTGGGACTTATTTCATTTTTTTTTTTGGGACTTCTTTCACCTGGGAATTATTGCACAGAGCCTTTTTTTCATGTTTTTATTATAAAGTAAATGTACTTTTCATGATAGAGACGAAGAAAGTAAAAGAATTTTATTTTTTTTTCGGACGAATCTCATGTTTAGCGGTTAAAACTTGGGGTTAAAAGTTTGCCAATTTTTTATGCAAACAGTAAATTTAGATATATTTGTAGTACTCCAGAAAGCAAGAACATTCATACCTATATTGCCTGTGTTTTGGGCACATTGCTGCCGCGTATTTAAAATATTGGTTAAAAAAGATTTTCTGGAAAAGCCGTCTTTAACCCATTTCTGCCTATTGTTTATTTAAATACCCAATAAGGGAGCCATCTTAAACAAGATGTAGAGCCGGATAAGAGGTACATCAAATTGATTTATGAGCAGGTATATAGAGGATAAAACTTCTTTAAAACATATTGGGGTAATATTTGATCCCCTCCCAGGAATAAGCTAGAGGTTCAAGTCTCCAAATTTACACAGTCGAAAAAATTGCACGAAAATGGCTTCGAAAACTTGGGCAAGTGAAAAATCGGAAAACTTTCTTGGCGCTTTATAGTCTTAGGTGTTCTCTAGCGTTCTCAAAATGGATATGATTTTTAATCCTCTATCACATATCCGAATTTAATTCAGATCGTAAGGAAATCAATGGAAAGACTCTTCTTGTTAGTTTTTAAGATAAATGCCATTTTCAATTAGTATTTTAATAAGAAAAAGTAATTTGAATATAGTTTGAGTTAACAACAGTTTTGCATGTTACTTTACTGACTTATTGCTTTAAAATTTAATACTAATTATAGTTTTAAACTCACTTTTTTCCTTTAATAATCCCCACTTTAACCAACACAATAACAAGCAAATTTTTAATTAAAATTTATGAAAGCATTTGAAAGTCACACAAATACTTACACTTAAGCACATACATATACCCAGGTATAAATTGCCAACCGTACAAAGAAGTTAGTACTGGCTAACCACTGCTATTTTATAAAACCCACCGTATTAAAAATTACCAAAGGTACAACTAATATTGTACTAGAAAAACACTATTTTGTTTGCACTGCATGTGTTTTGCCAGTACCACCCGCACAATTCTTTGCCAATATTGTTTTACCAATATCAAAACCAATTAGAAGCAGTATATATTTTTACATTTTATTATATTTAACACATTTAAATATGATGTAAAAGAATAACACGGAACTATATTACTGCTTTTTAAATGTGTTTTATTATAAGTGTTTTTCAAAATAAATTAAATTTAAAGTATTTTGAAAGCAGCAAATTTCTTGAATAACCAACGTTATGCCAACAGAGACAAGTTCACTCAAACCAACGGTTGGCCGCTGTTATCAATTGGGTAACAGGACGCTACTGTCAAGATTGTTAATCCCACGTTCTGCCAACGCATAACTGACCGTAGCCGACGCTTTGCCAACACTGTACCGATTGTATTTTTCTTCCTGGGTAATTGTATGTTTAATTAAACAATAATAATAATTTATAACAACTTAATGTATTAATTAAAAGAATAAAACCTTAAATCCATTATAATGTCACGCATTGTCAACATATTCATCTCTAAACACTCTGCTTACAATGATGAGGTATGGAAAACTGGGTCTTATGTTATTAAAACGAGACATTATGGGAACGACATGTGTGTTAAGTCTGTCCTTCTGTCATATTCCTTCTGTCATACTTAAGATCCCTTTCTATGACTGTTTTTGAAAAGTTTCTCTTTACGTATTGCTATAGAATGTTAAACAATGTCGTGAAAACAACTTAAAACAAATAAGGAAAGTAATAGAAAAGTTTCCTTAACATGAGTAAGTGTGAATGTTTGTATGTACAGTGGTGGTCATCAAATTAGCGCACCCAGGACACATAATTTTTGTTAAAGTTAATTCGCAATTTATAATCTTTTAAAAAATATATATCGTACATTCAATGATAGATCGGCTAAAATCTGACTGAGGTCATTTAAATTAATATATTTTTTGTACACATACATAATCTCTACGATGTCTATTAGTCACTACCGTTTTCGGTTTCTACAAATTTTAAAAAATTGCGTTTTTTATTGCCGTTTTTCAGTTTTAAAAAAAAACAAAATTTTTTTTGAAGTAGGTAACTTTAAAAGGTCATATTACTTTCCTAAAGTAGATGGACTATTTAAAAGGTTTAAAAAAAGCACATGAAAGCTTTAATTGTCTGCTTTTATTATTAAAAAACCATAAATTCTTTTGCGAAAATGCATTCATATTGCAAATGAAATTTTTGAATGCATTTTGATCTTTAACGACTTCGACTTTAAATAACGACTTCGACTTTTTTGGTCTGGTCGACTGCTAACTATTTTTAACAATTTTTTCAAAAATTGCTTACTACATTTTTCCATATAAAAATTATTTTTTTTTTGTTTTTTAGAATTTAATTTTTTTTTTCTATAATTTAATAAAAATCATAACAGCACTGACATTTGAAGAGCGTTATAATCTAAAGAACATTGAATATTTCCATAATTTAAAAATCATTGGAAAGCTTTTACTGTCTAGTTTACGATTTGGGGTTCAAAAATCACGGTTTTTTTCTAAAAATCATTGTAAATGCAAATGCGATTTTGTAATAATCATTACATTTAAAATGCATTTTTGAAAAAGAAACGTTATTTTTGTATTTCAAATCGTAAAGAAGATAGCTATAGCTTTCAGATGTCTTTTAATTGAAATAGTCAATATACTTCAGAAGTTAATGCTATTCAAAGTTCAGTGCTGTTATAATTTTTTTTAATCTAACTAAAAATTTAAAAAATAAATTTTAAAATACTAAATTTTTTTTATTTTATATGAAAAAAGATAGAAAGCTCTTTTTGAAAAAATCATTAAAAATAGTTAGCATTCTGGTCCTAAAAAAGTCGTAGTTGTTATTTATTAAAAAGATTATACACTTTTTAAAAATGACGACGTTTTAAAAATCGAGTAAGGGGAAAAAGTGGAAAACGCCATTAAAAACTGCATTTGCATTATGAATGCATTTTCGCAAAAAAGCGACTATTTTACTACTTTACTTTAGCATTTTTTTGATTTTTTTAAAAATTAAAAACTTAAATAAGTTTACACAATTTAAAGGAACTGAAAACGGTAGTGAGTAATAGACATCCAAGAGTATAGGTACACGCAAAGAAATAAGTTTGTAGAAAATTTAGTAAAATAATGGCTTGTAAATCAAGTACATATATTATTTTTCAGTAAATTTTTTGCTAAAATTATGTTTTAAACTCAAATTTTAGTTATACTTATTTAGCACTTAATTGTTTTGAACTAAAACAAAATATTTTACTAATATTTATTTTGATAAAAAAAATTGTGCCTATAAGCACATTAATAGTGAGTACGACAACCAGATTGAAAAATATGCGCAAAATTTTCAGATATTACATTAATTCATGTCGTCAATGTGGGAGTATGAACGTTTTTATATTTTGTAATTTATTGTAAATTAATTTTGAAAGAATCACGAAAAAATAATTAAGATTTTCAGCAAATAAATTAATAATTTTTCTACAAATTGTTTGCGATATATTCAGCAAAAACAAGGATTTTTTAATTTGTAATCAACTAAGTGTTAGAAAAACTTTTACAGAATCTACAAATTTAGTTACTAAAAATCAGCTCTCTGATTTTAGCAAAGACATTAGTAATTTTTTTGCAAGCACCCTCCTGACTAAAATTTTGTTGACTCAGCAAAATTTTTTGCTGACTTTACTAACTTTTTTTTGAGTGTATATCAAATTTTAACAAAATCATAACTCTGGAGGCCGACAAATTACCGTTTTTGAACGTTCTCTCATTAAATGTACGATATTGGTTAAATATATATAATTGAGAATGTTTCCGAAGTTTCTTTTAATTGCCCTAATATTATTACCTTGACTTTTAACCCTTTGACGACCACAGGCAAGTATGCTTGCCCAAGCGTTTTTGGCACTTACAATTGTTCAGTAAAATATACACTTAAAAAAAAATCCGTAAAGTTAGCAAAAAAAAGTTAGTTGATTAGCAAAATGTTTGCTGGGAGGATCCTTGCAGAAAAATTGCTAATATCTGCAAATGTGTTGAAAATGGAAATGAAAATCAGTGAGCTGATTTTTAGCAAAAAATAAATAAATTCAGCAAATAGTTTTGCTGACACTTAGTTCAATGCAAATGAAAATCGTCTTGTTTAAATCAACAAAATTTTTTGATGCAGCTAAGTAGTTTGAAAAAAACTAAAAAAACTTAGTATAAAATTTTTACTTTAGTTAATTTATTTTGCTGAAATTTAAATCTTAATTTAGCTGGTGATTGTTTTAAATATATATATATAAAAATGAGAAAATATGCACGTTAATAACAATATGCAGTTAAATAAAAAATCTGTAAATAAACAAAATATTTTATTAATTAAAAAATAAAACATAATAATTCCCAATAACATACATGAAGTCTACAATTTAGAAAAATTTAAATCAAATATCCACAAACACTACTCCCTCTTTCCTCCTTCCCATACCTTATTTTCCTGATCAATACAATGCACTGCATGAGTAGGGGGCATCCCCTGAGTATTGGTTAAATTATAAAAAAAAAAAAAAAAAAAAAAATATGCAAATATTTAATTTGCATTTTTTACTGCCTACTGTACACCACGGAGTATTTTATATTTTATTTCTGCCTGAATCTGTTGTCTTCATAATTCTTTATATTCTTCCATAATTGTTTATGTTAACAAAATCATTCACTTAATTAATTGTTTTAGTTAGTCTAGTTAATTTATTTATTGTTTTATTAATTTTTTTTTTTAATATTTACAATTTATATGTTCAAACATTTTTTTGGCGTGGCTTTATTGTGTAGCATACAAAAGAAAAAATTTAATGAATAAAATCAACCGCATTTGCATTTTTTTTTGTAAGTTTTATAATAGTTGTATTTATTTGTAACTTTTCAGTTTTTTCTACTGCGTCCTTACAAGCTGCGACATCTACATCACGTATTTTTACTTGTTCCCCATGCTATAAATGTGTTTATTATCACAATTTTGGTAGCAACAAAAATTAGTTATACATTAGTTCAAAATTAGTTTTTAGTAAAAGCGTTTAACTAATGTATTTGTTGAAAACGCAAATTCAGAAAAAAAATAGCTGTAAGTTAATTTAATATTTTAAATAGACGTTTAACAAAATGTTCAACTAACTTTTTTTTGAGTGTAGAGTAAATATGTCCAAAGGTAATTTGTAAGGGATGGTTAGGGCAACAAATATGTGAAGTGCGGTAAATCTCAATCTGGTCCCACTTACTCGTTAGGAGTCCTCAAAGTTTATAAACAAATTAAAAATTTTTAGCAAGCGAAACGAGGGGCAAGTCATATAGTGTAATTATTTAGTACATTTTGTTCAATATATTAAAATAATAAAAACATTAAAAACTCTTTTAAAAACATAATAATATGACTTAGAGAATTGCATGCTGGGTGGGCTAATTTAGAGACCACCACTGTATGTGTAAATGAAGTGTAGTAGTTGTCAACATGTTTTTATAAACTTTTCTTCAATTATTTTGAAAACCATTTCGGTTAGACGAAATGGGAGTTTATTTCCATGACCTTTATTAGGGTTTCTTCATTTACAATGTATTTTGTATACCCCACCAGCCTGTGGTATTAACATTTTGTTAACAGTATTGGATGTTGTCGAATCGAGTAGTTAAGTGTTCATAGAAATTACGAAACATTTCATACAAACTATCACTTAAAAGAAAAATATCATATGAGGGATATTCTGGAAATTTTTTTAAATTGGGGCTAATTTTTTTTTTTTAGCTTAATGGAACATTAAAAGGATTTTACACGATAATAAACCACTACTTAGGGGATTCAAATTCGTTTGCGTGAAACACTTTATGCAAGGGGTGCAAAAGTTATGTTTAAATTAAAGTTTCATGATATCTATTTTTTTTTTTGAAGTTTCCTTAGAAGTTTCAAATAATTTTCTGAAACAAAAAAAAAATTTTTGTCGAAAAATTATTTTTTTTAGTAAACTCGGAACTTTTTTATATATATATTTAAAAAAATTGTATTGATATACTAAATATTATTAATCTTTTTATTTTAAAAAGTCTGGACGCTATGCCACATTTGAAAGTGACATAATATCCAAAAAAAATAATGTCGTAATGTCCATGGACGTTACGACATTTTCCAAATTGCCATAAAGTGACTACCACCTCTGGAAAGCGGTGCGTATGATTCGCGTCCTGCTGCGCGGCCGCGTTTCGCGTAATGTGGAGCCACCTTGTTTCGCGTCCTATAGGCCACGTCCGCGAATCGCACGCGCCGCGCCGCTTCCCCCCTATGCACTGTTTCACTACTCCATGCTATATAAACTAATTTATTTTAACTTTTAAAACTAAGATTATTCCAGGTTTTCCTACAAATATATTTTTAATATGTATTTTTCTATTAATTTTGTTGATTATTTTTGTATATTTATGTATACATTAAATTCTATCTTTATAATATGTTTAATATTATGTGCATTTTTACATTGATTTATGAAATAAATAGAATTCGATGTTTTTGAATTGGAAATTAATTCAATTTTTTGGGACTTGTTTGATTCTTTGTTGGGAGTTATTTTATTTATTTATTTATTTGTTTATTAAGTCTTTGGAAATAACTATGAAATAACTCCCAAATGTTGGGGCTTATTTCATTTTTTCTTTGGAGGTTATTTCATTTATTAAAATTGGGACTCATTTCATTTTTTTTGGGACTTATTTCATAGGGAGTTATTTCATTGGGACTTATTTCATTTGGTAGTTACTTTACGGTACCGAAAATTGTACACTGTGCTAAAATTCTTATGGTTCCTCATTTAGGTGTTACGGATGTCACACTGTCATCCTTTATTTTCTGTCTTCTTCATTTCATATTCTAACTCAAAACATTGACATCACAAAAAGGCATTAACTAATAATCACATTAACATCCTTTGAGAATTTAAAGAATTATGAAATTGTATGTACATGTCGTCTATGTGTTTGTCTTTGTATTTGTTTAAGTAGTTATTTGTTTGTAAGTGTATTTGTCAATGTTGATCACGTACTTGACGCGGCTTTTATATTAATCCTTTTCCTTGGAATTTTCCATGCTTTTTTGTCGTTCAATTTATAAATTGATTGTATTAAATTAATATGTGTGAAGTACTTTTTGTCAGTTCCACAAACCAGCCAAAGGCAAAACATTTTTTTTATGGTTTTTTAGAGTTATACACAACTACAATAAACAACTAAAAAAAGGGTTAAAAGAAATAGAGTGAGAAATAAGCCATGTGTTTAAATAATTTTTTTTTTTTCATTATTTCGTTTCTTTTAAAAGTTTTCAAACACTTAATATTTGCATTTTTTTTTTGTAAATAAATTCAAAGCTATTTATAATAAGTAAAAAATATAAAGAAATCTTTTTATGTGACATTTTCTTATAAATCAAGAGGTGATTCCTAAAAATGTGAGAAAAGGAAACTTCACAATGCCGCCATAAAAAGATTTTAATAAGCAAAACTTATCAACTGTTAAATAAATCTACAACCATTTTAAATTTTTTATTAATCATCCCGTCTTACATTTTAATTTTTTTTTCCATTTTTATGGTTTAAGATAAATAATGTATTTAATTAATATTAATAGGTGTCTGAGCTTTTACCGATATTCCTACATGTTCGTCTTTTATGGGACTTTTCCCACTTTATTTCCAATAAAGGGCAACCCTTAGTTACTATAAAGGCAATATGGGTGTCAATATTTTTGGTTTTTCGAATACTTCAATGCTGCTCACAAATAAATCTAAATTTCGTTAATTTTCATACAAAAAAGTAAAAATTTTGACCGCACCTTTTATGCGGGTGACTTTCCTTCAAAGAATCTATTTTAGTAACTTAGAAAGCGTAATTCTAGTATTTTAGAACTCGTAATTTTTCTAGGCATAACATTCTATATTCCTAGAATGTTCATTTCGGCTAAACTTTTAAACAGCCGTGAAAAATGCAGTCAAATCCAGAGAGGAATCATTGAGAAATTGGCGTGTGAATTAGAACGACAATACTGAATGGCTACCCAGTCAAATAATAAACTCCAAATCACAGGTTGAGGAACATATTATAGTGTATTATAACAGGTTCTAATTTCTGTTCTACACCGACTCTTTTTATATTGAGTATGTCCTCTTTGAATAGGTTCTTTACCTCCAAACTAGAACAGGTTGCTTTAGAACCAGTTATAGAACTGGTTCTGGGACAGTACTTTGACACCCAAGAACCAGTTCTAGAACAGGTTCCATGTTACCGGTGCTAAAAGAAGCTGTTCTAGAACAGGTTCAAATGTAATATGTTCTAAAAAAATGTTTCTGGGTACGCAAAGATTCGAGAGTAAGGGATAATGCTAGTTCTTTTATACCAACTCTTATAAAGGATGACCAATTATTCACTGACCCGGTTGATAAAGCCTCACTTCAAGCTAGAGCTATAAAATGGGTTCCTGACATAAATAAAACAGCGGGCGCGGATGGCATACCAGTACTGGTACGTTATCGCGTCGATTGTCAACCCTCTCCTTCTCAACCCTATCCTTCTCTCTTTATTTTCTTCCCAAAACGACTTTCTATGTCTAACTTCCAATCCTATCTACTATTTTGAAGACGACAGCAACATTTGCCATTCATTTTCCTTCGATCACAGACCGATCCCTGTGGAGGTTAGGGGCAAAAGGCAAATAATGAATGACTTACCCAACAAAGTTTTAATTACAATGTCTGAGTGGGGTCTTGCGAATAGGGCTGATTTTATTGCTCATAAGACCCAATGTTGTTTGTTGACGTTTAGGGACATGGGGTCACCAATATCGTCTGTATACATGGGTGGTATAAATATTGAGAAATCCGTATCTTCTGATAAAAAATCACGTTATTCAAGTGTCGAAAGAAGCATTCCAGTGTCTTGGCTTTCTTAACCAGTGCAATTTCTTCATTCCCTCTGATCACTCTGCTATTTATACCACCTATATCCGACCAAAGATGCAATACAACTTCTATATATATGCAGGGGCTACAAAGTATATTTGGAGCTTCTGGACAGTGTGCAAAGGAGGGCGTTGGCTCTTATTAACGAGAGTATGGTACCCAGCTCTATTGATTCATTGGAACATCGTCGGAATGTGTGTCATTGCTTTATAGATATTTACCATGTGAAGTGTTCTGCTGACATAAGTGAACTTATCCCTAGGGCCCGTGTGTTTGTTCATAACACACGCTTGTCTAGTAGTCTCATCCGTTTGTGGTCGATATAAGAGTGGGTCGCATAACGCATTACAGACAAAATTCTTTCATTAGTATTACCACCCATAAGTAGGATTTTCCTGAAACTTACAATTTAGAGAAATTCAAGTAAAATATCCATAGAGACTACTCTCAATTTCCTCCTCCCCATAAACTATTTTCCCGATATCAGCACAATGCATTGCATCAGTAGGGGGCATTCCCTAAAATTTGGTTAAAAAAGGGTTTCGGAAAAAGTCGCATAAAAGACAAACAGTTACGAATATCGGAAAAAGTTCAGGCTCCCCCTCGATTAAATTAAATAGGCATTAACAAAATACCAGGTATAGGGCTATATTAGGGAACATTCCCTAACAAAAATATCACGAAAATAATCACAATAACTAACCATAACAAGCAACAAAAGTAATAGACATTAAGAGAATTCTAGCTTATATTTTGATTTCTCTAAAAATTGTACTTTTTACGTTTGCAAACAAAAAAAAAAATAACGAATTTTATGACAAAAAAAACCATAGAAAATATTTTACAAGGGTGGCGAAAGCAAAAAAAGGGCTTCAACCATAAAATATGAAATGTGTCTAATAATCATTATAAAGGCGACAATTGGCTACAAAAAGTCATAGCAATTGTAATCCTTAGTCTATGATTGTAACATTCCTAAGGATTTTTCTTCCTTTGTATGTATTATTTTCTTTCATCATTGTCGTTGATGGTTCGTTGTATTATGATTGGCCTTTTTATGACTGTAGCTGTGATTCTGATTGTTATTGTATATTATGATTTTTGTTTCCTTTTCCGCTTCATTGCATGATGGACAATAATGGTAATAATGGAAATTACTATTTACTGTAATATTTGTTTTATTCTTCTATGGACCATGTAATTGTTCTTACGATAAATAAGTTTATTTCTTTTTTTTTTCTGATCAGCAACAATAATTGTAATATCAAAAGGAAATAATGAGTTTCATGTAATGATTTCATAATACGACCCATTTTTTTGTACAAGAAAGAATTTTTCTAATTATAACCACGATTAAAACTGTTTTTTTTATTTTTTAAATATTTCATACAAATTAAAAGTTATGTTTTTAGACGGTTACCAACGATATTTAAAAAGTCACAATAAAAAAACGTTTAATTTTCGAATAATTTTACCTTTATTAAAATATTATAATTTAAACTGTTGAATAATGAAAATATCCTTCTACTACTCCATTATTTTTTAGACGCTAACTGCAAAAAAAATTGCATTTAAAACACTTCAGTTTTGATAAAAGTCTTCTTAACGTTGGAAAAATGCTAAAAAGTTTTTTCTTCTAAAATGAAATGCATTCATGCTAATAAGTTGTGACAGCATCTTTTTTCTAAGAGTTTGACTAAAGGACTTTAGTCACTCACATACATACACACACCCAAATACAAACACAGTAAACCAAAACGCATAGTGTTTACTGTTATGAACAGGGGCAGCGACTTTCATGCACTAAAACATCGAAAATATGCATTTAAATTATTCAGTAAAAATACAAAATATATGCTGAAAATAAGAACTTTAATATGCACTAAAAATTAGAGATGTCACGAATATTCGGTATTAGGTATATTCGACATATTTTTACTATTCGGCCCAATACTGTAATAGTATCACTATTCGGCAGAATTATTCGGTTAAAACAAAGTAGCTTAAAATCCTGTGTTTTTGTATCCAAAATTGAGAAAATCATGTTGTTCACAAAATATTTTTCTTTAAAACGTCAAACACGGATATTTGTATTAGTTTGAGATAATTTTTCAACCTTAAAAATTTGCATTATTCTATTTTTATTGTCAATACGCAGTGTAGAAAAGCATTATCATATAAGTGGTTATAAAAGTACATATTTGGTAATGGCAATTACTTAACATTTTCATTACAAATTTCATTACTTTTATATGGGGATGTCGCTAAAGATAATGACAAAAACTAAAAGAAAGTAGAAGACTATGTGGTTACCTATATGCTTCCAGTATTGACACAAATAATGAGTCTTAAAATAAATTTTCAAAAAAACTAAATTTAATAAAAAAAAATTTTTTATTGAAAATTTTTTTTTGTATAAAATGTGCCCACATTGGATTCGAACCCGGTCCTCTAGATTGTCAGTCAAAAGCTCTACCATCAAAACTATCTCAACATGTTATACTTGATAGCTAAAAACTTAAATGACTTGCACAAAATGTCATTACTTTCCAGCTTACAAGAAATCAAAAATAATTAGCTGTATATGTATTTACTAGAGGAGTAAAAACACGTCTACTCAATCATAAATATGACATTTTCGGATCCACCACCTCCGACTTCAATGAAATTCACCATAACTGTCACACTCGACAAGAAATCGACGAAACTTAAATTTCGATTTCCGAAATAGACGTCATAAAAATTTCTAAAAACGTCAAAAATTGAGAAAAGTATCCTTACAAATTAGACTATAACTTTTATTTTTAACTTATTTTTTAAACTATATAACTATATAACTTATTTTTTAGGTTAAATTGTGCTCTTTAAATAATATGTATATCGATTTTTTTATGGAAGGGTCAAAGGTCACTTTTTGGCCTATTGAGTTCAAATGCCTATATCTCGAAATGAGCATTTATTTAAATTCTTAAAAAAGTATATGCTTATTCTTGAACCATCCTCTACATTTGTGTGCAAAACCAAGGGTGGTATCTAAGTTGGTCTCTGAGTTATAGCCAAAAACATTATACTAAGTATGTTTGTTCCTGTTTAATACTTGTTTTTTCCTACGCTTTGTGTACATTTTTGTATGTGAGTATACCGTATGCACAACTTGTCGTTAATTCAACTCATATAAACTAGGTCGATTTTCATACTTTTATCACGGTTTTGGCTATAACTCAGAGACTGATTGAGATACCACCCTGAATTTTTCACACAAACATGGAGGAGATATTTGAACTCAAGATAGATAGGAGGAGATATTTGACCCTTGCATGAAAAAAATCAATATGCATATAATTTTAAAGAATACAGTTTAGCCTAAAAATAAAGCCAACACTAAATTTGTACCTTATATAGTTTAAAAGTTATAGTCAATTTTGTAACGATACTTTAGTAAAATTTTATCGTTTTTTTTGCAATTTTTATGGGCATGCATTATTTTTGGTATTGAAATAATGTGGAAATTAAGTAGTTATTATTATGTCATTATATATATATTTTTAATTAAGGCTGATAGTAAGCTGGTATCATTACTAGTAATGAGAAAAGTAATGACGTGTCATTACCGTTTATACAATGCGATCTAAAGTATAGTGTACTTGTATTTGAAATTTATATGAAAATGTATGAAATAACCATTCGGAATATACTATGCGTGACATCTCTACTTCGTTCGAAGTTTTTTTCGATAATTTTTATTTCGATTTGAACTAATGGCACTATTTTTTTGGGGCTTATTTACATATATCGAAATAAATTCAATATTTAGAAAAAAAAAATCGAATCACTACATCATCAGTTTTTCCACTCTATATCATCTTGCAGATTTTATATGAAAACGCTATAATTTTCGGCCATTTGTGACCCCACCTTTTTACCCTTAAAAATAAGAATGGGACTGTAAAGAATTGCACTTGGTAGTTAGTTTATCACATATACAAATTTAATCAAAATCTGAAAGAAGTTATTCTGTAAACTTTTTAGTGGATCTTTTTTGGTTAACAAAGGAAACATTAAGCCAAAATTGATCAAATTATATAAAATAAAAATTTTTATCATGTGGAAATTTTTTTTTATTATCAATTTACAAGCTTTACAATCTTGAAGTTATAATTTAAATTAAGTTTCATGGGTCTTTTTCGTCCCCAGGCCACTAAGGGTTAACGATTTTTTAAATAATTATATTCTAATCAAAGTTAAGTGATATTTTTCCCAATATTATGGAAACATTAAAATTTTGTTCTATTTTTGACAAAATATTCAATTTTCAAAAGATGTCTTGAAAAGGAGTCGCTTCACACACAGAACTAGTGATGGTACAACTAGTTTCAGCACTCATCAAGAGTATTTTATTGAGCATTTTAACAACACACACACAGAAATAAAGTGCCATATATTTTAATGGTAACAACTTATAAATTCAGTTAGTACAACGATATTTACATTATATTTCTTAATATTTTTGGTGTTGCAACTAAAATTCAATTGCATCAACCGAACTTTGGTGTAAAAACTAATGTTGAGTTGTACCAACCGACTAATATTCATAATAACCGAATTTGAGTCGTAGTAACTAAACTTCAGTTGACAAATACCTAAATTTTTCTCTGTGTGTGCTTTTGCATGAAAGTCGCTGCCCTGCTTGTGAATAATGTTTGCCAATGTATGTAAGCATGTTTGAACAAGTGATTTTTGTGTGTTAGTGTATGTATGTGGGTGGAAAAAAAAAGTGTTTAAGAAAAAGTTAAAAAATAAAAGACTGAAAAATAGAAAACTTTAAATAACAAAATAAATGAACATAATGGAGTATGAAAAATGACTGTAGGAAATTACTTTTGTCGCATGAACACTACGAATGATGACGACAATGGTTGATGGTGTTGGTTGGTGATGAAGATGATGATGAAAATGATGAGTGTTGAGGCAAGTAGTCATAAATGGACGTTTAAAAATTATGAAACTTAATGTATTGTGGAAAATGAAACATTACAAAAGAACAAGTTGTAAATATTTCTGCAAATAGAATGGGAATCTTTCATCTCTTGAACAATTTTTACACAATAGTAGAGTTTGTTTACTGTTCCAGAATGTAGTTAAAAGCTTAAAATTGGTCATGAAATAAAATGGGAATAATGGGGGGTGTTAACAGAAGAAGAAGTTTAATGGAAAACTGTTAATAACAAAAGGAACAATTTTAATTTCTTTTAGAAATACTAAGAACAATGAATAATAATTCAAACTTAACGTTTATTAAAATTTTGATTTTTTTTTTTTTGGAAATTTGTGTATGAAAAGAGGTTCTTTATAATTGAAGCCAATGTACGATGATTTGGTTGGCGTTTTTATAAAAATAATTATGTAGGAAAGCGAAATTATTCTAAACGCTGCATTACTCCGGAGGATGCAGTTGATGTAGGGTAGAAGGGGAGGTTTCTCCACTGGGGCATATATTTTACTCCCAAATTTGGCAGCATTTAAAAGAGCTATTAAAATGTTTCTTTCCATAATGTGTGCATGTTTTCGAGTTGTTGTGTTGCAAAAAAAAATAATAATAAAGTTAGTATATTTGGCATAACTTTTTTTTATTTCGTGGATTAAAACAAAATACCATTTAAGATGTTGAAGCGTTAATGGATTTTAAACTACAATTTATTGGAGCAGCAACAACCGCTGCTGTGGATTAGCAAAATAAACTGAAGTCGCAAGTCTACTCCGATAAGGCCGAAATGATTGACCACTTGGATGATAATATTCGCCGCGTTATTGCCAATATACGGCCACAAATGTTGGGAAAAGGCATCGAAAATTGGACATCCAGATTAGACTACGTCCGAGCCAGCCGTGGTTGTCATATGCCAGAATTCATATTTAAATTATAATGCCAGAAAATTATCTTTCGAATAAAGTAAATTTCATGTCAATTCAAAAAATTCATCTTTGTTTTATACCTCTATAAAAAACACCCTTTACAAAATCCGCCATTCATACTTTTTAATCTTAAAGGAATATTTTTTTTATTAATTATCTTGTTTCAATAGTCTCACAGGAAAAGTTTATGCATGAAACGGTGACATATTTCCTATAAATTTAACCCATTTTTTACCAAGCATAGATTTCGTGCATTGCTTGGGATATCCTAAAACTTTTTAGAAAATAAAAATTATAAAAACAAAACATGTTTGGAAATTGTAATGTAATTATACAGGCTGACGACAGTGTATCAATTAGAGTACCCAACAAAGCAAAGTTGTTTTTTTTTTGCTCCCCGTGCATTTTATGACACATTGGGTGTAAAAAATAAGATCAGTGAAAAAACTCGACTTCTATCGCTCAACCCGGCCATGCAGTTTTGACTTTTGACCAAAAAAAAAAAAAAATGGACTAAAAATGGTGAAGAGCTTTGTTGTTCTGCAACTTTTTAAATAATGGGGTTTCGGTAGCAAGTGTTATAAGTGTAAGTATGCAACACAAAAGAGCAATTATTTTTCTCATTTATAAGTTTGACCTACATATAAAAAATTGTGGTATTTTTCGCTATAAAAATCAAAATTTTGAATAGAAAAATTTTTTTAACTGCCCTTACTAATTTTTGTAAGGCTATAAATTTGTTTGCTACACATCAGCTAATAGAGTATTAACTGCAAACGTTTGGATAATATATATGGTATATTCCATGACGAATTGACAAAAACCATACAATGGGATTTTGATATATGATATATTTTTTTACATTTTTTAAAGTCGCGATTTTATTACCAATTTTATTTGTTTTCAACCAAACAGTTATTTAGTCAATAAATAAACTTTGAAATCTAAATCTCAAAAAATAGGTTTACTATACCAAAATTCTATGTTAATTTACATATTTTAAAAATGTATTTAAAAAATCGATGGTCATAAGATGACTCTCCTAAATCATTTTTTTTTTTGCTACTTGGTCTTAAGTGGAGACTTTCTAGACCATCGATATCCAAAATTTGTATTATGTATTTGTTATGCAAAACAAACTTTTGATAAAAACTGTATTTGTAATGAGAAAAACTAAGCTTTAAATAAAAATAACCTAACTAAAACAGGTCTTCAACTCATTACCAGACTATTTACTTGCAACATTACTTTTGTTCCCGATATCCCAAAAGTAATAGGTACATATTACCTTATCGCTTACAAAAAGGGGCAAAATAAATGGTATCCATAACCCTCACGCTGACAAAAGTAACGTTCCTATAAATAGCCTGGTAATGACTTGAAGCCAAACAATTTTAAATCTTGTTTATAGCTAATACTTCAAATTTTAATAAGCTTTTTACTTCGTTGTTATATCACATTCCTACCAAAAGTTAGAGCTCTTAAAAATTTATGTGTCTCTAAAGACACGTTGGTAAAAAATGGGTTAAAGAATATATTTTCTACTCTAATCTATGTACTACTTGTTATTTAGGTACACTAAACACAGTTAAACTAATTTAGTTTACTTTAAGTTTTAACTTTCGTTATAAATCATTTAGTTTCCAACCAAATGCCACCCAGATAAAATTTAACAACTTTTGTTCAAAGTAGTAAAATAAAAATATTTGTGGCTTTCATTAAGAATTTTAACGAGATTGAAATGGATTTATGGACTTAGTACGCAAAGTATTGAAAATAGGACATTAAGGGATTTTTTGCAACAACGATTTTGTGGTTTACATAAATACCACAAAAACTCATTATAGACGAATTTAGGTAAAAACACAAAAAAAAAGCAGACCAAATATTCGTATAAACCACATATGATGAGCCAAAGAAGGAGAGGGTGACAAATGAAATAACCATCAGCACTATGACCTTTTATAGCCATTCATACATACATATTAAGTATGCGTATATATATGTGTGTGTGTGCGCTTTAAGGAAACGGAAATAGCTTTACCAACGGATATAATACTTATTTTGTGTAAAACTATTTTTATTACCATTTTGCGTCATAACCACAAACAAACAGGAAAATAATGTAGGATCTAACCATAAGTACCATAAGTCATGTTATTTATATTTACATTTCAATGACCATAAAAATATAAATAAGTACAAATTATATTATTTTATAGGTTTCTATAATTTGATGAGAATATTGCTGATAATTTTGTACATCTTTTGACTAATAAAGTCTAATAAAGTCATATGTTATAACATGCGTTTGACATTGAACTTTAGGTATATAGTTCCGCCAAGCTGAGCTTTAATAAGACAAACATAATTTTTGGTAGGAAAATATTTGCTTTAAAAACGAAATACTTACGTTCCGCTATTTAAACAGATTTATCTAAAAATTATAAATTTACGCAACTTATCGAAATTAATGTTGGCTGGTATTAAATAATTTTAAATAAGTTAATAAATTTTATGTATACTGCTGTTATCTAAATTATTACACTCAAAAATAGGTAAATGAAGCAATAAATAGTCCGTTCTAGGTAAAGACAAAATAAATAAAAATATTCATTATATAAAAAAAAAATGTACAAATTTAGCTGGCAATTTAGTAAAATTGCACTTAGACTATAAAGTATATATAGCTTTATCTTTAGATTTATGTCTCTGCATCTACATTAAGAGAATTATCTGCATGATCTTAATGAATTTTAGCATAAAATAAATGAAATTGCACTGGAACGTTAATTACGTTAATGAATGTTTTTATGAAATTGTATGAAAAATATCATATCTATACTATATAAAAAAAAACACTCGGCGCGTTGTAGCGAAAACTGACCAGTGCCTCTGGTGGGAATCGAACCCACGACCCCCACACTGATAAGCCAGCACGCTACCAACTAGCCTAATGCTATGGTGTTGCAGATTGCTATAGGCTATATTTTAATTTGATAATAATTAAGTGGTCGTGGTAGTGGGTGAAAAGATGTAAAAAGCTTAGTATTTTCACTTTTGCAGATAGGCATTTCGACCGATTGTAATAGAAATGGTAGCCCTATTAATTTAAAATAAGTCCCCGTTTAAATCATTTCAATATTTTAGCTAGCAGGTCCGTGATATTGAATTAGAAAATCGCTATCTGTATACTCACATAACAAATTCGGTTCGGTATATAAAATCTTTCGTGTGTACCCAGCAAATAATAATGCTTACTCAGAAGAAGTTCTGGACGGCATGTTTTAATTACCGAGCGCTTTCAAAGCAAATCTAGAAGACTTTATTTTTGTTCGCGATGTCCCACTTTTTATGTCTCTTTTAAGCAGCTGAAACCCGCTTCTCTCATGTGCTCTAAGAAACACTAAACTCATGCCTTCATAGGCAACAAGAAACGCTTTTTGGTGTGTTGACAACATTAATGCTTCATTGTATGCTTTATTTACTGCTTCATTGTATGCTTCATTCACTTCTTCAAAGAACGCATTTAGGAAGCTCAAAAGAATGGCTTCCCTAATTGCTTTATTGTATGCAAGAGGGTTAAGCGATATTTTGAAAGCATACACATGTAAGTTACTGCTTACCAAATCGAGGTTATTTTTTGCTGGGAATGTTTGTAAGCTAATATCGATTACACCACTGGGCGAATCGAAGTCTCAGGGAAAAAAGTTTCATCATATTTATGATATTGTTGTCCCAGTACTATTTTATTTATACCGTGGCAATTTCTACCTGCGAAGTGTCACAGAGCATTTTTGTAAATACAAAAAAAAAATTAAATTGGCACCAACAATGCTGATTTGAATATACAAACACCCTTTTGTTGACTTTTTTTGTAATTTTGAATTGTCGTTTTTAAAGAATTTTTATATGAAAATGGGTAAAGTAATGTATCGCCATAGGGCTTGACGCATTACATTACACCTTACTTCACTGATGAATTTTACAGGCGATGAGCCCAAAAGTAATGGGTGGACTCATTACCTTATCGGGGATAAAGTAACTGGTTACTTATATGGTTACATGGTGGGAAAAAGTAATGTGTATAAAAAAGATTTTCATAAAAAAAATGCATAAAAATTTTTTTTTTCAATTTTTTTTTTTAATTAAATAAATAAAGTGGTTATGTTGGGATTCCAACCTGGGGTCTCTGGTTGTTAACAATTAGTTAGGCGAGAACTCTACCAACTGAGCTATCGATACATATAATATTTTATTGCTTAAAATGTAAATGAGTTGGTGTGCTTCGTGTTTTCGTTCGTGATATCAAAAATATACACCTTACCCTCATGCTTACAAAAAATCACAACTTAATGTGTCTATAAATAGATTTTCCATTATATATATATTAATAATTACTTTACGTTTATAATTTATACATTATGTAATTGATGATCGGTAAGTCATTATTTTATGTTTTGAAGTAATGTAAAAGTTAATGTGGTATCATTACAAGGTATTCCATGAGTGTTCAATTATCGGTAACTCATTACTTTAGGTGTTAAAATAATGTTGAATGAAAGGAGTATACATTACAATATAATGCATTATGTAATCAACTATTGGTAACTGATTACTTTATATTTCGAAATAATGTTAAAGGTAATTACAAAGTAATGCATTTTGTAACCCATTATAAGTAACTCATTACTTCTTGTTTTAAAATAATAATACAGGGAAGGAGTACGCACTACAAGGTAATGCATTACTTTATCGCACCTATTACCAAACAAAGAAATTTGCAGAAAACAGAACTGGCAATGCACATTTTGAGTGGTACTGTCGTATTGAGAAAAACAGTGCTGTCCCAGTACTATTTTATTTATACCGTGGCAATTTCATCCTGGGAAGTGTAACAGAACATTTTTGTAAGCACAAAAAAAAAATTGGCACCAACAATACCGATTTGTAAATCCAAACACACTTTTGTTGACTTTTTTTTTAATATTGTATCTTTGTTTTTTAAGAGTTTTTATATGAAAAACTACAATTTACAAGCATTTCAAGCAAACAAATTCCATTGTTGATGCCTACACCGAAAAAATTATCAACCCAAAATATCTAATTAAAGATTTAATTTGAATTAAATTTGTTTCTAAACAAATAATTAATTAAATCAATTAATATTTTAATTGACTTTTAAATATATAAATACATATAACACACACAAACAGACACAGCATTACCAAAAACACACATAAAAACGTATCAATCACACACTTTTTTGTGAGTAACATATTTTTATTGTAGATAGTTATTTATAGCTTTTTTTCTTTCAATTAAAGTTTTAATTGATATAATATATATTTAAAATATTAAATGATTCAATAAATTCTTTAATTGAAACCCGTTTTTAGTTTTTTCTGCGTATGATACAATTAGATGTAATTTCATACAATTTAATCGGGACATTTTAAAATTTTATATAATTAATTACGGGGCCATACTAAATTAAATAAAAATATATAAAGCGAAATATCAGTTTTTTTAAATCCCAAAATTAAAAAACAACTGAAAAAAAATTAAAAAAAATTATCGGAATTTAATAAAATTTCGAATATTAAAAAGCATAATTTTAATTGAAAAAATCGCTAATACATATCTCAAAAATTTGCCAAAATTCCAAAAAAAACCCCAAAATTTAAAAAATCCTCCAAAATTAAAAGAAAATCTTCTAAAATTGAAAAACTATCGCAAGAATTTAACAAAATCTTCAAAATTTTAAAAAGAGCGCCAACGTCGCTTTAATTAGAAAAATTTACGCCCTTGGACAATCATGTATCTTCTTAAAATGCAGTCTATGTTCCAAATAAATGGTCTTTTCCCTCTGCTCTGCTAAGTTTTCTAACATAACGCGATATAAGAATCAATCCAATCAAGTCGAAATTTAGGACCGGTATTAAGGAAATGGGGCGCGAATATTAAGGAAATGGGGGCGAATGGTTCAAACATTTTTTTTTTTGCTCTATTCGTTTTTGAGCTGCAAGTTTTTAACTTTAAAATGTTTTACTTTTAAATTTAAAAAAATTAAAACCAAAAGTAATCTTGCTCACATTATAAGTTTTTAATTTTATTTAGACGATTTTTGCAATAACCGTGTAAAAAAGATTGTATATGATCATATATGACCATATAAATTTATATATGAAATTTGAGTCAATCCAATTATATCTGAGTTAATATATATTTATATATAACTCCATACATAATTATATATAACCTTATATATATTTATATCTGAATTTATATATAAATATATCTGAACTCTGATATAATTTGATAGACTCCAATTTTGGATATAATTATTAAAAGAAATTTAATTTTTGACTACATCTGTGGTTCATTTAAAAAAAAACTAACCACATCAAAATACTATGTTATGATTTTACTATAATTTTATACAATATTTATATACATTAGTTTTATTTTTTATTTAAAAAAAAAAAAAAAACAAATAAATGTTTGTTTATTTTTTGAACAGTAAACCACAAATGACAATGTTAGTAGAATTTACAGAAATATAAGTGGTAATTTTTTCAAGTGAAATTTCATTTGTTTTTCACTACATTTGCAGTGTCTGTTTACCTACACAAAGGTTGAAATAACCAAAATCGAACAATTTTTAATCGTTGTTTTCTTCAAAACTACTTGATTAATAAAAAATAAAATTTATGATTCTCATTTTATTTCCATAAAAAAGATTTTGAAATTTAATAGAGTTCTGTAAAAAATGTCTTCAGAGCTTAATCGAAGAAAACTCATTCTGCACGAATATAATAAAAATAAAAGTGTTTCCCTACGTTTGATATCAAAAATGTGTAATATTCTATGGTAAGAAAAGTTATTAAAAACTTTAATCAACGCTTGTCAATTGAAAGAACGAGTGGAAGTGGAAGTGAGCATGGCCGAAGTGATATAAAAGCAGCGGAAAAGGTAAAGAAGCTTTTTAAAAGGATCTTACCATTTCAACTCGAGCAGTCGCGAGTAAAATTAAGAATTCGCAAAATTTTGTTCAGAATGACAAAAAGCGTAAGTCGCAGTCGACGTCTTTACGAAAAACAACTAACAAAAATACATTGTTGGACAAGACTTTTATACAGCATGTAGTCGTGGTGATACTCCAGATCAATCTAAATAGAATATAAAGTCCAAATTTCCAAAAACAAAAAGTACCTGTTTTAACAAGCAATTTGTTGTTGTGGGAGAAAATCAAGTCCTTTCTTTACAACTGGTGCAATAAGTGGTGAAATTTATAGAGCAGAATGCTTAAAAAAGCGGCTGTTACCATTTGTAAGATCTCACACTACAAAACTGTTATTTTATCCTGACCTAGCCAGATGCCATTATGCAAGTGCCACAATTGAATGCCATATTAACAACAAAATCTACTTTGTACAAAAAGAAAACAATTCACCAAATTGTCCAGAACTATGTCCAATAGAAGATATTGGTCAATTATAAAAGGAACTTTAAAGAAAACAGGCATGACAATGTCAACTGTAGAAGAGTTGAAATCTAAATGAAATTTGGCAGCCAGAAAAGTGGATGAAAGTCTCGTGCAAAAACTAATGGGACAAATTCGAAAAAGTGCGATGTTTGGCTTACCAATCGACTTTTAATTTACATTTTGGTAGTTATAACAGGTCCGCCAAATAACTTTTTTTTTTGAAAATGCTATAAAAAAAACTACTAAATATTTTCTCAAATTTCTTTATTTATTTGAAAGTACAATCCTTCCGGTTAATAATGGAAAATAATTTCATTTAAATGGCTGCCTCGGCTGGCCATGCAGTAGCCTACACGATCGGTCCAATTTTTAAGCACATTATCTATTGTTTGAAGCTGTATTTCACCAATGGCTTCACGAATATTGTCCTTTAAAGCGTCAATTGTCTCTGGCTTGTTGGCGTAACACTTATCTTTGACGGCACCCCACAAATAATAGTCCAACGGTGTCAAATCGCAGCTCCGAGGTGGCCAAACGACATCAGCTCTGCGGCTGATAATGCGATCTTCAAAAACAGGGCGCAAAACATCGTGTGTAGCTTCGGCTGTGTGGCACGTAGCGCCGTCCTGTTGAAACCAAATGTTGCCAATATCCTCCTCTTCAATTTTTGTGAACAAAAATTCGTTCAACATGGCCCGATAACGATCGCCATTGACTGACCATTGACATTCTACAACATTACCATGATTTTCAAAGTAATGTCGCAATATTTCCCAGCGTTGTTCAAGCGTATACACAACCATATTCATTCAGCGGAAGGATAAAACTAATTATCTGTCAAATCAGACATGAGCTAAGTGTTACCATTCACGAAATAAGCACTAGTTGAAAAAAAAAAACGTTAGATGGCGGACCCTTTATACAAGGTGGCGCAAAAGTAATCCTCCTATCAGAAAATGCTATAAATTTTGCGATTGGCCCCTAATGTCAGTTCTGTTTTGACATTTGTGTAGTAAACACATGCGAAATACACGTTAATAAACAATGTTACGCTACACTGCTCCAGAACGCGCAATATTGGTGACTATTTATTTGACCAATAATCGGTCGGTGACTTTGGCACAAGAGAAGTTTTGGCCAAAGTGATGGAAAATGCCATAAAAAGAGCTCAAATGACAATCAACTGTGGCGGCGGCCATTTACATGACATCATATTCTCGACTTGATGTAAAAAAATTAAAATACCAAATAAAAATAATCCACAAGAAGAATTAAAAATTTTCATTTTTTTTTTAAATTACAGCCAAAAAACATCGGAAGGTTATTTTTGCGCCACCTTGTATATATAATAAAATATAAAAAAAAAACTTCAATAGCTATTTTGGATTTTTTTTTTTTTTAGAAAACAAAGGGTTTCGATTTTGGTTATTTCAACCTTTAGTATTCTAAATTGTTTTTATGCTTAATAAAGTTTTTAACTCACAAAAAGTTAAAAATTCATGAAACAAGCAAAAAAAAAAATTGAAATCATTTCGGGGGTATATTATATTTCTTTTGTAATTTAACTACATATTCAATTAAAACAACTTTACGGATTAACTTTTTAAATAACTGTTAAACTTTTATGAAAATGTTCTTGTGTATGAATATAAAACGTTTTACTAATTTTTCTACTAACGTGTTTATTTGAGTGTAGAAAAGTGCTTCTGCATAACACTTTTACAAAATGAGTTTTAAATGCAAATTTTATTTTCTAAACCATTCATAAACTTTGAAAGTTATATAGATTTTAGTTCAGGACTAAATTTTCTCAACGCTTTCTTCGAGTGTGTGGCTTTTATTAAATAACTACAGAAATTTATACAAATTGGAAAAGAGTTATTGTCTCTTTAATTAGGTGACATCACACCTACAACATAAAAAACCGCACAAACAAAAATAAAACAATTATTACAATCGTTGACAATCATAAACATATATTTTTTTTCTAGTTTTAAAATAAAAAAAAATTAAGTTAAATGACATTTTACGGCAGAGAAATATAAATAAGTGGCAATGTGCTTGCTGCAACTTCTATGGTGGATGATTATGAAAATTTTTAATATTTTCCAAACATAATAATGATGTCTCCATGAAAAAAAATTATTTAATTTTTCAAATATTTTTGCTTTCGTATTGTCTAAAACTTAAGACTGGCGTTACTAATTGTTTTACTTAATTCAAATACCAACATTAGGCTGCTTCTTATTTTCAAAAACGTCGAACTTTTGACGGGGCAACCCTGGGTTGAATTAAGATTTATGAAAAAAACCTCAAATTTTTTCAAAATTTCCAAAAAAAAAATTTAAGAGACTTGAAAGTTTTTTCCGATTTTCAAAAAGGACATATTTTCATGAAAATATTTTTATTTTTTTTTTAAACTTCAGAAAATATGAACACAATTTTTTTTTTCAATTATATTTAACCCCGACAACTCAGAAAGAAAATATTCAGTTTTTATAAGATTGTTAACCCTTAAAAACACTAGGCCAAAATAATGGCTAAAATTTTCCATTATTTTCACAGCTCTAATGACGAGTAAATAATTTAAAAAAAATTTAAAGATTATTATTATTAATTTTGGTCGCTTTTCTTTACATTAAAAAAAAAGTATTAGTGGAAGGATACCTCAATCCACTTAGCGGGTAGACCGATTTAATTTGGAAGAAAGTCAGTTTTTTTGATCAAATAAAATAAAAAAAAATATGTTTTTGATGAGAGTAAATAATTTTACATTGTAAATTTTTTTATTTGTTCACAATTACTCAGTTGCAAAGTAATAAATATTTGGTGTATAGTTAACCCATGTTTTCCGTAGGTCAAAAATGTTACATAAAATTAAGTTGATGGCTATTACTGAATATTTTCAAACAAAAAAATTACAAAAAAAAAAAATAATAAAGTTTTGTATATGTGGGACAAAAATCGGATATTTTAATAATAATATAAACTTTTTTCACTGTTTAAGTCGTAATACTTGCCAAAAATTGCTATCAATCAAAATCATATCATGTGCAAAATTCGATTTCGATTTTATGACATGTCTTTTTGGTTAGGCTCTATGAAACAAGACCCCAATGAAATAAGTCCCCAAACCAAAAATTAAATAACGTCTCATTTTTGGGGGCTTTATTTCATTATGAAGCAATACCCCAAAAAAAAAAAAAAAATTAAATAAACCCCGCGATTTTTTTTTTCAGCCTTTTTAAAATAAAAAGATTAATAATATTTAGTATATCAATACAGTTTTTTTAATATTTTTTAGTAGTATATCACAAAATAAAACTAAATTTATAAATCGTATAGTCGCACGCAGAAAAAACTTTATTTCGCGAAGCCGCCTGCCGCGTTCTACGGAGGAAAAAACCCTTAAGAGCGGCCGAAGGCCGCCACACAGAAAAACTTGTTTTTACAAATTACTTGTTGTCTTAAAAATATAAGATTTCAACGGAATCGACATCTGATTTGAAAAACAAGTTCTTCAGGGTGGCGGCCTTCGGCCGCTCTTAGGGGTTTTTTTCCTCCGTAGAACGCGGCAGGCGACTTCGCGAAATAAAGTTTTTTCTGCGTGCGACATAAAAGAAACTTCAAAATTACTATACGGTATAATCTCACTTACTAATAGCAAATAACTATTTACATTAATAACTTGATAATTCATGCAGTAATTATAACGGTTATTTGCTTATATTACTTAAAAATTTTGATTTTTAAGAAAATTAAATAACAACCCAAAAATATTATTTGGGGACTTATTTCATTTCTCATATTGGGGCCTTATTTTATTATAAAATAAAGTCCCAAAAAAAAAAAATGAAATAAAGCCCCAGAAAATTAAATAAGACCCCAATTTTTTTTATTAGAAATTTTTGGGGCCTTATTTCATTTTTGGTTTGGGGACTTATTTCATTGGGGTCTTGTTTCATAGAGCCTTTTGGTTCTTTGGTCATTAAGGGTTAATATTTTTTTAAATTCATTTTTTATTACTTTGAAAATTTTACGTTATTGAAAACAAAACTTGTTTTGAATTAGTTAATTTAAACAAAATTCAGTTGTAACCATCAATTTTATTTTGTGAGACAATTTTGACCTTCGGTTAACATGGGTTTACGATGCGCCATATATTTAATATTTCAGAATTAAGTAATTTTGATCTAATAAAACGATGTATAATATAAAATTAGTTTCTTTCATCAAAAATGAAATCGGTCCACACTAGGTTTGTCAATTATTCCCGTTTTGATTTCGTTCGAATAAACGATCAAACAAATTTTGATTGAACGAGCAAACAAATAATTTTTGAAAATTATTCGACTAATCGAACGAATAACGAATAAAAATAATTTTAAAAATACTTAAATATTTAAAGTATTTTACCCTATCCTTTTAAAATTTAAAAAAATTTGGCATCACTTTAAATATTACAACAATACCAATTCTCAAATGCAATAATTTTGGACTATAGTAACACCTAAAGATTTCTCAATCATACGCCGTTTGGCATTATCTCCTGATTAAGAAATTACAGTTTGGAAAATCTTAATATATATCGAGCTTAATATATATCGAGCTGTTAAGATCTTATTTTAGTTAAGTGCTAACGTGCTATCGTTGTAATATAGCAACGTTTTTGAAAGTTTGTAAGCTTTAAACTTCAAAAGCCATGCTATATTTCAACGACATCACTTTATCCGTGAATTCCTTCATATGTTTGCTTGGAAGTCAAATTATATATCTTCATCCATTATTAAAGAGTTCATGTCTTGGAAAACGATTAATAAACGTTTTAAAATTTCCCAGCAAAAATTTTCAAAAAGGTAAGCGGGTTTGTAATCAAGCATTTTGGGCAGAACGCATTCCATACTAGATTACCTACTCGATTCTTTTAACAGGGCGTGAGACTAAAATAATTGATTCTTTAGAATTGATTATTTTTTTTTTACCGAAAAACCATTTACTTTATAATTTTAAGAACTACATACATTTTTTAATAAAGAAATAGTTCCATTGTAAAACTACTAAGTACTTACACAAAAAAAAAAAAAATAGTTCCCTAGAAAAAATAAGAAGTACGTAAATTTTAAAAAAAGAAGTAGTTCCATAAGTAATTTCAACTTTTACTCACACGTGATTCTCCTAGGCCACTCAAATATAACGATCAAAACTCATACGGAAATAAAATCCTAAAAAGTGAAACATCGAATTGTTATGATAACATGGTATTGTCATAATTTTGGAATTATAAACCACGAAAATATAAATTTTTCAAAAAAAAGAACAATTCAAAATTGAAATACAAAAATATGACTCACGCACAATCACCCTCGAAAATTTTTTTTTACACTCACTCACGATAACGTCAGAAATTTCAACGTCCACTCACAATTTTCTGCTCACGTGCGCTTCCCTAATTTATACCTAATCACAGTTTAACAAAATTTAGGCAACATGCAATTTCTGTTTTTAGTATATTTTCCTACAAATAAAAATTTGTTTTAAAAAATATATGAGATAAATTCTTTAAAATTGCATAACTTCTTTTTTAAAAATTAGGAACTACTTCCAATAACGTCCTTTTATTAAGAAAAAGTATATGATTACTTCTTGAGTACAAAAAGTTATATATATATGTTAATAACATTGTTATTTTCTTTTAAGTAAATAATTACTTTGTTATTGAGTTCATGCTTTCTGGTTTAAATTTAAAGAATTGATTACAATACTACTTGCTTTTGACTCTACAATACTACTTGCTTTGACTCTATCGTTGGAATGAGTTTGGTATTGCAGTTACTAAATTTGGCAATGAGATATGTAAGCAAATGTGGGCATCGCCTTCTTTTTGGAATGTGTAATTTTTTAAATTTTTTAAAAAATTTATTATGAAAATATGTTCTTTTTAAAAATTTGGAACATTTTCAAAGTCTGGTAATGACCACTAAATTTTTTTACAAAATTTTGAAAATATTAGAGAATTTTTTTTTTTCATAAATCTTAATTTTTTTTTTTTAAGTTTTTTAAAAATATTTTTTTATGAAAATATGTTCTTTTTAAAAATTTGGAACATTTTTAAAGTCTGGTAGTGACCACTTAATTTTTTACAAAATTTTGAAAATATTAGAGAATTTTTTTTTTCATAAATCTTAATCTAATCCAGGATTGTCCCCGTCAAAATTTGACAATTTGTTTTTTTTTAAGAAGCAGCCTAACCAACATACAGCAACGACAATCTTATTATTAAATTGTGTTGTGTACTTAAGGAAAATATGTTAAAAATTGTTTTTTATTTCTTTTAAGTTTAAACTAAAACTATATTTCTACTTTAATTTCAGGCTTAAATTGCGTATATCCTCAACAACATACACGTAAGTTGTACTTTCAAAGTTTTCAAATTTTATAATTTTTAAATTGTTAGTTTTCATAATCAAGTCTTTATATAAGTTTACGTTTTAGAGGGTGACAACTTCAGTTGAAGTTTTTAACGCGTAACGTGTGGTTTAGAATCAAGATTTTTAAATATATTTTACAATAAACTATGAATATCCTTTATATTCATACAAATTTAGTGTTTTTATTAATTCTTAATATATTTTTAATAATAAATGCTAAAGATTTAAAAAATGATGTAACAACTTCGGCTACACCTACCACATTGCAACGTTCCACCGCGGCCGAAACAAATTCCGAATCAGAGAGTTTAACGAAACGGGATATTCAAATTACAGATTTATCTTCGGCAAATACAATTTCTGGCAAAAGTTATGATCCACCACCAGAATTTTATAGGTGGGTGATTAAAATATGAAGACTTAAAAAAAAAATTAAGGCAGGAACAAGTAAAATAAATTCGGATTTACCGAGTATTTCTATTTGCCATTCACCGTGAATATGTTACAAAGTAATTATAACTTCTTTTTGCGATTGATTTAGATATTTTGTATTCATCAGACTATGTTTGAAAAATGTCTTAGATAATAAAATTTTTTGATTTGTCAAATTTAATTGTATAGTTAGTTCAAAATAAATAATCAAATGCAAGGGCGTAAAAAAGTGTTTTAAACTTTTCGAAATAATCCAAGTTGGACTTTGAAAAAAATCATAAAAAATTTACACGTATCCAGTCAGTTTGTTTTAAATGTGGTAGTATAGTTTAACAAGGGCCTCACAATTGGCTGAAAACCTGAAACTGGTAAAACAAAGAAACCCAAGAAATATTCCAAGGCCAAAATGGTGGAAAAGATTTTTAGAGCTGATCCAAAATTTTTCTGGCAGCGAAGTAGCACGACGAGTTAAATGTTCGAAACATTTTGTACACCAAGTTAAAAAAAATTGTTGTTTCCGGATAGGATTGAAGAATTCTGAATACGAAGAAGAATACTAAAGCCGAAAAGCGAGCAAAACTACTAAGAAAGATTTTTTTCAAAAATTCTTATGTTGTATAATAGACAACAAAAGTTATGCATTTGTGGATTTTCACAGCTTCCCGGACGGAAGTTTAAGGAAGCGGATAGTCTTAGAGACGTCCCGGAATAGTACTAATTAAAAAAACTATCGACATTTCCAAAAAAAAAGTTCTCAAATCTATTTTCAACTTTCCATATAAGTGGACACCAACCATTTTAATTAATAAAATGTTTTATTTTAAACTATCGCTTAACTCAGTCCCTATTAGGGATGCCAATCGGGAATGATAATTAAAAATCGCAGGATTCGGGATTTTGCAAATTCCGTACACGAAATCCAAGGATTTCGGGATGCCAATCGGGAATGATAATTAAAAATTGCTGGATTCGGGATTTTGCAGATTCCCGGATTTCGGGATTGTTTCAAATCCCTGGTCTTTTTTCGGAATTCTGGTGTTTGTTTCTGTAAAAACAACAAAATTATTCAATTGGCAACAAATTTTATTATCAGCACGAATATGTTTTCTCTGTTCGCATTTCGTAGAGGAATTTCGTTAATTTTGATGGGAAAAATATTCTGAAAACTACCCAGATAGACCTTGACAACCGTACCAAAAATATAGTACTGGTAAACCACTGCTATTTTTGTAAAACCCACCGTGTTAAAAATTACCAAAGTTACAACTTATATTGAACTAGGAACACACAATTTTGTTTGCAAAGCATGTGTGTTGCCAGTGCCACTAGCAAAATTCATTGCCATTTACAACCAATTAGAAGCATTTTTTTTAATATTTTATTAATATTTTAAGACTAATTGTATTGCTGCTTCTTAAATGTGTTTTATTATCCACATTTCTAAAAATTTAATTAAATTAAGCTATTTAAAAGTACCTGTGCGCCCCGGTAGGCTAGTTGGTAGCGTGCTGGCTTATCAGTGCGGGGGTCGTGGGTTCGATTCCCACCAGAGGCACTGGTCTGTTTTTCGCTATAACGCGCCGAAGGCCATAGTAGCTAGTGCTCGGTTAGGGTAATAGTATATAATTTGTAATTATATGATTATTAATTAATAAAATAAAAAAAAAAAATAAAAGTATCAAATTTTTTGATTTACCAACGATATGCCAACGGTTGGCCACTGTTATCAATCGGTTAACAGGGCAATACTGTCAAAATTGGTAATCCCACGTTTTGCCAACGCATAATCGACCGTAGCCAACGCTTTGTCAACACTGTGCCGATTTTATTTTTCTGCCTGGGTAGTTACGTTCGGTATCTAACATCTAAAATTTGTGTTCACAGACTTTTGAAAACCGAGTTTTTTGTGTTTAAAATGCACATGTTTGAACTTCTGATAAAATTTTTCGCTAGTCACCTAATTCACTTAAGATTTTTTTAAGATCAACAAAACATCGAGTGCTACTGAAAATTCGCTGGGTTGACATATTTTTGCCTGCTCCGGTCTAACGAATCATCATTTTAAACAATTTTACAATTGGGATTATTACGAGTGTACTCGCAGAAAAAAGGTGTTGTTGAGCATCGTAAACATAAATAAAAGTTTGAGAAAATTCAAGCAAAACATAGATATATTAAATTTAAGCCAATAAAGAAGTACCAAAAGATCAGGAAAAACACGGGATTTAAAAAAGAATATCCCAGGATTCGGGTTTTAGTAAATCGCGAAAAGCCCGGGATTACCGTTTGGCTTCTCTAGTCTCAACTAACGCAACTTTTTGTGTGTTAACGTTTATTTGGGTTCATACTTTAATGAAAACATAAATGAAAAAATTCATAAAGATGAAAAAAAAAAAAATTGTTGATAAAAAATATTTTTGGATGTAAAAACAGTTTTTGTGGTAAAAACTAATTTCTGGAGGAAAAACAATTTTTGTGGTAAAAAAAAAATTTGGGTTAAAAAAAATTGTTTACCTCTATGTCCAAATATGGTATACATCAGCGGCTAATATGAGATTGTACCAATTTGTATGGACAATGTAGAAGTACCTTCACATTTTCACTCATAACTTTTGAACCGGCAGGATGTTCATTAATCTAGGTGGAAAAGAGCAGTTCCACTTGCGTTTAAGCGCTGTGATCGCCAAACTGTGATCGGAAAATCGCTTAACAGCGGGTTTAATTCAATGCTTTTTTAAAAAGATATGTATCCTAAATATTACTAGTGGTATTGGTCTTAGATTTCAAAACAGGCAGAAATGAGGTTGATTGAATTTAAAAATGTTTGTATATAAAAAACTTCATGAAAACGAGCCAAACTTTAAAGTGATATTCTAGAAAAACTGTACCATGTATCTCAAAATAGAGTAAGTCTTTAAAATCAGTGTGTCCAAAGTATATAAAATTGATCGTCGGAACCTCATTAGTTTTGGTGCTGTTTATTTATAAATTATAATTATTTATTTCCAATATATTTATTTCGCACAATGTGGAGACGTCCGCATTGTGTGACTTTTTCAGGGAACAATTATTGCAATTTGATTGATAAAATTAAATTATTAAAAAAAGAAAAAAAAAAATGTGTTATATGTATATAAGTTTTTAATTATTAGGACAAAAATTGTATCAATCAAATTATAATAATTGTTCCCTGAAGAAGTCACCCAATGTGGAGACGAAATATTGGAAATAAATAATTATAATTTATAAATAAAGGTTCTTAAGCTCGTTTAAAATAAGAAGAATTAAATAAAAGAAGATTAAAGAAAACTTAACACATAAAGTTTAGCTGAAATTACATATAAACTAATTAGTTACAAAGGCATCCAATTGAATGTGCATATAAAATGTGTATTGATCTCACCATTATATAAAATTGCTGTACAAATTCTCCAAAATACAAATAAATTTGTGAAATTTTTTTTTTAAATAAATTTTGTTTGAAAGTTTTTTGATGTTTTTTTTCAAAACTAAACAAATTTGTCGATATCGTAATCTAACTGGAATATTATATCGTTTTCGGAAATAATTGGTGATATCGTTTTCGCTATAATATCGTTCTGTAATTTATTGTGAATTTCTGTTTCGACTACACTTGTAGTTCATTTAAAAAATCAAACCAAAATATTTATTATGAATTTACAAAAATTTTTTTTTCGTTTTTTTTTTGTTTTTATTTAAAAAAAATTGACTGACGTCAATTTTTTACTACATTTCTGGTTCAGTTTTACTACATTTGCGGTTCATTTTAACTACAGTCAAAAACAAATAAGAATACTACACTCACAAGAACTTTTCCATAAAAAATCAACAGTTATTTAAAAGTTTAATCTGTAAAGTTAAAGAACAAAGAAGTTAAATTAACAAAGAAATATATTTTTTAACTTTCTGTCTGTTATTCAATAAACAAAATAAACAAAAAACGGACTTTCCGTAATAGTTAAAATATTCAGTTAAAATTTTCTATTTAAAACAAAAAGTTGTTTTATTATATTGAGTATTGAAATAAACGAAAATCTATTGTTTTTATGGAATATAAAACGTATTTTATTCAAGTGGAATTTCATTTGTTTTTAAGTAGATTTGCAGTGGTCTTTGTCTGCATAGTATTCAAAGTGTACATAACTATTTTCCCAAAAAAAAAATGCAAAAAAAAAAATAATTAAATATCGCTTAATTTTCATAAAGTTCATAATATGTTTGAGCTTCAAAATTTTTAAATGCCTTTTTGACTCGGAAGTGCTATTTACTAAGAAACTGAGATCACGCAATTCGCCAGCCAATTTTAAATATAATTGTGAATGACAGAAGCAAAAAACATTAATTTTCAAAAAATTTTCGCCAATTCCTTATAAGTTTGTGATGTTCATATCCCGTTATTGGTGCGCTGACATCAACTTAGTATACTTCAAACTATATACAATTACACCGTTTTTCAAATACTCATTTCCATTAAACAGCGCAAAAACCCTATGGAAAAAACTGCAAAAGTTTAAAAATTGGAAAATTTGGATGTCACTTGTCACCGCTATACAACTTTTCACCAATGTAACTCCCAAATCAAGTGACTCCATTACAAAATGGAGTTTTTGGTTTGAATCTGAAAGTTAAAAATAAAAATGTATAAAAAAAACTTTTATAAGTTTCAAGTAATTTTTTTATTTTACGACTCTTTTCAATGTGAAGCTTTGTATGTCCTAGTTATCAACCCTCAATTCAATAAACCTGGAGAAATAAGAGTCATCTAACATCATCACATAGTGTGGAGGGATTACTTACCAAATAAACAAGGATAACAAAAAATCGATACTTTTTGTGCCAAAATATAAAACTGTAAATAAAACTATAACACTAAACTCAGTTTTAACGTAAAAAAAGACTTTACTTAAAATTTAAAATATAATCCTTTATTTGTTTAACAAATATGATCCCTAAAATTTTTTTTGCAAATCATAACAATTTGTGGTCAATATAAACACAAATATTTTCTAAAACTTATTTCCCCAGTTATGAGTTAAATAAATTTATGACTACATGGAAAATAACAAAAGACCAAAAAAGAACACACCAATATTTCATGGTATATAAAATTTTAGGAATTTTCAGTTTTACAACTAATAAAAATAAAATAATTTGAGCAACTCCCTCCTTTAATACAAACGAAACTAAAAAGAACATAAAGTGAACATTCTTTCCCACCATCAAAATTCCTAAAAACATATAAAACAGATTATAAAAAGTGCAAAGTTTAAACGTTGAAAACTTTCACTAAAACTACATACATACAGTGAATATGAATGAGTGCCATAGAAAGGGTTCCTATTCATTCATTCATACAGACTTCCTAAATGAAAACCATGAAATATTTTTATAGTATTACAACCTCTACTGCAGCCAAGCCATTCAACTATTTGGTAAAGAATTTACAAAAAAAAATAATGAAAAAAAAAACACACACGAAAATACATGAATTTGAACAAATTTTTTGGATAAAAATCTAGAAAAAAGTTATAAAAAGGACTAAAAGCAACAAATTATGAACAAAATGTGAAAATCCTTATTCATCCTTTCTAGATTTTTGTTGGCTTTTACCAATGTATGTGATAATATTTTTTTTGTTTCAAAAAAAGATGAGTGAGTGACGCAAAGTGATAAATGAACAATAACCCTTCCAGTCACGTTAACCGCACGTGAGTTTTAGTCAGACTTGGAAATTTATGCCAAAAATTAAGGATTTTCCTTAGTCCCTAAGGACAAGGTTTTCAACTTTCGGCCATTTAAGGGGATTAGTAATTTTCTTTTTGAAATAATTGTGATAATCACTCACACGACCATCTCCTAACTAAACTACATTTCCAAGTATGAAAATAAAAAGGCATTTACTTACACTACACGGAAAAAAATATTTCCTTACTTTTTTCAATGAAATCGGTTTGTTGAAAATTTTAAAAGCTGTCAATTAAATATTAATTGATTCCATTAAATATTTGCTCAATACAAAATACTTGCTTGACATATATTTATATTATCGCTCAAAAGCAAACATCAACACATTGTTGTTGTTTTTTGTTATATTTATGTAGTTGTTTTTTTATAAATGTTTATGTTTAATGGTATTAGTAATAAATATTTTAAATTCATTTCAATTAGATTAGATATTAATTCTCATTAGGTTTATTACGTTATTAAGTTGAATAATTTAGTTTCAGTTGTTTAAATCTGAATATTTATTTATTCCAAAACATTATCATTAGATTGATAATGTAATATTTAAAGTTTAATTTGGTTGAATAAAAATTTTAATTTTTTTTTGAAACAGAAAGAAAATGCAAAAAAATATATTAAAAATTGTTTTAAACAAAAATAAATACTCTGATTTCAACACAAGGGCTAATTTCTGCAAAGAAAAAATCCAATAACATACGCAAACTAATTTCTGTGTGAATAAGTATAAATAAATCTGCTAACCAAATGAGAATTTTATGCCGGTTTAAATTCATTGTTATAAAATTCAAGCTGTTAAAATCATTTGGTATGGCAACAACACTTCTATAAAAAAAACATTTGGTATGGCAACAACAATTTTTTTTGGTTTTTAGGAAGGTATACGATATTGGTCACTTTTTAATCAAATTAGTTATTATTTTATTGAAAAATAGTTCAATTAAATTGAAAACAATTTATAGCTCAATTTCTAATTGAATAGGCAATTTTTATTGTTGGCGAAATTTCAGCAATTAAAGTTATTGAATCGGTGGTTTTCGTAATTGAAATGGGTTTTTATTTTTTTGTGTGTACAACTAATGTCATCTGTGTATAGACTGAATCCATATAAAACCATCAAAAAATAACCAATTCTCGTTCTCTACTCCTTTTAATTTTAACTAAACTTGGTATGGAAGGTACGTATCATATAATTTTATCATTGTCCAAGTTTTGAGTTGCTACTTGTGGTGAAAATATCGCCATTTAAAATTTTAAAAAATTCAAAAATTTTACAAAAGTAGTCGTTCATAAGCGTCCATATTGGTTTAACGGTTAAAGATACGTGACTCATTGATACCTCATTTTAAAACTACTGTTGCCATAGTTTAAATTAAATAAGAAAAATAATAATTTTTTTTTTAAGGTAAAAAGCATTTTTTTCAAAGTCCGCTGTTCAAACCGCTGTATTTCAAACAGCTGTTTTTCTTAATTTTCAAAAAAAAAATATATGTTAATGATAAACTACTCCTCTATGCTGTTACCAACTCGCTATGTGGAACTCTTATGGTATCCAAATTTGTAGATAAAAGTCTGGAAAAAGATACTGAATTTAGTACGAAAAAAGATTGTCATAAAAAATGATTTTATTGAAAAAAAAAATAAAAGTTCTACAAATGTAGTTCACTAAGGATATTATGTAGGTAAAGACGACAGCAAATGTAGTCAAAAACAAATGAAATTTCACTTGAAGAAAGGACAACTAACATTTCCTTAAATTCAACTAACATTTGTCATTTGTTTGTACTGTTCAAAAAATTACTAACAATTGTAGTAAAAATGAACTACATATGTCAGTAAAAAATAAACAAATATTTATTTCTATTATTTTTTTAAATAACAAAAAACTACTGTAAAAAATTAATGTAAAATCATAAAACAGTCAGTTGATGTGGTTTGTTTTTTTAAATGAACTACAAGGTTAGTAAAAAATTTAATTTCTTCTATAAATGACTGAGATTAACATTAAAAATAAAGAAACTTTATTACAACCCAAACAAGTACATAATTTTAAAGCAAAAGTTCCCTGAGTGTTGGACATAATTGCCCATATCTTTTTAACGGCTTAATCTACGAGAGATACTGTAGCCAAATGCATGTATAGTACTCCTGCATATTCATGACATCGAGTTTTTAGTTAATTTTTTTTTAGAATTTTATTCATAACTCTGAATACCGTAAGAGTTCCATACAGGGATTTAGACACGGCATAGGGAAGTAAATTTTAATTAACATATATTTTTTAAAAATTTAAAGAACCCAGTTTTTTTTAAATACATCTTTGTGAGCCGCGGATTTTTAAAACAATGCATTTTGCCATTAAGTAGTGAATAATTAGTGTGTAAGAGCACAATTTTAGTTGTTTTAAAAAGAGGTATTAATGACTCTCATAGCTTATGCAGTTAAAAAGATATGGAGTGTTATATACGACTAGTTTTTTTTTTAAATTCTCGAATATTTTTGAAACGCGATATTTCACGATGCGCTGGGATTAGCTGTCTTACAATTGAACGAGGTTATAGTTATATGATGTACATCTTCTATACCAAGTTTGGTTGAAATCAGAAAGGGCGGATGAAATCGAGTAGTTGATTTTATATGTTGTCAGTCTATAGCATAGTTATCATCATATATGGTTGTATCATTTGTACACACGTTTTGTTATGAATAGATCCTTTTATATGCGACAACAACTTTCTAATGCCCATGCAATTTACGTGACCATAAAAAAAATCATGACCAAAATGAAATCGGGCATAAACTGCGACAAATATAAGCACTATATAATAACTTTGTAACAATGTTTATCGACTTCTATCAAATTTTGCATATTTAATAAAGAAAATAAAACTATCGAACGCGAACTTTTTGTACACTGAGCAAAAAGCTTCATCATATTTATGAAATCTTCATTGAATGAAACAATTCATTATTATGAGGAAGGTGTTTCAAAAAAGAACAATTTGATGATAGGCTTCTTCAAAATTGTGAAATATTTTATAAATACACTCAAAATAGTTTAAAAGTCTGTTAAACGGGTGCTAGTTTAGTTGAATTAATTTTTTCTGTTGTTATCGTTTAAATCAGTTATTTAGCTAAAGTTATTAGCTATCTCATTTTACGTCAAGAACAAACGTCATCTGTATTTGAACTAATTTTTTGACGTAAAACTTAGTAGTTTGTGATTTTCAAATTTACAAATTGTTTCAGTTAATTTTAACCACAATTGTTTTCAAACCATTCTTTTTTGTGTCTCCGCTATCAGTCTCACTTGTAGATATTTTTTTATTTTATAACCATATAATAAGTTATATCTCGGAAACTAAGCGAGATGGCGCAATATGGATCAAAAATCGTTACTCCGTACCTATTAAGCAACCTTTAACTACTTATATTCACAGTAATAAATATGAACCCTCCTCTTTTCAGATCTGTAAAGACCTTATTAGCAGAAATTTTCTCTTGATTCAGCTTAAAAATTCTGTTGTTTCTTAATCAATTTAACTACAACTGTCAGATCGAATTTAGTTCTTCTAAATTTTAGGTCACCTAAATTTAGCAGACTGTGATTCTCAACTTAGTTAAAATTCTGTTGGCACGAAATCGGGCACTATTTTCTGTTGTTGTAGATATAATTTCAACTATTTATACGGTTTTTTTATGATTGTACATTTAAAATTTTAAGCGAAAATTCAACGTGAATAATACAAGCAGAATTATGAAATATGATTAAAGCCCCGCTTACATTATCACACATGTGTTTATACTTTACTTAACACAAGTATAATGAAAAGTGTGATAAAATTCTTTTTCTGTCACAAAAATATAAAAGAAGAATAGTTCGACTGTTCAGACTGTTATCGACACACACACAAAATAAATTTAAACCGCCATTTTCTCTTCTAACTAGTTATTTTTTCCACCATTTCTTGATTTAAATTTTTTTATTTCAATTTTTATTTGTGTAAAACGTAACACTTGTGTGAAGACATGTGGTAACTTTATAAAATATTTCAAAAAATGTGTGTCGATAATTTGACATGTGTGTAACGAATTGTGTTCACATACATTATTCATTTGCTTTATACAACACATTTCTGACATGTATAACACACTTGTGTAATTATGTGAACGGGGTTTAATTGGGAATTTTTATTTTTATTAATTGCAAAGCTCTATCGACTTGCAGGTTACCACCCTCATCTTTTTCGCTGGTTTATACTGAGATAAACTATTTAAAAAAAAAAAACAATTGCTAGATTAACCCTTTGAAGACCGCACTTAAACCACTGACGATTTTTTTGACGAAACTTCGAGGAGACTTAGGCCTATGGCTAAAAATAAATTTTGTACTGCTCCCCCTATCTGAGAAATATATTACTAAATTGAAAACATTAATGGACTATCGCTACTCAATGGGTTAAAATTTTGTGTAAATTTTAATTTTGTCTTAAGTTATGCCTATTTCAAAAATAGCAACCATTTTACTATAAACAAGTTTTGTTAAAATCGTCCCAAAAGATTTCCTAAAATAGCAGATAGAAAAAATGGGACATATATCAATCATTCGAATACAAAGGGTTAGTCAGAAACCTGACTACATTAAAAACAGTGGAAAAGTTTACCGATTTTTTCGGTAGATTAACAAAAATGTTATAAAGCCACAAGGTATTTTTTCTAAAAAAAACACATTTAACATGTTACTAAACAGAATACTAGTGTTTCCAATTCGGATTAACCGATGCCTCGAAATATCGCCATTATTTCGGTTTATGTCGAAACAAATAAATTAAACCTTAAATAATTATTCGCCCCGATAATTCGGTTAAAATAGGTTGATTGACCGGTTAATTTTTTCATATAAATTTTTCTGTTTTTTCCTCCAAAAATGTTCTTAAGTTTGACTTAAAAAATTCAGGAAAGACTTACACTGAGGAAATTATCTTCTCTTCAGTAATGAATATATTCATAACTTTAATGAAAATTGTCTAATGAATTATTACGACAATGAAGCGTTTATAGAATATATGAAACAGTTTCATAAAATTTGTTAAAAGTCGGCCTTATTACCGTTGTCGCAGTCGAATTCGAGAGAGAGAGTCGAATTTGCTGAAAATTCAGTAAAAACACAACTTTTAAACAATTTTACAGCGTTCAATGTCTTTATAATTTTCAAATTTAAGCAAAAAAAATTTCGTATGGAGCCGAAAAGTTCGACTATCAATTCGACAACTGTTATAAGGTCGATTATGATGTTAATTCACAGAAAGAATTTTCTCGGATGATATTTTTCACTAGACTAATGAAGTTTTCTTCAAAAAGTGAATGACAAATTTTTGAACTAAAAGCTTCATTATTTTTATGCAACTGTTTTTTATGAAACTTTTTCATTCAGCTTATGAAATTTTTAAAAAATAAAATTAATTTGTTCATCAAATTTTATAAAAAACAGCATTGATTCAATGAAAAGTTTCAATGGACGAGTTCCAGTGACACTTAGATCTAAGGAAACAATTCATTAAGATCATGCAGACAATTCTCTCAGTGTTAAGTTAATAAAACTCTTTAATAATGTCACAATAAACAATGACACAGCATCATATGATTTTTTAAACTTTGTCGTATTTTCAAAAGTCGACTAATCGACTTTTTTAAATTAAAAATCGATTAATCGACTTTCTGTATGAAAATTAGTAGTTCTCGAAAAAACGTTTAATTTGTGCTTTATTGGCAATTGCACCGGTCTCGACTTTTGCAAAGGTTCAGCAAATCGTTTAGTTTATAGCGTAGCACAGTGGTGTCTAACATAAAAAATGGTAATAAATATGCAATTTCTTGAACAATGATCCGATTTGAACAAATGTATGTAAATGATATAAGGCTACGTTTCCACTAAAGGTGTTTTGGACGTGTTCTAAAATAAAACATGTTTTCCCATACATTTTTTTTTTAACAAAACATATGTTTTACTCAAAGCACTTAGTCGAAACACAGTATAATTCTATAAAAAACTAATTTTGTAGCCAATCTAGTTCATTTCATGGAGAACACCAGCGCACTGTGGTTCCAAACAAAACCCAATTTTTATAATTATGGATCTCCTAAACTCCTGTTCGAAGCGGGAAACAGTGTTCACAATAATCCAAGAAGCGGACTTAGTCTTTAAGAAAAATCTTTCTGTAGTCCTGCGTACTAAAAAGAGCATACATAGATTTCTAATGTCAGTTTTCCAATAAGTTTTGGACTATAGGAGAAATTTACCACTCAAAGCATACAATTTCTTTATCTTATCAAACAGATTGCCAAAAGTCTAAAATCATTTCATATTTAATGATATTTAATGCTCTGAATGAATTTTAATTCTTGAGGTTTTCTACTTTACACTGTATAATGGGGGACCACATAGTTCATTTAAAAAAGCCTTAAAAATTATGTATTAATCGGACCAATATTTAAAAAGGTTCACTTTTGGGTTTCCATATTTCACAGTTTTGTGTGTAGCACTGGTTTTATGTTTGCCTATTGCGTTATCGAAAAAAGTCTACATTGAAATAATAAGTAAAGCACTTTATAAAATAAGATTAAGAATTTAATCTTAAAACTATAGTTTGAAATGTATGAAAAGTAATGAAATTATGAAAAAATAAGTCTTTGAAACAATTTCAAAGCTCTAAAGAAAATTTTCATTATATTTATGAAGAGATATTTTATGAAATCAAATGAATTCTTTTTTTATAAAACTATGAAATTTTATGAAGAAAAGTTTTTAAAAAATTTTTTATATAAATAAAATTTCTTGGATATAATGAAATTCTTCATTGAATCTACGAAAACAATTTTGTGAAATTATTTCATTATTATCATGAAGAATGATTCTTTCAGTGTAGAAAAAAATCTAAAATATTAGAAAATGCTTTTAAAAGCGGGTGTAGTGATCCTTAACATAACTTTTAAGCAATTTTAATTTTTCGTTTTAATTATTTTAAATATTTAAGGTTGCATTTATTTTAAATCGATGTCACACAATATTGTTTACAATAGGTTTGACAGTTTTTAACTGCATTTACAGTTGTTTTTGTATGAAATAATTCATAACAACTATGTAGACTAAAACATGTTTGCCTCTGAAGTGAAATAAAAAAGATTGGAAAATATAGAAATGTATAAGAATGCTACTGCCCAGATTACTCCAGAATTATGAACACACCTTCTGAATAAATAATTAACATAAAATGTATATATCATTCAACATTAAAGAATTTCTAAAAGAATGCTTACACTCAGGGAACTTCTGCTTTAAAAATATATAGTTGTTTGGATTGTAATAAAGTTTCTTTATTTTTAATGTAAATGTCAGTCATTTGTAGAACAAATTTAATTTTGTACTAACCTTGTAGTTCATTTAAAAAACCAAACCACATCAAATGACTGTTTTTATGATTTTACATTAATTTTTTTCAGTAGTTTTTTGTTATTTAAAAAAATAAAAAAGTAAATGTTTGTTTATTTTTTACAAACATATGTGGTTCATTTTTACTACAACAGTAAAAACAAATGACAAATGTTAGTTGAATTTAATGAAATGTTAGTTGTCCTTTCTTCAAGTGAAATTTCATTTGTTTTTGACTACATTTCCTGTCATCTTTATCTACATAATATCCTTAGTGTAGCTTAAATAACTGTTGGAAAGATTAAGAAATTCAAGAATTATGCAGCAGTTAACTTTTTTGCTGGAGTAAAGATTGGATTTCACTCTACTATTTCAAACGCACCGTTATGTCCAAAAAAGCGAATTGGTCGCAAACTGGAAAACTCTCACCAACTTTATAAAAAAAAAGGTATCTAGTATGTTAAATAATATTGCAACGGTAAAAGATAAAGGCTCATGTTGATATGCTATTTCTTTATGCAGTATTCAAGATTACAAATACCAAAAAAAGGTGATACTTTGGCTCCCCGTGGTGCATCCTGTGTTTCTCCACCATTATCTTGAGAAAAACTTTGTGGAAGCCGTGATCCTTCTGAGTAATCTCTATATATATAAAACTCATTTTCTGTTTGTTTGTTCTCTATACAAATTTGCAATTCTCAACGGATTTTCCTCTAATTTGGCATGAATAATTCTCGGACCTGAACTTAAATTGTAGTATAGTTTTCATCGACCACGCCCACTTCTACGCCTACTTCTGACAAAAAAATCTAAAATTAAATTTTTTTTCACCTTTTCCAACTTTTTTCCTTTTTTTCGAATACAAACTTGTAAGAAACTTTTAACGGATTTCTTTGAAATTACTCACATATATTCTACGTTTCCGAGGAAGTTTCATTACCATAGCCCACTTCAATACCGACTTTTTATCAAAAACGTCAAAACCAAAAAATTCCATTGTTTTTAATAAAGCTTATTTTTTTCAATTTGAAGGTATTAAATACAATCAAAACATTTTAGGAAAAACCATTTCGTTTTTAAGAATTTTTTTCCCCCGTATAATATACCTACTGATGTCGCAATGTCTGTATGATTTCATTTTTTAAAAATTCTATTTTCCTTACCGTTGTTGGTAATAACAAGTCCATAAAAAAAACAAAAAAAAATTCTTAAAGGATAAACTTTTTGGAAACCATGCACTAAAATCAATATGGGATATCTTTTAGATATATAAAATTAATTTTCTGTTTGTTTGTTTGTTCGCCATACAAACTTTTATTTCTCAACGGCTTTCTCTGAAATTTTATATACTTGATCCTATTACTACGGGGAAGGTTGCTTATGCTGTTTAACGGTCACGCCCACTTTTACGCCCACTTAAAAAAAAATATGAATTTGTTATTTAATAGTAACATTTTTATTTTTCAAGGGATTTCGCTCGAAGTTTGTACACATGTTCCTTATACCTCAATGTATATCGCCAAAACTTTTATACAAAATCCCTTACCACGGGCCAGGTTTCCATACAATTTATAATTGATCACTCCCACTTTTCCAAAAACATGTGAAATTTGTACAACCCACATTCGTTATTTGCTAATCCAATTTTTATTTCTTACGGATTTTGTTCAAATTTGGCACTCATAGTTTGTATACCTAGTACTAATCTCCTACCGCTACCATTTAAAGGCCAACTGTGGATTTAAGATATCAAATGTTATTTTTCAAAGTGTGACAATTTCTAAAATTTATTTATTTATTTTAAAAAGACGGTGCTCCAAAAGATCGCTTTATATTTTTTGTGTAATTGAAATAATATTAGATTAACTATATGTACAGCCATTCAGTTATTTTTTTAATTTTTATACAAATTTTGCACAAGTTTGAAAGAAAATTCTCATAATCATTAGAAAATTATAAACACTCATGTACTTTAGTAGAACTTTAAAATTATGCTTTAAGAATTTTCACAGTATCATAAAAACAGGGCACACTTCAATGAGTGATGTGGCGTCGGCAGCGGTGGCAGGAGCTCCTGGGTTGTCATAATAATAAAGATAACGAATTGAAGAAAAATCTAATATGTGCTATTTCAAAAGTATTTGAGTTCCGGGCAAGACTGGGTACAAACAGCTAGTCTCACATAAATTTTATTAAGAACGAACCGGTAGTTTAGACATAATTAATTTTTGTTTCCTAAATCGAAAGTTTCGTCCACTGTGCGATTGTTTTTAAACACTACAAACAATACTACAAACTTAAAACACATTAATTTTATGTAGGGTATAACAAAACGAACACAACTGAAACTATGTCTAAAGTGTTTTCATAATAATGCCTTAATGAAATGTTTGTTAAAATGATTATGTTACCAAAAAAATCGATAATAATGCTAAAAAAAAACTGGTAATTTGAAAATTTTTTGTGCTTTTAGAGGACCGGGTTCAACAGGTTACTATACATCCACCATAGCGCCACCTTATTATAATCATAACTATAAACCCTCAAGTAGTTTTATATCCAAGCCCATAGCATTTCCAGATAGCTACAACAATTACAACAAATATGCTGGTGCTGCACAATATAGCAGCAACAACAATAATAACGATGTTCATTTGGCCAACAGTTTCAATTCTTGGCAACATCTCAAAGGGAAAGTGGGTGCGCTGTTGAATAAAAAAGGTACTTTACAGGATAGAATAAGCGTGGGTAAGTGATATGAATGCGTAATCAAGGCAATGTATGGCAATGAAGCAACGAACAAACAAAAACTTCTTTGCTGCAAAATAAAATTGAGAAAAATAAACTGCATAATTTACATTTTTGCGTTTTTCTTCTTCTTCTTTCAATTTTACCCTAAGGACATTATGGTACACCAGATCATGGTAGTGGAACAACAAATGGTGGTCTAAGTGGTGGTTATACATATGATAGTCGTCCTTATGGTGGTGGGCCACCACACCACATAGAATATATACCATCCAACAACCAACATTATGGTGGTGGAGGTGGTGCTGCTGCTCCATCACCCAACACGGTAGGTTATTATGGTGGTAGTGGCTCAGCAGAGGGCATACCATTCGATGTTTATGGTACGAAAAATCACTATTCAGGCTCTAGTGGCAGTGGCGATTATAATACATATTCATATCCAGACATACAGGAACCAGCTGCACATAAAACTCATCCAGACTTATCACAAAAAGCCCTTTTAGCCAAAAGCTTTCTCATACCTTTGGCTAGCGCTGCTGTGCTGGGTATAGCAGCTGCTTTGGTCAGTAATCCCTTGCTATTACAATTGGGCACTGTGTCTGGTGCGGCTCCTGGTGCTGTTTTTTATGGTAAACGTAAACGAAGAGATTTAACAACTTTGAACGACCTTAAGGAAAGTGACAACAAAGACAACACTAATAACTTGGATTTAGCTTCGAAAAAGGATTCAATACTACTTCCTTATCGTGCTCATCACTATCGACGTTTTGTGCGTACATAAGACACACACATACATACGTCCTGTACTTTGCCAGTACATACAATCATCACCATCATGTATTATTGGAAAAAAAAAAACAAAAGAGGGAAAAATTAAAATTATCAATACCAGCAACACATACTCACAGTTTTATTTAATTTTATTCATATTAATCAATCAAGGATTTTGTAGAGCAGCTAAGGACACAAAAATGGCAATCATATATTTTATATAGTTTTTTTCTTTGAAAATTTTATAATTAAATTACATCCGAAGGAAAAGCTTCATTATATTTATGAAAATCTTCATTGGATTTCGCCTCATAAATATGATGAAGCTGTTTCATAAAAGTTCAAATTGAAGACTATGAAATGTTTCATATATATGAAGAAAATGTTTCATAAATAAGACGATTAATTTATATGAGGAAACAAATTCATAAATTTTTGATTAATGAAAAATTTGCTTTAGTAGCTTACAAACAAAATAAATGCTACAGAAAATGAAGAAAATTTATTTGTAATACATTATTTTTAAAACCCAATATTTTGCAACTTTAATTCATTTCTATTGAAATCCAGAAAAACTAAATTACGTTAAGCATTTTCAGTTAGAATTTAAAAACATTAATTAATGTTAAGAGTTTCTGTTTCCACTGATATTTATAAAAATTAAATTTATATTCACAAAATTCTATGCAAAATTTAGAACACATGATTACTGGTTAGAAATTCTGACTTTCAATTGTTGTTATGATACACTAAGAGAAAAAGTAATAAAGACATATATATTTTCAGGGATATCTCCTGAACGCAAATATAGTTATTAAACAAAATACTGTTTATAGGTAAGTTATATTAATGTTCTAGTTTACGTATGAAATTCAAGATCCTATCATTTTTCATAGCTGGGAATTTTTAACTTTTAATTAATGTTTATGCCAAATAAATATAAAGTCACTTCAACAAAAAATATATAAAAAATTAATTTAATTAATATTTTAGCAATCGAAGTCGTTAAAAAAGATGTTGATTTACAAGAGAATTCTGTAAAAATAAACACTCTTGGGGAGTGTGGGTCCTATTTTCAAAAATTTAAAACATCTCTGTCAATACAGCCGTTAAAAATATACAAATGAGAACAAAAGTTAGGTTCCCGATCAAAAGAAGTTACAAAATCAAATCTCATTTGATATAGATTTCATTTCATATCCAAGTTTATCTCAAAATTGGGGTATCCAGTAAAATTCGATTAGATCCTTCAAATATATTACCGGACTAAGTTTGATCAAAATTTATCTCAAAATTGGGGCATCCAAAAATATATAATTTATGATCCTGATGGATCCCAAAATATCCCGCAGGATGAATTTAAATATACTTGGATCTAATAAGATCCAAAAGGATAAGTAATTTTTGGTGAATATAATGATATATTTTGATATTAAATTGGATTTACTTGTATCCCATGACATATATATTTTATATTATATTTAATAAAAATATGAAAAAAAAAATTAAAGAACAATAATTTGTACATCGGCGCGGCTCTATGCAATAAGTCAAAGGTGCAAAAAATCCCAGTGTAAAATCTCCCAATGAAATAATTTCCAAAAAAATTAAATAAGTCCCGTCTCGAAAAAGTGAAATAAATACTAAAAAAATTAAATAATTTCAAAAACAAAAATGAAACAAATCCTAGGTTTTGGTTGTTATTTCATTATGATATGATTTCCAAAGAATACAAATTAAATAACTCCCAAATTAGTCCATGCAACACAAATGAAGTAAGGACGTACCGTTATATTCCCCAAAGTCGTATTGCCCAAAAACCAAAATGACATATTGCCCAAATGTCCGCATATCCCCCAAAATTGTGAATGTTAATATGTTATAACGACCAAATCAATGACGGAAAATCCAAAACTTTTATTTTGGGTGCTATGGCATTTCATTTTGAAAAAATTTTTTTTGTTTTGGTTCGCTATAAAGGTAAAAAAAAGAAGTTATTGCCCAAAATCATAATTTATTTTTTTTAAAATGTCATAAGACATAATGTCTTTTGTGTCGCACGCAGAAAAAACTTTATTTCGCGAAGCCGCCTGCCGCGTTCTACGGAATAAAAAAACCCCTAAGAGCGGCCGGAGGCCGCCACCCAGAAGAACTTGTTTTTCAAATCAGATGTCAAATCCGTTGAAATCTTATATTTTTAAGACATCAAGTAATATTTATTTGACCTGTCATAACTTTTTATGTCTCAAAATACCAACCCACTTCAAGATTTATTGTTTTTTAATGATTATTTTTTTAAAAGTCTATTTTAATAAAAATTTTACGTATATATTAGTGTCTAAACGGTAAATAAATAGAAGGCCAATGCTCTACTCTTTTATTTAAGATAAAAAACAGTCAGCTGTTTAAATTTCAAAGCTATGACTGGTCAAATTATATTACTTATTGTCTTAAAAATAAGATTTCAACGGATTCGACATTGGATTTGTAAAAACAAGTTTTTTTGTGTGGCGGTCTTCGGCCGCTCTTACGGTTTTTTCCCTACGTAGAACGCAGCAGGCGGCTACGCGAAATAAAGTTTTTCTGCGTGCGACACAAAAAAATAAAATTGAAGCAATTTTTTTAAGTTTCCTTAAAACTCTTTTGTTTGATTTCATGAATCAACCTTGACATTTAAGGTCTTATGAAATTTAAAAAAAAAAGAAAAAAAAATATGATTTTGGGCAATAACTTCTTTTTTTGCCGTCATAGAGCCCAAATTTATTTTGGCCAAACAAAAAACTGTCATAGCGCCCAACAAAAAATGCTATTTCGTCCAAATCCATGCAGTATTGCCCAAAAAAAAAAGCAAATGTTTACAACAGCAATTTACATATAATTTTTTTGGGCGCTATCTCGTTTTTTTCTTGGGCAACATGACTTTGGGGAATATAACGTTACGCCTTCAAAATTTGTTAAAGAAAGATTAAGTTAGGTCAATTTAAGAAGATCATCAAAATATTTAAAAAGATCCCGTTATAGGAACCGTTTAGAATATTAATAATATTAAAAAAATAATGAATTTTTGAAAATGAAATAACTCCTACTAAAAATGAAATAACTCCCACAGCAAATGAAATAACACCGAACAAGAAAATTAAATGAAGTAAGTCCCACGCTAAGTTCTGTTGGCACTTATTTCATGTCGAAATTACTGCATTATGAAATAACACCTAATAACAAAAATGAAATAACTTCTAAAAAAATGAAATAACTGCAAAAGAACTGGGTGTTATTGCATTTGAAATTACTCCCAAATTTGTATGAAAAATTTTTGGGACTTATTTCTTTTTTTTTGGACTTTTTTCACCTGGGAGTTATTGCACAGAGCCCATCGGCGCTTATATAAGGGATTATATATTACAATATATAACCATATATAATTATATCTCAAACTAAATTGTCAATCTTAATTTTATATATAATTATAGCTTGAATTGCATTATTCATATGGCACCATATATAAGCATATCTTATATAACACACACAATTTTTTTTATAAGACAGCATATATTATTATATGTTAAATTATATAGCTTATAAGTCACCATATATGATAATATATGGATATGTATGACACCATATACAATCGTATATTATAATATATTTTAAGATGAAAAGACATAGATCATATATAACTTTTTTTACTCGGGTTAAGAGATGAAATTCGAAATATTTACCAAATGAAATGAAAACTTATAATTACATTAAGTTGTAAATATATGCTCTTAGTACAATTAAAGTAAAACTATAGCTTTTTTCTTCACAATTAGCGAAACTTTTTGTTAAATTAAAGAGTTACACTAAATGTATTCTAATAAAAAATATTTACATGTGAAATATATATTTTTAGAACAAATTAAAATTAACTCTTTTTAACAAAAAAGGTCGCTAATTACGATGAAAAGGCTATTGTATTACTTTAATTATATTAAGAGCATATTTTTGCAACTTAACTCATTAATGGCACGTCATAGATCCGCTGGACATTTTCCAATCAAACTTTCCATATACATATATAGAACCATCCCAGCCAGAAATTCATGATGGTTCAAAAAACTAAGTACTATCAAAGCATACAATATACCAAATCCAAAACGTTCTGAGAACGTTTGAAAAAAAAAACATATTTAAATTACTTGAATAGCACTTTTTAAACAAACTTTACTGATGTTTATTGAAATACAAATGATATCTGTGGAATTTTGATAAAATAGTGTAGTCAATAAAACTTTTAAATGTGGATACACTCAAAAAAGTTTTACAGTTACTACATGACAGTTGTTTGTGTAGTAATCAGTAGTAGTTGTTTTTAACTGTAATTACAGATGTTTTTGTATGAAATAATGCAATGTTGTTTTCATCTAAATTTTTCACATTATATATTCCTATTTCCTTTGATGAGATTGGGTAGTCAAAAAATTTTTTAGTTTCCTTAAAACAGTTGCCTTTTATATACATATTTATCACCACATTTGTATTTAGAATATCTTGTACTAAAAATTTCTTTTACTACCATAATATTTCCATTGTGTAGTAAACATACATTGTTAGGATGAAGAGATGTAATTCGAAATCCATAAATATTTACAAAAGAAAAAACAACTCTTGATTCAGAAGGTTCCCCAAGAGAGTATTTGTTGCTCTTATTGAGGGGATATACTAATGGAATATTATTTGGGGAAATGGTATTAAAAATATGCAATTTTCTTTGTATTTGGGAAATGGGGTTGGTCGGCGATTTTTTAATGGATTTTATAAAACCTAGGCTATTTTCAAAATCAAATGCTGAAAACTGTGATATAGGTGTCCCCATATTATTTACATCATCTGATATATGTATAAGATTATGGATATTCATTGTCACCGAGCTTGGACCATAAAAATGTGTCATAAGTTCCACAAATTTTCTTAAAATCGTTTTAACATAATGTGTTCTTAGTGTTGCCAATTTATTCGACGACATTATACGACACGATGTATATAAAATAAGAAAATATTTGTATTGTTCCACATCCAATACATGCTGTAAAACAATACCACCGCCATACAGTAAAAAAAAAACGGAATTGTGTTGCCTTCCAGTTTGTCAGATCCGCTAAATCAAATGATTTTCTCTGAAATTCCTTTGGTACATCCTTTAATATGTTCATTAAATGTTTCTGAAGAAGCGAAACTTTTTCCTCTGATATATACGAACTAATAAAATATAAAAAAATAATTAATGTGTTTTTAGCACTGGGAAATTACTTTCTTTTCATTATTTGGAGTGCTGAACAATTATTCTACATTTTGTATTTAAAATTCTATGAAAGCAGTCAATTTTTGCATTAAATGCACTTTAAAATCATTATACTTTTGGGTTTTCAAATGTTTTGGAAGCGTTTTAAAAACAAAAGACGTAGCGCTTTACAACTACTTTATGTTTGGTTTTTGTAACGTTTTAAGAATACTCTAAAATATCAACATGAGACCGTAAATCTGGGTTATTATTTGAGTGCCTTGAGAACACTATAATCATTAAAAACATGTTGCTTTGGTAACGTTTCAACTACCATTCGTAGTGCTTTCAGAATACTTCTATGTTTGTTAATTTCTGGCTGGGATGCTTCATTAAGAATATTTTTTAAGTTGTTTGCCTTAAAGCGCCCTCTAGTAAAAATATTGGCAACGTTTAATCTTTGACAGAGCATAAATCCTAAACGGTTAAAGACATTTTAAAATTTAAAGTTTTGTATACTTTTGGGAATAAATCTTTATTCAAAAACATATGAAAAAAAAATTGAGTTTACAAATTTTTTAAATTTTTTGGGAAAAGATCATGGTTTTTAAACATATTTTAAAATTGCCATAGGGCAACCCTGACGATATATTTTTTATAATCTTGGTAGTATTTTTATGTTTTAAGTGAAAACGGAATAAATTATAGAATATTTTAGACTTAGTGTATTTGAAAAGTCCACCCTTCGATCGGTCAGATTTTCAAAAATATTATACAATCGATGAACTAATTTCTAGCATGGAAACACGTTTTTATATTTTTCATCAACATAACAATTAAATTAAAATATAAAAGATTAACCTTTTTTATTTTTTTAAATAGTATTTGTAAGCAGTTCTATCCAAAAAGGTCAGAAATTGAATTTTTCAAATAATTATTTAGCAACTCTGGATAACGTTTTACTACTAAATTTTAAAAAATGAAAACCAAAAGTTAATTTTTCGTTCTTGTATCAAAAATTATGATGGGAGCAATATTATTCAAGTTCAAGATCATTTGTTTTTTGTTAAACAAAAACCCGGGCAATGTTTATTTAGTTATTAAAAAATTTCCTCATCCGCTAATTTAACAATTTTCCACAATTTAATTGAAGTCAAGATGTTGTATAATCACCTATTATCTTTATCCAATAAAAAGATATAGCCGTTTATGAGTAGTAGGTCGAAAACGAAACATTGTGTCAAAAATGAGTTGATGTAATCAAAAATTATGCTTTGATTTGGTCCATATTTCTCTCATTTGAATGTTTTTAGCGGCTGCATTGACAGAGAAGTTTTAAATTTAAAACGCAAAATTTACAAATAGGAAACTCTTTTTGCATATCCACTAAGCTTTTTGAAGATAAGACCCACACTCTTCACGATATGAGCAAAATAAGTTATTTTTACAGAATAAGCGAAAAATCTCGTCATAAATTGTAAAAAACGTATTGAAATTTTGTTTATTGACCTTTTAAGTTTCTCTTGTATGTCAGCAAAGAGTATATACAAATAAAGAGACTACACTTCCCACGCCTCTCAGCAACAAAATAGGGAACTCGGGCAAGCAAATGAAAACATTTTTTTACACTAAAAAAATATTGCAACTTGTTGATAAAAAATTGTTGCTTAAAACACTTTGCTATTTTCTATTAAAAAATTATATATATTTTAATGTTATCTTGCTTATTTTATCGTTAAAATTTTAAATAATTAAAAATTGTAATAAATTATTATTTTAAAACATGATAAAAATTGATTTAAACTTTTAGATTTCTGCAACATGTTTTCATTTGCTCGGTTCGAGTTTACGAACAAATAAAAATAGAGCAGATTGAGCTACACTGAGTAGTATGGAAACCCACTGATGTCAGCAGCATTTTTAGCGAATTCGTTTGATTTCGAGGGATTTTTGTTAAAGTGGGTTTATAATTATTTCGCATGAATAACGTTTATAAGTTAAAAACTTCCAGCTATGAAAAATAATAGGACCTTGAATTTAATGTGTAAACTAGTACATTAATATAACTTACCTATAAACAGTATTTTGTTAAAAAAAAATCCTCTATTTGCGTACAGGAGATATCCCTGAAAATATAATATATGTATTTATAATTATTGCGCAGAGTTTAGTTTCTCAAATTTAAATAGACAATCTAAATTACAAATTACATTTTCTTAATTTCAAATAAATATACATAATTTTTATTGATGATTTCTAAATTTAAAATTGAAATTTTGAGTTTTAATTGATAGGAAAACAACAAAAAAAAATATGGTTATGATATAGTTTTATGAAACATTTGATAAAAATCTTTATGAAACTCTTTATCATATCTATGAAAACATTTTAAATGTGATATACAATTGACGACAAACGATTTATAAAACAAGTTCATCAATATGATGAAACTTTTTTCCCTGAGTGTAGTCGTGAAATGCTATTTTTTCGCTCTTATCTGTAATCTGTTTTTGTACTTTTTTGTATAAATTTACTTTGATTTTTTCTTTGCTATTGTCCTTTACAATGACAAAGTAGAAGTACAATTGTTAAACTTCTTTTGTAAATCTGATAATAAATAAACTCATGTTAAATCCATACACGTTTTGATTTTCAATTTGTAAGCTTTATTTGAGGATATGGCGATTAAAATTTTAGCGTAGGTATTTTAAATATACAATGCATTCGTAACTTTTTTACCAGACCATACATGCGACTAATTATTTGATGATTTCATTCCAATTTTTTTTCATTCAATTGTAATGAAATTATTTTCATTCGCATTTTTTCAATTAATGATAATGAAGTTCATTGATTAATGGAAATAATTTTAGTGAGGCATCAATTAAATGAAACAAAATACAATTGACAGAAAAGATTTTCGAAAAACTAATGGTGAATATCGATGAAGTACAATTACAATGCTATATAGTTAAAGACCACTGTAAATGTAGTTAAAAATAAATGACATATCACTTGAAAGGACTATTTATATTTTAGTAAATTCAACTAACAGTATCATTTGTTTTTTACTGTTAAAAAAATTAACCACAATTGCAGTAGAAATTAACCACATACACAGAAAAAATTATGGGCCAAAAATATCTAATTAATCGATTGTTTGAATATCAATGGCAATTTAAACAATTTTTTTAATTAATTCAATTAAAAAATTTATTGAATTTTCTAATATATCCATACAGTGTTGACAACATGTAAACAAAATTTTTAAAAACTTGGCAAACTATTTTTTGTTATTTTATTTAGATTAAATAATCAAACAAAGGTTTAATTATATCAATATTTTATTTAATTTGTAAATAAAAAGAAAAAAATATCGCAAATGATTAACTTTTAATAAGTTGAATAGTATACCGATTTCAAATACACGCAAAATTGTAGTTATTTCACTAGAGTTTGCAACACTCTTTTTGTTGAGATATTCGTGTACGCACGAAAACATAATTTAGTTTCGTGTTTTATCTGTGGTAATAAAAGTGCACATGGGGATTTAAATAAACCTTATCGAAAAAAAAACAATTAAACTATTAAGGGATTATTGATAAAATTATCAATTTTATTTTTGTGTTGCTGAATCGGTTTCAATTTTACAATTTATTCTTTTATGTTGTATTGCTTCAAAATTACGATTCTTCTTAATAAAACAACGTTTCTTACGTTTTTTTAATCTATATATTGATCCTGATGATGAACTGATGTTCGAAATATATAGATTAAAAAAAACATAAGAAACGTTGTTTTATTAAGAAGAATCGTAATTTTGAAGCAATACAACATAAAAGAATAAATTAAACTATTATTTTTGTAAATAATTAAATTTTCAATAAGTATAAGTGTCATTAAACTATCATTTTAAAGTTGTGTGTGATTTTTTTAAGAGAAGAATTTAATTACAAGAAAAAGTTCAAGACAAGCAAAACAAAAATTTTGTCTTTACTTTTATTTGCTTTCTTATAATACATTTTTATATTAAAAAGCTTTAATTTTATTATAAATAAAATGTCAATTTAATTTACAAACCTTCATTTCTTTTTTTATTTAATGGGGGCATATAACAAAAATAAAAAAATACGAGTTTTCAATTAAAACTACCATTGTTTTCTTCTCAAGTTTCAATTAAAGTTTTAATCAATTTAACGTAACTTTTTAATTGAGGTTGTAAAGAAAAACAATAACTCTTTTAATTGATATTATTATTATTATTTTAATTGAAAGAGTTTTAATAAACTGTCTGCAAATTTTTTTAGTTAATACTATCATTTCAGTCGTAGGTGCAAAATCAATTAAAATATTAATTGTTTCAATAAAATTTTTAATTGAAACCCGTTTTTAGTTTTTTCTGTGTATGTATTAAAAAATAAGCAAACACTTATTTGATTTATTTTTTTAAATAAAAAGAAACTACTGTATAAAATGCATGTAAAATCATAATACAGTAATTTGATGTGGTTTGTTTTTGAAATGAACTACATATGCATTCAAAAATGAAATTTCTTCTATAAATAACTGTTTTTTTTCACTTAAAAATAAAGACAATGTATTACAACTCAAACAACTACAATCATTTCGAGCAGAAGTTCCCTGAGTGTAGCCTTCAAAATACAACTTAGCTATTGCCGGGAAAGATCCCGAGAGATTAATTTTTTTATAAAACAGGCACAGGGCGTCCGATTATTGAATGAAACATAGGTCCAAAATTGAACGATATGGAATGAAACGGGGAACGAGTGGAATCGAAACACTAAATAGATTTGTATTATCGGAACGTGTTTCCTAGGTTAAATTTTGCAAAAATTTCTCCGTTTTGCTATATCTGGCTTAGTTTTTCCAAGTACTAGACATTTTATAAAATGGCAATTTTTTAAAATGACCAGTATCTCCAAAATTAAGCGTGATATGACAAAACGGACAAAATGTTTGCTCCACATTAGTATTAATTAACCGATATGATACAAATATGCAAGGTCCGAGAAAGATCCTGAGAGATACATTTTTTATGAAACAGCCAGAGAGTGTCCTAATTATTTGTTTACCCAATACGTAAGTGACAATACCAATTTAATCACCCCGATGATAAAATGGAACATTGGTCTAAATATAAGATAAGAATGAGCCGGGGAACGATGAATTCGGAACACTTAAAACATTTAAATTACCGGAATGTGTAACGATTTCGAGAAACTACCCATTATATAAAATGAGGATTTTTTTTAAATGGTCAGTATATTCGAAACTAAGCGAGATAGGGCAAAACAGGCAAAATTTTTGAATATACGTAACACGTTCGGGTAGAAATCCTGAGAGATAAATTTTTATAAAAAAGCCACAGGGTGATTTATTTATTTTTTTTACTTATTTACCTGATAACCAATACCAATAAACTCGAATAGAAAGTTAGTTCCTCGTTCCATTTCGTTTCCCGTATTCAGTGTTCAATTCCTATTGATATCTGTTCCATTCCTATGTAAAGTAATTTACACTCTACTTGTTTTTGTAAAGAAATGCTTTTTTTGCTCACTTATAATTAGTTTTTTAGGCATTAGTGTGATTTCATTATAATTAGGTCCACATAAGCGAACATGTTCGCTAAAGTAAACCACGTATAAAATTGCTCGAAAATAAAAATTGTAAATAAACTTCAGTTTCCTTGAATTTGATTCTTTAAAACGTTTTATGAGTCTTTAAAGCTGCTACAGTGCACATAGGGGCTAAAGTGAACTTTAACTTAAATTAACAATTAGTGGCGCCTTGTCCCATAGGCATTTTGTGTCCAAAAAACGGAAACACGTATTAACATACAAAATGTACACTCAAAAAAATAAGTTAGTTGAAAAGTTAGTAAAACGTCTTCCAAATCAGGAATACTATTTGTTAGGAATTTTTTTGCTAAAATTCTGTTTTAAGCTAAAATTTTTGTTATACTTATTCAGCACTTAACTGTTTTGAACTAATGTTTTACTAATATTATAATACTGTTTTAGTAATTTATTTTGCTAAAAAAAATGTGCTGATAAGCACATCAATAGCGTGGACAACAACCAGATTGAAAGATAAACGCAGAATGAATTAGATGTCACGGCTTGTCAAGATGTATTAGAGAAGAGGAAAATTGTACTAAAAAGTACAACTCTAATAAGACATATAAAAAAATCAACCATGGAAGATTTTTGTATTTGTATTTCATACATAAAACATAATTGTGGATTAAAACAGCTTAAATATTGCGTTGTCACCGGCTTGTTAAAATAATTGTCTATTAATTAAATAAAAGACAAAATAAAATATTTAAATTAAATAAAGATTAAATGTGTATTTCTAAACTAAATGTTTATCGATATTAATAATCTAGTGTGGTTAAATTCCAAAAAAAGCTAAATTTGATAAAAAAAAAAATATTTTTTGGTAAAACTTTTTTTTTTTAATAAAAATGTGCTCAGAAGGGATTCGAACCTGGGACTACATACAGTGCGCCCCGGTAGGCTAATTGGCAGCGTGCTGGCTTATCTGTGCGAGGGTTGTGGGTTCGATTCCCACCAGAGGCACTGGTCTGTTTTCGCTACAACGAGCCGAAGGCCATAGTAGATTATTAATTAATAAAATAAATAAATAAATAAATATTGCAAAAAAAAGTTGTATATGTTATATTTTGTTATTTTTTCGTTTGGTTTCTCTGCGGCATTTGCGTTCCTTAAAAAGATAGCATCATTTAGACAACCATTGATGTAAGTAGTTGGAAGATAATTTTGTTATATTATATATAACTTTTTCTATTGTTTTTAGATGTTACATTCATTCATGCCGTCAATTTGGAAGTGTGAACATTTTTATGTTTTGTAACGTATTGTAAATTATTTTAAAAAGAATCACAAAAATAATGTTTATGATTTTCAGCAAATAAATTAACTAAAGTATAATTTTTCTACAAATTTTTTTAATTTTTTTTTAGTTTACTAATATTCAGCAAAAATGTTATTAGTTTTTAGCAAGGGTTTTTTAATTTCTAATCCACTAAGTGTTAGCAAAATTTTTGCTGAATCTACTAATTTTGTTGCTAAAAATCAGCTCGCTGATTTTCAGCAAAAGAATTTGCTGACATTAGCAATTTTATCGCAAGCACCCTCCTGACTAAAATTTTGCTGACTCAGAAATTTTTTTTTGCTGACTTTACTAACTTTTTTTTTGAGTGCACTCAACTGAAAGGACCCCCCTTTATGGGAGTCTAAAATGTTGAATTAGTTCATTTTTGGGTAATGTTTTGTATGAAAAATAGGATAAATTGCCCAAAACTTTATACAAAATTGGCTGATTTTTCATATTACCTAACTTCGCCAAGAAATTTCTGTAGAAATTATTTTTTGGTCTTTCCATATTTTTTTATATATGGTGGTGCCATCTGTATGTGAAGATAAAGTGGTTGGTGTATTTACTATTACATACCGTCACCTAAAATCCAAAAGGCCGTAACTAACAAAAAATACGAAATTGACTTTTTGATTGATTACGAGGTAGTTAACCGAAATACACCTTCCCACAAAATTTTACACATTTACGTCCAAAAGCACCAATTTCATTAACGAAAATCAAAAGGCCGTAACTGCAATTTTAATATATGCATTAACCAAAAAGTCGTGTAGTGCAGTTTTTCGAATTTTACGTAATTTGCTCCGTTTTCTATTTAACCAATTCAATTATTTTTTATTTTCTGGGAATAAATTAATAAATTTTAAAAATTTTTCTCGAAAAATTTTAAAAAATACTCACAATAAATGTGACTAAAAACTTTTTTAATTATTGTGGAAAAGCAGTATTTTTTTATCTTAAACGTTCCTTTTTTTGTATTAATTTTTGTATTGAAGTTGCGGCTTTTTGGTTTCAGAAAAACGGATTACAAAAGCCCGTAACTACATTACTTAAAAACTACAATTTTTTCTCTGAAACAAATTCGTCTTTTTTTCTTAAGCATAATTCTAAAATTTGAATACTTAACTTAAAAAAGTTTTTTTTATTTATAAAGCTTTTTGTCTCTCCTGTAAAAAACTGAAAAGTGTAGTTACGGCCTTTTGTATTTTGGGTGAAGATACAATGGATTCTTGCAAATTTTACGGAAATCAACCACTGTATTATATAGTTTTCTTTGTTAAACATTTTCACATGTACATATTTAAAATAGTGACATGCGGAGTTGACAAAAATGTTTTATTTTACATCCGCATTTTGCAACATAAAATTAACACATAAAAATGATGAATACCCAAATTGGACTCGACCGTTTATATTTTTTTGAAATTAAGATTTTTTAAGAAAATTCTAAAAAACTATGATGAATTCAGGGAATGTTCGCTAAATTGGCCTGTTCGCTTAAGTTGACCTTTCGTTTTTAATCGTTTTATTGCATGAATATGTCAAAATAATTAACTGTCATCGAATTTAATTCCCGCTATCTCTATTCAAAAAAAGTTTCAAGGTGTATGCTCACGTTCGTCCTTGTTTAATTTCAAAAAAACGCAACATACACACCCCTGTTACGGCTTTTAAATCAGAGCGAAAGTGAAAGTTTTAAAATTTTTCGGTGTTCTTCCGATTAAATCAGAATGTTTTTCCCCATTTTTTTATTCGTTTTAATTCGTGTAAAAAAGCCTGGTTGAAAGTAAAACGAATGCCCTTTTTTTCTAATAAATTACAATTTAGGGTCAAAAATAGTGCTTAATATTAAAAATTTAGAACTTTTTTTTTACTTATTTCTGATTTTATTGTATTTTTGGTTGTATTGTTTAAACTCTAAAAAACTGTTTTAAAAAAAACTTTTTTTGTTTTGATATTCTAGAAAACACTCAAACAAATTGACAACAACGGTAGAAGCATTTCTTAAAAGCATTTTACTTTCCATATGTTTTTTATTTTCCATAAAACCATGTTTTTGGCACTTCGATAATAATTTCGAAAAAAAAAATCGAGTTTTCGAAAGCTTTTAGGATTTGAGAACACCAAGTTTCAATTTCGTGTGATTTCACAAATTCGTTATAATTGCAAAACGTTCTAAAGTAGGGACATGGGCGACAATGTTTGGCGATTTTCATATGATAAATTGACCAACATTTTTTTTATACAAAATTGGGTGATTTTTCATATGAAAAATCGACCAAAACATTTCATATACCGAATTGGGTGTTTTTTCATATCAAAAATCGCCAAAAAAAAAAAAAATTTCTTTTACTGAATTGGGTGAGTTTTCATGTGGAAAATCGTTTAATATTTCTTATACAGAATTAGGTGTTTTTTCTTATGAAAAATCGCCAAAAAAAAAATTTCTTATACGGGTTCAAAAACGCAACATACAATTTTTGACGATTTTCATATGAAAAATCGGCCAAAAATTTCTTATACAGAATTTTGTGATTTTTCATATGAAAAATCGACAAAAAGTAGTTCTTATGCAGAATTGGGTGGTTTTTCATATGAAAAATCGTCAAAAAATTCTTATACAGAATAGGGTGATTTTTATATGAAAAATCGTTCGAATGATGAAATTGATTTTTTTTTCCAAGAACTGTTTCATACATACTATGAAAAGTTACATTTAACGAACATCTATGAAACATTTTATAAAGTTGGTAGAGTGCTGGCGTATCAGTGCGGGCGTCGTGGGTTCGATTCCCACCAGAGGCACTGGTCTGTTTTCGCTACAACGTGCCGAAGGCCATAGTAGCTAGTGCTCGGTTAGGGTAATAGGATATAATTTGTAATTATATGATTATTAATTAATAAAAAAAAAAAAACATTTTATTAATATGATGAAGCTTTTCTTTTGAGTGTGGAATGTGTTATGTCCACCACTGCTTTATATACAATACATAAATGTGTAACATGATATTTATTGGGGCAAAGATTTAAAAATATTAGATTCTAACAGGAAAAATGTTGGTAAAAATATTAATGAATATTTAGTACTTATATTACTGAAACTACACACATAGAAAAATTGTGTCATTCGCAAACTAAAATTCGTTTACAACGAATTTTTGTCTTTTCATATGAAAAATCTCCCAATTATGTACAAGAAATTTTTAGGCGATTTTTCATTTAAAAAATTTTCCAATTCTGTATAAGATATTGTTGGAGATTTTTCATATGAAAAAACTAAAATTTATAGTAATCGAATTTTAGTTTGCAAATTACACAATTTTTGTGGGGTAAAGTGTTTGTAACCGTCATATAATCTTTCTCTGTGTGTAGTTTCATTAATATAAGTACTAAATATTCATTAATATTTTTACCATCATTTTTTCTGTTAGAAAAATTACATAAAAATGTATTAATTTAACATATAAAAAAGTTTAAAATTTTAAAGGGTCTAAAATTTACTAAAATGGTTGTAGTTCGTTCTACGATTTAATTGCCGTGTGCCCGCTAAAGTGAACTTTAGCCTATCTGTGCACTGTAAAGATATATAAAACGAGCTAATGAATCAAATTCAAGAAAGCTTTAGTATATAAACTATTTTTTATGGAATTTACATTATTTTCTAGCATATTCGCTAATGCGAACCTTTTGAGTTTATTTTTGAAAATTTCTATACAATATTTTTTTAAGGCTGAAACATAATTGGATTAACTGACTTTAGTCAGGTGTTGATATGAAATGAATATTAAATTTTTTAAGTTTAAGCAATTGTATTTCAAAATTTTTGTTTCTACCAACATCTGACTTAAGTCACTTAGGCCAATTATGTTTCAGCATTTGATTGCAAATAATATTTTATTTATTTTGCAAGTTTCGAATACAAATTTCAATAAAAGCTAAATTTTTGTACACAAACTTTATGAAACTTTTTATGAAATTATGAAAGTTTATTAAATATTTGTCATATGCCCATGTCCCTACTTTAGAACGTTTTGCAATTAGAACGAATTTGTGAAATCACGCGAAATTGAAATTTGGTGTTCTCAAATCCCAAAAGCTTTCGAAAACTCGAATTTTTTTCGAAATTATTACCGAAGTGCCAAAAACATATGGTTTTATGGAAAATAAAAACCATGGAAAGTAAAATGCACACAGAGAAAAATTTAGCTATTTACCAACTGAAATTCGGGTACTGAGACTCAAAAAAAAAACTGAACATTTGTTTTCACAACAAAATTCGCTTAATTTAACTGAATTTTAGTTGCAACACTCAAATTATTCAGAAATCTAATGTTAATATCTTTGTACTAACTGAATTTGTAAGTTGTTAACATTAATATACACTTTTTAATTCGGTTGGCACTTTATTTCTGTGTGTGCTTTTAAGAAATGCTTCTAACATTGTTGTCAATTTGTTTGAGTGTTTTCTAGAATATCAAAACAAAAAATGTTTTTTTAAAACAGTTTTTTTGAGTATAAACAATACAACCAAAAATACAATAAAATCAGAAATAAGTAAAAAATAAATTTTTAATATAAAGCACCATTTTTGACCCTAAATTGTAATTTATTAGAAAAAAGGGCATTCGTTTTACTTTCAACCAGGCTTTTTTACACGAATTAAAACGAATAAAAAATAGGGAAAAACGTTCTGATTTAATCGCAAGAACACCGAAAAATTCTAAAATTTTCACTTTCGCTCTGATTTAAAAGCCGTAACAGGGGTGATCAATTTTTATGAAACTTTTCAGCGTATTTATGAAAACTTCATAAATCTGATGAATAATTGATGACAAACTATTTATGAAACAATATCATTAATATGATGAAACTTTTTCTCTGAGTGTACATTTGTACTACCACCTACCTTTTTGTTTGTTTGGCAGCTATTTCAAAAAACATTAATTTATATCATTTATAAAAAAAAAACTAAAGTTTTTTAAAATCTTAAGAAAAATTATTTTAAGCTGCGTTACAATCGAGGCCATAATTGTGTGTGATCGCTAAACGGTCATGACTTGGTATTGTTACGTTTGTAATGTAAGAAGAGCGCAGGTTTGATTCTTACAGCCGCAGGTTGTTGAAAAATTTATCATATAGATACAATCTAACAATTATAAATACACAAATAATAATGCAATTTAAATGGAAAATCACGATGACGCCTGTCCATAAAAAAAGAGGCAGAAACTAGTCTAGTCGGATTTAAAAATTAATAGTGTTTATAATTTAAAGAGAAAAACTGTTATTCTTCTTCTTAACCTCAACATTTCTAAAAAAAATTATTTTATATTTTAATATTGTTTGTGAAGTACACTCAAATAAAAAAGTTAGTAAAGTCAGCAAAACCTTTTGCTGAAAATCAGCGAGCTGATTATAAAAACGAAACGAAAAAATAACAAAATATAACATATACAAGCCTTTTTTGCAATAAGAAAAGGCAAACAGAAAAATCTGCCTAAGATGCATTGGTTTGTCTTTCGCTTTAGTATGTCTACCTATTGCATATTTGTTTGCAATTTGACCACACAAGATTATTAATTTAAAAAAAACATTTAGCTTACAAATACACATTTATTCTTTATTAAACTTAAATATTTTATTTTGTCTTTTATTTAATTAATAGACAATTACTTTCACAAGACGGTGACGACGCAAAATTAAAGTTGTTTTAATCCACAATTTTGTTTTATGTATGAAAAACAGATACAAAAATCTTCCATGGATGATTTTTTTATATTATGTCTTAGTTGTACTTTTTAGTATAATTTTATTCGTCACTACTACATCGTGATATGCCGCTACATCTAATTCATTCTGAGTATTTCTTTCAGTCTGGTTGTCGTTGACACTATTGATGTGCTAATCAACACAATTTTTATAGCAAAATAAATTAGTAAAACATTAGTAAAATATTAGTAAAACATTATTTGAAAACAGTTAAGTGCTGAATAAGTAAAGGGTCCGCCATCTAACTTTTTTTTTTCAACTAGTGCTTATTTCGTGAATGGTAACACTTAGCTCATGTCTGATTTGACAGATAATTAGTTTTATCCTTCCGCTGAACGAATATGGTCCGTATGTTCGTTATCTTGTGAAAAGAGTAAAAGAAACTGGCATCCTCATCGATAAACCAAAGCGTGAAAAGCCAAAAACAGTGCGTACACCCGAGAATATTGCTGATGTGCCAGAAAGTGTGCGTGAAGCGCCATCTACATCAATTCACCGTCGTTCTGAACAATTGAACATTTCGGAGACATCATTGAGACGAATTTTGCATAAAGACCTTGGTATGATGCCATACAAATTCCAATTGGTTCAGAAGTTCAAAAAAAAAGTTATTTGGCTGACCCTTTATAACTAAAATTTTAGTTTTAAACATAATTTTAGCAAAAAAATTGCTGAAAAATAGTATACCTGATTTACAAGATGTTTTACTAACATTTCTACTAACTTATTTTTTTGAGTGTATGCAATAAACTGCTTTGCAATTTATTCATTTTTGACAACTGCAATTAGATCCTGATTTTCTTTTAATTATTTACGTAAATTTTTTCCAGCTTATGCTACGTTTCCACTGAACATGTTTTGAAACAAAACATATTTTATGGGTGAATGCAATAACCCCCACTGAAATAACCCCCACCGCCGAAATGAAATAAGCCCTACCAAATTTATAAAAAATTTAAAGTGGGGCTTATCTCATTTTTGGTGGGCAAAGTTTCATTTTAATACGTGGGTATTATTTCATTTTATTACCCACCACATTTGGTTGGGGTTAATTCATTTTCATTGGTGGGGATTAATTCATTTTGGTGGGGTTTACTTCATTTTAATTCTAATATCAATCCTTGGTTTTTGAATTAATTCCTACTTTTACAGTACTAGTTTTATTTTGTAAAGGTGATATTAGAAAGTACGAAAAAAGAATACGTTATTTCAATTAAAAAACCACATTTCTTCTTATTAAAAATCCATTCGTGCCCATATCAACAGGTTCCTTAGTTGGTAAAAAACTAATAATTTGCCCTTTTACAGAATGTTGACATAAAGGTGTATCCATATTTTAGAAGGACACGGTGGGGTCCAATAACACCAACTGAAATAAACCAAAAATGGAAATGAAGTCAAATTCACAACAAAAATGGAAATAAAACCAAGTTGGCTATATTTCCTTTTAAAGAAGCCATATTGCGAAGCCATATTTCATTATTTGCCTCGTATTGACAAAATGTGCCAACTTTGACCCCTTATATCTTCTTTATTTAAAGGGTTCAGAGGTTAAGTTATATCTTAAATGAAAGCTAAAAATGTGGACTATAATCAAATACCAATAACAATATACCTTAATTACGTCATATTTAAAGAAATAAATCAATTTTATTTCTTATTTTGTGTCGCGGGCAGGAAAACTTTATTGAGCGAAGCCACCTGCCGCGTCCTACTGGAGGAAAAAACATATAAGAACGGCCGCAGGCCGCCTCACAGAAAAACTTAAGCTTGCGAAGCCATATTTCATTATTTGCCTCGTATTGACAAAATGTGCCAACTTTGACCCCTTATATCTTCTTTATTTAAATAATTTATTTATCTAAATAATGTAAAGTGGGGCTTATCTCATTTTGGTGGGCAAAGATTCATTTTAATACGTGGGTATTATTTCATTTTAATGCCCACCAAATTTGGTGGGGGCTAAATCATTTTCATTGGTGGGGAATAATTCATTTTGGTGGGGATTAATTCATTTTGGTGGGCACAAATTCGGTGGGGCTTATTTCATTTTCGGTGGGCACAAATTCGGTGGGGCTTATTTCATTTCGACGGTGGGGGTTATTTCATGCACCCATATTTTATACTTGTTTTTCACCACAACACATGTTTTGCTCAAAACACGTAACTGGAAACGCAGTATTAAGTTACCCAGGTAGAAAAATACAATCTTTAAGACGTTTTAAAAGCATTTTTCATGATGGTACAAGCGTTTTCAGAACATACCAAATTACAAATTTAAAGCGTTTTGAGAATGTGCAAAATGATAACCCAAATTTACGGTCTGAGGATGGTATTTTATAACGTTCTCAAAACATTGCAAAACAAAATTTTTAAAATGCTTTTTCAATCATTAAATAAGTATTTGCAGAACATTTTGGCTTACAGTTATTAAGCGTTATGAAAACGACCCAAATGATAACCGCTTTGAGGGTTGTAATTTTGAACATTGTCAAAACGCTCGAAAGACAAATTTTAAAGATCTTTATGAATTGTTCATAAATACCAATTTACAGTTTTAAAGTTCTCAAAGCGTTAAAAAAGCTACAATTAAAGTACTTTGTCATTGTTTTCAACACAAATATCAGAATAATAATTTTAAACAATTTTATATATTTAAATTTTGAAAAATAATATTTTTATTGAATTTAATTAAAATATATTTTAAAGTAACAAAATATAAATTAATAAGCTTGAAACATAAAAGTATTACTTCAGGGTTTTAAATTAAGGGAAATGTGATTTAGTATAAAAAATATAAACATAAAACATAATTTTGACGAAACGATATTGTGACAACCACAAAAGAAAAAATAGATTTCAATTTTATATATAAAAACATATCAATAAAATCAATGAAATTAAAAATCGAATATTCAAATATGAAAATAAAAAGCCCTCTATTGGAAAATAGATATATTTCATTGCATAAGAAACCGAGTTCGCATATAGATAGACCCCCTTATGACAGTGTTGTTTTTTAATCAGTAAAATATTTTGTAAAACAAAAGTATTTCTAAAGTACTATTGGCAAATGTTAGAAAAACGCTTTAACGCAATGGTTTTACATTGGTTTCATTTTATAAACCGTTGTAAATTTTGTACGATAAGAACTTCTAAAGTACTTTTTACAAACGTTGGAAAAACGCTTTGAACCAATATTTTTACAGTTTTTTTATTTCACAAATATTTGTAAGTTTTGTATAAAAAGTATTCCTAAAATACTTTGTCCGAACGTTCGAATAGCAATCCAAAATAATGTTTTTTAAATGCTTTTTTTTCGTATTATTTGCAATTATCGCTTTGGAAACGCTTTTATTTTAGTACCATCAAAAACAAACGTTTTGAAAACTCTTCGTTTTTTGTACCATCCCAAATTTCTACCTGGGTATGTATCCCAAATTTAACCGTGTGGGCAACTTGAGTCATGTAATAAAACCCTTTTTGTTTTATATATTTTTTTATATAATTTATTTCCAGTATATTTTTTTTTAATAATTATTACTTCTCACATATGTATTACAATAACTAGATTTTTTTTCTTGTTCATTTTATTTTGTGTTTTTTTTTTTTATTAAAAATGTACATTTATAGAATATAATATTTAGTAGTGGCATGTGGGTTGTTCATTAATATTATAATATTAATATTTCTATTATTAAATGTTTATGTTTTTTTGTAATGGATAAATTGTATTTTAATGTTTAAACTAAAAATTATATAAAAAAAAAATATTTAATTTAATTTTAACAACAAAAAAATAACAAGATATTACAATTTGTTTTTGTATTAGGCAAATATAAATTAAAAATAAAAATAATATTTAAAAAACGAAAATATATTTACAAAATATTTCTTTTAATTTATATAAAAATTAAAAAAATATTTAATAAGGCAATTGATTTGTTTTTTTTTTTAGTTCTGTTGTGCTTTTAAACAAAAAGTGCTAAACAACAATTTTTTTATTTTAAGTTTTTAAATAAATTTAAATAAATTTAAATTATTTTAACTTAAAAACATGTATAATACAAACAAAAGAAAAAATAATGAAAAATTATAAAATATATGTACAGAATTTGAATATGTAATAATTAAAAAATTGGAATAGTAGGCTTTTTTTATTTAGAAGTTTAAACTAGTGGGTTAGGTTTTCTAATATTTGTTGGTTGTAAAAAATGGAATGGATTTTTTTTTTCGTTTTATATTAATTTTGAACTTGGCTTTATTTGGGGATTTTTTTATTTTTCGGTTTTTGCATTGAAATAATTAAATACCACAATAAAACAATTGTAAAAAAATATTTTATTTTTTAAAACTAAATTTTAATGGAATTCGTTTTTTTTTTTGTTAATTTGCATATTTTTGTTAATTTTACGTAAAAAAAATTCTCGTTTTTTTTTCATTTCGGTGTAAAAATGGTTGTCATTTTGTAAAAACTTAAAAATTTTTTGTTAGAAAGTGTTTTTCAACCGTCAGATAATGACAATCGTAATTAATTTTTAATTAATTACTGTAGAATATTACTTTAGTTTGTCTCTTTAGGAAGAAATTTTAATTTTTTTTAAATTTGAATTCTTAAGTTTTTCCGTGTTTGTAAGTCCCGGTTCAAACACGACAATTTTACTTGCGCAAGTTTTCTTCAATTCTCCTTTGAACTTGCTTTTGTGTTTACACAGGAAAAGTTTGTTTCAGCAATTTTCGTTTTGAAACTTCGTGTTGAAAATTCGCGGATGACAAAACAAAACTGAATTGGAGTACGGGCAAGTCCTCCTCCTCCCTCTTCTATAAACTCAAGACTTGCGCAAGTTAAATTGCCGTGTGTGAACCGGGACTAAGTATTGTAATATAAGTACAGTAAAACCTCTTACTAACGCACACTACAAATAGAAAAATTATATATGAAAGTTATTGTACAATATTTAAAGGTTTCACTGTATACGCTTCTTAATATAACAAGGATTTAAAAAAAATTCTTAATAATTTCCGGAGTAAAAAAGTTTATATATTTATATATAACTATTAGGCTGTCCCGTAAAAAACTATTTATCGATTTTCACTCATTACAAATCCGCCCACATAGTTTTATTGCAAATGGTTGCAAATGGAAGAAATCGATTTTGTTTTGGAAAACGTTAACCAGTGCCAAATTTTGCCGAAAATGGCCCATGTCCGAAAAAAGTTTATTTTTATAAAAAATTCCCAAAATTCGAAATTTTGAACATTAAATTTATTTAATTTATTCCTTTAATATACACAAAATTATTCAGATATTGAATGCTGACTTCAATGGATATAATTACCCCCCTTAAGCCTGGAATCCAAGATGACGCATAAATGACGCAAAAACGGTTTTTTAAAATGTCAATTGCAATTTTTATAATATAATCGTTGTTATTAAAGAAAAGAAAAAATAAATAAATTGAAAAAATTTTAATTCGTGTTTGTGTGTGAAGCGCTCATTTCCAGGACATTTTATAAAAATTTATTATTTTGTCCAAAATTTAAAAAAAATTTGAATGTTTTCATCAAAGTTTGCATAATTTTTAAAAAAAATAATATCACTTAAATTTTATTAGACCATAATTATCTTTCATTTTATTTTAAAAATCTTTAACCGGTACGAGCCCTGGGGACAAAATACACGCATACAATGCAATTTATATTGCGACTACAAGAGTGTACAGCTTTTATATGCTAACGAAAAAATTTCCACTTAATACAAATTATTTTATTGCAGTTTGATCCATATAGGGTTAATGTGTTCACTATTGACCAAAAAAGCCCAACTAGGAAATTTAGAGAACGACTTCTTTCAGAGTTTGATTAAATTCGGAAATGTGATAAAGGTTACTAAAGTAACAACCAAGAGCAACTCTTTATTATACCAATCTTAAGTGTTAAAAAGGTCGAGTCAAAAATGGCTCCATGTTCTCTTTTGTCGTTTCTTTTTCACATTTATTCAAAAAAAAAAACTATACAAAAATGGATAGCAAATTAAAAGTATTTTAAAGATCTATCTAACGATTTACCAAAAAAATTTAAACGGGTATTGTTTATTTGTTATTCCGGGGGCATTTTATAACCCACCTTTTTAATCCTTAATAGTAAGATTGGTTCGACAAAGAATTGCACTTATTCGTTAGTTAAGTACCCATTATCACATGTCCAAATTTAATCAAAGATATAATTGCATAAAATAATTGTTTGTTTTAAGTGGTAATTTTTTTTTTTATCAACTTAATAACTTTAAACTTTTGTTGTTATAATATAAATAACGTTTTAACGGTCCTTTTTGTCCACAGGCAACTTACGGTTAAAGATTTTTTAAACAAAAGTAAAGATAATTATAATCTAATAAAATTTTGCTCAATTTTTGACAAAATAATCAATTTTTACAAAATGTCCTGAAAAGGAGTCTTTCCGAATTATAATTTTTTTTAGTACAATGTTATATTAACATCATATAGACAGTCGCAATTAATTTTTAATTAATATGCATTTTTAATTTATTATGATGTAAGCAAGATTATTCAATTAGAAGATCATTTGATTTTTGTTTAAACAAAAAACCGTGCAATGTTTATTTATGAATTTAAAAAAAAAAAATCAATTCGTGGGTCAATCTTGATTCCAGGCTAAACTGGGATAATGATTTTGATGAAATATAAAATTAGATGAAATATAAAATTTATTTTCAATAAAAATGCAATTTTTCAACAATGTTACATTTTCGACCGAAATTTGGCAATGGTTTACGTTTTATAAAAAAAACTATTTCTTTTATGTTGAACCATTTGCAATAACACTGGGTGGTGTAATGAAAAATCTATTATTAAAGAACGCCCTAATAATAATATAAGATCATCAGAGAAGACAAATTTGACAATTTTCCTATTTTTACTCATATTTGCTTAATTTTCTATTTTTTGGATTTCTTATTTTTGTGCTTAAAGCCAACTTTTTCTTAAGATTTTTGAGTCTTTTGGTCTTTTACAATTTTTCTTTGCTTAAAATGCCTCATTTCTCAATATTGTTGACTTTTTAATAAGTCGAATTTTTTATATTTTTGGTGGTTTAGCTTTTTTGTTGTTGCTTTTTTCCAATATTTTTTTGAAATTAACCTCACGGATTTTGCCATTTTTTTGTCTTCTCTGATGATCATATATGGTACCATATAAAATAAGATGTAATTATATATGATATTAAATATTTAGAATTGGTTTATATGGTGTCATATAAAATTATATATAACTATATATAGTCCAATATTAATAAATCATTATACAATTAGAAATAATTTTATAAAATTAGATATACCCATTTTTGATTTTAATTACACTGTGCTACATAAAAAAATCATTCGTCTAATGATCAAGTGTAGGTTGTATGTTTAGCTGACAAGGGGAGTCTCCCGATGGGTTCTTTCCGATCTTAATGAAATTTTGATATGTGATAAAGAAAAAATAAAAAAAAAAATTTTTTAGTGGCCCAATCTTACGTTTAAGGGTTAAAAGGTGGGGTCAAAGCTAAGACATTTTTGTATTGAAACATGTCTGATACTAATGAGTTTCAGATTTTTTTGAACATAGTTTTGATGTACTCGAGAAAACAAAAATTTTGATACCAATATTGCCTATTTAGTATGACAGGGTTGCCATTTATTAAAAATGTTTAATATATGAGTTAAAAACCTCTTCGAAAAGTCGCTTAAAAGCCGAAAAATTACGTATATCGGAAAAAGCTCAGACACCCCCGTGATCATAATTAATAGACATTAATATACAAATTTTTAGCTATAATTCCTTAACACAACGCCAGTTTTAGTATTACTTAAAACACATTTTTTTTTAATTAAAAAAATACTTGAGAGTTATCGGGCATGTTTCATATACCAGTTAATGCATCTCCGGAAGCTCTTTCATTTGGTACCCCATTTGTAGAAAATTTCTCTGAAAAATTCGAAATAAGCCAAAAAAACGATAAATGGGATAATTTTTTAGCCCACTTTTCAACCCCTAAACATGAGATTGGGCCGCTAAAAAAAATACGTATTTCTTATTTTTATTTATCACATATCCAAATTTCATTAAGATCGGAGAGAACCCATCATTAGACTTCCCTTGTGCGTGTATTACAAAACCGGTTTGAGAAGAAGAAGGTTTGGGATACTCAGTAATTTTTTTTACCGATTTTGAATTTTTAAACTGTATTTAAAAGAAACTTACCTGGCCTTTCCAACTATATATAATTTCTTTATGTTTATATTAAAAATATGTATAGATTTTCTAAATAACAATTAAAATTTTGAATTTTTTAAACTTTTCCAACTTCTACGAGGGGTTTTTCGAATCTTCTTTTAAAACAATAATATTCTTAAAGTTAGAGTGAGAATTGAATTTTGTCTTTTCTAATGCAAACTAATGAATTAGTACCAAGCAGAAAGAAACAAAATTATGTACATATAGAAAAAGTACCATAACTGTGACAATTTTCAATCGAATTAAAAAACTGAAGGCTCATTTTACTTAGGAAAACACTGGATATTGTTATTTAAAAATGTCTACATATTAATATTAATAATATATAAATTAAATACATATATTTGGAAAGACAAGGTAAATTTCTTAATTAGCGTTTAAAAATTCAATATCGGTTAAAAACTGACTGAGTTACAACTGTTTAAATGCGCCAGTCGCAACAAATATTATTTCACTTACATATATCGATTGTATATTGCAACTTCTCAAACCGGTTATTAAAAAAAAACACGCAGCTAGACTGACAAGGTCATTTTAAAAGTAATTGCAATTTGTATACCCTAAACATACTGTGATGATGATATATATCAGTCTGTCATTCCGTTTGTAACGCATCGAAATATAGGTCTAATACCCCATAAAGTATATATTATTGATCCTTATTGTATTTTAAGACAATTTAGTTATGTCCGTTTGTCTGTCTGTTGAAATGGCGATCACGGAGCGAAAACGCTATATGGACTGTTCTCTTCTATATAGATTGATGTACATTTTCCCCGAATATATTGGTATTGAAAATGAGCAAAATCGGACCAGCGGTTCAAAAGTTATGAGTGAAAATGTGAAGGTACCTCTATATTTTCAATACAAATTGGTGTATACATATATAAGGTGATTGATTATTCGACAAATAGTTGAAATTTTAGACAAGCCGGTTTCGGTTTTTGCAATTTGAAAAAAAAAACCCGGTTAACCGGTTTTTCAATGTTCTACAATTATAACCAAAAATTTACTTTTATTTTTTTTTGTATATTATACTGTTAAAAAAAACACTTCAATATTTGAATACTATTTAAAAATACTATTTAATTAAGAATTTAGATATAAAGGAATGTCAAATGATGACAAGGGTTGGCGTCTATGTCTTAATGACATTACAATTTTATAAATTTGACTAATTTTAGTTTCTTACTTGAAATATTATTATTCCTTTTGAAAAACCTTGGGAAAATTTGATCGATGGTTTTCAAAAAACAATAAACAATAATAATTTTTAAAAATCATTTAACATTTTGTTTAATGAGATACACCTTTTGATTCCAAAACTATTTATTAAGAACAGTTCATTATTGAACAGGCTTCAACAATACAGACTTAAATAAAAAAAAAATTAATAAACAAAATTTGTTTTAATAATGTCAACAAAAACTTAATATTTTTTTTTTGTGTTTGTTAATATAGCCAAATATAAAATGTTAGAATAATAACATTACAACAACTCAAAAATGACACAGAAAAATAATAATTTATTGAAGTTATGAAAGTTTTTAAAGTCTTTTATATGAGTAACTTTTGACATGGTTCAATTATAAAGGTTAGGGTGTTTGGTTGCAATAACAACTTTTTTGACAACTTTCAGTACAATAATATTTACGAAATTAAAATAGCGAACTTCAATGCAATTTTAATTTGAAGAACAATTCAACTTTTTCATAAGGGGTTGTTTGAGGGCTTAAAATGTGATTAATAAATTCAATTCGTGTAGTGAACTTTCTTGATTTTGAAATGTTATTGTTCTGAGAAATGACAGTCCTGGGTAATTATTTCATGATTTTTAAGTAAAAAGGAGCTCTATTGCATGCACAGCTTTAATAAAAACAAAAATGATTTTAAGAAAGTCGTTTAGAATACAGTAGAATCTCAGAAATTAGAACCACTTTGTACATCGGGCAATTCTAATTTCTGAAAAGTTCTAATTTCTGGACATTTTTTTTTACAGAAAATTATAATAAAACTATTTATGTAAGCTTTATTTAAACACAAAACAATTTTTATTTAATAATAGCGGTATTCACTCTTGATAGCATTTATGCAAGGGTTGCATTAATACTATGATTTTATGCTACAAAGCGTGAGCGTCTTTTTTTTTTGTGTATTGTATGTTTACAACCCAAGCATTTCAATGTTGACAAAACAGATAATTTCTAAAGAAAATGTATTTTCTAGCGATTTTTAAGTAGACTTTAGCGATTTTTTCAAATAAAAAAGGTTGACATTATTCTTCGTTCTCAGTGGATTTTTAACTCTGTTGTTATTTTGTGTGAATATCGTATTTTTCTTTTATTTAAGTTTGTTTTTTTGATAAAAATTTGTGTTAAAATCAGTTGTTTTTTTTTACACGAAAATTAAATGTTTTTTTTGTAAATATTTCTGTTCTTTTTTGTTTTCCGGCAAAACTAAAAGATGTTAAGTATTGTAAGTTTGAAAGGTTTGCAAGACCCAGAATATGCAATAGGTTTTCGTCTTGCATATAAATAAAAGTCTTGCATATTTTTATTTCATGTGTTTTGTTGTTGTGGTCTTGCATACTCTTGTATTTATACAAGATCTGCAAGCTTTGAAAGGTCTGCAATGGTAGTTTGCTACCAAGAGCGAATACCGCTAATATTTCATTAATTGAACATATTAAATTAATAGAAAAACTTTAAAATTTTAATTTTGTACAAGCATATCTAATTGTACCCACCACGAATAACTCGGGGATTCCCGTTTTATTTTTACTTCTTTGAGCAAAAAAATAATTTGCAGTGAAAATACAAAACAAAATAAAAAAAATTTCCAGAAATTAGAACCACAGGTTCTAATTTCAGAGCGTACAATACATTAGAGCGTTCAATAGATTGCAAAATAATAATTTGTAGTGAAAATACAAAACAAAATAAAAAAACTTCCAGAAATTAGAACCATAGGTTCTAATTTCAGAGCGTACAATACACTGGAATTGCCGGTTCTAATATCTGGACGTTTCTAATTTGTTAGAATTCTAATTTGTGAGATTCTACTGTATTCCGTTTTTAACAATGAATTAAGTAAATTTTCGCCTTCTAGTATATTGAAGCTAAAAAGAGAATAGTTAAAAAACAAAAGAACAAAAAACCGATTAATTCGATATTCGAAAATTAAACTTTTTAGAAAAGCCGAAACCGACAACACACTAAAAATCGTTTAAAACCGACTCGACCATCCTATGTATAATGGCTGGTGTATAAAATATAACGTTATATTTTTCCACCAGACGCCAAGAGGTGAATAATATTTAAAATTCACCTCAAATTTTTTTTACCACAAAAAAAATTTTTTCACCTCAAAATTTTTTTTCACCACCCAATACAAATTGGTTTTTCACCTTAAAATTTTGTTTTCACCTATTTTTTATTTTTTTTAAAATATTTTTTGTTAGGATGTGAGCAAGATTATACATTTTGTAAGTGTTCATTGTGCAGGGTCTTTATACTCTTGATAAAACCTAATTTGAATGCATGTACTTGTTTTTTGTAGCACCGTGTTATATATAAATATATCAGATTTAATAGCATTATATAAAATTATATATACTTATATACACCACTTTCCGTAATGGCCTCTAATTAAAAGTGATATTGTCTTTTGACAATTCAGTTGATATCATTTTAAGACAATTTAAATATTTTTATATTTTGATCTACACCAATTATATCTTAAGTCACATAACAGCAGACTTTGCTTTAAAATTAAAATTTTGTTGTAGTTTAAAACATATCCAAAATTATAAAAGTATTAAACTTTTGATATTATTTCCAGTCCTTGTTAATATTTTTAGTCAATTTTTTTTTATAAAATGCAAAACATTTTTTTTAAAGTTTTTCTGATTTATTTAATCAGACTTGAAATGGTTTAAAATATTCTATTATTTGAAATTTTATTCATTTAACATTTACAATCATTAAAAAATTAAACTTAAAATTAATTAAATTATAAAAAAAAGTAAATTTAATATGTTCATTAAGATTTGTTTTATATACAAAGTAAGCGTTTCAAGGTTTTTTTTTTTTAATTAAGAATTTAAGACTTTTAATTAAAAAAAATTGACAATAAAATTTAAACAAAAATATTTTAAAAATTTCTAAAATTTTATAATGGGCCTGATTACGGTTATCGTAGTCGTATTTCGACTCTAGTCGAAGTCGTTGTCGATTTTTATTTGTTACGGTATTACGTAAATTTTTCGACTAAAAGGTTTTTGTAATAGATTGAAAACAACAGAGTGTTGACAAATTTGTTAAATTTATTAATATTATGAAGCACTCTATGACGATCTGTCAAAAACAGCTGATTGGCGGCAATAAGAAATTTTTAATTTTGTTGTTAAATTATCAAAAATATAAAAAAATGCTAAGTTTGGACTTATTTTTTTAACTTCAGATGAAAAATACGAGTGCCTATGGCGGAGACGAATGATATTCGAAGAAAACGGCTAAGTGTTGTTTAGCAAAATAACTCCGATCACATCCAAACTTTTACCTCGCATAGTAATTTTTGAGCTGCAAAAAAAATTTTGTCGCCAGATCCCCCTTGCGGCTGGACGAGGCATTAAATTCGGAAAAGTTTTTTACAATTACCTCAAAAAGTACACGTCCGATCATTACAATATGCATGTCATATCGAAGTTTATTACAAAATCTATTCAATGATGTACGATATGACCCTAGAATTTAACCCATTACAGCCCAATTCAAAATTTCCTTATATTTATTTGTTTTTTTTTTGTAAAAAGATCACCTTATTAAAAAAATCGCCTATATAAGCATATAAAAACTGTACAAAAAATTAAAGAAAATTTCACAAGCTTTCATAAAAGGTATAATGGACTACCATATCTTTTAAAATAAAAAAAGAGATTAAAGGTTAAAAAAAACATGCAAAAAATCCACATTGTCTAAATTTAACCTTTGATATTTTTTTTTTGTTTCAAGAGATATGTGGTCATATTGTACCTCAAAAGAAAGCTTATAAATCCGGCTATCCATTTCTATAAACTTATTAAGTTCTTACACAGGGCAATTTTTGAATAAAAAGCACATTTTATCTAAAAAACTAAAGTAAAAATAAGAAAATTTTAAACCGGCCTTTAATGGGTTAATTTATATTGGTATATTGTACACCATTGAAAAGCCATTTAAAATAGCTTTCATACGACATGCATATTGTTATAAACGGACTTGTACTTTTTGAGATACTTAAAAAACTTTTTCAACTTTAATGCCCAGCCCAGCTGCAAGGGGTCGCCGGCGACTACAAATATTTTGTTTCTTGAAATCAGCTCAAAAATTAGTTTTTGGGGTAAAAGTTTTGAAGTAATCGTAGTTATGTTTCTAAACTGCACTTGTTCCAGATTTTGCCAATTACCCTAAAACGTCCTCCAATTTCGCAAACAGCTTCGGTGCTATAATTTTTATTCTAAAAGTATTTAAATTTAATTAAAATTTCATTGAAATTTGCATTTTTTAAGAATTTTTTAAATCTGTCGTGAGAAATAAAATAGACGACTGTTTTTATACATTTTGACAGTCGAAAACGACAACCGTAATACGGAAATTGTAATAGATTTTCTAGCAGTGTTGTACGTTCGTAGTTTTCGACAAACGTAATACCGTTTTTTAAAAACGACAAATTTTCACTACGACTACGACAACCGTAATCAGGCCGAATAATTTTAAAAATAATTAAATATATAATGCTCGAGGCCAGTTATAGGTAATATAAAAATAATTTTTTTCTCAATATTTGGACATTCGTTGAATGTCATCCTCAGGAGAAGTATCTATAAGTTTTAACAAACAATAGAACGACATTTATTACAATAATTTAGAATTGTACTAAATGTTGTTCTATTGTTTTTTGTTAAATCTTATAGAGACTTCTCCTGATGATGACATTTGACGAATGTCGAAATATTGAGAAATAAATAAATTTTTATATTAACTACCACTGGCCTCAAGCTCGAGCATTTTTATTTAATAATAAATACAACTTTTAATTTTAAAAATATTTAAAACATTTTTATATAAATTTTTGTTGACAATTTTAATAATTTTTTTTTTTTTTTTTGTTAAAAAGTATATAAAAATGGTTTAAAGTTTTTTCTTCTTTTAGCAAAAATATTTTTCATATAAAATAAGCTTTTGTTTTTTTTTTTGTAATTAATATTAGAATACAACAACAATAAGTATTAAGCTTAAATATTTTTTAGATTTAATATCAATATAATACACATAGAAGTTGTTTTTGTTTTTTATAGCGGGGGGGAATTATTTCGTTTTTTTTTTTTGCATATTTCATAAATAAATATTTTTTTAATAGATTTTGTTTTTATAGATTTTAGATTTTGTTTTTATACATAAATATTATTTTTACATATATTTTGAATGTAAATGTGCGTAAAGCAATTAAGAATAGTTAATTTTAAGTTTAATTAGAATTTTGTTTTAAAAAATAAATATCAAAGTATTAAACAAAAACAAAAAAAAAAAAACATATTACTAAAAAAACTGTAACAAAAATTTTTAATTATTTTTCATAAAGTAAACTGGTTTTTTTTTAAATTATTTTTTGTTTGCTTAGGAATTGAATTCATATTCAGGTTTTTCTATTTCATTTCTAAATGTTTCTTTTAAACAAACATTTAATTTCTATAATTCACATTGAACATTTAGATTTCTTTTTGTTTTCGATTTAATTTTGTGCTTGTATAATTTTTATACATTTAATTTTGGTTTAATTTAATTTAGTTTTTTTTTTTTTTTTAATAATTTCACTTCAATTTAAAGTTTTTCTTTTTTAGAATTTTATTTCAAATTAAAAATTTGAATTCATTTGCAAAACATCACATTAGTTGTTTTTTGTTTTTAATTTTTTTTTTCTATTTAATGTACTACAATTCATTGTGTTTTTTATTATATTTAATTATAAATTAATTCATTTAATTACTAAATAATAATTATGTTTATACTAGTATATTATAGATAATTGATGATTAGACTTATATATGGTATGGTTTTAAGTGTTCAACATAGTTTTCTGGTATTAGTCCGGTTTTACCATTTAATGTACCTTGCAACCAGCCAGGTTCATGAGAAAAACCAACTGAAATTAAAAAATTTATTCAATTTAATGTATAATTCATTGCGAAGAACAGAAAGTAACTTAATTGTGCATTTAAAATTCATTGCGAAATGATCCACTGAAGATGGCTCAGGTGGCGTATGAGTGTTATTTTCTATGTTTAAATTAATAATACTCATACGTCACCGTTGATGTTATGCATGACTGAGAATTTCTCTACAAAATTCGATTTGTATTTGTGCAGGCCTCTACAAACTTACTTTTTTTTAAAGTATTTTAGCATGACTTTATTAAATAATTGAGCTCTAGGTCACGTTTGTATTTATAAAATATCCTTTATTATTTTATATATCTCCAATATTTCGTCATTCTTTGAATGACATCTTCTGGGAGTATGAACAACAACAAACAATATTAAAACAAAAACTTTTTTGCCGCTGCCCTCCACTCTGGTCAACACAACATTTACAACTGTTAACCAGAGTGGAGGGCAGCGGCAAAAAAGTTTTTGTTTCTAATATTGTTTGTTGTTGTTCATACTCCCTGAAGATGTCATTCAAAGAATGGCGAAATATTGGAGATATATAAAATAATAAAGGATATTTTATAAATACAAACGTGACCTAGAGCTCAATTATTTAATAAAGTCATTCATTTCAAAGGTCGAAAAACTTTTCATAATGTATTTTAGCATGTTTAACCCTTTAACGGTACACAGGTGCGAATTCGCACCCATGAAAATTTCAAAACGCTGCAACTTTTTCTACAAGTACCTTTAATGTTTCTCCATCTTTTACGTTAAATATGCCTTAACAAATTCCTAATGCATAAACAGATATTTATTCGACTGAGCATAGCCAAGAAATTGAAATGAATAAGATTGATAGGTGCGAATTAGCACCAGTGTACCTTTAATGAGTGTCAAATGAAAAAATAAAATTCGTGTTTTTTTTGTTTGTACTATGGTAAAAAAAAATATAGTAAATATATTCATTATTATAATAATACTAGCTGACCAGGCAAACTTTGTTTTGCCTTCAAATTTTAATTGTAATTAATTCTTTAAATCAAGAAATTTCTTTTACGCAAATAAATAATTAAAAAAATAAATTCACATTAGTAAATCATTTTAAAATAAAGAAGAATAAAAATAAGAATAAAGAAGATAAATAACCTTGCAAAAAGTCTTGAATGTGATAATTTATTTTAATGCTTATTTGTTTTTTTGCTTTTGGTACCACGCCCATTTATCCCATTACGCCCATTTTCAGTTCGACTACTAATATTTGTAATTGATGGACTCGTACAAAATTTGAAGGCTATATAGCTAATATAGAACCCTAGATATTTAATATTAATTTTGTATATGAGCTAAATAATCACTTTGTATGGGAGCTGCCACGCCCACTGGTATGATCCCGCCCAATTTTCCCATGACTATTCATAATATAATCAACGTGCACAAATTTCTAAGACTCTGGCTATTATAGAACTGTAGATATATGATATTAAATATTTACTTTGTATGGGAGCTGACACGCCCATTTTTCCCATGACTATTCACATTAACAAATAATCAACGTGCACAAATTTCTAAGACTATGGCTATTATAGTACTGTAGATATATGATATTAAATATTTACTTTGTATGGGAGCTGCCACTCCCACTGGTCCGATCCCGCCCATTTTTTTCCTGATTATTCAAATCAGTAACATATGGGATACTGCAATGTATCAAAACTCTTGCTATCACAATAGTCAAGATATATGATGTTATTCAATTTATATGGGAGGGGCCACTCCCACTTGAAATATATATAGCCGAAAACCTAATTTGGACTATAACCTTTCAAATGAAACCGGTGTGGGCCAAATCGGTTGGATAGTTTTAGAGTCTATAGAGGACAAACATACAAACATTGTATTTTATATATATATAAGATATAAGATAAGATAGATAGAAAATATATGTTTATAACCTGGGCAACCAGAAATATGCTGTATCACGTTTTTCCAAAGCGTAGTATTGAAAAATGAATAATACATTTATCCGTTTCAGAATAATTGACGAATTCTAACATCGATTTGTTCCAGCATATTTTTGCATATATTGCTCTTTATAGCATATTTTTAAATATTTTGATCTTAAGAGCATATTTTTAATAAAAAATTTAAAACGCAAAAGTTGTCAACACTGAACGTAAAAAGCACACGTCAATCTGGTAACGTTGTGAAATAGAGACGGAGGAGATTAGAAAAATAAACAAAAATCTAAAAATAGAATATTTGTGTTTGTTAGTGTTTTCACTTCTGAGTATCATATACAATAACAGAAAAGCTAATAGGAAAGAAAACTGCAATTTAGCTGCATTACATTCGAGGCCATACTTGGGTGTGATCGCTAAACGGTCATGACTTGGTATTGTTACATTTGTAATGTAAAAAGAAGCGCAGGTTCGATTCTTACAGCCGCAGGTTGTTGAACATTTTATCATGTAGAGATATTCTGACAATTATAAATACACAAATAATAATACAATTTAAATGGAAAATCATGTGATGACGCCTGTCCATAAAAAAAGAAGCAGAAACTGATTTAAAAATTAATAGTGTTTATAATTTTTAGAGAAAAACGTTTATTCTTCTTCTTAACCTCTAGTATTTTAAGACCATATTTTTTCACTTTATTCACTTTTTTGGTTTTTCTTTTTTTTGAAAAATAAAATTTTTTTTAATTTTATATTTTCTGGGGTTTGCAACATCAATTTCGGATATTCAATAAATTTGTTTCCTGTTTTTGAGTTTTCTGTTTTAAGAATATACAGATTTTGCTACAATTAATCTTTAATCTAATTTTTTGTTAGCAACTGAAAATTCACAAAATTTACTTCGACTTTAATAAACAATAAATTTTAAAATACGAATTTTTAAAGAAAAATCTGTTTTTAAGAGCATATTTTTTAAATTTTAAAGAGCTTATTTTACATTTTTGGGTAATTTGTTATGGGCATAAAATGGATTTGTTAGAGAATAGTTCTGGTTGCACTGTTTATAACAATAGTTAATACCTTAAAACAGTAGGGTAGAAGAGGGAGCATTCGCTGTCGTTGCTCAACCAAATTTTTTTTCTTGGAAATATTCGTTTTTATTTAAAATTTGAAACATCTTAAGTTTAATTTGCATGTTTAAAACAGACATAAACATAACATATATATAAAACATATATATAAAAATAATTTTCTGTTCTGTTTCTGTTTGTTTGCCATAAAAATTTTTATTTTTGAACGGATTTCTCTGAAATTTGGTAAAATCGAACCTAATTCTTCAAGGAAGGGGTCGACACATACTTTTTTTTTATCAGACACGACTACTTTTACGTTAATTTTAAAATAAGAAAAAAATATGAAGTTGTTATTTAATAATAAAATTTTTATTTTTCAACGAATTTCGCTCAAACTTGGTACACATGATACTTATATTTCAGCCAATGTCTCCATATAGTTTACATTGGCCACGCCTACTTTTACGCTCACCTTTTTATAATTTTTTAATGTATTATTTCACTATAGATAAACATTTTTTTCTCACTGGAACTTGCTCAAAACTGGCACATGTGATCCTCATAGCCCGGACAAGATAGTCACATACTTTTCAGCGACCACACCTACTTTTACGCCCACTTTTATTGGGAATTTTTAGTTGGATAGTCTCTTAAATATTTGTATTTCTTAGCTGATTTCGCTTGATTTAAAATACAGCATTTTGAACCACGTTTTTTGAAGAAAATGCATTTTATCTTTAAAACATTCCTTTTTTTTCTAATTCTTATATCCCAGGCAAGATCGCCACATGGATTTCTCTACCACGCCCCATTTTTACGCCTACCTTTTTTAAATTTCTATATATATGTATACAAACGCTTTAGGTGTTGGTTATACATATTTTAAAGTTTTAACGGATATGACTAAATATTTGTACACAAGCTCCCTTTGCCACGCAATTTTTTATGATCAGATCCATTTTTCATAAAAGATGTGAAATTTGTATAGCCAACATTAGATAATTGCTAAAGAAATTATTATTTTCTTACGGATTTCGTTCAAATTTGGCACTCACAATTTTTACATCGAAAGCGAGGTCACCAAAAACGTATCATCGACTGCGCTCATTTAAAGGCCAGCTGTATATAACCTACCATAACTTTTAAACAAAATACCCCAAAATTAAAATAAAAGACATAATTGTATACTTTTAAAAACACCAAACATCAAAGTAACACTGGTTTTTACTTAAATGTAAATCTTGTGTAAAATTATTTATTACTATTTTTTGTATGCCGCAACGTATGCTCCAATAGTTACATAACTGGTTAAATTTCAAAATGCATGGTCTGTTATGGATTTTCTCAATATAAAAGTAGCAACTTTTCAACATATCACTCATTTACTTCAAGACTGTCATAAGTCAAAAAATGCGATTTTTGAGTTAATGATGCAGATTTATTAGTTATATCATGCATTATATTGCATAACAATTTTATATTATATTTATATAACGTGCAAAGAGTATAAACTTCATAGAGAAACTGTGCTACTGACGGGTCTCTCAATAATTCGCGAATTCGCATACAACTCTCACTAAAAGAAAAATACATTAAAACCCTCTATTTATAAAAAACCTGACCAAATAAATAGAGAAAGGGTCGAGCGAGGCAGATATGGATTGAAAACTTTAAACTCGTTTTCTGCAAAATCGTGTTTTTTGAGTTATGTCAGTCTTGCAGTAAATGAGCGATATGTGGCTTAAGTTTGAATATTTATAAAATTTGTTCTCTAAACTAATTTTTTTTACTAGAACCTTAAAATTAAATTAATATTATACTTTAAGAACTGCAATGTATGAGTTGGCGGCGGTCGTGGTGGCGTCGGTCGCGGGTGTAGGTCGCATTGCTTTGGCGTGCGTAATATTTGTTTCTAATATGTGTTATTTAAAAAGTAGTTAAGTCCCAAGCAAGACAGGGTACAAACAGCTAATTAACTTTATTTCTTAAGATTTCTTTTTTTAAAGATTTCGAAAGTAACTCATATCGGCTAAACTGACATTTGTCAGCTATAAATATAAAGGTTTTGGTAGAGAACTTTTATTTTATATTAAATATTAACAAAGACAGTGCGACACATATAGCCATGTAACGAATTAATATAACGTATACGCCTTTTAAAGTGATACCACGTTTTGCTGACTAAACTACCCCATCTGGTGGGGCAGTTTCGTCAACACTTTTTACAAACAAATTCGTGTTAATATATTATAAATTTATATCACCGCTTCGACATATAAAAGGGTATTTTGCTTTCATACACGAAATGAAAAAGTTAACCTCAATATACTAACTCGCTATTATTTTTTTTGCAACCCAAAAACATCCCAGGTAGAAAAATACAATCTTTAAAACGTTTTAAAAGCATTTTTCATGATGGTACAAGCGTTTTCAGAAAATACCAAATTACAAATTTAAAGCGTTTTGAGAATGTGCAAAATGATAACCCAAATTTACGGTCTGAGGATGGTATTTTATAACGTTCTCAAAACATTGCAAAACAAAATTTTTGAAATGCTTTTTCAATCGTTAAATAAGTATTTGCAGAACATTTTGGCTTACAGTTATTAAGCGTTATGAAAACGACCCAAATGATAACCGCTTTGAGGGTTGTAATTTTGAACATTGTCAAAACGCTCGAAAGACAAATTTTAAAGATCTTTATGAATTGTTCATAAATACCAATTTACAGTTTTAACGTTCTCTAAGCGTTAAAAAAGCTACAATTAAAGTACTTTGTCATTGTTTTCAACACAAATATCAGAATAATAATTTTAAACAATTTTATATATTTACATTTTGAAAAATAATATTTTTATTGAATTTAATTAAAATATATTTTAAAGTAACAAAATATAAATTAATAAGCTTGAAACATAAAAATATTACTTCAGGGTTTTAAATTAAGGGAAATGTGATTTAGTATAAAAAATATAAACATAAAACATAATTTTGACGAAACGATATTGTGACAACCACAAAAGAAAAAATAGATTTAAATTTTATATATGAAAACATATCAATAAAATCAATGAAATTAAAAATCGAATATTCAAATATGAAAATAAAAAGCCCTCTATTGGAAAATAGATATATTTCATTATATAAAAAAATTGCATAAGAAACCGAGTTCGCATGCACAGAAAAAAAAATTGCGCCAAGTACACATTTTGTTGAATAAAAAAAAATAATCAATTACTTTTTTAATTGATTCAATTAAAAAGTAATCAATATTTTTGTTTATTTAAAGTAATCAATATTATTTAAAATATTGATTACTTTTTAATTGAGTCAATTAAAAAAGTAATTGAGCCAATTAAAAAAGTAATTGATTATGTTTTTTTTATTCAACAAAATGTTTACTTGGCGGAATTTAAGAAATATTTTTTTGTGTGTATAGATAGACCCCCTTATGACAGTGCTGTTTTTTAATCAGTAAAAAAAAAAGTATTTCTAAAGTACTATTGGCAAATGTTAGAAAAACGCTTTAACGCAATGGGTTTACATTGGTTTCATTTTATAAACCGTTGTAAATTTTGTACGATAAGAACTTCTAAAGTAGTTTTTACAAACGTTGGAAAAACGCTTTGAACCAATGTTTTTACAGTGTTTTTATTTCACAAATATTTGTAAGTTTTGTATAAAAAGTATTCCTAAAATACTTTGTCCGAACGTTCGAATAGCAATCCAAAATAATGTTTTTTAAATGCTTTTTTTTCGTATTATTTGCAATTATCGCTTTGGAAACGCTTTTATTTTAGTACCATCAAAAACAAACGTTTTTAAAACTCTTCGTTTTTTGTACCATCCCAAATTTCTACCTGGGATGTCTATTCTCGACTACGTGTGAAGTACAAGTGTAAAATTTGGTGACATTAAAGATAATCAATAACTGTACAAATTATGGAAAGGAACATTTTAATAACTCTTTTAAATACAGCGAAAATCGGGGTTGGCATATCGCTCATTTACTACAAGACTGTCATAAGTCAAAAAATTAGATTTTTGAGTTAATTATGCAGATTTATTAGTTATATCATGCTTTATATTGTGTATAAATTTCAATTTTTAAATTATATACTTCATAGAGAAACTGTACTACTCATGGGTTTCTCGATAATTCGCACACAACTCTCGCTAAGAGAAAAATACATTAAAACCCCGTATTTATAAAAACGTTACCAAATAAATAGAGAAACGGTCGAGCGAAGCAGATATGGATAGAAAACTTTAAACTTGTTTTCTGCAAAATCGTGTTTTTAAGTTATTTCAGTCTTGCAGTAAATGAGTGATATGTGCCCTAATGGCGAAACCTCCCCCTTCTATCCAATATCGTTATCTGAAATGGTCAAACTCGAATATATCAAAACATACTAACTACTGATTTTATTGATATATTATAAATTTTGCTAATAAAGGCAGTCGAAATGAATCCAAAACCCGTCATTTTGCATTTCAGCTACCGATATACAGACTTAATTCACGAAGCTTTTTGACACATTAACAAAAATATTAGGTATATCTTTATGCTATAAACACTATTTTGTCTTGAAAGAATGTTCATTTATGTAAAAAGATGCATTTACTTTGTACACAGAAAGAAAAATTTAGCGATTTCCAACTGAAATGCGGCTACTACAACGGAGATCGGTTGATACAACTGAAATCGGTTGGTACAACTGAATATTGGTTTTCATAACAAAATTCGGTTAATACGACTGAATTTGAATTGCCACAACCAAAATATTCAGAAATCAAATTTGAAAATGTTTATACCAAAAATGCACTAAAAGTTGACCATTGAACTTTTGAAAAATTAATCAATTATCATCTTTAATTTAAGACCTCAGTGATTCGCGTAGCATCAATACTTTTCATTATATGCTTAATTTTGTAAATTCATTTAGTACATTTTTTATGATGTTTTCAATATTTAAGACGCCATATTTCGCGAATCAAGGGGCTAAAATTAATTTCTGTCAACTTTAGTTGCATAAAGCACAACGTTTTTGACAAATTTGGAAGGGGTGAGGTCCAAAATTCAATATATTTCAGTTGGTTATAAGAAACAAGCCGGTATCAAGTATTTCTTTAAAATTTTATATAAAAAACAAAAACTTTTAACAATACATTGGGATTATTACGAGTGTACCCACAACAAATAAAGGCGTTGTTCAGAATCATAAACATGAAAGAAAAATATTTGTAAACTCAAGAAAACCAACGTAATTTATCTCAAATTTAAAAAAAAATATATTCCGAAATGTCCCAAAAAACACCGAGATTTAAAAAGAAAATTCCGGGATTCGGGATTTCCCATTTGGCATTCTTAGTTGAATTGACTTTACATTCCTCTTATTTCTCAAGTTATTTGAATTCAGAGAAACACATTTTTCCACATATCTACTATTTGTGAATAAAATATAAAAATACTTGAATTTTTTTCAAAAAATAGTTTTAATTTTGTTTTTACAAAAAAAAAAATATTTAAAATTTTTTTTTCAATTTTTTAAATAAATTTTTTTAACTCAAAAATTTTCACTATTCACATGGAACAAAAAATTATTCAATATCTTTCACACAACGAAAGCTATGACTACACTTAGAATACTATGTAGGTAAAGACCACTGCAAATGTAGTTAAAAACAAATGAAATTTCACTTAAAGAAAAGACGACTTACATTTCAGTAAATTCAACTAACATTGTCATTTGTTTTTTAATGTTCAAAAAATTAACCACAATTGTAATAAAAATAAACCATATATGCTAGTAAAAAATAAACAAACATTTATTTTTTTAAATAACAAAAAACTACTGTAAAAAATTAATGTAAAATCGTAAGACAGTCATTTGATGTGGTTTGTTTTTTTAATTGAACTACAAGGTTAGTAAAAAATTTAATTTGCTCTACAAATGACTGATATTTACATTAAAAATAAAGAAACTGTATTACAAGTACATTATTTTGAAGCGGAAGTTCCCTGAGTGTATAGCTCGGAATTTAATGCATCTATAATCATGTTTTGTTTACATAAAATATGCAATAAAAATCGTAACATATGCACATAACATTTTAAAAATGTCATTTATTATAGATTTTTTCAGCGTTTTCAAAATTGTTAACACATACATGTGAATTCACGAAACATGTATTTACATGAACTTCCGAGCCCCAGTTATGACTGATGATGTTTCAATCCCTCATGTTTCGATATGAAATATGTGTTCATAAACATTCCATTAAAATCGGAGACCATCGAAAAATTAATCATTGAAATAAAATAGAAATGCTCTGTAGCCAAGTCTTTAAACTATCACATCCCAGCCAACACATTTCTGAGCGCTCAGAAATTATGACTCATATTTTTAGAGCTCTGAAATTTCTGAGTCAAAAATTAACCATAATTGACGATATGATAATGTTGAAATAAAATGTAATGCTGTCATACAAATTTTAAACTCATTACAAAAATAGAACCATGCATCATTAGGAAATTTGTTTGTACTTTAAAGCGCCCTCTAGTGAAAATATTAGCAGCCAAAGTTTAAACTTTGACCGGATATAAATCATAGACGGTGTAAGATATTTTTAAAATTATAATTTTATATAATTCTGTGAACAAATCTTTATTAAAAAAAAAATATTTTTTTTTATTAAATTTTTATTTTTTTTAAATAAAATGTGACCACACGGGATTCGAACCCGGATCTTCAGGTTGTCAGTCAACCGCTCTACTATCTGAGCTACCTCCGCATGTTAAACTTGTTAGATAAAAACATAAATGACTTGCTTGCACAGAATGTCATTACTTTCCAGTTTACAAAAAATCAAAAATATGTAGTTATATATGTACTGACTAGAAGTAAAAAAATGAGTAAAAATAAATTTTCAAAAATTTTATATCATTACTTTATATTTAAAATAATGATATAAATAAATACTTATTGGTAACGCATTATGTTTTGTATTGAAATAATGGGAAAATTAACTAGTTATTAGTATGTCCTTATTGTTTTGTGTTAAAGTAATGCAGTGAGTAAGCTGGTGTCATTACTTGTAGTGAGAAAAGTAACTATTTTTTAAAGTTGTCATATGTCAACACTGAAATTATAGTTTTTATAAGTGTGTAACTATTTAAATAAATCATTATTTATGTTTTGAGTGAAAACGGAATAAATTTTGGAATATTTTAGACTTTGCGTATTTTAAAATTTCGTGTTACAATCTTTCAAATATTTAAAAATTACAAGCAATCGATGATCTTATTTTTACCAAGGAAATACATTTTCATATTTTCTCATCAACATAACAATTAAAAATATAACAGATAAATTTTTTAAATTAATTTTATAAAAAGGTCCTTTTAAAAATAGTTTTTTCCAGATCATTATATGGCAACTCTGGATAACAATATTCCAAAATTTTTGTATTCCCGATTGTAGTCAAGGTGTTGAATATTTTTAAGGTTTTTAATCAATTGCTTAGCTTTTATCCAGTAAAAAATATAGCCGTTTAAAAGCACTTTGTCGAAAAAGGCACACTTGTGTCAATAATTAGTCAAATAAAATGCTTTGTCCTTGAGATCTCATTTTGCAATTGCAGATACGTTTTCAACTGGGTTGAGATCAGGATTTTGGGTTGGCCAGTCCTGATAATCAATATTTTGATCCGAAAGTCAGCATTTCACTACCGTTGAAGTGTGTTTTTCTCAAAGGAATATGGTTCCATTACATTTTCCAAAATGATCTTATATTGATGTTGATCCATTATTCCCTGAATTCGTACAATTGGACCCACATCACGTCAAGAAAAGGCACCTCAGACTATAATAGACCAGCCACCGTGTTTCCCTGTTTTCACAGAATACCTGGGGTCTAAGGCTTTGTTTGGAGGACGTCTCACATAAGTTTTTCCATCAGATTGAAATAAGTTAAACTTGGATTCGTCGCTCCAGAGAACTAAATGCCAGTAAAGTTGATCTTTTCTAAGCATTTCCCTTTCAAAACGCAACCGCTCCTTAATATTTTTTTGCGAGACATGCGGTTTTTTTTTGCAATGCGCCCACAAAGTCCCAAATCTTGTAAGCGCCTTCTTATTGACCGTGTGGATATTTCTGCGTTTATTTGCTGTCCAATTTCAGACTTTATTTCCCACAAAGACAATAATGGATTTTTCTTACTGGCCCTACAAATAATTCTATCTTCTGGTGGAGCGGACTTTCGTGCCCTAGTCTTCCGGGCTGGGGTTTCAAACTACACTGTCTTATTGTATAAGTGAATTGCACCAAATACCATTTTTAATAGAACAAGACACCTTTTGTGAGATAGCCGACATTGACAGTTTTTCATTCTGATAACGCTGCAGAATTAACTTTCTCATTTGTGGAGTACATGACTTGTTTTTCTCATTTTAGAAACTAAAACATATCAAAATTATTGCAAGATAATCTATTGATTTTTAAATTACACTCACTTTGTCACTAAAATAAGTGCAGAAATAAAAGCATTAACTGGAAGTTTCTAATTACGTGGTCAGCCAAAATCAACTAATTGGGAAATAATTTTAATTTTTTTTAATAAGCAAAGTTTGAACTCCTCGTATTATTCATCGACACAATGGTGATTGTTTACACATTGAACTTGCACTGCGATTTAATTTGCTTAAAACATAGTTTCTTATTATGTATCCACCACTGTAAGGTCACGCCGATATTTTTAATCTCCGTTGTGCCCGACTTAAGGATCAAACTTTAGGAGGATATATCTAATAACAGCGAATATATTTTTTTTCTTGAGAAATTATTTTCGTAACGGTATTTTAGTTATTTCGGTAACAGTATTTTATGGATACTGGTGTTTAAGTTATATCGGTAACGGTATTTTACCGATAACGGTATTTCAATTATATCGTTAACGGCATTTTACCGGGATAACGATATTCAGTTGAAATGGTTTTGCCTGCCATATCTGCACATAACACTCATACGTATCCGGACCTAAACCGCCTTTAGTGGGAAATAGCGCAATGAATTTTCATACTATTTTCTTTTTATTGCAACTTTATTCGAACTCAAAACGGTTTCTCGACTATTTTATTTGGGACTTTTTCGTATTAAAGAAATTACACAAAAAGTATATTTTCTCGAATAGTTGAGTCAAAATATTATAGTGCTCTTATTAAAAATAAATATTCAAACTTACCATTTGTTATAATTTGATTTGGTTCAAATGATAGTTCACCTTCACTTTCACCTAAACAGGCATATAAAGTACGCACTCGCCTAAAATTTAACCACAGAAGAGTAAAAATTAAAATTATCATTAATATCGTCTTAAAATATGAAACTTACGCTGTGCCAGCATCTAAATCTCTCTTTATTTGTGTAACATCTTTATTGCGATGTACCTTCTGCGGTGTAGTCGAATATTCATTTGGTGAACTACCCGTGCTGCCCACTATCATAGAAGGAGCAGCCGTAGCGGTAACTACATCATCCACTTGTGCACCCAACAATGTGGATAGCGATGTAGCCTGTGAGGAATGTGGCACATAATCTATAGAACCGCGGGCGGATAAGAGGCGACTTGATGATACACCACCACCACCGCCGCCGCCATTCGTTGATGACAGAGAATCACAAACACTTTCGTTGGAACTTGAAGTAGAGGCAGCAGCACCCGAAGGATATTGTTTATTAGGGGCATATGGCAGATGATTGCTGCGCTGCAGCTGGACTGGTGGATGTTGCTGTGGACCACTACCGGCGCCATACAAAGCTTCCTTACGCATGGCTAATGTTGGTGGTGAGACATTATTTAAACTGATGCGATTGCCGGAGGTATTCGTACTATAGATCGATGTAGAAGCTGGTGTTGCCGTAGCCATTAGATAATCATGCCTCAAGTTAGTGGCATTAGCGGGTGTAGCATGATGAGCAGTTAAGCCACCATTTGTGCTAGAGGTTAGAATGCCATAAACCGCTTCGTTGGCATTATTACGACGCATACTAATATCGCTCTGCGACATGGAATGCAAATTTTTAACACTACCCATATTTACACTCATACCCAGACTTTTAGCACCACTACCACCATTGGTGGCATGAGTGGATAGTAGACCACCATTGGTACCATTCGAGTTAATAACACCCGTATTACCACCACCTCCGCCACCACTTGAACCATATATCATGCCATTAGGAATGTTTTGTAAACTAGAAGACATGGGAGAATCTGTAAAGTTGGACTTTGTCACTACTCTATACACCTGCTGCTGAGGTGAGTACATCGAATTACGACCCACTGAACCACCACCACCTCCGGCCGATAATGATTTATTTGCTTGACTGGCTCTAGGTACCCGCACCGGTGGACTACTCGAATTCGATTGTATATGGGCACCCACCACACTGGGATCATTTTTAAATATCCTTTCATAGTTTTCGATCAAAATATTAATAACAATATTATTAAATTTAATATCCAATATGGCAGCTACAGTTTCCTCCTGAGGTCTCAAGAGAGTGGGACCGAAAACCACACCCAAATTAAAAACAGACATTTTATTTTTCTCAAATTTACGAGATACTCTGTAAAAAAAAAAATTGAATAATAAAGAACAGATTAAGATGTTGTCTATAAATCTAAAGATTTATGCAATTTTAAAAAGAAATTTAGGGACATTTTTTAATATTCGGCTGAATGGAAATGAAGTGCCCGTCGAAAAAAGTTTATATATGTTATATTATAGCGTGGTATAATTTCATGTAATTATATATAATTTTATATGTTTATGAAAATTTCTAATATAGCACTATATGTTATGTCTTATGTTACATATATAAATATCATTATATCTTATGGTACATATAAGTTGATATGATATTTTTTCTCTTCATATAAATAAATATGAGATCATACATACTTCAATGTAAGGGGAATTTTTAATAGAGGTATAGAACTTTGAAATGGAATAAAAGAAATATGAATGTTTTAAATTGACATGAAATTTACTTTATTCGAAAGGCAATCTTCAGGCATTATAATTTAAATATGAATGTTGTCCTCCAAGTGGTCAATCATTTCGGGCTTATCGGCGTAGACTAGCGACTTCACATATCGCCACAGAAAATAGTCCAGCGGCGTTAAGTCGCACGATCCTGGAGGCCAATTCACGTTTCCGAAACATGAAACTATGCGGTTACCAAACGTTTCCTTCAATAAATCAATGGTGGCACGAGCTGTGTGACATTTTGCGCCGTCATGTTGAAACCACAGTTCCGCACAGGATTTTGTAAGCACGCAAACCAAGATCTTTCCACAAAATCTTCCATAAAGTGGATGGACTCATATCCAATTCCAGTGCACGATGGCGGATAGACTGATTGGAGTCTTCCTCTACGCTACGCTCTACAGCAGCAATGACTTCTTCTGCACGCACTGTACGACGTCTCTGTGGATGCATATTATCATTTAGAGTAAACGTGGTGCGAAAAGGTTCCATAGTTAATCGAATTAAATGCTCTGATGCACGATTATGTTAACCGTAAAATGGGCGTAGTACGCGATACGAATTTCGAACAGAACCATGATTTTCAAAATCAATTTGCACAATGTGGAAACGTTGTTCAGGCGTCAGTCTATTCATGACAAAATGGCCGCCAGTTAAAAAAGTGTTGCCAACTTAAAGTTCTATACCTGTATAAAAAAAAACACCCTTTATAATTATATATAAGTATACCTCAGACAAATAATTATTTGTGCAATGTATTATATTGAGTTATAGATAAGAAAAATAAAATGATATATTTATTTTTTTTATTTAAGTTTTTTATATTTTTTTGTGGACTTTAAAATCATGAAAAAAACAAATTTAAATTTTTATCTTTTAATTCAGAAAAAAATAAAAACCTAAATACTTCATAGAAAAAAATAAACCAGAATATGTATTCGCTTTCATTTTAGTAGGGACGGAGTATATTCGGGAAATATTATATTTTTAACTAAATAAATATTTCATAAAATATGTATGCATACCCAGCTAGAAATTGGCGATTTTCATAAAAATCAAGCACTGGTAAAGCACTATACTTTTAGTACCATTAACAGAAATTCAAATTAAAGTACTGTCAGAAGCCTTTTAGTTTTGCAGGGCTTTGCAACGTTGGCAAAATGTGCCTTGCCAGTACTAGATTTATAAAATTTACAACCGTAAAAAAATTAAAACACTGGCAATGTCCTTATTAAGAACGCCAATGGTACTAAAACCAAAGTGCTTTGACAGTGCTTGATTTTTCTGACCATCGGCAATTTCTTGCTGGGTATGCACACATATTTTATGAAATATTCAATTAGTTAAAAATATAATAGGACTATTACTATTGGAAATATTTACAGTTTTAGGAGAAAACGTCAAAGCTCACAATCGTGAGTTTGGGTCTCAAAGGGCTATATCAATATCCAACAATGGGGGAAGACTTTAGATTCAAACGTTAGTAAAATCAAATTTTATATAAGTTTAATTTCTATTATTAAATGTTTAACTTACTCAGTCAAATGTCTGATGACCATGTCAAGCATTTCAAAATTTGGTTGAGGCAATTTATAAACCAACTTATGGACTTCATGAACACGTTGATTAAGATTTTCTTGTTCTGAAAGTAAACGAAAAAAAAAACACAAAAAAGTTAAAATTAAAACTAACTTCGTAATACTTTTAAAAACTTACTGGCTGCCTCAATAAAACCACTATGATAACGATATGTCATTAATGGCTCCGTTAAATTACGCAAATATGTTTTAAGAGCACTGGCTATAGTATTGCTCTCCATGAGATCACGATATTGTTCATCGGTAAAAACACTATCCGCTTTTTTGCGATCCATTCCCAAAGACAATAGTTTGGATATTTTAGTGCCCACACCACTCTTTCGATAAATGCCCTCATCTTCTAAACCACGATTTTCTAACGTTTCAATGCATTTACGCACAAAAGCAAAACCAATTTCATCCAATTGATATTCATCACCAGCTTTTATTTTGCCGGGTGCTAAATAGGTCTGTGATAAATAATAGTAGTATTAAAAAGAATTTCTTTATTTTTTGTTTTAAAGAGTCTTAGCTTACCGGCTCTGTTCCATCCATGGCGCTAATCCACGCTCTACGATCCTCTTCACTTAGTGCCTGAAATGTATACACAATACCCGGTTTCTCTTTAAATGTTAAATCAAAACAAAATCTTTTCTCAAATTCTGAGGCACGTCTTTGGCACGATACTAATGTTAGTTTTTCTTCTTCTCGTTGTTCGGGTCTAGTAAAACTGTGATTCATTTGATTGAATTGGAGCATCGTAAACTCCTTTTTTTGTTTTTTGTACGTACAGTAGTATTTTGTCCATGTTGCTTTAAATGGTTCTAAAAGAGATATTTTTAAAAGAGAACCTAAATTATGGGTATTAATATCGTATTGGAACACTCATATTTATTAGTATATATATATATATATATAGAAGATGTATTTAAAGGGTGATTTTTTAAGAGCTTTCGGATTTGATTTAAAAAAAAACACATACAATTTAGACAATTGTATGAAATCTTTATTTGAAAAGATAGAACGATCTATATAATTCAATGTTTAAAGATGATTTCATGTAAATGTGGACCGCGGCTACTCCTAAAATGGTTCATACGCTGGGTCCTATTTTGGTATACTCTCAGGAATACATTCTTCAATATTGGCTTCCAGTGCGTAAACCGTTGCGGGCTTGTCCCTATAGCCATGAGCCTTAACATAGCCCTACAAAAAATAGTCTAAAGGCGTTAAATCACACGATCTAAGCGGCCAAAAAAAAAATGAAATAAACTGTTCACCGAACTCGCCTCTCAATTGGGCAATTTTTTTGCGTGCTGTGTGGCACCGTCTTGTTAAACTACATTTCACCCAAGTGCAGCTCTGAAAAAGTACGGTCCAATGATGCCACTGGCTCATAATTCACACCAAACAGTGCATTTTTCGGGATGCATTGTCAGTTCTTGCAATGTTTCTGGCTGCTCTTCACACCAAATACGGCAATTTTGCTTGTTCGCGTATCCATTCAACCACAAATGAGCTTCGTCGCTGAACACAATTTTCCGATAAAAAAGTGAATCTTCATCCAACTTTGCCAGCGCCCATTCACCAAAAGTTAGCCGTTGTGGTAGGTCGTGTGGCTTCAATTCTTGCACCAGTTGTTTTTCAAAAGGTCCTTCCACCCAAATTTTCCACGTTGTGGAGTAGCAGAGGCCCAATTGCTGCGAGCGGAGCCGAATCGATAATTTACGGTCATCAACAACACTGGCAGATACAGCTGCGATATTTTCCTCTGTTCGCACTGCTGGTGGTTTAATGTCCAATAATGTAAATTTGGTACGAAATGTAGTCACAAGATTCCGAATAGCAAGGTTCAATAATCTGCAAGAAGGTTCAAGGTTCTTTTGGAAGTCGATTTATGGTTAAATTATAGACCAAACTGAACATGTTTAAGAGTAACATGTTACACGAAAACAGCTGAGCTGCCAAAAACAGTGTTGCCAAAAAGAAAGATGCTAAAAAATCACCCTTTACAATATGTATTGATATGTATATAAGTAAAAAACATTTAGGACAAGTGAATTTGGTTTCAAATTTTGCAAAAACAAATATACATAACAATTAGATGTAAACGAAGTGAAGATTTGTGTAGGAATTATAGCTTACTTTTTTCCATCAAAAACAAATAGCCACGTTTGGTATATTTCTCTTCTGGCTTCTGTAAGTAGAGAGAAGTTATACAAAATTATCTTAACTGCAATTTTTGAAGGTGTAAATGTGTTTTTTTAAACGTAATTGGAGAAAGTGAATACTAAATGCAAAGAAAATTTTTGTGTGCAGTGCACACGGTTTCGAAGCGAGAAATTTAAAAAAATAAATATTGTGAAATGAAAAAAATTTTCAATAATCTTAAAAACATATTTATCTTGACTAAAATTCATTAATTTTATTTTATTAAATTTTCCTTAAAAATACATAATAATAACACACAAAATCGGGAGATCCGAAATGTATTTTATCAAAATGAAAAATATACATTAGATAATTAATTTCAAATTAAAAAGATCTAAAATAATATACAATTGAAGGGCTTATTGTAAAAACTTGATAAGCCACATTTATTGTTTTATGGATTTTCGATGTTTTCTAGGCCTCCAATGATTAACATTTGGTAGAAGTCTTACTAAAACACTTATTACAAATATATAAATGTCCTGCAAAAATCATATTTTGGACATTTTTTCAACCTTTAAAAGGCGAAAACAAACCAAAAATAAAATGTGGCTTATCAAGTTTTTACAATAAGCTCTTCAATTGAAGTGTTTGAATTAATTTTTATTTTTTTTTAAGTTCAATTTTAAGAAAAAATTAAGGGCTGTGATGAAAATCGAAAACGATGTTTTTTAATCTGGAATATTTAGTTGTTCCAAATAAAATTGTACTCGCTTTTTTTATCCATCGCATTGTATCAATAAAAACTTTAAACTTAGGCAATAAAAAATAATTTTTATAATACACATTGCAAAATATTAGACATTGAAAATCCGACCGTTTTTGATATTAATCACATGCCTGATTATGACTTTTTACAAATATCAAAAATAATTTGTCAATTTCGCTTTATTTCTGGAAATCGGACCTTTTGATCTTTTTTTTTTTTTATAATTTCGACCCTTCATTCGAGTATAATAATGTCTGTAATTGTTCAAGGATATTTTAAAATCATCTTTTTTAATTGCTAAAAATGTGATATTTTAGGCAATACCTTTCTTGGTGCCGAACGTTTTTTCTTCAAAATGCTAAAAGAAAAATATTTTTAACAGTGCTATCAGTTGATTTACTCGATTAACTCGATTAATCGACCAAAATTGTTCGAATTAATCAACCAAAATTGTTCGAATTATTCATTACTCAGTTGATTTACTCGCTTAACTCGATTAATCGACCAAAATTGTTCGAATTATTCGTTACTCGAAATTGGTCAATTTAATTTACTCAAACAATTGTTTGATTAAAATTCATCGATTAATCGAGTAACGGTTAGCCGATTGATTACCCTCCGAGAAACCGTTGATAGTAAACACAAAGTAAGATTAAAGCTTCAGCTTTTCAAAAAAGCTCTTATTCTAGACCAAGCACATACAGGATTCTAAAAAGATACCTCTTAAGGACATCGCTTTAACTGGGAAACGAATGTACGAATTTTTATTAAATTTGTTAGAAAGATTAAATTAAGTAGTAGTAACGAAACCTCTATGTTTAATTAATATATACTAGAGTTAAATGGCGTTATCGCTCAATTTCGCGTTTTTCGAAAAACGAAAATCGCCATAGTTATCTGCTTAAGTAAAAGCACAAAAAGTTTAGTTTTTGGACAGTAGTTATGCATTCGTTTTTGAGATTCTCTTTAAACCTGCTTTGGCTCATATCACCTAAAGTAGGCAACGAAAAAAAAGTTGAGAGAAGAAAATATTGTTTTTTTTTCGTGCCGAACAACATGTGGCGTAAAATTCATAGCAAAAAAGCTTAGACAAGTTTGAGGGTTTAGGAAAATGTTTTCAAAAGACTATTTTGGTTCCTTGTGTGACATACAAAAATCACAGCATACAGGTTAAATAACTAACGTGTATGCTTTGATTTTTTCGTTCGAGAATGGAGAACAATTCATTTTAATTTTGAATGCTTTTGTTCTTTTGTTGAATGTATGTAAAGTTTAGAATAGGAGAAATCAGAAAATTTAAATATTGAAAAAATATTAACACGTGCGCGAGTAAAATAGCGTTACAAATGTAAACTTTAGTTTATACTATCTCCGCTAGGATGCGGTGGAACGTGTCCAAATGTTTTATAGGTCAGATACATTCTTTACGCAAAATTTAAGCGTACAAATTGTGCTTGAATTTATCGTAAAACAATGTATCGGACCAATAAAATATTTGGACACCTCCCAGCGCCACCTAGCGGAGCATATAGGTTTGAAAACTTTGTTTTGTGTGTGAAACAAAACAAGGAACCAAAATAGGGTATTTTGGAAATACACCTCTTAATAAAAAACGGATTGTAGAATTTTTTAAAATTGTCAGACCTAATTTTAATATAAATGTAACTAATCACTCTGCATCCTTTTTGAGTCGTAAGGATAAAATAAATATTTTAGTATGTAGTAGGGTATTCAAATTAACGAGTAACTCGATTTTTAGGTTTTTAACTTACTCGATTAATCGATTAAGACTTTAAAATTACTCGAATAATTTTAATAACTTTATTTCATTAATTTTTCCTTAAAAATACATTATAACACACACACAAATATACAAAATTAGGAGTTCCGAAAAGTATTTTATCAAAATTAATTAATTTAAAAACTAAAAATCTTACATAATATACAATACAGATGTTTTACTTTTTTCTTTCGTTTTCATAAAGTTCGACTTTGAGCGTTTTTTGCAACTATCAAAAATGCATGAATTGGAAAAATATAAAGAAGAATAATATCACTTTTCGCCGTCATTAATAAACGAAAGAGTTTGGTTCGATTTTATTTTATTTGCAAAATAAATTATATTTAATGTATGTGCTTAACTTGAATAAAGATCCGAGAGAAAGAAAATAGTGACGGCTAAATACGACATGTAACACCAAGAGATGATGAATTCAGTTTCGATCTTGCAAGACTATACTTCACAGGATCAATTCTGTAGTCAGTCTTCATTTACTTTCATTGCAAAATGAAAAACGTTTTTACAATCCAATAGTTTTGCGATTGTTGCGATTTTTTTGTTGAATATTTAGATATATCAACATTTTGCTTAATTTTGTAAATCGGACCTTTTGGTCTTAATTTTGTTTTATAGTTTCGATGTCTACATAAACTAACCCTTTACTTGAGTATCATAATGTCTGTAATTGTTCACGGATATTTAAAAAAAAAAAATATAAAAATGTGACATGTTATGCATTGGTCTCAGTGGGGATTTTTTTTTTTCTCCCAAATAACCAAAGAAAAATATATTTTTATAAGTGCCATGTAAAAAAGTCATACCCCAACTAAAAAAGTATTACATTTAAATTAACACGGTAACTGCCAAAAAAAATCTTTTTAAAGAATATGAACAATTTAATTCTTTTTATTAAATTTGAACTGAAATATTTAGAATAAATTTGTACTTACTCGATTAATTAGATTAAACGAACAAAATTGTTCGATTTATTCTTTACTCGAAATTGGCAATTTTAATTTACTCGAACAATTGTTTGACTAAAATTCATTGATTAATCGAGTAACGGTTAACCGATTGAACACCCTAGTATGCAGTGAATGCAGTCTGTCATTCAAAGAAATATGTAAGGATAACAGAATAGTTGCTTGTTTACAAAAAACATCCTCCAGGCAAAGGGCGATAGACTTCAAAGAATTGAAAATCTGACTGTGATAAATCAAATTCATAAATTTTCCAGCAAAATCAAATGTCAACATGTAATACTTGAATATTTAAAACCCACAAGAGTGTACACAACGATTTCAATACATTTTACCATCGAAGCATTACATTTAGTAAGTTAAAAAGTGATCTTATTATACATTTTTCCTTCCGCATTTATTTGCAATATGGATTTTCTATATTTTTTTTTAATTTAATTTTTTTATTGGTGAAAATAATTTTAATTTTTTGGTAGATCAAAGAAGGTGGAGCGAAGAAGATTGGTGGATCAAAGAAGTTTCGTATGCAGTTAAGGGAAAACTGATAGGAATAGCAAAAATTAAGGTTGAAGATTATGGTAGTCATCCATTTTTAAAAGAAAGTAATATCCAGTTTGACCACAAGAAATTCTCAAAGAGAACCTATAGTTATGGAGAAAGAATGACCACAAAATATAATCAATTTTTTTTTGCGATATTTCAGTAAATTGTTGTAATTGCAACACATCTTTGATTTGTATGCTTTAATAATTTCGTTCTACTCATTATAAAATGTTTTTATATGGCATTTTGATTTTATGTCAATAATATTTTGTAAATTTATAAATACTATGAACAAGGAAAACAAATTGATTTTCAGTTTGTATGCTTTGGTTCTTTCGCGTACTGTATAATAACACCAAAGTTTTCAAAATTATTCATCTCGCTCATTTGAGGATTTTTAAAAATAACTATACATTTTTTTTTTTGTTAATTTAAAAAAAAAAAAAAACATTTACATTGTTATATGGTAACCCTGGTTAATTAAACTTTGCTATTATGCCATAATTGAACTAGAAAAACAAATTAATTTTCAGTTTGTATGCTTTGGTTCTTTCACGTACTGTATAATACTGTATATACTGTATCTCGCGCATTTGAGGATTTTTAAAAATAACTATATATTTTTTTTGTTGTTAATTTTGAAAAAAAAAACATTTAAATTGTTTTAGGGTAACCCTGGTTAATTAAACTTTGCTATTATGCTTTTTATACTTAAAGGAGGGCTTTTGGGAGTAGGTCAGATCTACAACCGACTATTATCCACTCGACTGAGAGAGATAGAGGATCTATGATAACGCCATAGTGATTCAGGCTCGTGGTGTGCAGCTGAGCCGTAATAGGAACTACATTTTACCAATGGCGAACTTCCGTAGAACAGGGAGCACTGGGCCGTTTAATTTGTTATTCGGACTGGTGAAATGTCAGTCTTTATAAAAGGTTACAAGATAGAGACAGAGACAAGGTCCGGAGTTTAATTTGAAAAACTGGACGTTTGGGACTTTATATGACTATTAGACGATTGTGGTGTTTCTAGGCGAACTCTTGCGCGGATAATAATAGAACGGTGTATGGATTAATAGAACAGTGTATGGATCATCGCGGTCAGTCTTGCTGCTTTAAAATACCTGGAATTCGATACAATTATGGTTAGGTGCGTAGGTGACCGTAGGCTCAGATTCCGTCGGGAGCCCTATACTGACGGATGACCTGATTCCGCTAGTGGGGATGTTTGGTGTGATAGAGGACTTTTTCGATAGGAAAGCAAGAGATATGTCAAACTCTATGGCCGTTGCCTAATCCGAGAAGAACGAAAACTTTTGTTGTTGATGGTTATAGGAATTCACACGGGCCACTCGATTGGGACTGAAAGCGTTAACGTCTATTTCCAATTACCCTTTTAACGGACATACATTTTCCGCCAAAGCGATTTTGGCTGATTTTTTGCACATATACTTTTCAAAGATATTCACACATTATACTAAAAGTTTGACTCTGTTTTCATCTCGGAAAGCTATGCTGCCATATACAATTTTTGCATATGAGGCACCATATTAAAATAATTGTTTTCTTAATGAAACACTTCTTCCTAATAAATAGGCATTTTCTACTGCATTACCTTTTGTTAAGGACAATTGCTAGTTTAGCGATAAACTCCGATTAAACAGTGAAAATTTGGAAAAATAAGAAAAACCGCTAAATAACGAGATAAATCTACAGTTTTGTGAATCAAATATGTACCGCAAATAAGAATACAGGGGTTGTCTTTAAATTTAAACAGAAAGGAGTCAGATTAACTGCATTTTACATTAACAGGCGTCAAACTTTAAAGTAATTTTGTGGAAAAACTGTGTCATTGATCGAAAAATAAAGTATGCCATTTAAATCAGCGTAACTTAGATATATAGAATAAGTGGTCATAACCTTATTAATTTTTAAAAGTTATGATTTTGTTCTCCTGTGTTATTGAACACTCATTTGCCTCATTTATGATCAATTTATAATACCCCGCCTGGAGCTGGGCGTGCCAGTTAGAGGGTTAACAAGTAATTATTTCACTATTATCAATTGTGCTTTAATGTGCTAAAATATATTTACACTCATACTTACTGTACGCTTTTCCATATATTTCAATTTAAGTTCTGTTACTTTTTCTCGCGTACCTTCAAAATTTTCGCGGGTCTATAAAAAAAAAAAACAATACAATGAATTATTTAGGTACATTACAAATACTTCGCTTTAAAATCTTCACTCTCACCTTTTGAACTTTATGCCTTAAATCTTGTAAATAATCTTTATTATCTTCAGCCTGCTCATGAGCCGTATGATAGAAGACTAACCAACTTGATATAAATGCTAACAATATTTCAACAAATTCAAATTTGATGCGTTCTTGGACTTCTTGTATACGCAGGACATAGCTTAATGATTCTTGGACATATTCACGTTCATGCATGCCTAAACTGGCATCCGCCTGCAAAGAGAACAAAATAAAATTTAGATAATTAAATTTTTATTATTTTAGAAGTTTCAATTAAACGTTAACTTTTTTTTTTTCAAAAACAAAACAATTTTAATTGAAGTTCATCTAAAAAACAACACACACACACACACACACACACCCACAGGATATTTCATTATAATTTATGAAATTATTATTGTATGTTGCAAAGTTAAAAACAAAATTGAACATTAAATTAGAAAGTACACTGAGAAAACAAATTTAAAACTAATTTTATACTCCAAATTTACAGACTGATGAGAAAATTTAATACCGGGTCCGCCAAATAACTTTTTTTTGAAAATGCTATAAAAAAAAACTACTGAATATTTTCTCAAATTTCTTTTTTTATTTGAAAGTACAATCATTTCGGTTCATAATGGAAAATAATTTAATTTAAATGGCTGCCTCGGCTGGCCATGCAGTAGCCTACACGATCGGTCAAATTTTTAAGCACATTATTGAATTATCGATTGTGTGCAGCTGTATTTCACCAATGGCTTCACGAATATTGTCCTTTAAAGCGTCAATTGTCTCTGGCTTGTTGGCGTAACACTTATCTTTGACGGCACTCCACAAATAATAGTCCAACGGTGTCAAATCGCATCTCCGAGGTGGCCAAACGACATCAGCTCTGCGGCTGATTTGAATTTTCGCACACATTCTGCAACATTACCATGATTTTCAAAGTAATGTCGCAATATTTCCCAGCGTTGTTCAAGCGTATACACAACCATATTCGTTCAGCGGAAGGATAAAACTAATTACAGTACTTTTCGTTTACAGTCACATCGCTTATAGTCCATTTAGCGATATAGTCCATTTTTACACTTTTACTGTCATCTAAAATCAAATTGCATACAAAATATTTAGGATATAGTCCATTCACGATATAATCACATTTGGCTTATATGCCACTAAACTCTGGCTACTAAAATTAAATTTATATGCAAATAATTTAAGTTATAGTCACAATACAGAAAATTTCTAATATAATTGTGAAATCTTGAATTTTTTTTCGGTTTAAAATTATTTAAAAATTTAAGAGGCTAAAACGAAAATTGGAACAAGGAAACTGAGCTGAATCGTTTCAAACATCGTTTTTATATTCCAAATTTTCCACCTGTTATAATAATAAATAAATTGCATATAGTCACATTTTATGATGACTATATCACAATTTATTTATAGGCAACAAAATGGCATATAAAAAAACTAGCGATATAGTCACATTAGCGATATAGTCCACAACTTGTGTGCAACTAAGAGATGTGACTATAAGCGAAAAGTACTGTATCTGTCAAATCAGACATGAGCTAAGTGTTACCATTCACGAAATAAGCACTAGTTGAAAAAAAAAACGTTAGATGGCGGAGCCTTTATAAAAAAACTATTTTAATATTTTTTCTCCCAAAAAATATAATTACAAATCTATTAATTTCTGTGTTTCACTTTAAAATGATTCTTATTTTCTTTAAGTGTATAATTTTTTTTATGAGTTGTATGCTTTTTGTATTGGTCATTATTAGGGCAAGGAAATTTTTCAGTAAAGATTCTAAAATATGCGCTTAAAATATGCGTTTTAATCGAAATATGCACAGAAAATAAAATAATATGCACTAAAATTCCAAAAATATACACCAAATTAATAAAAAAATAAGCAAGTGCAATTTTTGGTTTTTTAAAAATCTATTTATTAATCGAGCTTGCTTGCTGCTTTAAAAATTAAATCCAATAAAGGGTCCGCCAAATAACCTTTTTTTTTTTGAACTCCTGAACCAATTGGACTTTGTATGGCGTCATACCAAGGTCTTTATGCAAAATTCGTCTCAATGAAGTCTCCGAAATGTTCAATTGTTGAGAACGACGGTGAATTGATGTTGATGGCGCTTCACGCACACTTTCTGCCACAGCAGCAATATTATCGGGTGTACGCACTGGTTTTGGCTTTTCACGCTTTGGTTTATCGATGAGGATGCCAGTTTCTTTCACTTTTTTCACAAGATAACGAGCATACAGACCATATTCGTTCAGCGGAAGGATAAAACTAATTATCTGTCAAATCAGACATGAGCTAAGTGTTACCATTCACGAAATAAGCACTAGTTGTAAAAAAAAACGTTAGATGGCGGACCCTTATAAATGTCTAACAAATGAAAACTAGATGCTATCTATGTTCAGGGTTACAAATGTTTTCTAAGAATTATTTTTAATTAAAGCTGAATTTTAATTTTTACAAAATTTGCAAGTAAATTGCAAATATGCAAAATATGCAACAAAAATGCCAACATTTAGCATAAAATATGCATTTATAGCAAAATATGCAAAAATATTTATTTATAGCAAACTATGCAAAAATATGCAAATTTTCTATTTTGTTGCAAATGCTTTGATTCGGAAAAGTATTTGCTCAAAATCGATGTTGGGGGCTACTGACAACAAACATGCATTTGCATGAAATTCCTTGCCCTGGTCATTATCATTTACTTTCGTCATCATATGTAGAACACTTAAACCAAAAATAGAAACAATACGAGTCTGTATAAGTGAGCTGGAAAAAAACATAACTGACCTTTGTTGGGTTTTTATGGTCATAATAATACATTGACATTTTACTCCAAAAAAAAAAAATGGAGAAAAAATAGAAAAAAAAGATCATTGTTAACGGAAACATTTTTGTGAATGACAGTTACAAACAATATATAGAAAATGACAGTAAATTTGACCTTTTCAACTCTTTTATTTGAATTTTAAATTAATCAGTTTGACATTTCGTTAGTAACGCATCGATATATAGGTCTAAGATCCCATATAAAGTATATATCATTATCTAAAATACAAAGGGCGTCACTACAAAAAAAATTTTTAAATTAACTTTTTGGTTGATTATGATGTATTCAAAAAAAAAAAAAAAATCCGCAAAGTCAGCAACATTTTTGCTGGGAGGATACTTGCAGAAAAATAGCTAATATCAGCAAAACATTTGCTTAAATCAGCAAAATTTTTGCTGAATTTATTTTACTTTTGTTGATATTAGCAATTTTTCTCGAAGCAAAAATGATGCTGCATTTTTTTTTTGAGTGTAGATAACGAAAATACCGATTTTATTAACGAATATCAAAAGACCGTAACTGCAATTTCAATATATTCGTTACCCAAAAAGTCGTGTAGTGCTGCCTTTTATGTAATTATTTATATTGTTTTTTTGTTTAAAAAATTTAATTTTATATTATTTTTTCGAAATAAATTAAAAAAATGTATAAATTTTTCTCGAAATGCGTCTTGTTTTTAAAATGCTTACAATAAATAGATCAAAATACATAAGTTAACTAAAAAAAATTTAAATTACTGCTGAAAAGCAATAGTTCTTATCTAAAACTTTTGTTTTTTTGTATTGTAGTTACAACTTTTTGGTTTCAGAAAAATCGAGTACAAAAGGCCGTAACTAACTACTTACTTAAAAACTATTATTTTGCCATGATTTTTGCTCAGAAACAAATCCGATTTTGTTTCTTAAGCATAATTCTAAAATTGAAATACTAAGCTTTAAGTAGTTTTTTATTTATAATGTTTTTTGTCGCCCTTTTAAAAAATTAAAAAGTGTAGTTACGGCCTTTTGAATTTTATGAGAAGAAATATTCTTGATAATTATTCAAGCTGATTCAGCGATGTTCGTTGAAATGGCCATCACGCCTCGAAGACGCAATCGGAACTGCTCATATTTACCTAGATTGATTGAAAATTTCACAAAAAGTTTGGTATTGAAAATTATCAAAATCGTTCCAGCGGTTCAAAACTTATGAGCAGTGACAGGAAATTAATGTACTAAAAAAGTTTATTTAAGGCGCCTATAATATGTATAAAAAATCTTAAAATGTGCACTTAAATTTGTTTTTTTAATTTTATTAAAACAAAAATATTAACACAAAACATAACGGGCATATTAGACAGGCTCTTCATTATATACATAAGTAGGTAACGTGTTAAAATTTAAGGTCGATCACCCTTAGAAATATGGGAATAGGAAAAAAACTGAGAAATACAAAGTTTTTGGGCCAGTCAAATAATATTTAGAGGAGCCTCAAAGCGGCTGAAATATTGAAAGAATAACGATTTTTTACCTTTGTCAACGAAATTTGTTTAAAGTAAAATGAAACATATTTTAACATGAGTAAATTTCAAAAAAAAGGTAATTTGAATTTTTGTTTCAAAAATATGAAATAATGAGTTTAATTATTTTAATGACGTCTTTTGAAAAAAAATGGAAATGCTTAAACTTTATTATTTTTACTAAATATACAACGAATTTAATACAAATTTCTGTGTTTGTACACGAAATTAAACAATTAAATCTGAAAATGTACTCAATTTCGTCAAATACTTGGTGTTTGGTCAAATTTGGCCGAACGCCGAAGTTGGCAGAACATAACTTTTTGGCCGAACTCTTTAGTGGAAGCTTAATACTCGGTCGATCTATTAATAACTTCTAAAATAACACAAAAAAAAAAAAAATAAAATTTGGCGAATTTCTTTTATTACACTATTTCCGCCGCCGCCAGTTTTATTGAAAATTGTTCTAAATGGAGAAATCGGTGTTTGGTCAAATTTGGCAGAACGCCGAACTTGGCAGAACATCACTTTTTGGCCGAACTCTTTAGCCGAAAACTCGGTCGGACACTATTAATTTCTAAAATATCACAAAAAAAAAAATTGGCGATTTTCTTTCATTACACTATCCCCCCCCCCCCCCCCCACGCCGCCATAAAAAAAATAAAATAAATTGGTTTTACCATTTTTTTTATACCTTCCACCGTATATATGTTCCAAATGAAACAAACAAAAAATAATGGAAAAAAAACATTACAGAGGTGTACACATTTTTTGTGAGGTGAAAAACTTTTTGCATATAAAAAATATTTTTGTGGGGAAAAAATTTTTTAGGTGAAAAACCGTTTTTAAGGTCAAAAAAAAATTGTTTGTAGTAAAAAAAAATTTGTGGTGTTTTTAAAATAGTATTCACCTCTTAGCGTCTGGTGGAAAAGTATAATGTGTATTTTATACACCAGACGCTACTATGAAATTGTACTAGTATTCTAGTGTATTTATTATCACCAATTTTTATGGGAAACTTAGAGGTACTTTTATATTTTTCACTCACAACTTTTGAATCGCTGTACCGATTTTCTTTATTTTCAATACTAAACTTTTCGGGAGCATGTAGATCAATCTAGGTAAAAATGAGCTATTGCGATTTCGAGCCGTGATCGCCATTTTAACTGACAGACAGACAGAGATACAAACAGACGGACATAGCTAAATCGGCTTATAATTCAATAAAGATCAAGAATGTATATACTTTATGGGGTCTTAGTCCTATATTTCGCTGCGTTACAAACGGAGTGAGAAACTTATAAATAATCTAAACATAAACATATGGTGTAGGGTATAGAAATCACCAGTATTAAAAAAAAATCGATAAAAAACACTAAATTAAAAAGAACAAATTGCCAAAAATAAAATAATCGAAATATATCCAAAAATTATATCTTAAAAAATATATCCAAAAATTATATCTTAAAAAATATATCCAAAAATGCCAAAAAAATTTACGAAATTTAAAAACTTCAATAAAATAAAAAAACAAGAACATGCATTAAATTTGGTTTTACCAAATGTTTTCTTTACAAACTCCACAATTCCTTACAAATGAAACAACAACAAAAATATTTCTTTACAAACTCCACAATTCCTTACAAATGAAACAACAACAAAAATATTAAACAAAAAAAAATATGTTAGATGATGATGATGATGTTCATTAATCTAGGTGAAAGTGAGCAGGCCCGCTTACGGTTTCGCACTGTTAACACCATTTCAAAGCAGAGACAGGCAGTCATTGCTAAATCAAGAATATATGTGCTTTATTAGGTATCAGACCTACACACAGAGAAATAAAGTACGAACCGAATTGCACAGTGCCATTTGATGGTAATAACCAATGAATTTGGTTGGTACAAGCATGAATGGTTTCTGAATATTTTAGGTGTTGCAACTAAAATGCAGTTGTATTTAATGAACTTTTTTGGGAAAACCAATATTTAGGTATAGAAACCTGCGTTAGAAACGGAATGACAAACTGATATATACCCTCTGGAGGGTATAAAAATGACAAAAATAGAAAATTTTTTTCAAGATATCTACGTTTTAAATTTTATTCAGATGATTTTGGCAATTTTAGCGTTTATTTTTTTCTTTTGCATTTTTTTTTTTTTTGTTAATTTTACCTATTTTTTTTCAATATTGGCGTATTTTTTCAATTCTGTAGATTTTTTTAAATATATTATTTTTCTTTCCAATTTCAGCGATTTTTTTTTAAACTTTAGCGAACTTTTTTTTTTAAATTTTGTTGATACTTTTAAATTTTGAAAATCTTTGGAGATTTTTTTCCGATTTTAATTAAAGTTTTAATATTAAAAATTTGTTTGAAAATAAAATCAATATTCAATTAAATTCTTAGAAGATATGTTTAAAATCCTAATTAAAACTGAAATCAATTAAATAATTACAAATTATTTTGATTGATACCAGGCACGTAGCTAGAAGGGGGGGCTTGGGGGCTAGAGCCCCCCCCCCCCCCCCGAAATGATTTGACAAATTTAAAAACTTAATACAATTCGTTAGAAAGTAACAATGTTATTGATAAATTTAATATTCAAATAATTATTTTTGACTTGGATCAAATAGGAAATAGTTTTATATGATTCGAATCTTAAAATTTCGTTAGAAAACATCGCCTGCAAATTGGCGGCTATCATTGTTAGAGTTGATTTTCGACAAAAAGCAATAAATAAAATCTTTTCATAAGAGATTTCGAAGTCTTTGACTTAAAATATAATCAAAAAATTGTTTGAGACAATGCAAACTAAACAGAAAAAACTAAAATTGAGTTTTAATTAAAATATTTGTTGATTCAGCAAAAGTTTAACTAAATTCGGTCGTGTTGATGCAATTGTAGTAACAACTAAAATAATTTGTATCTATTTAATTAATATTATTTTCAATTACATATAGTTTTATTCACATCTATTAAAAATTTAATTGAATATTGTTTACTATTGGGAAAAATTAGACCATTTGAAAAATCACAAAAATTGAAAAAAAAAATTGCCAAAACAATCCTCAAAATTGCAGAAATTTAAAAAACTCCCAAAATAAACGCCAAAATTAAAAAAAAAAAAATTTGAAAAAATGACCAAAATTAAAGAAACGCGAATTTTCAACTTTAAAACGATTTTTTTAATTTTGGCGACTTTTTAAAATTTTTGCATTTGTTTCAATGTTGTTCAACGTTATAAAAACTGAGAATTTTTTTTTATACCAAATTCATTTTCAATTAAACAGTTAATTGAAAGTAAGTTTGAAATCGAACAAAAGTTTAATTGAATTTTTTTTTGACAATGATTTTTTCTGTGTATTTTGACATAATCTAATATTTTTTTCAATCTAAAACTCTAAATTTAGTTTCAACGTTTTTTTCGTCTTTGTTATTCAATGGTGTAAGTTAATAAATACCACAAAATCTTCATTTATATTTTTTTATTTTTGAATATAATAAAATTTCCAAATGCTATGGAATTTGTTACAAATTATAAAGTTGTAAACCTTTTGCAAGTGGCTAAAGTCTAAAAGGATTAATAGATATTTTGGATTTTCAGGAAGTTTTAAAATCAAAAACCGGACACAACTATAGCTTATTTTGTATATTTCAGTATCAGTTCACATATAAATTTATACCGCTGTATAAAATCGTATTAAATTGTATCGCGTCATTATTCGGATGTTATTTAATCTGATATTATCAAATTAAAACTAAACTAATGCAAATATAATTATTATGCCCATTTCTCGGATAAAACTTTATTAAGACTCATATTAAATTTCGTATGATTATATAAAGCATCATATTAATTTTAATCGGGTTATTAGAAGTTGAAACTTTTTTACTTTTTTACATTTATCAAGTTTTAGCTACCGTAGACGTATATTAGCACATAAAAATATAAAGTAACGCAATTTTATTTTTCGCGGTTTTCAAAAAGTTTTTCGCATAATCCTTTTTTTATTTAATTAAACTAAAAATTAATATTTAGCTAAAAATTTAACGTAATTAGACAATAACGATGCATATCCAACTTAAAGTACACAAACATTTTCAAATTTGTGATCAAACAGATTAAAGCGCTGTTTCGCAATATAGATATCAAAATTCGCAAAATAATGAACACAATAAGTAATAAATGAAAAAATGCATTTTAAGGAAATGCACTTTATGCGGAAGGTTTTTGTTTCAAAATGAAATCAGAAAGCTATTTCTATTATTAATACATGATTGCCCATTACGTGTAGGTAAAAATTTAGCAAAAATTTAGCAAACAAAAGAAAAAGCTGTTACTTTAGTGTGCAAAAAAAATATATAATAAAAAAAAAAAAAATCGAAAAGCCCCCCCTCCCCCCGAAACAAATTCCTAGCTACGTGCCTGATTGATACTACCATTTACTTAATACGATCGAATTCAATTAAACGTTTAATTGAATTAACAAATATTTTAATTAAAACTAGATTTTAGTTTTTTTTTTTTTTGTGTATGTAAATTAGATTTTTAATCAAAATAATCTCTGCTAATTTACGCAACACTTCATTGAAGTATTATTGAAAATAACTCCCTAAATAAAATGAATTTTTTGGCCGTATTTTTTTATTTTTTTTGTTTATTTTAAACACAAATGTCATCGTCATTATATTACGACTTCGATTATGCCATACAATTTTAATAACAAACATCAGCCCCCAAAAAGTATGCTACAGATTTATACCAATAACAACACTTAAATATATACTACATTTTTTTACATTAAAACTTTCTATGCAGTATGTTGTAAGAATTTTTCGTTTTGAATACTGTTTTTAATTATTATTTTTATTTTTTAATGCTAAAAATCTTACCATTAAATTTTTTATAAAATGACAACATGTCTGCTATGAAATTATTCTATTTCAAGGCAAAGGGGTGAAAGAATTGAAAAATTTTTAATCCGTTTAGAACAAAAAAATAAAGCAAATTGATAAATTCAATTAATTAAAAAAAAAAAAACGGTGGTTGATTTGGTTTAGTTTTTCATACATTTTTTTTTTTTTTTTTTTATAAAAACAATAATTAGGAATTAAGTTAAAAAGTACACGTACTCTTCGTAAATGTTGACATAAGGTTAGTTTTTTCCACAAGAAACACAATAGAGTTTAAATATTCGATGGTAATATAATTATGTAGAATTATTTTATGAAGACTTTTCAATAGTTTTTAAGTATATATGACAAATATTTTAACTTTTTTTCGTCACAAAAAATGCGTCACGAAACTTTCACTTTTGGTATTACAAAACACCAGCAAAAATAGAATTCACCTGAGAATCTTTTTAGAATTCTTCTTTAAAATTTTTGCAATATTTATAATATTTTTAAATAATAAATTTATATTTTTCTGTCTTTTAATTGTTTTTATTCGTTGTTTTAATATTGGTAAAAAAAAATTCACTAATTATAAATCAACACCACAATTGTAAAAATTCGCTTTCGGAAAACTCTAAATTTTTCTGACATTTACTCTACACTTATCTACACTCGCGTACATACTATACACGCTTACCTACTAGAAGTAGATACACAAGAGTTAAGAATCGTTACACCAAAAAGTACAAAAAAAAAATAAAATAAAACGAAACATGAAATAAGTACGTTTGAAAAAAATGATGATGAAGTAGAAAACGATGACAACAAGAATACTATTTTGGCACAAGTGTATCAAAAAACAACAACTGAAAAAAAGATGATAGGTCTAAGGGAGGTTAACAAAATTTACACTAACTGCCAGCCATTCTGCTTTACAGATTACAGTGCACAGTGGGATAAATTGAAATCATTTTAGAATTTTCAATTTAAGCCAATTCCTATTGTTTTGTTGCATTACTTGTAAAATTAGGAAAGACTTAAGACCAAAGTATTGAAGTGAAGCACATAATTCGTTTATGAAACGTTATATGAGTTAACCCATTTTGCACTGTCGTTGATTTTAAACAACAAACTTTTAAGGCTTGATAATTTTGGATAGGAGATAGATATAATAACGCAATAAAAAATCATGTAATTATTTGAGGTCTTAATGAAGCAAAGAAATAAAAGAAATTTAATAACTATTGTTCCAGGGTTGCCATATAATTAATAAAAAAATGCAGTTTTTGATATATTTTTATGAATTTTTTTTTCCCCATTGCACTTAACCCCACCGAAGTAAAATAATAAATCAGGCCTATGAAAAAAAAAAGCTTCAATAAATTCGTCAACTCTACATCAGGTGTCGATTAACAACTGTTCTACACACAGAGAAATAAAGGGCCAACTGAATTGAAAAGTTTATAAAATTGGTAACAACTTATAAATTCAGTAAATACAACGATATTTACATTCGATTTCTGAAAGTGTTGGGTATTGCAACTTAAATTCTGTTGAATTAAACGAACTTTGTTGTGAAAACTAATATAAAGTTGTGCCAACTGTCTGAATTTCGTAATAACCGAATTGTAGTCGTAGTAACAGAATTTCAGTTGGCAAATAGCTAAATTTTTTTCTATGTGTAAGACTTATCATCTCGCGCAATTACAATGTTGCTATGTTTGAAGCCCTTCATCTTTCACCACCTTTCATCTCTCCACTATCCCCTTTCCAAAGAAAGCAACACATTAATTAATAGGAAGAATTTCCTGAGTGTTGCTTCTCTTTAAAAACAAAAAAAAAAAACACATTTTTTACAGGAGAGGCAAAAAACTGATTTATACCCAAATTCTTAAAGTATGAATCAATCTACACTCAAAAAAGTTGTACAGTTGTTTGTGTAGTAATCAGTAGTAGTTGTTGTTAACTGTAATTACAGTTGCTTTTCTATGAAATAATACAAATAAACTATTTAGACAGTTATTTAAAAAACAACTGAAGAAAACTACAGTATTTTTTTTAACAGTTGGTTTAGTATTTTTGTAAACAACTACCAAAACAATAATTTTGCACTAATAGCCTAATTTTGTTAGTTATTTGAGGTCTTAAAGAAGCAAATAAATAAAAGAAATTTAATAACTATTGTTCCAGGGCTGTCATATAATTAATAAAAAATACAATTTTTAAAATATTTTTATGAAAAATATTATATTAAATATTCAGGCCTATCGTGAATAAAAAGGGAAATGTTTGTTTCCATGTAATTTTCATTCCCTCTCAAGTGAAAATTGGTATCGTGAATTTCCCCTGAAACTGTATTATGTTATTCACGAGTTAATGATAAGACAAGACGAACAAATTTCGAGGGAACTTTTATTCACGATTGGAATTAAGTGAAAAGGGAAAACAATTCGAGGGAAAAAATATATTAACAATAGATGTGATTATTTTTATGAAATTTATAGAAAGAAGATCGGTGTTACAAATGTTCCCAGCCAGAAAAATACGAACGGCAAAGCATTGGCCCAGTGCTTTCAACGGTGGTATGAGCGTTGGCAGAGCGTTGGATATCTGAAGATTTAAGTACTTTGCCAACCCCAAAATGATAACACCGGGCAGGGCTTGGCCGTTTCTTTTTTAAAACGTTGGCAAAGCACTGGCAAAAAGCGCTTTGCCAGTCCCAAAACCAAAAACGACCAATAAAGTCCTACTTAGTAATTCACTTCAGTAAAGAGTTGTATTGTTTCTTATTGAATGATTTTGGTAATTTGAACAGAAATAACAATAGGCTTGCTTCAGCTAAGTTAATTACAAAAAAAACTGAATATTTTTCTTATCAAATTATTTTTGTGATAAGTTAACACGATTTTTTACTACAATTTTACTAAAGAATGCAATTTAAAAATAAATTCCTTAAGTAAAATTTTAGTACAAAAACTATACTTTGTGCTGACTATAATAGGAGCCCTTAATATTCTTAACTTTAAATCATAAATTGTAATTTAGTTTTGAATTTTTCCACTCTTGTTGTGAACAAGGGATGTGCCACTGTTTTTATTAAGTTAACGGTTGTAAGTTTTGTAAATAAGTACTGGCAATGCACTTTGTGCCAATGTTGGGAAAGCGTTCTAAGTCAGTACTGTGCCAGTGCTTTTTTATTTTTACGGTTGTAAATTTTGTAAATCAAGTACTGGCAAAGTACTTTTTACGAACGTTGGCAGAGCATTCTAAGAAAGAGCTGTGCCAGTGCTTTTATTATTTTTACTGTTGTAAAGTTTGTTAATTAAGCACTGGCAAAGCACTTTTTACTAACTTTGACAGAGCGTTGTAAATCAGTGCTTTGACAGCACTTTATTTGTTGGATCATTGGCAAATAGTGCTATGCCAGTGCTTGATTTTTCAGACCATTGGCAATTTCTGGCTGGGTTATTTCAATACCTTATATTCAATACCCTCTATGAAGCAAAACACATTTTTTTAAAGGAGAGGCAAACAACTAATTTATGCCCAAACTCTTAAAGTATGAATCAATCTTCACTCAAAAAAGTTTTACAGTTACTACATAACAGTTGTTTGTGTAGTAATCAGTAGTAGTTGTTCGTAACAGTAATTACAATTGTTTTTCTAAGAAATAATACAAAACAATTATTTTTACAATTATTTAACAACTGAAGAAAACCACAGTATTTTTTTTAATAGTTGTTTTAGTATTTTTCTAAACAACTACCAATACAGTAATTTTGCAGTAATACGCTAATTTTTGTTAGTTATTTAAAAATATAAGATTATATCGAGTTTTGAAAAATTCTCATTTAGTTTATATTTGTTTTTATTAATATGTTCAGAGTTTGCAAATAATAATTACAAAATTTTATTGTATCTCCAATGCATTAAAACGCCATAACTGGAGTACCGTATGGAATTTTGACTTAGCATTTTAAGTAGGATGTAGGAAATACAAAATTTATATTTCTTTATTAAAAAACATTTTTAAAATGCCGAAAAAATAACTATTAAAAAACAGTAGTTTGATATAATTTTTACAGTTTTAATTTATTTTGAAAAAACTGTATAAAATGACACCGTTTTTTAATACTGTTTTGAAAATTCAGTTCCATTAAATGGCACAAAAGACCCTTGGCGAAAAAAACTCGAAAGTTTAGAAATCGGAAAATTTTGGCTTCACTTGGAAACCACCATACAACTTTTCACTATGCCGCGGTATGAAAATTAATTTTTTAGTGAGTGTATCTCCCAAGTCTAGTGATTCCATTTTGTAAAGGTTTATATCTGAAAGATAAAAACTATGAGTAAACAAATTAAACGAATAAATAAACTCTTGTCAGTTTCAAATAACTTTTTTAATTTTTCATCTTTTAAACGGCCACCAATTCTTTAGGTGAAAACTTTTAAACGATAAATCAATCAATTCAAAAAACCTTGGAAAATGAGAGGCATATAAACTTTATGGGTTCTTAAACTCATATTTCGATGCTTTGCAAACGAAATGACAACCTAATATATAAATTTATTAAATAAAAACTTGCATTTACTTAGTGAAATGTTAAATTTGAATACTTTAAGTGCAACTTCATTGCTTTTATAAAAACAGTCAAAAGTATTGTGTAGAAATTTCTTTCAGCGTAGAAACTAAGCTACAAATGTGATTAATTTAATTACAATTTAATAAGCCAATAAATTATAATTAAATTATTTACAAATATTTTAAATTTGCTCCACTGTGCATCTGGACTATAACTGTATGAAATTTCACAGCAATCCAAAATGCCATTCACAATTAAGTGCATTCTTTCCAAAAGATTTTTTTTTTCGTCAGCCCACCGTGCAGTGTGTTATGTATATGTAATACTATAATTTATACATACACTCGTACAAATACTTATTGCATTCGGTACTCATGTTGGGGTCGGTCGTTATATTAAATAATGTTGTAACAACATGGAAAAATACAGCAACAAAAACTTGACAACTATAACACCAAACACTAAAAGAGAGAAAAGTTTGTAAGCTCCCGCTCTCTTTTAGTTAATCTCATTAATACACAAATTTTTAAATTATAATGCCTAATTTTAGGCGGATAACAAAATTCCAAATATTGCCTAATTTTTGGTGCTATTTTTTTTATTTGTTTATTAAAATTATAATTTTTTTTATTTCTTTTAACTAATTAATTTTTTTTGCTAATTACGCATTATTTTCTTTTTTTAAACATCGTAAACATTTTAGATCATGCGTGCTGGTTTGTTAAGTATAAACAATGTGTTACGAATATTAGCAAAACAAACTAAAGAAAAATAAGAAGAAAGAAATCACAAAAAAGAATAAATCTATTTAATGTTATTTAACACAGGGTTGTTATATTTCGTTTGATATAATTCTAGAGTTATTTAAAAATTAACCCTCAATCGATATAAAAATATGGAACATATTATTTTAAAGTTCCGTTAAAATTTATATGCAGGCACAGTAACTTCATGCATTTATTAATTAAATTCCAGGCCTTAAGATACTGAACAACAAATTTTATATAAATACGTTGAAGTCGGTTATAACGAACTTTTTTTTTATAACGAACGACTTTTCTGATCCTAAAGCATTTACTAACATATTTCATACAAAATAATACAGTTATAACAAATTTTTTATATAACGAATTAATTTTTTGGACCCTTATACGAGTTTTCATATATATTTATACGTTTATAACAAATACATAAAAAAAAATCAAGATTCTAAAATGAAAATTCTGCTGCAAATCTTAAAAATTTTAGCTTTTTAATTACAAATTTTCTAAAAACTATATGAAACGTAATTTAAGGGAAGAATTGTTTTAGAATTACTAAAAAAAATTGTTAAATTAGGTGAATTTAAGAAAAAATCCTGAAATTTTAATAATTATTTGGAAAATGTTTACGTCGCTTATAGCTAACTAAATCGTCCGGTCCCCGCAATTTCGTTATAACCGTACTCCACTGTATTCAGCAAAATGTTCTACCAAATTATAGCAGTTATTTAAAATATGGTATTGCATATTTCTAGGTTTGAAATTTAATTAATAAATGCATGAAGTTGCTGTCCTTGCTGATATGTAAAACAGCAATATTTTTAGTAAAACTGCCTTAATTTCTATAGCCAATAGCAGCAATAATATTAATTTGCTGTTAAGGATTTTAAAATATAAAATACACTGAGAAAATGTTCTGCATGATATCAATCAAATTTTGCATTAGATTTGTGAAGTTCCACTGGAACTCGTCCATTGAATAATTGAATTAAAATTTAAAAAAGTAAGATTTCCTAAGATTTTCTTTTTACGACAGGTAGAAAATTTCCGAATTCGGCAATTTTTTTTCGATTTTTTTATTTAAAATTATTTTATAAAAATTATTAATTTTCTAATTTCGAATGCAGAATTCTTAATCCGATTGTAATAAACGAAAAATAGCAAATATAATTTTAAAATTCCTTTTTTTGCGTCTCTTTAGCACTATATATGATGCTTTTCGATGACACAAAAAGCGAAAATTTTACTCGTGGTGCCAAATCGTAAAAAAGGACTAAGTTGTTGTTTTTGTAATATTTCGTTTATGCATTTAGTGCTTTTTAAACATTTTTTGTTAGTATTCCCAAATTGTAGAAAAAAATTTTTTAGTCCTAAAAAACTAACCAAAATCGTATATTTTTGACAAGAAATGTTTACTTTATGGCTCTTTTCAGTATGAAACCTTATAAGTTGCTTAATTTTAGTGGATATTATCAACTTATTAACAACTTTTTTCTAAGTTTTTAAATTGAGGTAAAAAAAATTTTTTCAAAGTAAAAAAAAAAAAAAAAAAATTTTAAGGTGCAAAACTATTTTATGGGTCGATTATCGATAGCAAGTGAACCTAAGTGGCGTTGCCAGGTGCCAAAAACATATTACGTATGGCAACTGCCAACTTACGGCTGTCAATTTCAGTTGACAAATAGAGGTTATTTTGGCAACTGCTAATTTCTGGTTGTTGTAGTTCTTGGAACAAGTGGAGTTTAGTGGCATAGCCCAGGTTTTTGGTTTTTTTTACCCTAAGTAGTACGTTCTGAAACACGAAACTTAAAAAATTAAGCAGTTAAAAATTCAAAAATGCACCGAGAGAATTCTCTTCACAATCTCATTGAAGTTTTGCATTACATCTATGAAATGGTACTGGAACTCATCATTTTAAACTTTTTATTAAATTAATGCAGTTTTTCATAAAATTTTATGAAAAATTTCATGTTATTTATTAAACATTTCATGCGACTAATGAAAAAGTTTCAATAAAAATAATTTCATTAAAACTATGAAGCTCATTCATAAATTTAAAAAAAAAAATCGTTTACATTGTGAAGAAAATTTTATCAGTTTAGTGAAAAATTCGCTCTGTGTAACAATACCTTGTATACTTCTTTTTTTTATCAGTCTTAAAAAAACTCTATTTAAACATTTTAAAATTTGATTATTTTTTAAATTACTAGAATTTAGTTTAATGCTTATTTTCTAATATTTATTAAAAAAAAAAACTTTAGGGGGTTCCCCCTTTAAAATTCGGCTATTTTTAAATTTTTTCTTTATACTGTGAAAATTTTGACGAAAAATTTGCAGACATAAAAAAGTTACAGCTTGTTTGTTAAACAAACTCCTTGCGCTATATTTTATTTTTTATTAAAAAAATTCGATACTTTGTCAACATAAATAAAATTTTTTATTTCATTTCTTCATTTCAAATACTCAAAGTTATTCAGATATAAAATCCACTTTAGCCTATAATCAAAAATGTTCCACAAATTTCCCCAAACTATTTATGTTAAAGCTTTTTGAAAGTATGGCAATTATGAATAAGGGCTTTTTCAAAAGCTCTACAGAATTTCCCGTAAAAAGCTTTGGGGAAATCTTTTGAAGCTTTTAGCAATTTTTTTACCTTTTACTGTCAACAAAAAGTTTTAAGATTAACACTTACACACAAAGCTTTTAGCCATAATTATGAAAATATTTACTGAATAAATAAATATTATGGCTTTAACAAAACCCCCTTTAAGTGTCTATAATAAGTTAGTTACTTTTTAGTTTAAGTGCTTTATTTTTTTACCAGAAATACACTTAACACCAGTGGAAATAAGAGAAGATTTAAGAAGAATGTACTATATTTCGATACCTATACAAATAAACACGTTATATACAATTACAAACACTTTAAATATACTTGGTAACCAGTCCAGGATAATAAAGATTTATATACTACTTGGTTTGTTTGGGTCGGCAAAGGTATTAGTTAAATAAATGTGGGTGTATTCTGTACTCTGTATAACAACTTATAAACGTGTGAATGGGGGATATGCATGTGATTATAGCACATAAAGTGTATTGATGTGTGGGTAAGAGAATTTAATCTTAAAGAATTTAATCATTATGGCTCAAATTTCAAAAATGTTCAAAAGAGTTTAAAATTAATGGAATATATTTTTAAAAATCCGATTCAAACACACAGAAAAATTAAGTGCCAACAGAATTAAAAGTGTATTTTGGTGGCTACAACCAATGAATTTGGTTAGTTCAACACTATTCAAATGTGATTTGTAAATATTTTTAGTGTAACAAATAGAATTCTGTTGTATCAACCGATCTCAGTCGTAGTAACTAAATTTCATGAAAAAATTTTATCTAAGTGTATTTAATGAAATCCGCAATAACTTTATTCTCCTTGTGCGCCCCGGTAGGCTAGTTGGTAGCGTGCTGGCTTATCTGTGCGGGGGTCGTGGGTTCGATTCCCACCAGAGGCACTGGTCTGTTTTCGCTACAACGCGCCGAAGGCCATAGTAGCTAGTGCTCGGTTAGGGTAATAGTATATAATTTGTAATTATATGATTATTAATTAATAAATAAAATAAATTTATTCTCGAAGGAACAATTTCAAACTAATCTTTTTTACTTCATTGTTTCAGGAATAGGCCCATTTCCCTCCAGGTCCATTTAAAAACCGCAGCAGTCTAAATTAACTCCTAACCATACATTTTTGGTACTCAAAAGAAAAGGAAATTTCCTCACGAATTTAATTCTGACCGTTATTTTAGCATTCAAAAAAAGGCATACAAAAATTAAACAAATTTAATTTAAAAATAAGGCTACAAATCACTTAAAGTCCCCTACAGTTACCAAAAATATAAAAATCTGTTTTTTTTTTTTTGTTACTTTTCTACGGATGGTAACCGATTCGATGCAAGTATCGGTAAGGGTATCGCTATTTTATTTTATTTTGGTAACGGTATTTTAGGGGTAACGTTATTGCAGCAATATCGGTAACGAGTTTTTATATGGATGGTAACCGATTCGAATCCGGGTATCGGTAAGGGTATCGTTATTTTATTTTGGTAACGGTATTTTAGAGGTAACGATATTTCAGTTATTTCGGTAACGGGTTTTTACCGTAAATGGTACTTTAGTTATTTCGGTAACGGTATTTTAAGGGTATTGATATTTTAGTTATATCGGTAACGGTATTTTAACGCTAATGGTATTTCAATTATTTCGGTAACGGTAACTTTAATTAGAATATATTTTTTTTTTATAAAACTTATATCTGAATTTCAGATTCTGTTGGTATCCCAGCAAAAACTTTCATTACCAAATAAGTGGTTATATAAAAAAATGCATACATTGAAAGAACAAAAGTTAGTAGAAATGTTTGCTAAACCTACTAAAAATTTGTTTAAAATTGTGTTGCAGAAAAAACTGCTAAAATTAGCAGATTTTTTTTTGATAAATTTTAGATAGATAAGAATAGCAAAAATAAATGTGTTGAATCTACAAATATTTAATTATATTTGAGCTACATTTTATTTAATTGAAAGTAACACATTAATCTGCTAAAATTAGCAACAGTTTTGCTAAATATTAGTACACAAAAAAACCATAAAACAAATGTGAAATTAAATCTTCTGAAATCAGCAATCATTTCTGTTTATTTTAGCAAAATATACTGTTATTTGCATTCTACTAAATTTAAGGTAAATAAAGAAAAAATGTTGTAGACATTACAGTTTTTGTTTGCTGTTTTTAGTCTAAATACTAAATATTAGGTAAAAGTTTTTAAACTTAAAATTATTAAATGTTAATACTGTTGTAACAACCTACATTTATTTACAAATGTCGAATTTTTATTGTAACAATTGAATATTTTATGTTTATGGATTCACATGCATACAACAAAATTTATTTTAGTAATAAAAAAAATTTCTGCGTCGAACTGGGCTCGAACTGGCGATCTTTCGTTTGTAAGGCAAGTACTTTACCTCTATCCTAAACCCAATTTAAATATGGTTTTTTATATTTCAACCATGAATATTTTCTAGTTTCAAATTTAAATATTTGTCTAAAAATAGATTTGTATGTACAACAGTAATTCGGTTGCTAATCTCAATATTTTATTAGCGATACCAAGCCTTTAAAAAAATATATTTTTTTAAAATTATTTTATTAATAAAAAATTCTAATGCCGCGAACTGGGCTAAAACCGGCGACCTCCTGCTTGTCAGGTAATTACTTTACCTCTAGCTCAATTTGAATTTATATTTTCCAATTTTAACCATAAATATTTTTTTTGTTTCAAATTTAAATATGTATGTCTAAAAATAGATTTGTATTTACAACAGAAATTCGGTTGCACATCTCAATATGTTATTAGAGTTACCAAAACCATTAAAAAACTTTATATTATTTTAAAATTGGTAACGAAAACTAATATTTTAGATAGAGTGATTGTTTTTTTTTTTTCAGGTGAAACTAATATTCGATTTTAACTGCAAATATTTTATTCAAGGAATAAAATCTCCGAAAAATAGTTGGTTGTTGGTATTAAAGGTAATGTAGAAGATAATATTTTTTCAATATTGATTAGGCAAACCAATATTTTGAATGATGTGACTGTGTTTTGGTTAATTTTATATATTTTTTGATTACAATATAGTTTAATTATTCTGATGATGAATTTTAAGTACTTATAATTAAAATTATTGAATAATGATTAAATTTTGTTGGTTACAATGTAATTGCAAAAAATTTATTCTCTGTGTGCAGAATGTGTAATTCTTAATATAAAAAATTAATTTTCCTAAAAATGTATTGCTTTAGTAAAGACAGCTCGTGTCATTACTGATAGTGAGAAAAGTATTCATATGTCACTGGGTATATGAGGAATTTTTAAAATTTTAGACACTGAGGCAAACTATTTAAATTTTTTTTTTGTATGACATGAATAACCTTTCGTATATGTGTTAACCGATGTTATTTGGATTTCACTGGGCCCTTTTAATATTGACAAGCTTTTTTTTTTAATTAAATTAAAATTAATAAATTCGTTTAAAACGAAAATTTGATGTTTTAAAAACACATAAATAAAATTTAAATTATTTGTAAATTTCAATCACACATTTTGTGTTTTGAACACGTTTTAATTTCTTTCAATTTAAATATATTTGGATTATTATGTATCCAATTGTATTTTATTAGATCTAATTGTATCAATAATAATATAATTAGATGTTAATACATCGGCACAAAACTCGGATTGAATTGGATAGTTTTTTATTAAATTGTATCTATTTGAATATAGATCCAAAGTGATACAATTTAATAGAACCATTTTTCGGATCGAATTATATTCTCTTATATTTACGGAAACTATCTCATCATATATAATTTTATATAAACTTTTTAACTCGGGAAATTCAACAGGTGCCGAAAATGTTTGAAATTACTCATATGTATTGAAAATTATATTGACTTAATAATTCTTTCAAATGTCTTGCCTTCAACTATCTCTACTTCTTATCCTAATTCATATTAATTGTGATAAAGATTGTAATCAACCTAGTTACCAGCAATGGATGCTTTATAGTGCTTGGCTGCCTCTTTGCTAGTTGGCCATTTCAATTTGTGTTGCCAACTTTGGAAAGAAAAACAAACAAAAAACTAAAATTAAATTTATTTGTTTGTTTGGCTATTCACAGTGCAAATTTCGTAAAAGGAAGTGTACATTTTTAATAGCCCACTACTAGAGAAGGATATGAGTACGAGAGTTATTTTATTTATTTTTTTTTAACTTTACATACCTTTGCACAGCAACAAACGACAATTTGACACATTTGACAGTTTGAAATACAGAGGCAAAATGTAACATAAATTTTAAATTTGTTGATTTATGAAAAATTAATGTCATTGTTAGGAAAAAAATGAATAAACTATTAAAAGTGACATTTATTATAAAACTGAAAAAGATTTTTTCTTTAAGAATTTTTTTACATGAAAAATTGTCTTTAAAATTATGGCGGAAATTTAAAAAAAAAATATATTCAACCAAGGCATAACTAGCATGAGTTTATCCCAAACCGATTTTCTTTATAGCTACAAGGGAGGTCTCCTGAGTTAGAGTCGTATTACAAATCTGAACAATATATTGAATGAAACTAGTTTTAATCACAACAAAACTCGACCTGACGATAGCTCAGAGGGCTAAAGCGCTCTGTCTAACGTGTAGTGCGAGTGCATGTGGCATTAGAAATCAGTTTATCTATACCACGGTCAGTGATTGCACAGAAAAATTTCATATAGACGCAATCGAACAAATAAAAACATAACAAATATTACATTATTCAAAAATTCAAAAAACAGGGTCACTGACGAAGGTTCAATACCAGAAACTGTGCAGTCTGATTCAGAAAAAATTGAAAATTTGCAATGTAGTTATGATTTTTAGAAAAATACACTCATTCTTCTCTACCCCGCCTTTCACAATATGGAATTTAATTTGGAATGAGTGGAATCGGTACACTTAACATGGGAGTTTCCTCGTGGACTAAGAAACACTTAACATGGGAAACAAAATGGAGTGTAACGGCGAACAAGTGCAATTGAAACACTAAATTAGGGAATAGAAACCGTGTGGAATTGGAGCAGTGATCGAAATGGAATGGAGCGAACCGGCATTGTAATGATATTTATTTAGATTGACATATCTTTTTATTCAATTTGACCGATTTTTACTATTCTGAAGGATTTTTTTTTCATTTTGTTGTTTAATCGCAAATATTTTTGTTATGATTGACCACAATGTAATGCTAATGAAAGCATTAATTAAAATCCCGCTCCATCATGTTGTTGAAATAATATTTCAATGACATATTGTTGAAATAATCTCGGGATCATTTGGGCGGAACTAGTGAATAAACCAATGCTTACTACGAGCGTTGAAAGCGATAAATACGAAGTGAAAATTATTCACCTTTCGGTAATTCCGATGATTGCACCATTTTCGCATACTTTTCGTTTTTTTTGAACTTCATAACGTTTCGACAACTGCTGCGAACAATACGAAAAGTCACGTTGGGCTGAGCTCAACTATTTCTTCCAGCACTTTAATTGGAAACTTTGTTTCTTATATGATAATATTAGTATCGCTGAGAAAATGGTTGAACAAATTATAGTGCTTGGAATGAAAGTATTCATTTCTACGAAGCGCATTCGGCTAAACCAATGCATAAATGTTGGTTTACCTACAAAAAATAAAAACCCATTTCAATTACGCAAACCACCGATTCAATAACTTTAATTGCTGAAATTCCGCCAACAACTAAAATTGCTAATTCAATTAATTTCTAATAGCTCTTTAATAGAATTATTTTTCAATTAAAAAATAACTCATTTGATTAAAAAGTGATCAATGTCGTATATCTTTCCAAAAAACAAAAAAAAAATTGATGTTGCCATACCAACTTTTTTTTTATAAAAGTGTTGTTGCCATACCAAATGTTTTTTATAGCTTGAATTTAATAACATTGAATTTCAACGGGCATGAAATTCTCATTTAGCTAGAAGATTTATTTATACTTATGTGAACAAGTTCACACATAAACTATTTTTTTTTTCTTTCTATTGAAACGTAGGGTGTATCGAAAATTTTTTTTTGAATTTTTTTTTTTTTTTGCAAAAATAAGCTTTCTTGTTAAAACCATATGATTTTTTTTTAATATTTTTAATTTATTTTTAACATTTTTGTTTAAAAAACTGGTTAAATTTTTATTAAATTTTCAACAAATCGATTTAATTGAAAAAAGTGGTGATCTAGAGATTAATTATTTAGAAATTGGCGTAATAACATAAATGCAAATTCTGATCTGCAACGCAAACAGGCGACATTCGAGTGGTCCAAGGAACTTATTCGTGAAAAGCTTCTTCTTCGTGCTAAAGTCCTTTCTGCTCCTTGGGGCAGTAAGAGCTTTTGATTCTTCGTCTATCCCAACTCGTATAATGAATGACCAAATATTCACTAATCCGGTTGATGAGGCTAAACTTTAGGTGAGAGTATTCACGGAGAATTCAACTCTGCATGAAAGCGATCGCCAATGCTCGCACTCGCACTAGTAACGTGATAAGATATTCTTTCGAGCAGGTGCAGTTAATGGGCTTCTTGCTGTGCTCATCGTAAATAAGTCAGAGAGTCGGATGATATACCGGCTCGTTGTACAAAACTTTAACAGCACTTTTGTTTTCAAATTGCTTCTTAAACAGCTGAACCGATGGCATAGGTGTCTTCGGAAGATTAATTCATCTGTGTGTTTTGTATGAAACACCCTGTAATACTGTTATTTACTTGTTTTCAAAAATTCAAAATTGTTCTTAGATAATAATGTAACTTTAAGTGTGTTCAATTACTTTTCCAGTAAATTCCAGCAAACATTACTCAGGAACAAAATTGAAGAGAATAACACAAATTAACAAAAAAGTAAACGAACGGAAAATTTATAAAAATTAAGGCTCCATTAGTCTTTGCGTTCCGTGCCGTTTCTGTAACGTGCCGTTCCGGATGGCTGTTATGTGTGGTTAGTCTGTTCCGTAACAACAGCAGAAGCTGCGGCTAAACGATTATAGCAATTGTTTAACTAGTTGCAAATATAGCAGTAATTTCATTATCATAATGTGTCACAAAACCTTTTTTATATTATTTTGTACAATTTACCTTTGCTTTTTTTATGTGAGGGCAATCAGCTGTTGTTTTTAGTCGTCACTTAAAGTAGACAGAAAATTCTGTTTTTAACAGGTTCGTCCGGCACGGAGCGTTACATTACATACAAAGTAACCACACGCACTAATTTTCATACATCAAAAACAAATCAGCTGATTCGTCACGGAACGTTACGTACAAACTAATTTAGCCTTTAGTAAAATATATAAATCAGCTGATTGTAAATACAGTTGAACCTCGATTATCCGGGTTGCACCGGACCGGACTCAGCACGGATAATCGAAAACACGGTTAATAGAAGTTATTTATTTTTTCCCGAATTTTAACTCTTTGTATGTAGGTGAAAAGAAAAAACAAGCAAATAAATATGTGTGCTGCACGGATAATAGAGGTGAAGCACGGAAGAAAAAATAATAGCATAGAGGAAAAAAAAAAAATAATAGCACGGATAACAGAGGTAAACACGGTTAATAGAGGTATAAATCAAACCACTAGCAAGCCGGTTAACAGATGTACCCGGTTAATAGAGGCCCGGATAATCGAGGTTCAACTGTACCAAATATTATAAAAAAAATCAACTGGTGTTATGGAAAATATAACAGTTAATTGAAATGGTCGACCAAAAACAATTTAGAATGTTTTTTAACTTCTTTAATAGTTAATTCTTTAATATTTTTCACTTTAAATTCATAAACAATTATTATTAAATTTAATATTTGTTTATTATTACTGGCAAAAATTTATCCATTAAAAACTTGTAAGTTTTTTTCGCATTAAGCTGTCACTTTACTCTCTCTCTTTACTATTTTTTTACTTAGTATTTGTGTAAACGAACACCTTCCAGTAAAAACTTGTACAAATTTGTAAAAAAATTTGTGTTATCGAACAAACTTTTTGATTAAATCTTGGACTCCTGACTTTTCTCATATTAATTACATAATTGCAGTAAATAAAGTAAAAAAGTAAATAGTTTATGTAAATTAAAATAACAAAAAAGCTAAAACCCGGCATAATAGCAGAAAATAATTGTTATACATAAATATCATCGTGACACACGTACTTGTGATACAAATCGCCCACTGCAAACAATACCAAAATTATACACAATAAATTGTATTGATTTTCCTAGGAAGAAGCAAAAGCGCATTAGGGAAGTAAAGCACGGACGAGTTTAATATCTGATTGATATTTGGATTTATAGAGATGCCATATTTGGTTTACGTCGTGATGTACATTTTCATCAGGGATCACACTTACAGTATGGGTTTTTTTTTTTTATTTTGAAAGTTATTAGAAAACTAATGTTTTCATTCAAATTCCAAAGGACGAAATTTTTAAAATTATATCAGACATGATTTTATATCTTCTATTTGAGAAACTATTATATCTGGCATCTATTCGGTGTTTAATGAATATTACACACATTATTCTTTTACTATTTACCATTAGCCTTCATAGTAAAAATACAAACAAAATAACTGAAATTTTTAAGGTAATTTAATGGATATTATTTTTTTTTTCCCTTTGCAATTTTAATGTTGGCAACCTACCAACACGTGCAGCCACTCAATACGAATAAAAAGACGGTAGCAGTCCTACTCTCTACTATGAGCACAGAGTAAAGAAGTTAATATTTTATCACAAACACAAACTGTTTTCCGCTATATTACCACAGTTTCATTGTTGTTGCGTTATATTGTATTTTCTACCCGTCATTTTTATTGTTTGGAACTCCACCGGTTTTTTTTTTTATATACAGTGGATACAAAGCATGAAATGAATGTCTCCGTGTGTTGTGTTTGAAAACAAAGAGGTGTAATGTGATAAAAAGTTGCGTTGTTATTTCTTCTCTTCTTAACCAAAAAAACACCTACTCCAGAGGATTGAAATCAATGGGGTTGTTGTCGTTATTTGAATTGGGGTAGACGTTAGGTACGAGTAGTGCCAGTAGACATAATGAAAAATGTTACTTTTAAGGAAATTGAAAATATAAAAATATTGGTGCGTCTAGCTTTGAAATAAAAGACAAATAACTAAAGACTGTGCAAGGTAATTTTGAGACAAAGTTAAAGCAAAAAAGTACCTTAGACAAATAATTATAAGTGCAATGAATTTTTAAGAGGTTTCGGATTTGATTTAAAAAAAAAACACATAAAATTTAGAGAAATGTATGAAATCTTTATTTGAGTAGATATAACGATCTATATAATGCAATGTTTAAAGATGAGTTCACGTAAATGTTAACCGCGGCTACGCCTCAAACCCATAATCCACACCCAACAGTGCAATTTTGCTTGTTCAAGTATCCATTCAACCAGAAATGAACTTTGTCGCTGAACACAATTTTCCGATAAAAAAAAGTGGATATTCATCCAAGTTTACCAGCTCCCATTCACCAAAAGTTAGCCGTTGTGGTAGGTCGTGTGGCTTCAATTCTTGCACCAGCTGTATTTTAAAAGGTTTTACACCCAAATCCCTCCGCAACATTTTCTAAGTAGTGGAGTAACGGCGTCGAATCGATAATTCATGGTCGTCAACAACACTGGCGGATACAGTGGCGATATTTTCCTCTGTCCGCACTCTGCGTATGCGTGTTGGTGGTTTAATGTCCAATAATGTAAATTTGGTGCGAAATTTAGTCACAAGATTTCCAATAGTCGCCTCAGAAGGTCGCCCAAACTGACCATAAATTGGAAGAGCATGAATTTTGATAATAAAATTCACTAATCTGCAACAGTTGTTCGTTTGTAAGTCGATTCATGGTTAAATTATAGACCAAACTGAACATGTGTAACAGTAACATGTTACACGAAAACAGCTGCGCTGTCAAAAACAGTGTTGCCAAAAAGAAAGTTGCTAAAAATCACCCTTTATAATTGGATTGGCAGAATTATTACCAGCTCAAAAATCGCGCCCTGATAGACTGCCTGTTTACCGCTCTTAATAAAAATCATAAACTTTGTTGCATTTCCCCACTCCTACAGTTTTAAAATAAGTAAAATTACATCGAAACCCCTAACAGCATGCGACAAAACAAACTGAACCAAACACGTTTTATGTAAAGCAGAGACAAAATATAACCGCTATGTTTTTTGTGCAAAAAATGTTATTGAAAGTGACACATTAGACATTGTTTAATAAAATAAAGTTAAAATTAATTTAATAAAATCTTTAATAGATCCATAGTTTCCAGGTAAGTTTCAGAAAAACATTATATGAATTTGTGCTGATTTTAAGTAATTTTAGTGACATGGCTAAGACGAAGCACTGTGAAGATGTTGAAAACAACCTTATTAAAGATTTCCAAAGTGGTATGGCCCATAAGAACCTCTGTAAAAAGTTTAATATGGCAAAATCAACTGTAAGTTATATTATCAATAAGTTTAAAACTACGGGAAAGGCCAACGCAATTCACTCTGGAGGCCGACCTAGATGCACCACTAGCAAGGATGATACACGGATAGTTAGAGAATTTAAAAAGGATCCCACTAAGTCTGCTTCATGTGTTCAAAAGTCATTAAACATCGAGATTAGCACACGTACAATCCAAAGAAGAGCAGTTGAAGCTGGACTAAAATCCTACAGGGCTGCAAAAAAGCCATTTATTTCAAAAAAGAATAAAAAAGCCAGACTTAAATTTGCACGGGAGCATCTCCACTGGACTCCAGATCAATGGAACAGAGTTTTGTTTTCCGACGAATCAAAGTTTAATATAGTAAGTTCGGATGGAATGAAAAGAGTACGTCGGTCCCCTAACCAACGCTTGCATCCTCGATATTGTCAAGGTACTGTTAAGCATGGAGGGGGGCATGTGATGGTGTGGGGTTGCTTTTCGGGACAAAGCTTAGGACCTTTACATAAAATCGACGGTATAATGGATAAACATATGTACCAAAATATCTTGCAAGAAGTAATGTTGCCACACGCAAAACAGAAAATGACAGCTTCCTGGATATTCCAACATGACAACGACCCAAAACACACGTCAAAAATAGTAAAAAATTGGTTGCAGCAGGAAGAGGTCGTTGTCATGGAGTGGCCCGCACAATCCCCCGACCTTAACCCTATTGAGAACTTATGGGAAATTGTTAATAGAAATATTAATAGGGAAGAGGTCGGGGGGAGACCAGAAAGGCTCTTCAGTGCCATCCAGGAAGCCTGGACAGCTGTACCATCTCAGATAATAGAGAATCTTATTAATTCCATGCCTAAAAGATGCCAGGAGGTTATCAAAAACAAAGGTTTTGCCACTAAATATTAAAACATAAGTTAGTTCAGTTAGTTTTGTCGCTCGAATTTTTGACTTTTAAGTTTATTTTGTTTTATAATTAATTTTAAGATATGATAATTAGAAATGTATTTAAGTTTTTATTAAAAATGGAGTTTAAGCTTTTTTTTGTAATAAATTTTTTTGTTAAAAGCAGATTAAATTTTATTGAATACCAAAAAGAGTAGATATGGAACTTTTGTTCAGTTAGTTTTGGCCGACACTGTAAGGCTTTATCAAATTTGATATATTTTTTTGTTGCATCATATTAATACTATTGAATCTGGGTTTTATAGTTTTTCGTTACGTTTTTCATACAAATTTGAAGTTTTGATTTTTTAAATTTAAAATTTTTTTGTGCAGAATTCAAACGATTTTATATTAACAATTTATAATTTGTGTTTACACAGAAAAAATTATTGTCCAAAAAATATCAATTAAACTTTTGTTTGATTTCAAACTCACTTTCAATTAAAAGTTTACAATTAAACGTAAATGAATTTGGTGCACACAAAATTTCCAGTTTTAATAAAATTTTAAAATTTTGTTGATTTTTTAAAATTTTAGCGACTTTTCACTTTTAGCGATTATTTTAAACTTTTCTGATTTTTAAATTTTAGCTATTTTTTAATTTTGGAAATTATTTTCAAGTTTTTTTTTTTTTTTTAATTTGTAAATTTTTTTAAAGTTTTGCTTTTTTGAGGTCTTTTTCATATTTTGACAATTTTTTTTTCAAATTTGGGTGTTTTTGAAATTTCGGCGATTAACATATTCTACCTTTAAAATTTTTGGGGATTTAAAAAAAAATTCTATTGTTAACAATGTCTTAAAACTTTTTCTATTTTTTCAATTTTGAGGATTTTTTTTCAGCTTTGAAGTTTTTTTTTTTTAATTTTGGAGATTTTTTTTACAAATCGGTTTTTTAAATTTTATAATTTTGGAGATTTTCTTTTCTAATTTTAGCGATTTTTTTTTGCCAATTTTTGCTGGTTTTTTTTTACAGATTTCAATTAAGTTTTTAATAGCATCTACTAAAAATTTGTTTGAAATTAAATACAATATTCAATTAAATTTTTAATAGATATGATTAACACTTTAATTGAAAATAAAATCAATTAAATAGTTACAAATTATTTTAATTTGTACTACAATATGACAGAATTCAACTAAACTTTTAATTGAATCAACAAATATTTTAATTGAAACTCAATTTTAGTTTTTTCTATGTAATATATAAAAAAGTTTAATGAAAATTTAAAATTTAATTTTAACCCTAGAACACACACCCGGGTACAAATGTATCCACTTGCAACTTTGTAGTAACTCAGGAACGGCTTCACATAGGGATCTATGATATATGAAATATAAGTAATTTCTAATCTTTTAAAGGTTATTTGATCCAATTCGGATCAGTGGTTCAGGAGCTATGAGCTTCCAAAGTCGACAGCTACGTAAACACACATAACATTTGGCTATCCCATGCCCGTGACCTTTTTTTGCCTATATCTCATGAACCAGGTAGAAATTTGCAGGAAACAAAAACTAAAACATTTTTAAAATTAATATAATGAAATTGGACCTTTTAAACATTAGAAAAAGGCAAAATAAGCTAGTAGGTTCAAACGTATCCCTGGTGTGTGTTCTCGTAGAAAAAGTTGGGTATGCATCGTAGTTAAATCCAAACTATGAATTAAAAATTTGGAATCAAAAAAATTATTTTTCTACGTCTACTAGTTCTATACAGATTTCCAAAAAAATCGTCCAGAAATTTTAAATGATTTTTTTTTTCAAAAGTGAATGCTTTTTACACATTTTAGGCGAATTAACCTGAATCAGAAAGTTTGAGGTTATCAAGAAGAATAAACGTTTTTCTCTAAAAATTATAAACACTATTAATTTTCAAATCAGATTACACTAGTTTCTGCGTTGTTATAAAAACAAGCACTAAAAAATTTTATTAAATGGATTTGTTGTTTCAATGAGTATTTCTTACACTCAAAAAATAAGTTAGTAAGTAAACGTCTCGTAAATCAGGTATACTATTTTTTAGCAAATTTTTTGCTAAAATCGTGTTTTTTTTGTTATACTTATTCAGCACTTAACTGTTTTATAGTAATGCTTTACTAATATTATACTACTGTTTTACTTATTAATTTTGCTAAAAAAAAATTGTGCTGATAAGCACAATAATAGTGTGGACGACAACCAGATTGAAAGATATACGCAGAATGAAGCAGATGTCGCGGCATGTCAAGATGTAGTAGAGAAGAGGAAAATGATACTAAAAAGTACAACTCTAATAAGACATATAAAAAATCAACCATGGAAGATTTTTGTATCTGTTTTTCATACATAAAACAAAATTGAGGCTTAAAACAACTTAAATTTTGCGTTGTCACCGGCTTGTGAAAATAATTGTCTATTAATTAAATAAAAGACAAAATAAAATATTTAAGTTTAATATGTATTTCTAAACTAAATATTTATAGATTAATAATCTAGTGTGGTCAAATTGAAAACAAACATATACAGACATGTAGACAGAGTAAAGCGAAAGACAAAGACATACATCTTAGGTAGATTTTTATGGTTCCTCTTTCGTACTGCAAAAATGGGTTGTTTTTTTCGTTTCGTTTGTTTTTGTTTATTTTTTCGTTTCGTTTCTATAATTATCTTCGGCAGTTGCGTCCTTTAAAAGATAGCATCATTTAGACAACCATTGATGTAAGTAGTTGAAAGAAAATTTTTGTTATGTTATATAAATATTTATTTCTATATATTTTCAGATATTAAATTAAATCATGTCGTCAATGTTGGAAAATGAAAATTTTTATATTTCGTAATTATTGTAAGTTATTTTTAAAAGAATCACAAAAATATGTTTTATGATTTTCAGCAAATGAATTAACTAAATTACAATTTTTCTACAAATTTTTTGCGTTTTTTTTTTCAGTCTACTAAAGTTCAGCAAAAAATTTATTAATTTTTAGCAAGGATTTTGTATTTCTAATCTACTAAGTGTTAGCAAAACTTTTGCTGAATCTACTACTTTTGTTGCTAAAAATCAGCTCGCTGATTTTCAGCAAAAGATTTTGCTGACATTAGCAATTTTTTTGCAAGCACCCTCCTGACTAAAATTTTGCTGACTCAGCAAAACTTTTTGCTGACTTTACAAACTTTTTTTTTGAATGCACATTAGAATGTTTAAATTTAAATTTATTTAATTAAAGTAAAAAAACTCAAAATATTTATTTTTTTAATCAAAATTTTAACTAATTTGAAATATTTTTTATTTACAATAATAAAAAAAAATTAAATAATGAAGTTTAATTTTTTAATAAAACTTCAAAATTTTTAATATTTGCTACAAATTGTGTGAATTATAAAAAAAAAAAAACAATAAAACAATAAAACAAGAGCGGAATTTCCGGGTCGGGAAATACCCTAATTGCTATTCATAGTGTTCTGCCAAATATCAGTGTGTTTTTATAAAATTATTTTTCGGTCAGTCTTTGACAACTAGCACAAGGTGGCTGTTTATCAGTTGTATAACGTGTATCATCATGCTGAGTTTGTTTTTAATTTTTTTTTCTGTAACGGAAAAAGGGATGTTTCTTACTTTTCTACCAAGGATAAAATAAAAATGGGTTTAACAGTGTTCGTTTTTTTAGACAATATGTTGATGGATATTGTTTCAATCTTTCTTTTTTTTTCTTTTCGCTGACTTTGTTCGTGTTGTTGCAAGTTAAAGTTTTCTTTAACTCTTTTTTTATTTTGTTAAAGATTGTTGTCGTTGTAACAACACCACATGTTCAAATCATTTATTATCATCATCTTTACTTAAGTTTAACTTTTTGTCTGTTATTTTCTTGACTTTTGTGGGTGGGTGTGTGTTAATCACATTTTCATTCATTCATTCATTGCATTGGTTGCTTTTGTTGTTTGGAATATGTTTAAACATTATCCTGATTGCATGCTTTGTTAAGGAGTTTAAAACTTTGTTCAACAATTTTCATTAATGGATGGGGTGGTATTTAAAATTAAGTGGTTAGTTTAAAGGTGTATTTACTTGAGACATTTGTTCATATGCTAAAAATATTTCAAACTTTTTTGAACTTTTATTGAGATTTTTTTAAATTCCATTTCACATAAATTTTTTTTTTCAATATAAGGTCGGTGTCATATTTATAACCCAAGTATGAAGTTATACTTTCCAGCTCTATAATATTTAAACTAATCCATTTATTTTAATTTTGACAGCTGGTAATAATTGTTTGTTGTGTTGGTTACATATTCTTTTCATAAAATCTCCAAACTATAAGAACTATGTCGCAAAAAAGATTTTTTCAAGAACCCTATTAGTTTCTGAGTTACATATTTAGAACACAGTTCAAGATTTTTTTTAAGGGGGGACATGACATTGGCCGTTTTTTGAAATCGACTTTTTTTATAAGTTTGTATTTTAGTAAATATTCTTAAGATTCTAAGAAAAAAAATTTCATGGAAAAATTCCTACGGGTTAAAAAGTTACAGCCGGATTAGTGAGAGCGCATTTTTAATTTTTGCGCTACCTACGTACGTTTTTTTTTTCTTTGTTCACAAACTTTGAACGCGTTTATCTCGAAACCATGTTTTTCGTACTGGTTACGGCACTAGCGGGTTCATTTTTTGACGAATTTTTTTTTTTTTTTGTATTTTTTTACACTTGATTCGCTATTGTATGACACGAGCTTTATTTTAAAATTTTTTTTTCGATTTTTTATGAATTTCTAAAGTCAATATTTTTTTTCGAAAAAACACAGTTTTAAATTTGGAACATCACCAAAAATTGAAAAAAAAATTTAAAAAAAGCTCGTGTCATACGATAACCAATTTTGTTAAGATTTAAAAAAGTCATTTTTTTCCAGATCGCACAATTTTTGAGACTCCCAGCGCTGCAACCACGAGGCCCCGTTTTTTTCTCTGCCGCCAGTTTGGAGCTCTATAAAACCATGTTGGAGTGAAAAATATATTTTTTTGAATTTTTTTTCTTGTAATTTGTTCAATTCTCTACAATAATAAAACTTTGGAAAAATGTTTGTTTTTGACTGAGTTATGAATTTTTTAAAAAAGGTCTGTTTTCTCTGCCTCGAATGTAATGTCTCCCCTTAAGAAAAAACGCATTTTTAAGTTTTTAATAGCCAATTTCACCACCATTTATTTTTTATTATTTAGCTCAAATAATATTTTATGCATAAAACTGATTAAGTTTTGCAATAACCCGAGTAAAACCAATATTATATAATCTAATGTATATAATGTAATCTAGTTTTATAAAATTTAATATAGTTAAGTATGACATCAAGTATAGTAGGATAAAATTTTACAGGCCACTGTAATTTTTCGTAAAACGGCATATTCAATTGTATCTTACAATGTAAAAAAAACGTAATTGTGTAAAAGAGAAGTTTTTGTTTTAAAATCCATAACATCCAACTCAAAGTTTTAATAAGTTTCTTCGATAACACAGAAATTTTTACAAATTCGTTCAAATTTGTACAAGTTTTTACTGGAAAAAAACAGAGAGTAAAGTGACAGTTGTGGGTAACAGTGATGCCAATCAACTTACAAGTTCTTACTGAATACATTTTTGGTGTTACTCTCTGTAAATTTCTTACCCGGTTAAAAAAGTTCATATATGACCATATGTATTTTTTATACAATCATATATGGCAATCCATATTCGTACATACCCATGTGAAAATGATCATATATTATCGTATATGAAGTGTCATATATGTTCGGATCCGAAAATTGAGGACAGATGGCCATATATGACTGATACATGACCATATATTTTAGTTCATATATTTATTTTTTTATATTTTTTTTTTATTTTTGTTGTTCTGAGGTCCTATTAAATGATTTTTATTTTATTGCGTAATAACAATCAAATAATAGTTTTTTATATAATCGGTCCTCAGCGTCAAACAACAAAATTCAAAATCCATTTTTTTTGTTTTTTTTTATTTAAGTCTACGGAATAAATCCTTACAGACTATTAACATAAAAATTACAAAATTATTAATAAATATAAGTACAATATTTTTTTTTAAATAGAAGAATTTAAATACAAAATGATATTGCGTTTAATAATATTAACATTTGAAGAAAAATTTAACAAATTATGAAGATTATTAAAATCATTACACATTCTTATAAACGGATCAGCATCAGCATACATTTGACGATAGAATGGTGTATATAATGAAGTATAATTACGTGTTGATCTTGGAGGAACGAAAAGTACAAAATTTTCTAACAGGAAATCGGAGCATATATCACCATTAATCAAATTTAATAAAAACGTAACGTTTAGCATTCTCCTCCTACTTTTCAGAGTGGGAAGCTTTATGAGGTTTAGTCTGGTTGTATATGAAGGTAGATTATTAATGGTATTACGGTAGGTGCTTTGTAAGCAGAGCAGCAAAAATTGTTTTTTCACAGATTCAATTTTTCCAATTTGAACAATGAATAATGGATCCCAATTCACAGAGCCATGTTCCAAAATTGGTCTCACGAGCGATGTATATAATTGTTTTGTTACATTGGAATCTGTAAATTCCTTAGCCCATCGTTTTATAAAAGCTAAGGTGCCACGAGCTTTATTAATCGTCATTAAAATATGCCGTTTAAGATCCAATTTTGGGTCTAAGAGAATACCCAAATCTAGAATATTATCTACTAATTCCAACTGAAAACCACCCAAAGAGTAAAGACCAAAAGATTCTGTCCTTCTAGAGAAGCGCATATGTTTACATTTTTTCAAATTTAGTTCCATAAAATTAGAGCAGCACCATTTGTAAAAACTATTTAAATCCTGCTGTAGATAAAGCTGATCGGAATTTTTATTAAAGTCACGAAAAATTTTAACGTTATCAGCATACATAAGAACGTTTGAAAACTTTATCACCGATGGTAAATCATTAATAAAACGAGAAAATAAAATTGGTCCAAAATGGCTACCTTGAGGAACCCCAGATGTTACAATAATATTTTTTGATGTTGTGTTATTAAAATTAACATTCTGATTGATTAGTTTACAAAAACTAATGGCTGTTACTCCGGCATTTAGTGGATTATTTTCGTAAATTGTCACATTCCGGAACTTGGTGTTTCAAATATGTGTACTAGGGTTATAACTTTTTTTTGACAAACTTTCTACATCGCACCACGCAATTAGAAATGTTGTATTGATAATAAAAATAATTTTGTATGTCATTTTGGTGAAAAAAGTTCACGCACCGAATGTAATTTCTAAAACTCCTCCTGACGATTACCTTTCGACATCCGCCAATTAATCGCGAAATTTTGGAAACTTATTTTTTTTTTAATTGTAAAAGCCAAAATTTGTCTTTTTCCAAATCAGGAAGGGAGGTTCGTTTTAGTATTTTACAAATAAATACTGATTATATGAAAAAAGTCACTTAAAAAGGTTGGATTCTTTTGAAAAACCAAAAAATTAAGATCTTGTTTGGGTTATAATTATGAAACTCGAGGAAAAAAAGGAATTCAAAAAATACTCAATATAGCCAACAACAATACACAATTGCTTCAAATAAAATAAAACTTTTAATAACTGACATTCTGCAAATTCATAACCAGTTAAAAAAATTCAAGGTAACTTGATTAGTTCAAATTTTATAGAGCTGCAAAGTATAATTTCATATATGTGTTACAAATATGAAACGGACCTTATTCAATTTAAAGACGCAAAAAAACATGATAATTGTATTTATTTTATGTCCCAATTACTTTCATTGGAAACGATAACCAATTCCAACTAAAATAATAAAATATTTCTTAAATTAGTTTATTTAAGAAGCTTAAATCAATATGTTTTATTTCACAAACAAACAAATGAAATTAAATGCATTTTCTCAAGAAGATTTTGAAGAAAACAAGTTCATTAGATGATTTACTATGAAATCTAAACACTAAAAATACTACATTCAATGTAAAAACTGTAAAGAACACTGAACAGCTAAATAAACAATATGAAGATGATGATTATCATCATCAGAATTATAACGGAAAAGGCGGTCAAAATAATACAATATTAAACCGTTTGCCATATCAAATGTAATGGATAGAAGAAATATTGGAAACAATTATTTCCATTTAAATTTAAAAATATTTCAATCAAAATACGCAATTGAAATTGGATGAAGTATTTGGATACCAATCAATTGTACAATGTCTCGATTCCGTTACGGCAAAATGTGAAAGCAAGTTTTTGAAGATTAAAAAAAAAATTAAATATTATCGAAATTTTGTGAAAACTATCGCTTTAAATTAACTTCGAAACAATTAAAAATTGTGAATCTTTAAAATGCATCCTAAAATGTTAACAGGCAGCCTTAAACTTTAACCATTTCACTACCGAGTTTCTGTTTGTGGATATATTTATATTTTGACTTCAGATTCTGGTTGTGGGTCGTTAAATTTAAAAGAAAAAGGTTTACATATATGCCCCCTTACCCTCTTAACCACCAAAAACTAGGTCCGTAAATCGAATTGTTGAAACTTCTCAGCATATTTTTACCACTAAAACATTCGAATAATATGCTTTATTTGATTTTGTTCTGGCCATTAGATGAAGCTACATGCCAAATCTTGAGATTCTAGCTTTATTAGTTTATGAGATACACCAAACGCCCCCTTTTTCGGAGATTAAGGTTCATTAAAAAATCGGACTTTCTTAACAAATATCTCGTCTATATTGCCCTGATGAACAGTTTATCCATATAATAATTTAAATGCCAATATCCTATTTCAACAAAAATATAAAGCTTTATTGCATTATCATAATTTGTATATTTATTTAAAAATGTGTAGGGTAGCAGGTGGAGCATTCGCCACCTTTTTTTAACGTGCTATCTTAACCAAAGTTTTTTTAAGAAAAATTATTCTTTATCTAGAACACCAAGTTGATGTTGTACATTTGTCATGTATATATATAACGGTTTCAGAGGAAAACTTATATTTTGTTTTAAATAATCATAAAGAGAGGTAAAATAGCTGTAATATCGTAAAAAAATTTAAAAAAATATTATTTCCTTCGAATTTGTTGAAAAGAAATTATGTCTGACCCGTGCAATACATATAACCACCCGATGAAAAAGGTTTCTATATACTCATATACAACTTGATATCATTATATATTTGGCAATACATTACGATACATGTTCATATATTTTACTTAGTTTATGAACATGTTATAATATGACGTAATATATCATTGTATCGTATGTTATGTAGTAGCATATCTTGTATATCTGATCATATAAAATGTATATAGATCTATATATGACCATTAGGCCGGGTCGATTTGTGGGGAGGCAAAAAAATCGCCCAAAGCTCAGTGAAAATCGTATTCTAGGGATCAAAATAAGAAACTTTGCGGAATTAACCATACCTCTAAAACGAATTCTACTACCCCGAAACTGTTGACTTTTGTCCCGTAGGGTCAAGTTTTGAAAAATCCCACTTTGACCCATGTAGAGTGCCCCAATCGAGTCCAAATGTATGACCGACCCCCACTAACTTTGAAGGGCCGATCCACCCATGCTCGTGGCACACCCCCCTGGAACTCCCCTGGGGGGTTCCCCATACAAACATTTCAAAAAATCTCCATTTTTGGCACTTTATTTTATTATTTTTTATTTATTTTATTTATTTTTAATATTTTATTTATTTTTTCTCTTTAGAAATTTATTTAGTCAGAACATATGTAAATGAAAAAATTAATTTAACTTAGTAATAGAAAAGAAAAGATAAAAATTACTGTTTGAAGTCTTTTTTGCTTTCAAGTCTGGGCAATTTCGCACGGCTCTCTAACGTCGTCGCCATAACAGCCTCTACATTTTCCGGTATAACTCGTTTGGAAACGCTAGCTAGCAATTGAACGTGTCGTTCTGTTCCTTGTATGTGTGATGGAATTTTTGGATCATTAAACGGTGGATCATCTTGATTTAAATATTCTTTCAAAGTATCGTATGGAATGCTTCGAGTGAATGGTGGTTCAAATACGTCATTTATGTCATTCATATTGATCATTTCCGTGTAACTTGTGCAATAAAAGTTTATATCTGGTTTTTTATAAGCTCTAAGTCCCGTTGGGTCGTCAACATCGGTTCGATAGCGTAGAATTAAAACTTTTTGATTTGGAATGATTTTTTTTTTTAAATATTTTTTTATCTGAAATTAGAACTTCACACTTTGAGTTCTTCACAACGACTTAATGCATTCACAAAAACTGTTGCGTTATATATGGTCTACGAGGTAATAAAAATGAAATGGTAATTTTAATTCTACCTGTAACCGATTTTGTTGTTAAAACTGCCCATTAAATACTTACATGTAAATTAAAAGTTAATCTGACCACAAAATCTGTTAAGCAAGTGCGCCTTTTATTACTTCTGGAAAATCCTTTATGATAATTTTATGCTCAATTCTACCTGTAACCGATTTTGTTGTCAAAACTGCCCATAAAATACTTACATGTAAATTAAACGTTAATCTGACCACAAATACTGTTAAGCAAGTGCGCCTTTTATTACTTCTGGAAAATCCTTTATGATAATTTTATGCTTTCTGTTAAGCAAGTGCGCCTTTTATTACTTCTGGAAAATCCTTTATGATAATTTTATGCTCAATTCTACCTGTAACCGATTTTGCTTAAGTAAGTTTACGACATGCAGCTGTGTCTTGTGGTGGCTTAAAAAACCCACACAACCTATTTTACGACCTGCAACAGAACGACACGTTCAATTGCTAGCTAGCGTTTCCAAACGAGTTATACCGGAAAATGTAGAGGCTGTTATGGCGACGACATAAGAGAGCCGTGCGAAATTGCCCAGACTTGAAAGCAAAAAAGACTTCAAACAGTAATTTTTTTTATTTCTTTTCTATTACTAAGTTAAATTATTTTTTTCATTTACATATGTTCTGACTAAATAAATTTCTAAAGAGAAAAAATAAATAAAATATTAAAAATAAATAAAATAAATAAAAAATAATAAAATAAAGTGCCAAAAATGGAGATTTTTTGAAATGTTTGTATGGGGAACCCCCCAGGGGAGTTCCAGGGGGGTGTGCCACGAGCATGGGTGGATCGGCCCTTCAAAGTTAGTGGGGGTCGGTCATACATTTGGACTCGATTGGGGCACTCTACATGGGTCAAAGTGGGATTTTTCAAAACTTGACCCTACGGGACAAAAGTCAACAGTTTCGGGGTAGTAGAATTCGTTTTAGAGGTATGGTTAATTTCGCAAAGTTTCTTATTTTGATCCCTAGAATACGATTTTCACTGAGCTTTGGGCGATTATTAAATCGACCCGCCCTAATGACCATATATTCTACCATATATGATCATATTTAAGTGTATGTGGGTACAATTAATTAAAAATAATTCGATCACTTCCATGTATAGAATTATTTTTAGAATTATTTCTATCACTTCCATATGGCAAAACATATCATTATATATAAATATATATAGCAAAATGTAATGAAAAAAATTATATCACATTTATATGTATTTTTTTAGCACCGTTTATATTTAGAACATAAATGAGTTTTAAAATTTACTGCAAAAAACATGAAAAACTTCGGTTTTTTTTGTTTTGTAAAGGTTATTAGCATTTTCTTATTAAAATACTTAAAAACAAAGTTATAATTATTAGGTTTTACACCAACGAACATATAGACTAAAGAATAACCAAGCTAATCAACAACTGTTAAAACATTTTTTTCGAAACACTCTTAAAACCAGTTCAGATTTTTAGAAGAGTGCGTTGGAAACAAACTTGTTTTAACTAATGAAACACCCAACCTTTATAACATGCGTAATGGATTCTAAATTTTTCAATTTTGAAAATTAAGTAGTTGCATAGTTTCACTATACGCAAATAATTTCTACCACTGATCCTGTTTTGTGGTTAACAAAATAGTTGTTTTGAACAATCTGAAATTTCTGAAGTACTAAATAGGGTGATTTATGTTTCATAAATAGAATTTCTTATTGATCCATAATACCGAGTTATTATTTTTAATTATTTTGCATAACAAGGACGTGTAAAGTTTGATGTTTATTTCTGGTCTTGAAAAAAAATTTAAGTCGTCTACTTGAAAATTTTGCGAACAAAGAATTTGATTTTCTTCCTCGGAAAAGGTTGTTATTGTTTTGTTTTACCTAACGTTTTAAATTTATTATATGTTCCAACTTTATTTTCATAAGAAACATGCATTTTTAGATTTAACATTATTTTTTTAAATTAATATTTATGTTTTTATAAATGAATTACAATTAGCACTTAATTGGATTAAAGTGAAAAGTACTGATGTCTAAAACATTTTAAATTGTTTTTTTTTTTTTTTTTTTTTTTTTTTTTATTTAAAAACATATTATATATTATAAAATTTTATATAATTTGATCATATTTGATATACCCATTTTTCGGATCAAACTATCGAGATTAGATCTCATGAAATACCATTATATCTGCTTACCTATGCCATTTTTCGGATCAGAAACCAGTTTCCGTTTTGTCCACCGAATTTGTTGCTCATCGAATTATGGCGGTTATGACAACTATCGTAATGTTAAATAATATTTTTTGTCGCGAAATATTCAGTTGCTTAACTCAATATTTCATTACACATAAATTTTATTGAAATTAAAAAACTTTTATCTGTAAAATTACCTTTAAATTTTTATTTATTACTGCTACACTGACGATGAAAACGGTGAAAAAAGATGAAAAATATTTATTAAAAAACTTTATGATTTTTCCGAGATTTGAACACGGAAGTGTTCAACTACACCACAAACACTTATAAATGTTTCTAGTGCTAAATTTGAATTCAAATATTTTGTTAGGAAAACAAACATTGTTTCAAGTTCGTTTACCAATACCAATCACTTGTTGCTTCTATAAACAATACAATCCTCAATTCAGTTGGTACTACTGAAAACCTAATTTAGTGGCATATTTGACAACAACTTTTGATTATCAAAAATTTTTTTTTTAAATTTGATCGATTATACCAATTCTCTTGTATTATCATTAAATAAATGGTTGATTCTACCGTACGCAATTACTAACCGACATTTATTTGCAAAGTTGATTGAAAATACCAATAATTGGATCGTTTTAATTTTCAATACAGTATTTTAGCTTTATTAATCGATTATTGGTAGTTCCAAATAAAATAACGTCAAATCAAATAAATTTTGGTTTTGAACGAATTCCAACCAATCTTTTTTCTGGGTGTATCTTGTATCTATAGTCATATTTGATTAAATCTGAACTTTTTTCATCGGGCATGTATATACAGTTGAAGCTCGATTCTCCGGGTTGCACGGGACCGGACTCAGCACGGATAATCGAAAACACGGTTAATAGAAGTTATTTATTTTTCCCGAATTTTAACTCTTTGTATGTAGATGAAAAGAAAAAACAAGCAAATAAATATGTGTGCTGCACGGATAATAGATGTGAAGCACGGTTAGTAGAGGAAACAAATAATAGCACGGATAACAGAGGTAAACACGGTTAATAGAGGTATAAATCAAACTACCAGCATGCCGGTTAACAGATGTACCCTGTTAATAGAGGCCCGGATAATCGAGGTTCAACTGTATAACATACTAACTCTCCATTATATTTTTTGCCACCCTAAAATCACAAAAACATGTCTCTCTTCGACATGTCCTATCCTCGACCATCAACTAAATTTGAGTAACTTTTTCTGCTATTTTTACAGGTTTATTTCTATGCGTGTAATTATGCTGTCCCCAGTCTATTCCAAATTCCATGTGCCCAATATACGTGTTCCTTAATCACATACCCGAGTTTCATTAAGATCGGAGAAATCTCATAGGGAGACTCTACTTGTGATTTAAAAATAATTAGGAGGGTTCAGTACAGTAATGCCAAGTTAGGGGTTTCCCACCTAATTCTAGTCGGTTTTTAAGTCTTTTAGGGGGTAAAATTTTGAAAAATTGCGGTGTAAAAAAATTTACTATTGAGGTACTTTTGCCTTTATAAAACTTAAATTTTCAGTTGGTTTTGTTTTTTTTTGTATACTTTTTAACTTTTATTTACTTGTTGGTGAAATTTAAATCACTTCAAAATAAAATTTCAGATTTCGACTAAAAAATGGATTAAATCAGTTATAGTCTAAAGAAGTTTGTTTATTTTAACATATTTATTTGAAGAATTTGAAATATCAATTAAATTTTCAATTCTCAAAAATTTGCTGGTTTTTAAGAATATTAATTTTTAAGGGAATTTTTTTGATCTAGAGATTTTTTTTGACAGTTTAGGGGGATTTTTAAAAATATACATGGCAATACTGGTTCGGTACCTGCCTTTTATTAGGACAAGATAGCAAAAATGTTCCATAGTTTTTTGGAAATGTAGGATTCGATATATCAAATTCGAAAAAGACTTTTAAGTTCACAGAAAAAAAAAATTGCGCCAAGTACACATTTTGTTGAATAAAAAAAAATAATCAATTACTTTTTTAATTGATTCAATTAAAAAGTAATCAATATTTTTGTTTATTTAAAGTAATCAATATTATTTAAAATATTGATTACTTTTTAATTGAGTCAATTAAAAAAGTAATTGAGTCAATTAAAAAAGTAATTGATTATGTTTTTTTTATTCAACAAAATGTTTACTTGGCGGAATTTAAGAAATATTTTTTTGTGTGTTCTGAAAATAAAAAGTTACGTCTCTGATTTTTAATAAACAAATTTAAACTTGAGTGATACACAATGTCTAATAAGGTCTATTTTTACTAGCTGTATACTATATCCAACATTTAATACTCGTATTAATAATTTTTATTTGAGTTTTCAGTATTTTGTGTTTTATATATTTAAACTATTTATTTTGAAAGTGGTATAAGTCCCTTTGTTATAAAGGGATTTGCATTTCAACGTTTTTGAACTTTTGTACAATATTTTTCTACACATCTCATCAGGGGACTTTAAATTTATTTATACTTAAAAAAATAAATTACATATTTAAAACTGTTGTTAATACACATCGTTGCCAATTCAGTCATTTTCGGGCACGATTTAACCATTTTTGAACATGTTTAGCCGAAAAAATAAATACATTTAGCCATTTTTAGTTTTTCTTAGTTAATATTAATTTTGAGCAAAAAGCGTAACAAACTTGACGAGGCACTCAGTTTTTCCATTTTGTAAGACAAAACGCTACCAAATGTTTAAACCGTTATGGAAAATATTTGGTGTTTCAGAAAACTTTTAAGTTTTTAATACAAATTTTAAATATAGACTCATTCCATATAAAACCATCAAAAAATATTTTTTTTTTTTTTTGGGTAGTAGTTTTTTTTAATTACAACTAATTAATTAATTACAACTATTGTCTCATTCCATATAAAACCATCAACAAATAACCAATTTTCGAACTCTACCCCTTTCAGTTTTAACCAAACTTGGTATGGAAGGTAAGTGTCATATAAATATGTCATCGTACAAGTTTTGGGTTGTTAGAATCGAAAATTTAACAAAAGTAGTCGTACTTAATCGTCCATAATTTTTTAACAGTTAAAATTTGGAATCAATGAATCTGATACCCATTTTTCAAGCCACTGTTTTCGTGCTTTAAATAAATTATGCAAAAAAATATTTTTTTTTTCAAGTAAAATGTTTTTTTTTTTCCAAAATCTGCGGTTAAAATCGAAGTCTTTCCAAAAACTGGTTTTTTAAATTTTTAAAAAAATGTATGTTCTTTATAATTTATTCCATTATTCCGATGCCAAATTAATATGTGGAGCTATTACGGAAAGTAATGGATAAAAATCTAAAAACGACACTAAATATAGTAGAAAAAAGATTTACATAAATAAAATAATTGATTGAAAAAAATAAAAATAAAGTTTTGCAAAGGTAGTTCCACATAATTGCCCAGTAAAAAAATTTCGTATTTTTAAAAGCAGGATATAACAAATGCGCTGATGTAAGTGCTTACTATTACAATATTACTGAGAAGCAGCAAAATAAACGAATAATTTTCGTATAAAAATAAACAAACAACAATTTTTAGATATGAAAAATGATTTTACTGAATGCCATGAAATCACTGCTTTTTATAAGCGCTAAAATCCGCGCTTATTTTGCCCAAAAGTAATGCTTCCAAGTGGGAATTCGCCATATAAAACTCATGGCATATGTATTCAGGTTTGTAAGGGATTCTTTTTGGCTTACTCCCTTACAAACCTGCTTGCATGTAAGCAGCGTTTTTTACTGAGTGTCTTCTGAATGGTTTAAGCTAAATCGTGGTTTTACTGGTCCACAAAAAATTCACTTCATAACGGAAAATGTATTTTTTTCAAAATCCGTAGTTCAAATCGCTGTTTATTAAAAATCTGGCTTTCTTAAATTTTTAAAAACATATACATTAATTATAAATTATTCTTCTATACCGTTTCCAAAGCCCTATGTGGTATTCCTTCATGAGTTATCGGCTTTTCAGTTAAATTTTTTCACATTTTTGTTCATAACTCAGGATACCGTAAGAGCTTCGTATAGGGATTTGGACACGGTATAGGGAAGTAATTTATAATTACCGTATATTTTTTAAAAAATTTTAGAAAGCCGGATTTTTGAAAACAATGCATTAAGTAGCTTCAATATGAGGTATCAATGAATCCCGTACACTCAAAAAAATAAAAAATATACTTATTCAGCACTTAACTGTTTTATACTTATGCTTTACTAATATACTAATGTTTTACTAATTAATTTTGCTAAAAAAAATTGTGCTGATAAGCAGATGTCGCTGCATGTCAAGATGTAGTAGAGAAGAGGAAAATGATACTAAAAAGGACAACTCTAATAAGACAATTAAAAAAATCAACCATAAAAAAAACATATACGGACATGTAGACAGAGTAAAGCAAAAGACAAAGACACACATCTTAGGTAGATTTGTATGGTTCCTTTTTCTTATTGCAAAAAAAAGGGTTGTTTTTTTTCGTTTCGTTTGTTTTTGTTTTTTTTTTCGTTTCGTTTCTAGAATTATCTTCGGCAGTTTCGTCATTGAAAAGATAGCATCATTAAGACAACCATTGATGTAAGTAGTTGAAAGAAAATTTTTGTTATGTTATATATATTTATTTCTATATATTTTCAGATATTAAATTAATTCATGTCGTCAATGTGGGAATATGAAAATTTTTATATTTCGTAATTATTGTAAATTATTTTTAAAAGAATCACAAAAATATGTTTTATGATTTTCAGCAAACATTTTAACTAAATTACAATTTTTTTTACAATTTTTTTGCGTTTTTTTTCAGTCTACTAAAATTCAGCAAAAAATTTATTAATTTTTACCAACGCTTTTTTATTTGTAATCTACTAAGTGTTAGCAAAACTTTTGCTGAATCTACAAATTTTGTTGCTAAAAATCAGCTCGCTGATTTTCAGCAAAAGATTTTGCTGACATTAGCAATTTTTTTGCTAGCATCCTCCTGACTAAAATTTTGCTGACTCAGCAAAATTTTTTGCTGACTTTACAACTTTTTTTTTTTGAGTGTAGCTTAAGCCGTTAAAAATAAACGGAATGTTATGTACGACTACTTTTTTAAAATTTTTAGAATTTTTTTCATATTTTGAATCGCGGTATTTCAAGATGCGCTGTGATTAGCTGTCCTACATTTGGACGAGGTTGTATTTATATAGTTTATTTTATTATTCATATAAAACATGAAAAAAATGGATCGTTTCTAAAAACTTAAGTTTTTTTTTTATAAATTACTAATGTTTCCGCATTTAAAGCAGTTTAATTTTTTTTTTTAATTTATTTATTTCGAATACATGTTAATGTTCAAGCATACACTCAGAAGATCTTTTCCATAAGATTTCAACAGTTATTTAAAAAGTTAATCGGTAAAGTTGATTCAATGGAATAAACAGTTAAATTAACAAAGAAATATATTTTTTAACTTTCTGTCTGTTATTCAATAAACAAAATAAACAAAAAAAAAAACGGAATTTCGGTAATAGTTAAAATGTTCAGTTTCTATTTAAAAAAAAAAGTTGTGATATTATATTGAGTATTGAAATAAATGAAAACAATCTATCTTCTCTTAATATATAAAAACGTTGGTGCGTATGTTGGTACTCTGTAACTGTTGAACCGCTAATGCTAGCGACTTCGTATTCATACCATATGTTCCTTTGGTTCTCCGATTTGCATAACTTTTTTTTGTACCCGATAGGTGGCGCTGGGGTCGAGATTTTCCCAAAAAATGTATTTACGGTCCAATTTAGCTCAAATTCGCAACATATATTATGTACATAAAACTAAAGTTGCTGACAAAGTTTTTCACCTGTAGGTGGCGCTGGTGTTAAAATATTCACGAAAACGTATATTTTTTTTCAGTCATATTCATAATACTACACTCATAATAATTTATAGGTAAAATACACGAAAACCGTTGTTCATTTTACGAAAGTTTTGGTTATTTTGACATTACGAAAAAATTTGTAGAATATACAAATCACATTTCGTAAAGTTTTGTAAAAACTTTATTTTAAATAAAAATGTGGTGCATACCTTACGGGTTTATTTTAAAATTAAAAAAAAAAAAAAATGTAATGGTGCCACACCAGAATCGAACTCACGATTTCAGTGACGTCCTGCTGTGTTGAAGTATACCCCTCTACCATTTGCACCAAAGTAGCTGATGCAATACAACAAACTAAAAAGGAACTTAAGTCGAAAATATTATGAAATTTTTATGAAAACTAGAAAAATATGCTACAAATATTTAATAAAAAAGGTAAAATGGCAAATAAATATTTTTATTATGTTTATTGAACTAAATAAAATAATATAATTTTTTTATAAATATATCAAATAATATATTAAAAAACAAAATATAAAAATAATAAAATAATAATAATAAAAAACTTAAATAACAATTTCAAACTAATTGCATTTTATTATTAAATATTTTATCTTTTTAAATATTTGTTTTATTGAATTTCATACTAAACCCGGCAAATAAAGTGGAAGTAGTGTTTTCGGGTCCTCTTTAACTTGTTTTAGGATCCTCTTTATTAAACAAAATACAAAATATCCATTTATAGCTAAACACAAAAATAGTAATAATGAAATAAAAAAATAAACATAGAAATTTAAAAAACATTTATAAACAAAAAAAAATATAAAAACTAAAACACAAAAAAACAAAAATTTGTCCTGGCCAGGAGTTGAACTCGCAACCTTCTCATTGCAAATCCGACCTCTAACCACATCAACATCCATATGTAATATTTGTAACATTACAAATTTTTGTACAATGTACAAAAAAAATATTACGAAATCATGTTTGTATTTTTTACGAAATTTGTAAATTTATATAATTTGTTTTATACAAAAGTTTTGTAATATAAACAAAATGTTTGTACATTCTACGAAAAAAAATTTACGAAAAATATATTTGTATTTTTAAGCATGGATTATTATGAGTGTATTATTAAATGCAATGTATTTAGGCACAGAACTAATTTTTAAACACAAATTTAGGCGTTTTATTTGCACATAAATATTAGCCATATATGGGAGTTATTATTTTTCGTCAACTTCCGTTTTATTTCCACATAAATATTAACCATTCATAGAAGTTATTATTTTTCGTATGATTTTATTATTATAATATAAGTAACACAAATACTATTGCCAAAAAATTTGAATTCAATTAAATTTTAATAACATTTTGATAACGATGAAAAGTTCCCAAATACGACATACACGAATATATATAGATTGGCTTTTCAGTTTCCATTATTTACTCCTGGTGGCACTGGTAAAACTTTTTTGATATCACTCATCCTATCTAAAATACGCGCACAAGGTGATATTGCTTTAGCTATTGCTTCGTCAGGTATTGCTGCTACGTTATTGGATGGCGGAAGAACTGCCCATTCCGCACTTAAATTACCTTTAAATATCCAGACAAATGAAAATGCAGTATGCAATATTAAACCACATTCAGATATGGCTAAAGTGCTTAAAAAATGCAAAATAATTATCTGGGATGAGTGTACAATGGCGCATAAACACTCTTTAGAGGCACTAAATCGCACCTTAAAAGATTTGAATGGCAATGAAAGACTTTTCGGTGGTGTTCTTATTTTATTGTCTGGAGATTTTCGTCAAACACTTCCTGTAATACCACGGTCCACTTATGCAGATGAGATCAATGCATGTCTTAAATCGTCCACATTATGGACAAGAGTCATTAAATTGAAATTAGTAACACACATGCGCGTCAAGATACAAAATGACCCATCTGCAGCTATATTTTCTAAGCAATTGCTTGATATTGGTGAAGGGAAAATTAATATAAATCCAACCACTCAACTTATAACATTACCACATAATTTTTGTACCATTGTGACTACAAGAGATTCATTAATAGATAATGTATTTCCCAACATTCGTAGTAATATTAACAATCATCAATGGTTGAGTCAACGAGCAATATTGGCTGCAAAAAATATTGATGTTGATGCCATAAATATACAAATTCAAAATATGTTGCAGTCACAGTCATTATTATTTAAATCAATTGACACAGTTGTAAACGAAGACGAAGCCGTTAATTTCCCAACTGAATTTCTAAACTCACTTGATCTCCCAGGCCTACCTCCTCATAATCTACAAATCAAAGTTGGTTCACCAATAATTTTATTGAGAAATCTTAATGCACCAAAGTTATGTAATGGAACGAGATTGGTTGTAAAAGAAATTTTGGGAAACATAATTGAGGCAACCATCATTACTGGCACGTTTCGAGGAGAACATGTATTGTTACCAAGAATTCCAATGTTACCAACGGATAGTCCAATACAGTTTAGACGCTTGCAGTTCCCAATTAGACTAGCTTTTGCCATGGCCATAAACAAATCTCAAGGCCAATCTATGAATGTTTGCGGTTTGGATTTGGGAAATCCATGCTTTTCACATGGACAGTTATATGTAGCCTGCTCCAGAGTAGGCAAACCCAGTGATTTATTTATATTTGCCGAAAATGGTCAAACAAAAAATATAGTTCACAGATTAGCATTGCAATAATAATCTTAATTTATTTAATTTTTAATATTTTCAATAATAGTAGTTAAAGTTTTTTTAACATTAATACCACAACACTTAATAATTGTGATAATTATTACTTAACAAATAAACAAATGGTAATCAAAATTACAATTTTTCATTTCAAACAATAATACTATCTTTTGAAATGTTTGATTAATTTATTTTAAAATTTTCGGGTACAGTCGTCTTAAGCTTGAGATCTCTTAATCCAAGAAAACTTTTTAAACAGAGTTATAAAAGACCACAACAGACTTTGTAAGGTTCAACAACGTGGACCGGGTCAGCTAGTTGTTTTATGGATTTTGTCAATTAATTTTTCAACAGTTGAAAATAAACTAAAAAACACAATTGTTTTAAACGAAAAGTAAGTAGTCCTGTTTTTTTTTACTGATTTTCAGTTAATTTAATGTGTATATTCAGTAGTCTTTACGGAAAAAATATTGTGTGTGTAGTTAAATGTTAGGATTTCACGGGAAAAGGCATTTATATAATTCGTAAACAAAGTTTTTTTTTTTTTAATTTTCATAGAATATATTTCACTAAACTTTTATATGCGAAGTAGCGATTTGTCTTTCTAATTAAATAACAATTTAGTTCCGTTTAATTATTTAAATACGTTTTGAGGCCTTTAAAATAAAATTAAAAACCGGTTAGCTGAAAGAAAAGAAAAACCGAAATTTGGACCAAAACCCGGTTTTTCAGTTAACCGATTAACCGTTTTTAGAAACACTAGTTTTAACAAAAAAAAAAAATGTTGTGCACTGAATAGAAGCCATTGAATATTATGGAACGCCATCATAATCAAAAATTTTTTTGCAAATGGACTTGTACCACTTTCAAAATAAGCGGTTCATTTGTGCATTTGTACTCGTTCGTACATTCTCTATTGTTTGTAATTTGATGAATGTAATCAAAAATCAATTGAAGCAAAACGATTTGCAGTACATTTTGATTGAGTCCCCCAATCATCTTCTATGTATGATTGGAGTCTACTACTCTATGTGAGCCTAAAAAGCATTGCGCCAGCCACACAGTCAGTCACTTGGAGAAGTGCAGTTGATTGTTAGTGTTTGGGAGACTTTCCAATGTTTTTTTTTTTTTTTTTTTGTTTGTTTTTAATCTAAACCACAACAACACAATATGATGTTGTTTCTTATGTGCTGTTGCTGTTGCTGTTGTTGATTTTTATTTTGTGGTTACTTGTACTTAATCATTCACAACTCGTATTTGTATTGGTTTTTTTTTTTCTATAATTTTTTGTTTTGTTTTGTTTCAACTCCAATTCCTTCAACCCCAACATGTACTTTAATATGTGGCATGTGGTTGTGGCGCTTGATTAGAAAAAATAAAAATAAAACTGTTTACAAAAATATTACAAATATAGCAAGTAGCATGGTAGCATGTAGTACTGTCATGACAACTTACTCATGCAATCAGTGCATAAAAATACAAAAAAAATAAAAAAAAAATCAACATCAAATCAATCAAGTTCAAGTTTTTTCTACTTGGTTTTGTGATGTTTTTTAAATTCATTTCAAAAAAACTAGTTCCAATTTTTTTTTAGACATAAATTGATTTTACTTTGACAGAAATTTTAAAAATGCAAAAAGATTGAAAAATCGATGACATAATTAAAGGAGTTTTTGAGATCACTTTTTCACCCTCAGAAAACCTAGTAATTTTAGAGTTTTTGTTAGTACAACAAATTCAATTAAGAATTTACCATGGCTTTGAAAAAAATCTGACACACACTAACAGAACACGAAACAACATTTGCGGCTAAAGTAAAAAAAATAAATAAATTAAGCGATTCACACTCTTGTTTTTTTTTTTTTTATTTTATATTTTTATAATTTTTTTATTTCATATTTCGATAGTTTGACCTTCTTTCTATATACTGTGAAACTTTGGCAAAAAATTCGCAGACATAAAAAAGTGACAGCTTTTTAAACAAACTCCTTGCCCTGTATTATACTAGAGCAATTTTACTGTATTTTAGTTTAAGTGATTTTTTCTCAAAACAACATATTGAAAATCAGGTGCCATTGTGCAGCCTTAACGAATGGTTCGATTTTCAGTCGGTTTTTTTTTCAGTCCCTAACGTATAGACGTTTTTTAATTTCTGCCTATTTATTTTTTAAAAAATAAGAAACAACGCTTTTTTTGGGTGTTTTTTTTTTTAATTATTGAGTTTACCGACGCACAGTGGTCAATTTCGCGAGATAGCGGTCAAAACTCTATAACTTTTGACCGGATTGGTATTTTACGCAGTTTGTTTTGTTCAATAGGAGGGACTTTAAGCTTCAATTTGCGTGTTCAAACGTAAAAATCGACTGATAGGAACGTAAGTAATGTGGAGTTAAAAATGCATTTTAACTTTTTGTTGAGTTTCCATGTAAAAGTTGAATATTTTGACATTTTAAATAGGTATTTTTTTATAATTTCTTATTTTCTTCAATCGTATTTGACAACCAATACTTATTTATTATTCCTAAACTTAATTTTGGTCAGAAAATGCCAACATTTGGCCCCTGACATTTATTTAGTCTCAATATTCACAGGGGCCAAAGGTTGGTTTTTTTGGAAGAAAGCTAATTCTTGTGAGGATTAAACTGAAAAATAACACTGAAATTCCCAACAATATCAATACCATTTGGATATATTATATACAGAACACAACATCGATAAAATTTTAAGTAAACTTTTACTATTGATTTAAAGTGCACATATATTTTATTTAAATGTATTAATAAAAATTTATACTAAAATTAGAAACAAATTATAATCTTTAAACTAGTATTAATTAAACAATATTAGTAAAAATTTCTTCCAAATAGCTTTGATTTTCATTTTGCAGTAGTTGTTTAGCTTCTTCATCTAACTCTAATGAGGTTGATTTCCATTTTTGTCGAATACTGGACATATATGGGTCTGATGTGCACAACAAAATATTAATAAGATCTTCATTAGTACAATATCTGGAAATTTTTCTTGTATTGTGCTCGCGAAAGAATCTGTAGTCTTTGTTCCTTTTTTCTTGCGCTTCTTCTGAGAGATCTCCAATTGGAAGCATATTGTGCTGAATTATTTGTTCCCCATGGAACAAAATTTTGTGAACTGTGGTTGGCATATGTCTCCAAGAATATTTTTGGTTATAAAGGGTTGCTGTCTCATTAGCATACTGACCAAATTTTTTTGCATCTATCTTTTTGCTACATGCTATAACTTCTAATATGATTTGGAATCGTCGTATTAAATCATAATCTACTCCAGTTATAGAAGCTACAGTTTCTGGATCGGAATTTTTTACCTTTTCCAAATGAATTGCTAGATACCACATAATTTGAGAGTTAACAGGTACTGGCAATAATATAACAGGTACTTGGTTTTACCAGTTATTTCCATTGGTTTTAAATTTATTTGCAATTTTCAGGTATTTAAGTTATGTAATATTAGATGGCAATAAAATCATTTTTTACCTTTTCCAAATGAATTGCCAGATACCACATAATTTGAGAGTTCTATTGTCATTTTTGTCAAAATTTTGATACACCCTTCTATGTGGACTAGGTCCAAATATGGGCCAACTTCTCCTAATTTCAACAGAATTATTTTTTGGGTCAAAAAAATTGTACAAAATTTCATCAAAATATATGCATAATAGCCACTTTCACATAGAAATAACTTCTCAAAAAATATGACGTGCATTTGTACCGAATATCTTACCTTGGGTCAGAAAAATTGCTGTAGCTCAAAAAGTGCAGTCCCGATGCATGGACATGTATATATAGGAATGTAGGGGAGAGTTAGGACTACACAATAGTAAATTTGTGTTTTGACTCAGCTTGACTCACAGGAGTTGTGCTCTATGAAGTAGGAAATTTCCGAGAAATTTGACCTTTTTTAAAAAAAATATTTAAATTGTTCTGAAAACAGTAGAGCTTCAATTTTTTTACCAGTAATAGGAAATAAGTTAAGTTACAACACAAAATTTATTTCGTCCAAAAATCTTGAAAAACAAAAACTTTAAAAATTATCATTTAAACTTTAAATCATTTAAACTTTAAAAATTAACTAAAAATATCATAAATTTACTAAATTCTGAAAAAGCCCATTTTGGACCACCCTGTTCTCAGTGAAATAGTTGAAATAGAGTTCTAATTTTTTGGCTCCCGAGGTTTACTACTAATAACTTTAAAATCGGTGAACAAAAACCAAAAGAAGTTTTGGCCGCTATCTCAAAATATTGACCACAGTGCGACGTACCATTTAAATGCAAATAAAAACTGTTTAACCCTCTAACGCCTGACGATGATATTTGTCATCGTTTATAAAATTGAACCCAAATGCTTCGAATGAGTGTTTTATACTTAGAAATTGATATAGTTCGATATAAAAGTGAATTAGCTAAAAGTTTTGCGAAGAAACTGTTCGTATTCAGTGCACTGTTAAAACGCGAGAAAGCTTTAAAGTTCAAATTTTGTAAAAATTCAAAAAATATTTATTTTTTAATTAACTGAGATTTCCAACAACTAAAACACTTATTAAAGTTGATTTAAAACTCTTGAAAATTAAGTATAAGATTGAAGTATTACCTTTAATAATCAGTCCTTATTTTTCTTCAAGGACGAACAGGATTTTATCAGGATATCTCTAAAGGACATTGTCTTAACTTATAAAGTAATGGACGGATCGTTTTGAAATTTGGTATAGAGAAGACAATCAGTAATAGTAGCAAAAGTCTAAAGTTTGAACAAAAACTATTGAAGTTAAGATACTTTTTCGCCCTATTTCGCATTTTGCAAAAAGCGAAAATCGCTATATCTTCTTAAAAAGAAGAACAAAAAAGTTTATTTTTGGATTGTGGTTATGTCTGGGTAAGAGCAATAATTTTTGGTACAAACTTTTGTTTTACTTGCATTAGTTTTCGAGATAAATTTTAAATTATTTTTGCTCATATCGCCGAAAGTAGTCAGTAGTAGTTTTTTTTTTTGTGAGACGAATACATGGTATGAATTTCATTGCAAAACAAAATTCGGGCATTAGAGGGTTAAATCCGGCTACGTTAGGGACTAACGAATTTATGTAAAAAAAAGTTAAGAACTTTATTTTCAGATGAGCAGCCTTTAAAAAAGCGGGGGGGGGGGGGGGGGGGCTCTATAATAAAATGGCCACCAGGTTGCCATATTAGTCCAAATTTAAAATTATAATTTTTATAATATCTCAGCCAAAATATGGTAATGCCTACTTAGTATTTTATGCAATACTTTGTAATGAGTGCATATTACCTCAAGCATTACTTTAGATAATAAAGTAATGGGTTACCGATAAGAAATGTATAATGCATTACTCTCATACAAAACAAAAATTGGTGAACAATAATAGGTTATTCATCTTAAAACTTCCACGTAAAATATACATTTTTCTGCAAATCTATTTTTAGACTCATTATAATTCATATTTTTGTTAGCTATATGGTAAGATGTTCGTTTTTATTTATATTTTAAACTATCAAATGTTATATACTTAAAGTATAGAGTAGTCGGGTGTTAATCTAACGATCAGGAATCAATTCCCGGCTCGACCATGTTTAAAAAAAAAATTAATAATACTTTTTATACCCAGCATTAATAACATTATATCATTAACATTATATCATTTCAGACCTACGCTCACACTTGCTAGGTTAAACGCTTCTTGAAAATTTTTTAAATTTTTCAATACCAGACATGGGACGTAACACCAATATTTATAACTTTAATTACAATATTTATAACTTTAATTACAGGCCATTACATGTAATTGGGTGTAATTCAGTAATTGCCCTGTAATTAAATCCTCAGATGTTGCTAATAATTCCCATGTTTGATATAGAAAAATTTCACAACTGAATGATTGTGAAATGTAATTGACGTCGCTCGAGTATGGTACAAATTCAAATTTCAATTGAGTATACCACCATTATAGGGCGGGATTAAGCTATGAAAATGGGAACCCCGGGAAAGTTTTAACAAGTATTTTCAGCTGATGAGCCGTTTTAAAGTTATTAGGATTCGAAAACATACACTTAGGGAACTTCTGCTTTAAAAATATGTAGTTTTTTAGGTTGTAATACAGTTTCTTTATTTTTAATGTAAATGTCTGTCATTTGTGGAACAAATTATATTTCTTACTAACCTTGTAGTTCATTTAAAAAAACAAACCACATCAAATGACTGTTTTATGATTTTACATTCATTTCTAACAGTCGGTTTTTGTTATTTAAAAAAAAAATAAATGTTTGTTTACTTTTTACTAAAATATGTGGTTAATTTTTACTACAATTGTGGTTTATTTTTTGAACATTAAAAAACAAATGACAATGTTAGTTGAATTTACTGAAATGTAAGTCGTCCTTTCTTTCAGTGAAATTTCATTTGTTTTTAACTACATTTGCAGTGGTCTTCACCTACATAGTATACTAAGTGTACTAAAAAATCTTAAGAACTTTTAAACGAATCGTACGTCGAATAGTTTTATGGCGTTTTTTTTATGAATGAATTTATTTAGCATAAAAATAAATCAATTTTAAATATTACTTACAAAAATTACTTTAACTTTATAACTTGTAAACGGGTCACAATAGTTAAATACAAAAATTTGCCCCACTTTCTTAATGCATAATATTTCTAGAAAACTACGATATCCCAAAGTTGAATTTTCCTAAAAAAAAAAAAACTATAAATAACACTGTTCAACAAAATAAAAAAAATTATGCATCGGCGTTGTGACCTACCATTTCTAAATTACTTTAGGACGCAGATCACGAATAGAAGTTTAGCATTTCAAAGTTAGATATAGTTAAAGAAATATTTGCAAACAATTTTTAGTAGAAAGTTTCGATTTTTTGACAAACTTTTTTGCAACATTCAAATAGTTTAAGCTATGCCTTTAAATTTGATATATTACTCGTATCGAAATATTCCCTATGCATGTATTTAAATTTGAATTTTTTCATTTTTGTCGATTTCGTTAATATAAAATCTACAGCAAGTTACAAATTTGTAATATATATCTTCAGTAAGCATCACTGGTTACTATGTTACTGGTATCTACTGGTTACTATACCTAAAAAATTTAAAGTCTGTCCTAATTAATAAAATTCAGATAAAAAACACTATAGTATGTTAAACACATGTTTTCTAAGCAATACACATGTTTTCAAAACAAATTTTTATCTAATTGAAGTGCGTTTTAATAAAAAATAACGATTTTAAGTTATGCATGTTAAAAATGTACTTTTTATATTTTCTCCATAGTACCCCAGTAAAACCACACATTACCAAATAATGGGTAAAGTAATGTATCGCCATAGGGCTCCATACATTACAATTCACCTTACTTCACTGATGAATTTTACAGGCAATGAGCCTAAAAGTAATGGGTTGGCCTCATTACCTAGTAGAAGTAAAGTAACTGGTTACTTTTATTGTTACCGGGTTTGGAAAAGTAATGTGTCTATAAAAAGATTTTAATAAAAACAAATTATATCAAACTTGTATAAAAGACAAAGTACCATCTAGGTTACCTTCCCCTGTGTTGTTTATAAACTAAACAAACTAAAGGAGAGAAAAACAAAAAACGTGTATTGAATATCCACCAGAGGTGGACCTTACACATAACAAACAAGTTTTCAATTTATTTTTTGATCAATGGTTATAATCATTAACTTCAAGCTCATATATTAGTTCTCATGTAGTGAGTAAACTAGTTTATATGAATGTTTGATGTTTGGCATGGGATTGTTACCGCTTTCAAAACGTGTTCTGATGATGGGAACCCAGAAAATTCCCGAAATAGATCTATCAACACATTCCTGAAAGGGTCAAAGAATAAATTTGAAAACAAAAACTCTATAGATTATTTGTTAGGACAATATCCTAATAAAGAAATATAGAGTATGTCCTCGAACTTGAATAATTTTCATTTTCATTGCACAATTAAAGGTCAAAAAAAACATAATTTTTATTTTTAATAAAAATTATATCAAACTTGTAAAACAAATTTATATAAAAAAAATTATTAAAAATAATTTTTTTAATTAAATAAATAACATCTTAGCGCTGAGGTTCGAAACTGGGGTCTCTGGTTGTTAGGCGAGAACTCTACCAACTGAGCTATCGTCACATATAATAATGGGTTGCTTAAATGTAAATGAATTGTTGTGCTTCGATTTTTCGTTTGGGATGTTCAAAATATATAACTTACACTAATGCTTACAAAAAATCACAAAGTAATGTATCTAAATATAGACTTTTATAAATATATTTTAAACATGTAATTATGTAATTGGAGATCGATAAGTCATTATATAATGTAAAAGGCAATGATGTATCATTGCAAGGTAACCCATGAGTGTCCAATTATTTGTAACGCTTTACTTTATGTTTGAAAATAATGTTGAAGGTAAGAAGTATACATTACTATGTAATACATTACGTAGCCCACTAAGGGGAAACTCATTATTCTATGTTTCGAAATAATGCTGAATGTAAGGAGTATTCATTACAAAGTAATGCATTATGGAACCTATTATCGGTAACTCATTACTTTTTGTTGCAAAATAATGATACAGGTAAGGAGTATACATTACAAGGTAATGCATTACTTTATCGCACCCATTACCAAAGTTTTGCTGGGAAGTTAATACAAAATTAGGTTTAATAAAAAAATTATAAAAATTGTATTTTAGATTTAATTTTCTGAAAATTTCATACACATTTTATGGGGATGAATTAAGTGGAATATCAGTTAACATCATGCGCTAAAATTTTAAAAATTCGATTAAAGGATTTTATAATATTTACAAAAAAATTTAAAGAAGTAAAGTTTTCACTTTAATTGCAAGGATATCATACATCCCTCACCCAATCGCAATTAAGCAATACGGTTTTAAATGAGCATAGTCCACAATTAAAACCATATTAAAAGTTATTCGCAGTTTTTGCAATGTATGAATTACCCCTGAGCAATTCCATATAATATTACCGTGAAATTCATCTAGGTTTTCCGATTTTGATAAAACGCACGAACGCAAGTATTAAAAAAAAATGTTTATTTATTTTTTTTTTTTTTTTGGAAAACTCTGGCAACCCTATAGCTTCAAATTGTGGGGTAGGGACTTCACTTAAAACGTCATAACTTTTGATGTGTCAAAAATATCGACAAATTTATTTTTGCATAAGAACGGCTAGGTTTTGGGGTATAAAAAATAAATAAAAATAAATTTTTACACAATTTTTAAAAAAAAAAAATTTTTGAAAAAAAAACTTTAAAATTAATTTTGCACACACTCAAAAAATGTTATCAAAATAGGAAAACATCGATTAAGTTCACGGTGATATTAAATGGAATTGCTCCCCTAGAAAGTTAATTTTATTTTTGGAAGTTTTTTTGAGCCAAAAAAATTACACAAATGCTCAACAGAAAACAAAAAATACTAACGCCATTTTTTAGAACATATAAATGTCTTTTAAAAATATTAACATAACTTAAAGTTGATAGCAAGAGATTAGAGAAAACAAAATTTTAAAAAACGTATATAAGTCTAAAAGACCTAGAGTAACTTGCTTTTAAAGAAAAAATTTGATTTTTGGTAAAAGTTAAATTCGCGAATATTTTAAAAATCGGAGCTAATATTAAATCTAAATATAAAACTATCAGAATTTATAAGTCGCATGTCCGATGCAGTTTTACGCCCGTATTCATAAAATATCTTAATTCAGATTTCAAATGCATTTTAGTTAAAAATATTTTCGACAAAAAAAAGTTTCAAGAAATATTATTTGTAATAATCAAATATAAATTTTTTTGAATTGCGTTTATTTTTATTTCTCAGCTAAACTTTTTTTAAGACTTTGAAAATTGCCTTATAATTTTGGACTACTCGATCATAATCCTGTAAAAATAGCAGAAAAAGCTACTAAAAATTAGTTAAAAATGCTCTTGCAGAAAAACACTGCTTAATTTAGCAGATTTTTTTTTTTGCTAAATATTAATAAAATAAGAACAGCAAAAATAAATTGGTTAACTTTACAAAATGTTAGTTATATTCGAAGTGAATTTTAGTTAATTGAAAATAGCATTTTATTCTGTACAATAAGCAAAAACTTTTTCTAAATATTTGTAGACTCAAAATAGTCACCCAAAAACTGTAATATTAACAAAAGTGTTGCTATACTTAGCTCAAATTTAGTAGAATGAAAATAACAGCTTATTTTGCTAAAATCTATAGAAATGTTTGCAAAAAAAATTGTAGATTGCTGATTTCATAAGGGCAGTCTTTTAATCGAATTTGAAAAAAAAAAACTTAAAAAATTTGACATTTTTAATGATTATGTTGTCTACTTATATTTAGTAAATGTTTTGTTTCAGCAGATTATTTTGTTACTTTCAATTAACTAAAATGTAGCTCAAATATAACAAAATATTTGTAAATTCAACAGATTTTTTTTTGCTATTCTTACATTACAAATATTTAGTAAAAGCATATGCTAATTTTAGCAGTTTTTTCTGCAAGAACATTTTTAACTAATTTTTAGCAGCTTTTTTTTTTTTGCTATTTTTACAGGTTTATTTTTATAAGGGCCATTATTACAACTTGCCAATAGCTAAAGTTCGGATGTTATCTGACAGATTATTAGTTTTTCGTTATTATAAGTATACTTTAAGCTTAAAGTGACCTATAAGCTAAAGGGAAGATATTGTTGCCTTTAACTTATAACGTAAGGTTTATGTGTTTAAAATTGAAACATTTTCTGCTCTATAAAGAAGAAGAAGAAAATAACCGAATTTCACAACCGAATTTCACAAATTATTGTTTGTTTGTAAACAAATAAATAAAAGTACGTTGCCACTACGTATTTTTATAAACCAATTCATTAGCCAATAATCGGTTTTTAGTTTGGTGCTGCCACATTATCAAAAATATTAATTTTATTTTTTTGAGCCAAAAAAATTACACAAATGCTCAACAGAAAACAAAAAATACTAACGCCATTTTTTAGAACATATAAATGTCTTTTAAAAATATTAACATAACTTAAAGTTGATAGCAAGAGATTAGAGAAAACAAAATTTTAAAAAACGTATATAAGTCTAAAAGACCTAGAGTAACTTGCTTTTAAAGAAAAAATTTGATTTTTGGTAAAAGTTAAATTCGCGAATATTTTAAAAATCGGAGCTAATATTAAATCTAAATATAAAACTATCAGAATTTATAAGTCGCATGTCCGATGCAGTTTTACGCCCGTATTCATAAAATATCTTAATTCAGATTTCAAATGCATTTTAGTTAAAACGCATTTTAGGTCTTTAACCTGCTTTCTTAAACGAACATTAGTTTAAAATACCTACACTGATAGAAAAATGCATCTTCATATTGATGATGCCCTAACATCAGAATTATGACATTAATGTTATTACAAATGACATCAATGATGCAATAAGTGACATAAATTTAATGACGAACGTTATCATATAATTTTATCATATTTTACGCGTCATCCGTGCTATGACTACAGTGACATCAATTCGATGCCACATTTTGTCAAAGCAAGAAGCACTTTATACAATATATAACATTCATATTGATGACATGTAATCAGTATAAAGGGTCCGCCAAATAACTTTTTTTTTTTGAAAATGCTATAAAAAAATTTAAAATTTCCAATCCTTCCGGTTAATAATGGAAAATAATTTCATTCAAATGGCTGCCTCGGCTGGCCATGCAGTAGCCTACACGATCGGTCCAATTATGGCTCAATTATGCCTCTTCAATGTATGCGTGCGGCAAATACGACAATTTTGCTTGTTTACATACCCGCCAAGATCAAAATGAGCTTCATCTGAAAAGATGATTTTTTTTTTTTGGCAAAATCGGCATCATTCATTTTCGCACACATTCTTCAACATTACCATGATTTTCAAAGTAATGTCGCAATATTTCTCAGCGTTGTTCAAGCGTATACACAACCATATTCGTTCAGCGGAAGGATAAAACTAATTATCTGTCATCGCAATGATGACATTTTTTTTTATTAAATTGACTCCGATTCGTCATTTATGTGATGCCGATGTCTCATCCCATTGATGACACAATTTAAGTTTTCGACCCTGATGACAATTTGGTTAAGTGATGTTAAGGCTGACATCACCGTGATGACAAGTGTCATGGGGTCAAAAACGAAGACATTTGTCATAGAACTGATATCAAAATACATTAGGGTTATGACGGTTTTTCTATCAGTGTATTTTAAACGTTGTGTAAAAGTTAATATTCGTTTATGAATACAGTTTTAAGGCTAAAATTTGTGTTTTGACTAAAATGTATTTGAAATGTGTTTAAATGTGTTATATAAAATTGAACGAAAAATTTCAATTTAATTTTTTTTTTTTATTTTTTATTATTTTATTTATTTATCTCGTAACGTTCAGTGCAGATAATTAATCTTATATGAAAGCACTGAATAACTGGAGTAGTTACAATAAATATAGTTCAAATTAAATAAAATTACAAATTGAAATGCTAATACAAAATTAAAATAATTGTAAAAAACATAAATTTTTCTAACAAGAACATTAATAAAAGTTAAATAATTAAAAGAGAAATAATAAATATATATAATAAAATATTAAAGTAATAAAATCCCAGCAATATTTTTTAGAACAGATTACCATTGAATATTTTCTAGAACAGCTTATTGTACCACCGATTACATGGAACCGGTTCTAGAATAGGTACCTGTGAGTCAAAATGTAAGGTTTCACTGTTCCAGAACCAGTTCTAGTTCCAGGTTGTAGAACCGGTTCCAATTTAACCTGTCTGGTTTGGAGGTAAAGAACCTATTGCAAATAGGACAAATTCCATATAAAAATAACCGGTTGCAGAACAGAAATTAGAACCTGTTTTAGTACACTATAATTTGTTCTGCAACCTGGGATTTGGATTTTACTATTTTACTGCTTTTTAAAAAGTTTAATATAAATTTTTTTTAAAATATTTTCGACAAAAAAAAGTTTCAAGAAATATTATTTGTAATAATCAAATATAAATTTTTTTGAATTGCGTTTATTTTTATTTCTCAGCTAAACTTTTTTTAAGACTTTGAAAATTGCCTTATAATTTTGGACTACTCGATCATAATCCTGTAAAAATAGCAGAAAAAGCTACTAAAAATTAGTTAAAAATGCTCTTGCAGAAAAACACTGCTTAATTTAGCAGATTTTTTTTTTTTGCTAAATATTAATAAAATAAGAACAGCAAAAATAAATTGGTTAACTTTACAAAATGTTAGTTATATTCGAAGTGAATTTTAGTTAATTGAAAATAGCATTTTATTCTGTACAATAAGCAAAAACTTTTTCTAAATATTTGTAGACTCAAAATAGTCACCCAAAAACTGTAATATTAACAAAAGTGTTGCTATACTTAGCTCAAATTTAGTAGAATGAAAATAACAGCTTATTTTGCTAAAATCTATAGAAATGTTTGCAAAAAAATTGTAGATTGCTGATTTCATAAGGGCAGTCTTTTAATCGAATTTGAAAAAAAAAAACTTAAAAAATTTGACATTTTTAATGATTATGTTGTCTACTTATATTTAGTAAATGTTTTGTTTCAGCAGATTATTTTGTTACTTTCAATTAACTAAAATGTAGCTCAAATATAACAAAATATTTGTAAATTCAACAGATTTTTTTTTGCTATTCTTACATTACAAATATTTAGTAAAAGCATATGCTAATTTTAGCAGTTTTTTCTGCAAGAACATTTTTAACTAATTTTTAGCAGCTTTTTTTTTTTGCTATTTTTACAGGTTTATTTTTATAAGGGCCATTATTACAACTTGCCAATAGCTAAAGTTCGGATGTTATCTGACAGATTATTAGTTTTTCGTTATTATAAGTATACTTTAAGCTTAACGTGACCTATAAGCTAAAGGGAAGATATTGTTGCCTTTAACTTATAGCGTAAGGTTTATGTGTTTAAAGTTGAAACATTTTCTGCTCTATAAAGAAGAAGAAGAAAATAACCGAATTTCACAACCGAATTTCACAAATTATTGTTTGTTTGTAAACAACTAAATAAAAGTACGTTGCCACTACGTATTTTTATAAACCAATTCATTAGCCAATAATCGGTTTTTAGTTTGGTGCTGCCACATTATCAAAAATATTAATTTTATTTTATTGGGAAGTTGTAATAACGAAAAACATTATAGCTCACTTTATTCCTCACTTTAGCTAAAGTTACCTTTTACTAACATTTACTTTAAAGGCAAATTGTAATAATGGCCCTAAGAGTAATTATGTACTATACATTTTTTCGTGTATTTGTTTATATTTTTATAATTGTTTAAATATTGTTGTTTATACTGATTTCTAAAGACTGTTAATCCCTTAAATAATTTCTTAAATTTTTTAAAATATGTTTAAGTTAATCTGTTACTCAAACATACGATAGCCAGGTAAGCAAACAGAGTATTTGATATACTTTGTATAACTTTAAAAGAAAATTATAGCCATGAAATTAGTTTTCTTCGAAGGATACAAGGATACAAAATACAAGTCTTCCTGTGAATTCATTTAAATCTTTATTAAGTTTTCATTTATTCACCGGCACGAAGACTCACACACACACACAAAAGCTACAACTGCAATGCTTGCCCCGTCTTTAAGATGAAAGCAGCCGAGATAGACAACATAAAAAGTATCTCCAGACCAAAACATAGTTTACATTTATAATGTTAACAACAGACATGTCTGTAATCTATGTTTTAAACAAATATTTGCAGAATCTAATATAATCCATACAACTATTAAAGATTTCTCATTCGCATCAAACTGTTATCACATGTAAAAGGATATGGGATATCAGGAGTTCTTTTTCGAAAGCAGAACGGAAAGAGGAAGTAAACACTATAAACATGTACAATACTATCGTAAATAATAGTTTTAAGAGGAATAAAGATAAAATTTCAAAACGAAAGACTAAAGCTTTTGGAGGTCATAAGTGGGTGGTAATAAAGCTTTTGTGCTCTATGTGTATTTATAGTGAATTTTTATATTTGTGGCAATAAAGTAAATATAAATGAAAAACTTTTATTTATACCATTTACAAATACTCCTACTATTCTACCAGCTACACAGAGAGAATTTTCTTGGACGAATTTTAATGAAATTTTTTACTAAACTACCCAGTGTAGAAAAGCATTACCATATAAGTGGTTATCTAAGTAAATATTTGGTAATGGAAGTACTTACAATTATCATTACAAATCCCATTACTTTTATATGAGGATGGCGCGAAATAGCGACATATCATTACTAAACAGCTTACGAAAACTCAAAAAATATGTGGTTATCTCAATGCTTACTAGTAGAGATAAAAACAATGGGTCTAAATTTAATAAAATAAAACATTTTTTAAAACTTTTTTTTTAAATGTTCCCACACCGCATTCGAGCCTATGACTCTAGTTTGTCAGTCATCTGATCTATCTCGACATGTTATAATTGATAGATAAAAACATTAACATCAGTCAACCGCTCCACCATAATTGATAGATAAAAACATTAACGACTTGCCGGCACAAAATGTCGAATACTTTCCAGCTACAAAAATTCAAAAATAAGTAGTTATATATGTACTTTCGAGCGGCATTTTTCTGTATGAAGAAAAACTTTTTTAAAAATTTCAATTTATTGTTCAGTTATTATGACGCAAGTTTTAGAAAAATCTGAATACTTTAACCCGTGGCACCAAGCCAACAAAGATTTCGATTTTTGAAAATTTATCTTAATTTGTTTTAATAAATATATGTCTTGCGACACATAATGTTTTATTATTTTTGACATGCTGAACACGAAGATTTTAAATCTAACTTCAAAATTAACTTAGAATTTTTTGTTTTTCAATTCAAATACTTCACAAATCTTGCTATCATTTTATCATAATTATGTCTGAAATTAGAGATGATATATCACAAAATATATTTTTTAAAATTCATTTTAATTTTTTTCTTAAATTTCGCTCCACAAAACTATTGGACCGAGTGCTACAACAATCAAAGCATTAATTAAAGAAAATCAGAAGTTAAAGTTAATATTCCATCATGTGTATAAAATTGAAAAGCATAACAATTAAAGGGCTTATTGTAAAAACTTGATAAGCCACATTTTATTTTTGGTTTATTTTCGCATTTTATAGGTTAGAAAAAATTATAAAATATGACCTTCGCCGGATGTTTGTTTTCCAGGTACTTGTAATAATTGTGTAAGTAATATTAATCAAGGGGTGTCTAGAAAACAGCGGATACCATAAAACAGTGAATGTGATTTATCAAGTTTTTACAACAAGCCCTTCAATTTTACTATGTATATTTTCTGTTATCCTTTAACCAATATTGACATAATTATTTTATAATTTTTAAAAAATTTGTAGAATAAAGGAAAAAACTCCATTTTTAGTAAAAATCAAGCCGCCATATCTCGAAAACCGTTAGTCCGATTTCAAAATCTGGTTACAAAATTTTTTAAATATTCGCGCTTAGCATGCCAAAATTAATAAAAAAGATGAGGTGTCCCAAGACATATTTTTGTTAAAGCAGTTTCAGAAAAATTTTAAAAAATCACAGTTAATGCTATCCGATTTTTCGCACCATCTAACTTTTATACCTAGTTCTACAATAATCGCAACAATAACTGATTAAAATCGAAAGTTGAAAAAAGAGTCTTAAAAATTGATTTTCAAAACAATTTTCAGATCATTACTTTATATCAGTTGTGGCCAAAAAGAGGTATTTCCTATCACGCGTGGTTGATAAACAATATGAAATTCCAGTCTTTGGCCACCACTGCTTTGTATTGAAAATAGTGATAAAAATGAGTACTTATGGGTATTTAAATAATTTGAAAATGAACTAATTTAGTAATGATATCAAAATTTTATTGCGTTGCTTTAAAAATCTATAATGCCAAACTTGATGATTGATCAACTAGGTTCTAGAGATGGTAACTATAACATGGTTCGCATATTAGCTAAACGTCAAATTGGGCTTAGTGTGTGTCACGTAAATGCCCAAAGTTTGATGAAAAAAATTGACGAATTTCGATATATTTTTGAAGATTCTTCTGTGGATGCTATATGTGTCTCAGAAACATGGTTCGATATTAAACTGAATGACAGGATAGTCGAACTAAATGGATACAACATTTTTAGATCTGATAGGGTTGGTCATGCTGGAGGCGTGGCTGTCTACATAAAGAATAATATTTCATGTAAACTTCTTTGTACGTACAATGAAGCAGAAGATGTGGAATATGTTTTTATTGAGGTAAATTCACACGGGGGAAAGATATTACTAGGGTGTGTCTACAGGGCGGATAAGAACATTAAATTAGACTCACTCTTTTCAAAACTAGAGCTTTTAGCTGTTGCTTACCCCGACATCATTATCGCTGGAGACTTTAACGGCAATTTGCTTACAAATACTGGAACAAGTCTTCTTACGTCTATGTCGTTGCTCAATTTGTCTTGTGTTAACAATTCCAGACCAACACACTTCACTTCCACCAATAGCACGCTGTTGGATCTGTTCTTTGTTAGCAATAGAATAAAAATACAACACTACGATCAATTGGCTATGCCTGCTTTTTCAAAGCATGATCTTATATTTTTTTCATACAATTTCAACGCAAAGACCCAGTCCCAAAATTTTACTTTTAGGGACTTTCACAATATTAATACCACTTTATTAGAATATGATCTCGATAATGCTAACTGGGATCAAATCTACTATATACCTACTGCAAATGATCAATTAAATTTCCTCAACAATCTAATTTTGCAAATTTATAACAAACATGTGCCTTTAAAAACCAAAAAAATTAAGGGCACGGAAAGACCTTGGTTCACAACCGAGACCAAAATGCTAATAGAACATCGTGATAATTTGTATCATAGATGGAAACGTTACAAAACGACTGAAATGCACAATGAATATCGTATGGCTAGAAAAGCGGTTGTTTCAAAGATAAGGCAGAATAAGTCATTGTATTATAGTAACAAATTTAGTACAGCAGTCGACTCTAAGAAAACTTGGAAACAAATTCGTGACATTGGCATTTTGGGAACGCAAGCCCGAGCAAATGACATTGATGTAAATGTAATGAATGAACAATTTATCAACATTGCTCAACCTCCAGCACGTGTGGATTTCTATACTCAGAATAATCTCTTTCCCACAACGACAACTCTAACTCAATTTGATTTCCAATGTTTCAATCTAATTGATATAGTCGAAAGTTTTCGATGCGTAAAATCAAATGCAGTGGGTTTAGATGACATACATCCTCGTTTCGTAAAAATTATATTACCATGGATAGCACGTTTTGTTATGCACTTGTTTAACACCATTATCACCACCAGTACCTTCCCATTGGGGTGGAAACTTGCCAAGATCATCCCTGTTCCAAAGACTGATAAGGAGTATCGGCCAATTGCGATTCTCCCTTACCTTTCAAAAATCTTTGAACGTCTTTTACATAAGCAGATCTCTAAATACGTTTACGACAATAATCTTTTAACTGATCGGCAATCCGGGTTTAGATCGAAGCATAGTTGCACAACAGCACTGACAGACGTTGTTGAAGACATTAGGGGAAATTTGGATAAGAATAAAATATCGTTTTTAGTATTACTGGATCATTCTAAAGCCTTCGATACAGTTGAGCACCAAATATTGAATTTAAAATTAGGGAAAATGTTTAATTTTTCACCAGCGGCAGTTAGATTGATTTCGTCATATCTTACAAATAGGACTCAGTCTGTCTGCAATAACGGATATATATCACGACCTTTATCAGTCTGCAGAGGAGTTCCACAGGGTTCAATACTTGGTCCACTGTTATATTCTTTATATGCCAACGATCTTCCTACTCAAATACAACATTCCAAGGTTCAAATGTACGCAGATGATGTTCAGCTGTATTTAAGTTGTACCAAATCTTCAATTGGTCGTAGAGTCATTGATCTTAACAACGATCTTGACAAAATACTTGTATGGGCTTCGGCAAACGGTTTGTGCCTTAATCCAAGGAAGTCAAAGTGTTTAATAATACGTAAAAGGACTGTGAAGATCAATGATAATATAAACATATATCTGGGTGACTCTAATATTCAAATAGTGGAAACTGTTAAGAATCTGGGTATTGTTTTTAACAAATCATTGAATTGGTCGGATCATATAACACAAACATGTGGAAGAATATATGGCATGCTTAGAGGCTTATGGGCTACTCAGCACTTTACTCCACCAAGGATAAGAATGCTGCTGGCAAAAACATATTTATTACCTACACTCTTATACTCATCCGAACTTTTTGCAGGCTGTAACATGTATGACACTAGAAAGCTCAACACAACTTTCAACAATATTGCACGATATGTATTTGGCCTGTCTAGATTTGACCATGTATCCCAGTACTCTGTTCGTATACTGGGAATATCCCTTAATGACTACCTAACGTTTAAAAACCTGGTATTTCTTCATAAGATTATTAATACCAGGGAACCTGAATATCTCTTTCATCGTTTGATACCCACAAGATCACCTAGAAACAATGGCTTTAGACAACTTAAGCACCGTGACACAGCGTCTAAAAATCAATTTTTCATTTATACTATCAATCTCTGGAACCATCTTCCAACTGGTATTCAATATATTAGCAACGCAATAAAATTTAAAAAATTACTTATGCAATATTTTTCTTAAACATTTCATTACACATTTCATTATAATTTCATTTTTTGATAAATATATTTTAAATTATTTATTTATTAACTTTTATACATGTATTTTTCATCATAATATAAGAGTATTGGCTTTGTATTGGTTCTTTTAATATTTTTTATTTATTTATATTTTTTGTTTTTTTTAAATTTACTTGTTCAATACTTATATTTTATTTTAAAAATCTTTTAATGCAATTGTACAACACAAATTATAACTAATCAGATTCTAATGCTTTAATTTATAAGATATTGTATCTTGTTGCATTAGAAAGTCAAATATTTAATAAAATACAAATACTAGTTATTAGTAAGTCCTTATTATTTGTGTTATAGTATTGCAGAGCGTAAGCTGGTGTCGTAACTCGTAGTAAGAAAAGTAATGGCATGTCATTACCGTTTCTACACTGGGTTATAGTTATATAGTTATAGGGATATAGTTATATAGTTTGCTTCACAAAGTGAATGAAAATTTTCTTAAACTTTATTTAAAAGTTGCTTAATTTGTTTGAAACTTGTTTTAATGAAATCTTTTCATTAGGCGTACGAAATTTTTAATAAATAAAACAAAAATTTTCATAAAACTATGAAAAACATCATCAGTTTAATTAAAAGTTTCAATTGACAAATTCCAGTGACACTTCGTAGATATAAAGCAAATATTAATTGATATCATGCAGATAATTCTCTCAGTGTACAAATTCTATACAAAACTATATTTTCCCAGTAAAAAAAAAACCAAAAAAAGGGGCAACAAAGGTCCGCCTGTTCAAAAAGTGCCGGACAAGCACTGGGAAAACAAATTTTCTAACGTTGGCAAAATGTTGGTGAAACCATGTAGTCTAAAAATATATTTACCAAAATAAAATTTCAAGTTCATTTCAAACATCTTTTCGTTCAGCCGGGATTCGAACCCTGGCCGCCAGATTGGCCGCCGACAGCTCTACCCACTGAGCTACCGCGACATATTATACTTGATAGCTTAAAACGTAAGTGAATGCTAACTGCTGTTAGCTACTCAAATACTGTCATAAGGTTTGGTGGAATCAATTTGCCAACGTTGGGAAAACAAAAAAAAAAGTTGGTCTTAAAAGAGCTTTTCCAGAAACATAAAAATCAATTTTATATTAAAAAAATATTAAAAAGTATAAACAAATCACAAAAAAATTATGCCTGAAGCCGGCGTCGAATACGGCAAATTCTTCCTACAAACTTTTTTAAACTAAGCATCATCATTTTTGAGCCGTTGGTAATTTCTTAATGGATAGCACTGGGAAAACACTTTTTGCCAACGTTGGCATAGTGGTTCCAGCCAATCCTTTGCCATTTTTTTTGTGGACCACTAAAGTTATTGTAAAATAAATACTGGCAAAACGCTTTTTGGAAACGCTGGTAAAACGTCTTTAACAGCTGTTCTGCTAGTAATATATTTACAATTACTAGGTTAGCCAGTGGTATACCAGTGCTTGATTTTTGTACCACTGGCAGTTTCTGACTGGGTTATTTCATATTACAGTGGGTGTAGGGTGTTAGCCAAAATATCCTTTGGCGGTATTCCTTTTATGTGTGTGGGGTTTAAAAGCTTTTTTTTAGTTTTGTTAGACTATAGGGCGTTTTACTACAAACTAGTTTTAGTTTTGTTGTGTTCTTTATGTAAAATTGTTTATAGTATATAGACTGGAATAAAATTTTAAAATGTTAACTTAGGTCAAGGAACTCAGCACAGCAAACATATAAAAAAGAAATTGCTCAGCATAGTCTAAAGGATGGGGGTTGGGGTTGGTTTTATAGAATCAAATACAAATTCTTTTACCAACTAAAAATAGTATGAAAAATATTGGCAGGCAACAAAAAAAAAAAAGAAACTTAAAAGATGCTGTTGCCAGATGCACTTAACTGTTATTGAATTTAAAAAGTTTTTGAAGTTTTTTTTTCTTTTTTTCTTTTTTTCAACATCTGCAATTTTTTGTTAATAAGAAAAATTGTATTTGTGGTTCAGAGATTTATAAGAATAAACTCTTTAAAGGAATAACAACGATAATTTTCAATACAAATTTGTCATACACAAAAAAATATTTTCAATTTATAACGAAATTTTATATATAATAGAACATTTTTGGTCTTCAAAGTTTAGTAACGTCATGATGCTTGTTAGGAAAAGACCCTAACCACGTGCTTGATTACTAACAAGACAAGAATGGAGCAAAATTGATGATTAATAGGTTTTTTGTTAAAGTTCTGCATATTATAGAGGCTCTAGCTTTTCTAAAACTTCGGGTTCTGATGAGATCTTTAGCCAGATCGAAATACTAGTATCAACCTAGCTAATATGTCTGATTTGCTTTATTTTTGTAAATATACGGAGCTTGAAAGCTCCTTATAAATTGAAAATAACATAAAAATAATCTCGATGTATATAAAAACCAAAAACTAATTTAACTGTAAATAATATTATTGTTTACAAATGTTCAATTAAAGATTTCGTAGAACTACAATTATACTTCAATTTAACCTTTTCAATCAAATATTTTAAAAATGTCAATTAAATATTTAATTGAATCAATTATAAAATTAACTAAAACGTCAACTTATTTCAAACTATTTGGATGTACGGGAGAACTTTAGTGAACTAAAAATAATTAAAAGTTTCATAAGATTTTACTAATTTAATTAAGGTTGTGTTTACATTATGCTTGAAAACTTTTAAGCTGCATTAAAATTTAACATCGAAATATAGTTTACACTTGATTTCGATGGAGCATCGTCGGAATGTGGGTTGTGTAACATTGTTCTATCGATATTACCATGGAAATTGTTCTGCTGAGATAAGTGAACTTATCCCCAAGGCCCGTATTTTCATTCGAAACACTCGCTTATCTAGCAGAGCTCATCCGTTTGTAGTCGATTGTCCAGTGAACCGCACAACGCATTACAGGGAAAATTCGTTCATCAGCCGTACTAGCCGTATGTGGAATAAACTCCCCGCGGAGGTCTTCCCTGTCACTTACAATGTAGCGAAATTCAAATCAAATATTCACAAACACTACTCCCTCTTTCCTCCTCCCCATAACCTAATTTCCTGATATCAACACAATGTATTGCAATATAGGGGGCATCCCCTGAGTGTTGGTCTAACGAAAAAAAAAAAAAAAAAAATATGGTAGTGTATTAAATGATACACGATCTAGATTTCGAAATCTAGTTTAACCTAGATTTCGATGATAAATGTAAATGCAGCTTAAAAGTTTAATTGATTTCGGTTCTATTAAGAAAATTATAGTATCGATTGAAATAGTTTGTAACTATTTAATTTACATACTTTAAATTAAAATTTTATCATGTCTATTTAATATTAATAAAGTATTGTTTTTAATTTCTAACAAAGTTTTAGTAGATACTATTAGCACTTTACTTAAAATAGGAAAAAAATCGCCAAAATTTTTTGAAAAAAAGCGTTAAAATTAAAAAAAAAAATCTATAGTTGGAAACAAAAATCGCCAATATTAAAAACAATTACAATATTTTAAAAAAATCACCAAAATCGACAAAAATTTAAAAAAAATCGCGAAATAAAAAAAAAAAACAATTTTGATAAAGAGTCCGCCATCTAACGTTTTTTTTTCAACTAGTGCTTATTTCGTGAATGGTAACACTTAGCTCATGTCTAATTTGACAGATAATTAGTTTTATCGTTCCGCTGAACGCATATGGTCCGTATGTTCGTTATCTTGTGAAAAAATTGAAAGAAACTGGCATCCTCATCGATAAACCAAAGCGTGAAAAGCCAAAAATAGTGCGTACACCCGAGAATATTGCTGCTGTGGCAGAAAGTGTGCGTGAAGCGCCATCAACATCAATTCACCGTCGTTCTCAACAATTGAACATTTCGGAGACATCATTGAGACGAATTTAGCATAAAGACCTTGGTATGACGCCATACAAAGTCCAATTGGTGCAGGAGTTCAAAAAAACAAAAGTTATTTGGCGGACCCTTTATAATTTTTATTAAAAATAAAATAATAATTGTGTAATGACCATGAAAAAAATTATTTAAGTTCGAGGCCATACTCTATATTTCTTTATCAGGATATTGTCCTAACAAATAATCTATAGTCTTTGTTTTCAATTTATTAATTGACCACTTTCAGGAATGTGTTGATAGATATATTTCGGGAATTTTCTAGGTCCATATCATTATCTTCGAGCTCATATACCAAGTTCTCATTTGGTGGGACAAATATATGTTATGAATGATTAATGCTTGCATGTGGTTGCCACTTCTTTCAAAACGTGGTCTGATGATGGGAACCTAAGAAATTCCCGAAATATATCTATCAACACATTCCTTAAAATGGCCAATTAATAAATTGAAAACAAAAACTTTATAGATTATTTGTAAGGACAATATCCTAATAAAGAAATATAGCGTATGGCCTCAAACTTGAATAATTTTTCATTTTCATTACCCGTGTGGAAAATATGATTGAATCTAATTAGATATGATTTTATTTAATTAGATCTGATGCCAGATATGACAATACATGATATGGCATTTGTGATAAACTCTATGCACAGATCTGATCAGATCTAGTACCAGATCTGTTCATATGTGAAGGTATGTGGAAAATTGGATGATTTTCGTGTCCATATATATGTATAGTGTCAGATCTGTTCATATCTAATAATATGAATGAATGAATGAATAATGATTTATTAAAAAAAATATGTAATTACAATTCATAGAAATATCACAAAGAAGTAGCTATGATTAAATCATTTGAAGACATAACATTTAATGTTGTGTGTCTGTATATGACATAGTCCCTTGTCCATATCTGGTACAGGATCTAAACACTTTAAAAGGCACCAAAATAAAAATGTACATACATTGTTTTTTATGACATAAACTTCATATGTTCTTTTAAATTTTTATTGTGTTTGTTTATTTTGAAAATCTTAGGAAAACTTGAAACATTTTCATAAATTTTGTGTTTATACAATAAATTGTTGTTGTAATGTGAAAATACAACAACAAGCCGCCGCCGTAGCCGAGTTCCAGAAAAGTGAAACATTTAAAAATGTGGGTTTTGTTTCATGTGGTCTTCCTTATCCATTTATTTGCCACAAGCTTTTGAAAAAAAGTATTAAAATATGCGTTTTTTAATAATTTAACTACTAAAAAAATCGCAAAAACTCCAAAATTGAAACGTATAATTTCGTTATACAAAATTTTGATGATTTTTTTTTAATTTTGTCATTTTGTGTGATGATATTTTAATTCGATTAATTTTTGACATTTCTTTTTAAATATAGGTAATTTTTTAATTTTAGGAAGCATAAATACTCATTTACTATAATTACAACAAAAAGGTCGAAAAAACTTATATTTAGATTTTTTTTTAAATTTTAACATTTTTTTTTTTAATTTATGGACATTTGTTTTTTTACTTTTGATGTTTTATTTTTTAAAATTTAACGAATTTTTAATTTTTTGCAATTTATTTCAGTTTAGGAGATTTTTTTAATTTTTGGCGATTTTTTAAATTTGGAGATTTTTTAATGTAATCGACTTTTTTTACTTTTGACGAGTTTTTTTAATATTGTAATTTTTTTAATTTTGGCGTTTTTTTCATTTTGCCAATCGTTAAGAGTATGTTTACAATAAAAGTTTAAACTGAAAGCAAACAAATTTTCACATACAAAAATAATGTTAATGATTTTTTAAATTTTGGTAATTTGCGAGATGTTATTTCAGTGCGGTTCATTTTTAATTTTTTTTTTTTAATTTCAGTCATTTTTCTATTTTTAGCGTTTGATTTAAATTTTATATATTTTGTTTTTAATTTTATAATTTTTTTGGGATTTTTTTCCCCCAATTTTGGTGAGTTTTTTTAATTTTTGCCGATTTTTTTAGTTTTTTGTTAAAAATTTTCAATTAAAGAGATATTAGACTTTTAATTAAAAGTGAGTTTACAGTCAAACAAAACTTTAATTGAAATTTTAGTGCACTGAGAGAAATTCTCTGCACGATATCGAAGCATTGAAGTTGCACTGGAACTCGTTCATTAAAACATTTCTTTAAACTAATGTAAGTTTTCATAAAATTTTATGAAAAATATAATTTTATTTATTAAAAGTTTCATTCACCCAATGAATAAGTTTCATTGAAAAACTACTTCCTTAAAAAGTACGAGACTTTTCTTTAATTTTAAAAAAATTATCATTAGTTTACTGAAAATTTTCATTACTTTTCGTCCACTAAAATTCTCTACTTTAAGGTTATAACTTTTTCTTTGTAATCAAGTCAATTACAATCAAAAATGAGTGCAAATGTAAACAAATTCAATAAACATTTTCTTACAATGAATATATCCCAACACGAAAATTTTAGTGAACTTTGGATATGTTGTAGAGGATTAGAAAAAAAGAGACGCGTATTTTTTTATCTTCACAATCTCACGTTTAAGGGTTAAAAAGTGGGGTTAAAAATGTATTTGTTTTGTATGAAAACATGTATTTAATTTAAGAAAATTAGATTTAACCAGGGTTAAATATCTCAGAAAAACAATAATTTTGGTACCCCTATTGCCTATATAGCGGACTCAGAGTGGCCACATTTTTGAATTTTTCTTAGTCATTATTTGCAGTACAACTACATTTCCTTAATAAAACGCTAGATTTAATGTAAATCAAAACACATTTTTTTGAATAACAAAAATACTTGAAAGTATTTAGACATAATGTATACGGCAGTGAATGTGTGTTCAAAAAATCTTTCATTTGATACACAGAAAAAATTATCAACCTAAAATATCTAATTAAAGATTTGATTTGAATTTAATTTGTTTCTAAACAAATATTTAATTGATTCAATTAATATTTTAATTGACTTTTAAATATATATATACATATTTTATTTTAGACGCAATTATCATATTATTTTTTCATACACTGTATGCATAAATAGAAAATTTTCAGTATAAAATACCCAATACATTTGAAGTTAACAAACAAAACAAGCACACACACAAACAGACTCAGCATTGCAAAAAACACACATACCAACGTATAGATTACACACTTTTTTGTGAGTATCATATTTTTTTTTTTGTAGGAGTTATTTATAACTTTTTTCCTTCTTAATTTTAATAAAAGGTTTAATTGATTGTTTCATTGCCGTGATAGGTGCAAAATCAATTAAAATATTAATTGATTCAATAAATTTTTTAATTGAAACCCGTTTTTAGTTTTTTCTGTGTACCAAATTTGTATAAAATGGGGTCATTTTAGCTAAAAAAAATACGTGTTCCTTAAATTTGTATTCTCTGCAAAATATCTAAGGTTCATTAAGATCTTTCGGTTCGGTTCGGGTCGGGTCGTGATACCTCCCTTGTTAGACACCTTAATAAATAAATGAATACAGTCTTACGTAAGTATCTTACGAAATAAATTTAATTTTCAATCTTAAAAATACATTGTTGCACTTACCTCTTGTATTGTATTTTCTGGTTTTTTTGTTGACATATTAAGAAATCTTTCTTGTGATTGACAAAATTTTTCAGTTTTCTTATCAAATTTTTTCTTATTCTCCTTAACGCCACCAATTTGTTTTTTACGAAAATCCTCTAAAGGTTCAATGATGTGTTCATCGGCGAGGGTTAACTGTAAAAGCGGTAAAATCAATAAAAATTCATTGAACTTCCTAAAAGTGTCCGATCTTACCATTTTCTCTCTTTCATCTTCTATCATACTAATAATATCACCAAAATGTTTTAAACTCTCACAAATGACCAGTTCATCATCGGTTTGGGCTGTGCCAATGCATTCAAAATTAAAATCTTTTAATGAATATGCCAATTGTTTCATGCGGGTTGATAACACTGGAAATACATACAAGAAGAAGAAGAAGATGAAGAAGACATTTAATATTATTAATGTCTATGTTTGGATGACCTTTGGTGTATTAAGTAATTTATGATTTTTATATTTGTAAAAATGAGTGGTGGATATTGTTTGTAATTATCGTGCAAACCCAAGTAAAAAAATTTATATATACCCAGATATAATTTTATACAATTATATGTTTCAATGTCTTTAACTTATATAGTCATATAAGCATATATGTTAAAGCATATATATTTGTATCTTTGTGTTGTACCAAAAAATGTTATGTGGGGGTATATATAGCAATATATTATTTTATATTACAATATATACAATATAGAGTTATTTATGAGTTCGTATACAATTCAACATAAATGCACATATAATTATATATATAACTGTATGTGTCTAATATAAAAAATTTTTTGTTATCATATTTGATAAAGCCATATAGTGTTCCATACACAATTTCATAGAAATATATGAGGTCCCAAGCTTTTAATATTTTTAAATTAAATTCAGTTATCAACAATATTTTCTTAGTGATTTTAGACATAATTGTATAATATCCGGAGATATGATTTCGGAGTTGACCTAAAAAAAAATTGATTTTTGTTAACAAAAACTTATCCTGCTCCTGCGGGAGCACACTTCCTAAAAGTTTTAGGTTCGTACTTTTAGAGAAAATTACCAAACTAAAGTGACCCAAAATTTATTAAATTTCTTATAATATAACTCTATTTTTTATTTAAATTAGTTATGCTAGATTCGAAAGGTGAACAAATCTGAGAAAAAGAAACATTTTTACAAATCCGAAAAATATTATTTTAATAAGCATGTTTGGATGTAAATTGTTAAAACAAAAACATGAGTTTTTGGCTCCATAGATCCATCCTGATAAAAAAAACTGTAAGCACACGTTTAGTGAGATAGGGCACTCCCAAAATTAGCCGACCTGACGAATAGATGGCGGCAGTAGTCTGAAAAAAATTATTTTGCTGAAAAGTGGCAACCTTATAAAACATATGTTTTAAGTTTCAAGGCACCACGTTGCTTAGTTAGTATTTTTTTGGAGCCATAAAAAAACGATCTCAGAGATTTTGTAAACATGGCCAAAATTGGTCACCGTTATGTAATTCAATACTTTCATTTGAAACCAACATTAAAGCCTAGCTAGATTTTACTCTGGGGGAGTCTGCTCCTTCGTTTACAACTATAAAATATTAGGTGGCACAGTTTAAATGAGGTCGTACGAGCTGCCGAACACCGTAGTGGTCGATCAATTGAGGTGTCCACTCCAGAAACGGCTGATCGTCGGCTGAAGGTGCGTGAGCTGGCTGAAATGATAGGCATTTCAAAAAGTGCTATACATCGCATATTGACCAAAAGTTTTAAGATAAGAAAGCTGTGCGCAAGATGGGTGCCATGTTTGCTCACAATAGAACATAAACACCGTCGTAACCCAGCAAAAAAAAAACTCGATTTGGTAAGCAGTTGCTGCCTTTATATGCTTCCAAAATAGCGCTTCACCGCCATGCATACTATAAAGCAATTATTTAAGGCATTCTGTAGTGCTTCCCAAAATGCCTTCTTTGAAGCAATAAAGTATGCATACAATGAAGCAATAAAGTATGCATACCATGAAGCACTAATGTTGTCAACATACAAAAAAGAGCTTCTTAGTGCCTAAGAAGGCATGAATTTATTGCTTCTAAGAGCACATGAAAGAAGCGCTTTAAAAGAGACATACCAAGTGGGACATCGCGAACAAAAATCATGCCTTCTGGAATGCCTTCCGGAAGCGCTTCGTAATTGAATAATGCCTTCCAGAAGCGCTTCTTTGAGGCACTATTTTTTGCTGGGGAAGATGTTTTAATTGAGTGTTTGGAGATGTGCCATCGCATTAAAGCCGAGTTTTTGAGTCGATTCGTAATCATAGATGAAACATTGGTTTACCACTTCACACCTGAGACAAAGGAACAGCCAAAGCAGTGGACTGGAATGGGAGAAGCATGTCCAAAGATGTCGAAGACAGCTCCATTGCGCAGGCAAGTTCAAGGCGTCTGGTTTTTAGGATGCGCATAGAATAATTTTTATTGATTATCTTCAAATTGAAAAACAATCAACGACGAATATTATGCTAACTTGTTGCAGAGTTTAAGTGATTAAATTAAGGAAAAAAGGCGAAAGTGGCGAAAAAAGGAAGTTTTGTTTCATCAAGACAATGCACCAGCGCATACATCCACTGTTGCGATGGCCAAAAGCAATGAATTAAAGTTCAAATTGCTTCATATCGCACCTTATTCGCCAGATTTATCTTCCTCGGGATATTTTCTGCCGATAACGTTCTAGTATTTTTGTTATTCAAAAAAAAAATGTGTTTAAAGTGATATTTAAAATGGCATTTTGTTAAAGAATTATAGTTAGATTAAGCTAAAAAAATTTATATATTAATGCCTATTAAATTCAATCGAGGGGGTGTGTGACCTCTTTCGACAATCGGAATTGTTCGGATTTTATGCTTCTCTTTCCGCAGAACTTGTTGATTTATATTTTAAATATATAAAATTAATGGCAATCCTACCACTACATATGCAATATTGGTATCAACATTTTTGTTTTCTCCAGTGCATCAAAGCTAGGTAAAAAAAAATCTGAATTTCATTAGTTTCCGAAATATATTAACTTTGGCCAATCTTTTAACCCTTAAAAGTGAGGTTGGACCGCTGTTGAAAAAAAGAGTAAATAAAAAAAATGTAAAAATTGTTTATTTTATTTACAGTCAAACAAATTAAAATGCTAGTTTAATTTATTAAAATGTTAGCGGTCCCGATTTAAGTGAACTTTTATTTCTTTTTAATTATATTTGAAGTGGTTTTTATTTACATAATATTCTAAGTGTTTTTGATTACATATAATACTTTTTTATATATAAATTGATACAATTGTTTAGAAAATCTAAGAACTGTTTGTATCAACTTTTATCTAATACAGTGGAGTACGGTTATAACGAACTCGTATATGACCTGACAATTTAGTTCATTATAAGCGAAGTTCACTATTTTATTATTTTATTTTTATTTATTTAATAGATATAAAAATATATTTACAATAAAATTCATTAGATTCAAGAATAAATATAATTAGTTATCTATAAGTGGCATAACTTAATAGTTGTTAGCCAGATTGGCAAAATAAAAGCTGTTTAAAAAACATTATAATTATTTTTTCATACATATTTACAAAAAAAAAAATTTATAAAAAAAAAAAAATTATATATATACATGTAATTTAAATTTTTTAATTCGGTTTTAAAACAGAAACTATGCAAATTCATTCAATATTAGTTTTCTGTATTTTAAGCAAATATCTAAATAATTTACAAGAGTATTAAAGTTATAAGTTTGTCCATTGAGTATATTTAGGACTTCAGTTAAATTAAGATTACTTTTGTTGAAATATTGAATTCTGATACTGTTATAAATAGGGCAGATACCAATAAGATGAAAAGTGTTTTCTGTTGCGTCAAGGTTACAAAGTGTGCATAACCCGACTGATGAAGCTCTAAAAGATCTAGCGTTTATATCAAGAAGGCCTCCTCTGGCTCTAATCAATTGACTTATAGCACGAGAAGAAAGATTCGAGGTAGTAATTTGTAGCAAAGAGTGGTTTAACTGTGGATATAGATCATGAAATTGAGAACTTCTTGCATCGGCTATTAGATTTTCCTTTTCGTAAACTTTAACCATAGACAAAATTGTTTTGTGGTGTTTGCAAAGTGGCACGGAACTATTTACTGGAACAAAATTAATTTTTTCACAGAGGTTAATCCAATCCTCAGCCCAAAAAGTGTGTTTAGCAATTATTATTTCCGCAAGCTTGCGAGGCAATCTATTATAAGGCATGTTAAGGACCTTGTTGATGTAATCAAAATGCAATTTTAACGTTTCAAGATATAGAGAGTTTAAGCCAGTTTCTAGAAGAAGCATGTAGTTTGGAGTGTTGCTAGGCAAAAATAACATCTTTTTAATAAAAAATCGTAATAATTTTTCAACTACATCATATTTTTTATAACCCCATATTTGGGCACCGTAGAACATTATTGAGCGAGAAGCAGCAATGAAGATTTTTAATTTATTTTTATTATAAATTTTAGGATGGTTTATATATTTAGACCAAGTAGAAGAAATCGCCATTTTTGACGTTGTTAGTTTGTTTTCTAAATGTTTGTTAAAAGACAAATTATAGCACAAATCCATACCAAGATATTTGTATGAGTTTACAATTTCAATTTCATCTTCTCCATAATTCCACTTTAAGTTTTTTGATATTCTTGTTCCGCTCCGAAAAACTAAAACTTTAGATTTAGTAAGGTTGACTTTTAAATGCCACAGGTTACTGTACGTAAGGAGAGAATCTATCATGGTTTGAAGGCCACTGGGCGAGTCGGACAGCAAGACAATGTCGTCAGCATAAAGTAGAATTTTGACTGTGATATTATCTACAGTTACTCCACCAGGCAAAGTATCGGCTAAGTCGTTCAGGTATAAGGCAAATAAAACTGGGCTTAAAATACATCCTTGTTTGACACCAAGATTTACATTAAATGGATCGGAGTAGGAGTTTCCGTAAAATATTTGGCTGGAAGTGTTTTCATATGAGTTTTGGAGTATACGTATTATTTTAGATGACAATCCCATTGATGAAAGTTTATAGAACAAGGAATTCCTAGGAATCATATCAAAAGCACAAGAAAAATCGACGAAGAAAGCATATGTGTTTTTGCCATTCAGCATGTTTAAATGAATTATATTAATGAGATTAAAAACATTATCTACAGTTGAATAGTGTTTTCTGAATCCTGCTTGATATTCATTTAAAATGTTATTCTTGTTGATCCAGTCAGTTATACGATTCAGAAGGATATTATTAAAAATTTTACAAAATGTATCAATTAAAGACAGGCCGCGATAATTGGAAGAGCAGTTTGGATCTCCTTTTTTTAGTAGAGGAATAAGAATTGCAGTTTTGAAACTAGCTGGTATATTCTCCTTAAGAAATATTATGTTCAAGACAGATAACATCTCCCTGACAAAGTCAACTGGAGCATGTTTAAAAAACTCGTAGCTGATACCATCCTGTCCAGGCGATTTGTTGTCCTTTAGGCACTTTAAAACAGAAACAAGCTCACATAATTCAACTGGAGAATCAAGAAAGGCATCTATGTTGTAAGGCAAGCACCAGTCAAACGTACATATGGGATTTGGATTTTGCAGAATACCACTAAAATGTTGTAAAAAATCATCGGCACTTAAATTACCACGGGTAGAATGAGAACGGGATTTTAAATCATTGGACAATTTCCACCAATCTTTGCTGCACCTTATTTTGTTCAATTGTTCTAAATTAGAATTGTAGTATTGAAGTTTACTTCTTTGACACACATTCAAATACTTGATTTTGGCTGACTTATACTTTAGTTTGTTTGAGTTTGTATGGTTTTTTCGGTACTTTTTAAGTTTCTTCAGCATTGATTTGCGATGACGGGCACATTTCCAATTGAACCACTTTTGTTTGGGCTCAAAATAGAATTTAGGTTTGTTTTTTACGTTAGCATTCAAAATTTTGTTTTTTATATCTAGGACCAAGGCATCCACTGAATTATTTAGATTCAAAGGGAGAGAGCAAGAAAGTTGTTTTAGATTATCAACATATTTGGCAGCAAACTTTGTATTCCAGCGTAAATTTTGTGGACGTAAATCAGATTTTAAGTCACTATTGTCGTATGCAGGAGCGCTAACTTTTAAAACAAGGGGCATATGGTCAGAATATGGTTTACAAGCTATTTTAAATGACTCAACGAACACCAGGAAACTGTGAGAGCAGATACAGTAATCAATTAATGAACTACCTCTACCTCCATAAAAACTTAAATCGCCTTGATCATCACCATCAATTCTGCCATTCAGCACTATGCCTCCTAAGTTTTCAACTAACTCCATTAATCTTTTACCATTAGCATTGATTACCTTATCTTTAGAACATCTGACTTTGTTAATGTGTGGTAAGTCAGTTAATAGATTTGGATCTAATATTTGTTGTTCATTGCCGATGCGAGCATTTAAATCACCAAGAATGCAGAAATTAGTAGGACAAAGTTCGTTCAAAAAAGTTTCAAAGGATTTAAAATCAGCATTCCAGTTAGTGCAATTTATATATCGAGGTATAAAGTAAAAGAGATTATTATCTATTTTCGTAGTTAGTACAACATTACCCCCAGCAAGATTCATAAAATTCAGATTATAATGTTTTTTCAGCTCTTTTTTGTAACCATACAAACCCCCACCGCTAGCACGACCAGCATTATTATTTTTATTAGCATCAATCCAGTGTAAATTGTAATTTTGTAAAAAGTTAGAAAAGTATTTTTGTTTATTAGCCAAAACATGAGTTTCAAATAAGAAAAAGATATCAAATTTATTAATATACGATATAAAATTTCCAAAATTAAGACTACTAGCGAGATTAGCAACATTGTAAGCTAGGACATGGCATAAATTGTTTTGCTATTGTGTATTTGAATGTATGTTATTTGACTTTTCAGCTTTACTATCCTTTACTGTGACATCAACGGGGTAATTGGCTTTCATAAGTAAGCTTTTCAAAAATTCAGCATCATCATTTGAATAGGCTACAACTTTTCCCAACATCCAGGTGTATTTTTTATTATTAATATAAGTACAAAATTCTCCAAGTCTCACCTTTATATTCGTGTTGGATTTATTTATAGTTTTATTCAATTGTCTTAAATTGTATCGAATATTTAGCTCATCCTTTGTATAATCTTTTTGAATAAAAATCGGATCTCCTTTCAACTTTTCTTTGGCAGCTACGACATTAACGGCTTGTAAATATGTGAAGTTCACTATAAGCATGGTAAACATTTTCGAAAAATTAAAAATTTTTTTTAATTCCCCTCTTTGTAATTTTGAAACAATTCTTCCATTAAATTACGTGTCATGTAAATTTTAATTCTTTTCTGTAAAGTTTCTAGTAAAAAGCTGAAGTTTTTAAAATTTGCAGCGCATATTTCATTTAAAAATCTCGATTTTTGAATGTGTTCGTTATAAGCGTGTTCGCTATATAAAACTTTCGCTATAAGCGATGTTTTTTATAACCGTATTATTTTGTATGAAATGTCGTTTGTTGTGCGTTGGGTCCAGAAAATTCGTTCGTTATAAAAAAGTTTGTTATAGCCGGTGTTCGTTATAACAGTGTTCCACTGTAATATGGAATTATATATAATTTGATACAATTGTATATAATATACAACTTATTTTGTATGGGGACAAACTACGGATGAAATTTTATCTTATACACACAGAGAAATAAAGTGCCAACCGAATCGAAAAGTGTATTTTGCTGGTAACAACTTATAAATTCAAATAGTACAAAGATATTTAAATTAGATTTCTCAATATTTCGGGTATTCCAACTGAAATTCAATTGAATTAACCGAACTTTGTTGTGAAAACTAATATTGAGCTCGACCAAAATTTGTAATAACCGAATTAGAGTCGTATTAACCGAATTTTAGTTGGCAAATAGCGAAATTTTTCTCTGTGTGTATACATAAAGTTGTACAAATTTAAAGTGTCTTAATTCAATTATATGTTCCCATTTTCGGGTCAAATTTGATAATTTAATATAATTTTATGTTGTTTTTACTTGGGTATACTTTTAATTATCTAATAAATAATTAAATACAAATTTTAAATTTAAATTTATTACAAATACCTAAAATTAGTTATTATTTGTTAGTCATTTTTGGCTTTTTGATATTGCTCTTCATTAATCAAGTTTCTAACTTAATTTATAACAATGTACATTATATTCAAGGGAATAAGTTACAACAAATTTTGTAATACCCGAGTAAAAACGTTTTCATATAATCATGCATTATTTTATATCAATATATACGATATATTTTATACGATGCCACATACAATTATATATGGTTAATACAATTATGTACGAATACATTTGTTGATTCGCAAATATCTTTGCGAATGAACAAATTTTTAACAGTCGATTTGTTGGTGCATATTTTTGCATATGTTGCTATAAATATATTAATGCATATTTTGGAATTTTTTTTTTCATATTTTGCTATAAATGCTTATTTTTGCATATATGGCTAAAAAATGCATTTTTAAGAAGTTTTTTGATGTCTTACTAAAAATAAATTTTACACAATTTATAAGTTTTTTAAATAAAATAGTTTTAAAATTTATACATATATTTTTTTTATATAACGAAATAAAAATAACAGAAAAATGCAATTACTAGCTTTATGACAATGTTAAATTAAAATTTTTTTTACCACTTTTAAAACAAATATTACTAAAATTGTAGAAATAATATTGAAAACGTTGAAACAAATCAATAATAAATGCATATTTTTAAATTTTAAGTAGTGCGCCCCGGTAGGCTAGTTGGTAGCGTGCTGGCTTATCAGTGCGGGGGTCGTGGGTTCGATTCCCACCAGAGGCACTGGTCTGTTTTCGCTACAACGCGCCGAAGGCCATAGTAGCTAGTTCTCGGTTAGGGTAATAGTATATAATTTCTAATTACATGATTATTAATTAATAAAAAAAAAAAAAAATTAAGTACATATTTAACATATTTTATGTACATAAAACACAAATTTAAATGCACTAACTTCCTTCCGAGCCCGAATAAAAACATATACACCCCTATCGTGAATAAAAAGGGAAATGTTTGTTCCCATGTAATTTACATTCCCCCTCAAGTGAAAATTGGTATCGTGAATTTCCCCGAAAATTGTATTATGCTATTCACGAGTGAATGATTAGACAAAGGGAACAAATTTCGAGGGAACTCTATTCACGATTGGAATTGAGTGAAAAGGGAAAACAATTGGAGGGAAAAAATATCCACGATAGGGGTGATAGTGTAATATTAAATAAAATGTATTTCATTTTGGATAAAACGATATATTGACCTTTTCATAGTTATACATCTTACCATACCAACTTAATGTAGATAATTTTTTTGGATAAAACTATATGCTTCCGTATTTAAAGTCTAATGGCTGTAGAAGTATTAGTCTGTCCCGAATTCAAAAAATTTGCGAATTTCGTTACTTACCAAAACGTATTATTGAGCTATTATTGGATAAAAACCCAAAAATTTGTTGAGGGTACATACTTATAGTTGCATTTTTAAAATGCTTGGATAAAGTAGAGTTTAAAAGTTTGACAATGCTGAGTATATTATGGCAAAAACATTTATAAAATTCCCATAGAATCATTTTGGTCCACCACAGCATAATTTAGTTTGAAACAAGTATTCTGTTTTTAAGTAACGTATGCGGAATGAAATTCTAACAATTTTTTTTATTAACCACCCATACACCAAGCAATAAATACGGACCTGCCTCTGCTCAGATCCGATAAGTCCAAAACTCCTGATTTTAAGCAAGTTTTTAACAGTAATTTTAGCTAAAAATTCTGTTGATTTACCTAAAATTTAGGTGAACTAAATTTTGCAAACTGTCATTCTCAAAATTCTGATAGCGCAATTTCAGGCACTATTTTCCGTTGTCGTAGCTGAATTTTCAATTATTTGTACGGGCTTTTTTATGAGTGTACCAAATTTGAAACTTCTCGTTTTAGTGGTTTGGCCCAGCTTTCAAGGGGGTGACTTCCGCTTTTTGTTCCTTCCCCGTAGGAATTTCCTAAAATCCCTCCTAAGCGAATGTCTACGCAGCATTAGGACTCCCTTCCCCTTGGGAACTTGCAAAAACATCGTCTTATCTAATGTCTACGAGTGATTAACAACCCATAAATCAAATTTCAAGTTCCTAGCTTTTGTCGTTTGGGCGGGCCGCCAAGGGGTAAAACCTTTTTCCGTTTAGAACCCCTATTTTACCACACTAGTTTGCAAAATTTCTAAAAGTACCAAATTAGTACGTTAGGTCATATTAGAAGGAACGCATATTAAAATAAGCCAAATTTGATCTTGAAACGATTAAGTGATACCTCATTAATAAATAAATATAATTAATAGGTATTCAACATAAATTGTTTATGATTTATAAAAAATAAATATAACAGAAAATTGGCCATAAACAAATTTATAAAATAAAAACACAAATTGCCCTTTAACATGGATACTTGGCAGAGCAATGTTTTGGAAACAAAAACACAAACTACAAATTCGTTTTTGGCAATAGCAACAACACACAAAGTCAATGGCATACTAAAACTTAAATTTTATAAATTGTATGTAGTAAAAAAAGTGGTTCAAAATAAATTTGTGATATAAAAAAATTGTGAACGTACGTTCAATGTAATTTAATAACAGAGAAGTGATCCACAAAAAAAAACAAGATCGTTTAAACTGTTAAGGGAAGTTTTCTCAGGTTTGCAACTGGATTTCCGAGTAGTTACTTTTGAAGAGAATTTAAGGGTTGTAAAAACTCGCCAATTCAGTCACTTGGACGAACCCATGTAGTACAGAGTTGATATAAAATTCAAGAATTGTTAGCTGGTATACTTCCCTCTATTTGGAAGGTGTGACATTTAGACATACATTAAATCGTTTGCTCACAACATTTATTACTAGGGCAACCAAAAATAAGTCGGAGTTTGTTTTCCTTGTTTGAATGAATAGAACTGTTTAGATTAAATACACAACACTCATAGAAATAAACCTGTAAAAATAGCAGAAAAGGCTACTAAAAATGACGTAGCAGAGAAAACTGCTCAAATTAGCAGATTTTTTTTTTGTTAAATTTTTGTAAAATTAGAACAGCAAAATTAAAACTGTTAACACTACAAAATTATAGAAATATTCGAGTTGAATTTGAATTGAAAATAACAATTTGCTCTGCTAAAATCAACAAAAACCTTGGACTGAAAACATAAGAAATCAACCCGTTCCGATTTCAACCAAACTTGGTATAGAAGATGCACATCATATAACTATATCCTCGTCCAAATGTAGGACAGCTAAGCTCAGCGAATTATAAATATATCGCGTTTCAAAATATAAAATTTTTTTGGAAATTTTAAAAAAGTAGTCGTACATAATATTAAACTTCTTTTTAACGGCTTAAGCCTACGAGAGTCTTTGATGCCTCATTTTAAAGCCACAGTGGTTTTACTAATGCCCACAATTTGTACACTTCTCCATTGCAAAATGCATTGTTTTCAAAAACCCCTGCCCAAAAAGATGTTTTTCAAAAACAGTTTTTTTTTAATTTTAAAAAAACATTTATTTAAGCCGCGGAATTTTGAAAAAATCTATTTTACATAGAAAAAATTATTTTTTGCTTATTTTACTTAAAGCACGACTTTAAAATGAGGTATCAATAAATCACGTAGCTTTTACCGGTAAAAAGATATGAACGATTAAGTATGACTACTTTTATTCAATTTAAAATTTTTATTTTCATATTTTAAAACGCGATTAGAGCTACCAACCCTATCCTTGTTTTATTCTCCTTTTTACACTTGTTTTTTTTTTATTTAAAAACAAAAAGCGTGTATTGTATATCTACCAGAGGTAGAGCTTGCACATAACGAACAAGTTTTCAATTTATTTTTGATCAATTGTGATAATCTTTAACTTCGAGCTCATATATTAGTTTTCATTTAGTTGGACAACTAGGTTATGTGAATGTTTGATGTTTGCATGGGATTATCACTTCTTTCAAAACGTGTTCTGTAGATGGGAACCTAAAAAATTCCCGAAATAGATCTATCAACTCATTCCTGAAAGTGGTCAATTAATAAATTTGAAAACAAAAACTCTATAGATTATTTGTTAGGACAGTATTCTAATAAAGAAATATAGAGTATGGCCTCGAACTTGAATAATTTTCATTGCACAATTAAAGGTCGAAAAAACATAATTTTTATTTTTAATAAAAATTATATCAAACTTGTTGAATTTATACTAACTGTTACGGAAGCAAATGAACGACAATATTTCTTTTTTGTGGTTAAATTTTAATGAAACTTTAAAAAAACAAAAATAATAAATGAAACTGAAAAAAATCGGTAAATGGTAGTAAATTATTTTGAACAAATATGCACTCAGAATATTCTTACAGTAAATCATGCATTGTAGTCATTTCAAAAAATAACTAACCAAAAATACTGTACTTCAGTAACAGTTGTTTTGAGTAGTTATTTTAGTATTTTATTAAACAATTACCAAAACAGTAATTTTGCAGTAAACAGTTAACTTTTGTTAGGTATTTAAAACTAGAAGATTTTGTCGAGTTTTTAGAAATTCTCGTTTAGTTTAAATTTGTTATTATTGATACTCAGGGAACTTCTGCTGTAAATATTTGTAGATTGTTTGTAATACATTATTTTTATTTTGAAGTGAAAAAACAGTTATTTGTAGAAGAAATTTCAGTTTTGACTACAATTGTAGTTCATTTAAAAAAAAAAAAACAAACCACATCAAATTACTGTATTCTGAATTTACATTCAATTTATACAGTAGTTTTTTTATTTAAAAAAATAAAACAAATAAATGTTTGTTTACTTTTTACTGCATAGGTGTTAATTTTTACTACAATTCTTGTTAATTTTTGGAACAGCAAAAACAAATGACAATGTTAGTTAAATTTAATGAAATGTAAGTCGTCCTTTCTTCAAGTGAAAATTCTTTTTTTTGTAACTACATTTTCAGTGGTTTTACCTACATAGTGTTCTAAGTGTGTAGTTTGAAAAATATGTAAATTCTAAATAGTTTTGTAAATAAATATTTCAATTTGCTCTTACTGTTTCCAAGATACTCGTACATCCAATAAAAGCTTATAATTATTAATAATTTTATAATTATTATAAAATTAATCTTTGAATTAGAGATGGTCTCGTGAAGAGAATTTAGCTTGATTCACGTGAATCACGCGTGAATTTGAGCGAAGCCCAATTTTACTCACTTGAGTGAGTGTAATTAAGAACAAATTCTTAGTGAGCGAGTGTGAGAGTCAAATTTTAGCGTGAATGAGTGTGCGTCATTAGAACTTTAACAACTAAATTGTAATTTACAGACGTGAGCGTGAGTGAGTGTGTGTAGAAAAATTTTTCGTGAGTGGAATTTTTATCTCGAGAACGTGAGTAAGTGAGAGTAGAAATTCACTCACGTACCCATTTCTACTTTGAATTATGAGATGTTTCGAGTTTAGTGCAGCGAGTCCGCGAAACGCGAAAAATCTCATAATTATGAGATTTTTCACGTTTAGTTTTAATTTATTCACTCAAGATATCAAAAATTATTAGTCCGCGAAACATGGAAAATCACAATTTTAAAGGTTAAAGCAAATATTATGGCAAAGAGCTTAGTTTTATACAAAGCTTTAAAATTGTTTAACCTGTTTCAGAGTTAAGAGCAAATTTAAATTTTTTTTTACAAATTTGTAGTGTCCGACCGAACTCATTTTTTCGGCCGAAGCCGAACTTCGGCCATAATATCAATGTTCGGACGAAGCCGAAGCCGAACTTTTTGTTTTAATAATAAAAAAAATATAAATTGTTTTTATAGATCAATAAATTTAAACAAAAAGTTATTAAACATAAACAAAAATAAAAATTCATAGGTATAATTTTTTAAAAATTCACATTTGAAAAATAGTTGTACTATTTTAAGTAAAAAAGAAGAATAAAATATTTGTACTATATTTTATAGTCAAAGAAAAATAGTTGATCGATTTTTAAGTTCATATAGAAAAAAAACTTTAACTTTAATATTAGAAAAGTAATTTTTCCGCATTCACACCATGTGAATTGCTTCGTATATCAGAATACAGCTGTCCGGCAGCGCTAAAAAGCTGTTCGCTAGCTACACTGGTTGGTGGGGCTGATAAATATTTTATTGCTACAGCTTTTAAATTTGTAAATGGACTTGAATATACTCAAATATATTTATATTTCTGGGACTTAAAGGCTCCGGAATAAACATTTTAATTTCTTTTTCAATAAAATTTTCATTTGGTTCTGCTACTTCTAAGTCTGGTTCTGCATCATATCATGTCTATCCCAAATTGATGAACCTTTTATTCTCTTTTTAGGATTACTTACCACTCGAAATTAATTGCAAAATATAAAATAATCATAAAAGTTCGGTAGTTCGGCCAAATTCGGCCAAAATTTGGCCGAACTTTGAAGCCGAATACTCGGTCGGACACTACAAATTTGTTTAGAATTTAGCAATATTTTAAACTGCAACATTAGTTTGTCGAATCTTCGTAGAAATTTTAAGAGTTATAAAGCGTTATTTTCAAAATTTCCGCAAAAATTACGAAATAAAAACATAATAATATACGGTAATAATAATATACAAAAAAGCATTGCCGAAACTTATGGTTTAAAAATATGTAGTTGTTTGGGTTGTAATACAGTTTCTTTATTTTTAATGTAAATGTCAGTCATTTGTAGAACAAATTTAATTTTTTTACTAACCTTGTAGTTCATTTAAAAAACAAACCACATCAAATTACTGTTTTATGATTTTACATTAATTTTTTACAGTAGTTTTTTGTTATTTAAAAAAAATAAACAAATAAATGTTTGTTTATTTTTTACTAACATTTGGTTAATTTTTACTTCAATTGTTAGTAATTTTTTGAACATTAAAAAACAAATGACAATTTACTGAAATGTAATTCGTCCTTTCTTTAAGTGAACTTTTATTTGTTTTTAACTACATTTGCAGTGGTCTTTACCTACATAGTTTTCTAAGTGTACATAAAAATAAAAAATAAATTTTTCTTTAAAATGTTGACTCAGAAGCTAAAATAATTGTGGTTATTGGCCAAGTTATAAGTACAAATAATTCCGAAAACGACCAGAATGCCTGATTTTTGGGGAAAAACGATTTGCACGACCTCTAAACCGCTTCAAAAAAATCTGAAAAAATCTCAAAAATCTTTACCTCATAATCATTGAAATAAATCTTGAGCAACACACAGAGATTTTGTGGGACACCCTAGTATACAAGAATAGTGAAAGGGTTAAGGATTTATATCTTCAATTTTTTCTCTCTGTCATAACCATTCCATTCTGACGTTAAATGCCATGAAAAAAAAATATACATGATGGTGATGATGATGACGACGAAAATATACTAATCAAAAACTGTTGTACTCCAAAAATAAAAACGACTACACAAAAACGTTTATGGAAGCTGTGTCTGACTTGTCTACTTTTAACTTATTTGACCTAATTTAATGGTTTTGTTGTATTCTTTAAATCTAACTTCTCTTCTATAACATTTTTTTAAACGTCGTTTTGTCGTTTTTTTTTTTTTTTTCTTTTTCTTATTTGTTTGGCTTTTCTATTGTGAATTTTAGAAATTATTTTGATTTCAATTCTACCACATCACATACATATTCGTAAATAAATCTAATAGGTTTTTTTTCGTTGTCGATTTCTTTTAATCAAGCATATAATGTGAACTTTTACAAAATATTTTTGGAGTAGTTTTATTTTTTTTAATTTTTGGTGTCATGCTGCTTTTTTTTTTGGATAAATGATTTTTTTTAATTTTTTGTCATCAAATTTAGCCGGCTAATTAATTTGTATACTTTTAAATGTTTTCAGAGAAAGGTATGGGAAATAAAAGGGAAACTAATTTTGTAAATGAAAGTAAAATTTTGAATCACATTAAGTAGCTTAATCAATTGGTTAATAATAATAATGAATTTAGTAAATCCGTAGATGTTTAAATCGGCAAATGCCACACTAATACAACACATTTATTAAACATTTTTGCTAAAATTTCTAAAAAAAACTAGTTCAAAATGGCGTTGAAGGAAAAATGCTAATATTGGAAGATTTTTTTGTCAAATATTAGTACCCTATGGGGAATGAGGAGTCAATTGACCTAAAAGTGACTGGTTAAAGAAGGACTTATCTCAGGACTGGTATAATTTAATACTGAAGTGGGTTAAGCAGTGTCGATTGTCCTAAAATTACCAATCCTGTGACTGGTAAAGGGACATTGGAAGCTGTTTAAATTTCGTTTATTTTTATTTTTATTTTTATTTTTATGTTTATGTTTATTTTTTTTTTGTTTTTTTTGTCGATGTTTTTTTTTTGGGTTTATTAAAAAATTATCGGCATGCGAAAATTGACCTAAAAGAACCTGTACTGCTGGAAAAGGACTTATCACAGGACTAGTATTATTTACAATTGATGTGAGTTATGTAGTGTAAATTGATCTAAAAAGACTAGTTCCGTGACTGATAGAAGTAGGACATATCACCTAACTGGTATACATATTGACTAGAAAAGTCCAATGAGTTAGTTTAAAAAATTTCCTAAATATTAGTAGGCAAAAAATAAAATCATAAAAACGTGAAATTTTCATAGTTTTTGTTAGATTTTTTATGCGAATAATCATATGGGGTTCTAAAATAAGCAATCTTAAATTTTTTAGCAAATATTTCTGTTAACTTCAGCAAAATATAAATTTAAAGGTAATTAGAGTAAAAATGTTGCTAAAATTACAGTTTTTGTACGCTGTTTATTGTGTACAAATAAAGGGTGTTTTGAACTTTGAAATGGTATAAAACAAAGATAAATTTTTTAAATTGACATGAAATTTACTTTATTCGAAAGATAATCTTCTGGCATTATAATATAAATATGGCTTCTGGCATATGATCTTGAGGTCCAATTTTCGATGACTTTTTCCAACATTTTGGCGAATGTTGTCCTCCAAGTGGTCAATCGTTTCGGGCTTATCGGCGTAGACTACCGACTTCACATATCCCCACAGAAAATAGTCCAGCGGCGTTAAATCGCACGATCTTGAAGGCCAATTCACGGGTCCGAAACATGAAACTATGCGGTTACCAAACGTTTCCTTCAATAAATCAATTGTGGCACGAGCTGTGTGATATGTGTCCATAAAGTGGATGGACACATATCCAATTCCTGTGCACAATGGCGGATAGACTGATTGGGGTTTTCTTCTACGCTACGCTCTACAGCAGCAATGACTTATTCTGTACGCATCTCTGTGAATGCATATTATCATTTAGAGTAAACGTGTTGCGAAAACGTTCCATAGTTAATCGAATTAATTGCTCTGATGGACGAGATTATGTTGACCGTAAAATGGAATTGCTTTTTTAATTAACTAAAATTCAACTCGAAAATAAATTTTTTTTTTTTTGATTTAACCGTGTTTTGCTGTTCATATCGACTTTAAAATATTTGTAAATGCAATTAAAAGTTTAATTAAATTCGGTCCTGCTAAGAAAATTGTAGTATAAATTAAAATAATTTGTAACTTTTTAATTGATTTAGTTTCATATCTACTAAAAATATAATTGAATATTGCTAATTTCCAACAAACTTTTGGTAGATACTAATAAAATTCAAATTCAAATAGGAAAATATCGTCAAAAATTGGGATAAAACCGTCAAAATAAAAAAAAAACGCCAAAATTGGAAATTAGTTTTGTTTTCAATTTCGACGATTCTTTTCAATTTAAGAGATTTTTCGCAACTTTAGGATTTTTTTTTTAATTTTTTAAAAAAAAATTTTATTCAATTTTTGCGATTTTTAAATAAAAAACTATAATTTAAAATTTTTGCGTTTTTTTTCATATTTGCGTCTTTTTAAATTTTGACGATTTTGTAAATTTTGACAATTTTTAAATTTTGGTGATTTTTTTTATATGTTGCCATTTTTTCAATTTGTTACCATTAAAAACTGAAAATTTGGTGTGAACCAAATTCATTTTATTATAATTATTTACTGAAGAATTTTTTCAGTTAGATTTTTACAGAAAGAAGAAGAAAATATTTTTATTGAAAAATTTAACTGACACAAACTGACCTCCAAGGACTCGTCAGTGGTTAATTTATTTTATATTGTTAAATTGTTCTATATGAAAAACTTTTAACTTTGTGTCATTTACAAATATTTTAATTGAAAGTATGGTTGAAAACCAACAAAAATTTAATTGAAATTTTATTGACAATATTTTTGTTCGTGCAATGCAATTGTTATCCGGTGCGCTTTAAAAGCGTTAAAAATATAATTCTATTATTTTATATTCAACCTTCCATCCTCCTACGGTAGCAAAATTAGCCGACATGACGTATAGATGGCGGCAGTAGTTTGAAAAAAATTACTTTTCTGAAAAGTGACAACCTTATAAAACATATGTTTTAAGTTTCAAGGCACCACGTTGCTTAGTATTATCTTGGAGCCATCAAAAAAAAAGACGATCTCAGAGAATTTGTAAACTTGGCCAAAATTGGTCACCGATATGTAATTCAATACTCTATTTTGAAAGGTCTCAGTCCCACCACTATTAAGGCCGAGCTGGATTCTACTTTGTGCCTTCATTGACGACTATAAAATATTGTTTGGCAGAGTTTAAACGAGGCCGTACAAGCTGCCAAGATGAACACCGTAGTGGTCGACCAATTGAGCCAGAAATGGTTAAGAAAATCCACAAAATGGTATTAAATGATCGTCGGCTGAAGAAGCGTGAGCTGACTGAAATGATAGGCATTTCAGAAAGAGCTATAAATCGCATATTGACCGAAACTTTGGATACGAGAAGGCTGTGCGCAAGATTAGTGCAGCGTTTGCGCACAATAGAACATAAAAAGCGTCTTGAAGATGTTTCAATAAATTGCTTGGCGATGTTCCACCGCAATAAAACCGAGTTTCAGCGTCGATTCGTAACCATGGAGGGACGTGGGTCGACCACTTCACACCTGAGACAAATTAACTGTCAAAGCAGTGTACTAGAATGGGAGAATCGTGTCCAAAGAAGTCAAAGACAGTTCCATGTACAGGTCAAGGCGTCAGTTTTTTTGGGATGCGCGTGGGATAATTTTTGCTGATTATTTTCAAATTGAAAAACAATCAACGACAAATGTTATGCTTACTTGTTGCAGCGTTTAAGTGCTGAAATTAAGGAAAAGAGGCTCATTTGGCGAAAAAGGAAGTTTTGTTTCATCAAGACAATGCAGCTCATACATCAACTATTGCGATGGCCAAATCAATGAATTAAAGTTCAAATTGCTTCATCACGCACCTAATTCGCCAGATTTGGCTCCCTCGGATTATTTTCTATTTCCAAAATTGAAAAAAATGGCTCGGAGGTAAAATATTTGCCAACAATGTAGAGGTGGAGTCTGCAGTTTATGGCTATTTTTAAGAGCTAGACAGTTCTTACTATAAACAGGGTATCGAAGTGATATTCAATATCGCTGGGAAAAGTGTATAGAGCTAAAAGGAGATTATGTTGAGAAATAAAGAAAATGTTTCCCAAATGTGTTGTGTTTTCTTTGTTAGGACGGCTAATTTTGGGACCGCTTTTTACAAAATGTTTCAGAAATACTATGATTAATTTCATACAATATATAAAAAAGTTTTCGCCTTTTCTATAAAAATGACAAATAATTTAAAATATTCTTGGTCCCCTGGCTTCGGCCTTGTTTCTATGATTGTACTTTTTGTCTAAAGTGAAATTAAAAGATCTTAACCCTTAAATGCGCAACAGCTTCGATTTGAATAAAATTGTGTTTTTATGATATGAAATGCTAAATAAAAAAAGCTGCGTACCAAGATTTTTCAAATAATTTTTTTTACGCTTTTTATAAGCAAAAATCCAAAATTTTCAAAATTGTAAATTGCCCGTTACACAAAAATGGAGTGACTTAGGAACAAAAAAGATATATCATTCAAAAGCTTATATTTGCCTCTTAACACTAATGCCTTTTATTTAAACTTTCTAAAATTACATGTGCCCTTTTTTCGATATCATAAAAAGCGCAATTCTTGAGTTTTTAATTAATTTTGAAGTTTTTAATTTTTTTGACTTTGATGGTTAATAAAAGGTACGATTCTAAATATTTATTTATAAATGTATTTTATTAAAGAGCGCTAGAGAGTTCTTAACACACCAGTGCAGTTTTCATTTTGATTAAGCTTAAAATAAAGTCGTAGGAAATTTTTGAATGGTTGTATCTTTAAAGATACTGTGCGCATTTAAGGGTTAAAAAAAAATGTCATTTACCTTTTTATTTAAAGACTTTTTAAAGTGTAAAATTCTTTAGCCAAACAATTTTTTTGTAGAAAATTTAACGCCATGAAGTTGGTAAAAAAAAAAACAAATACATTAAGGTTAATTTAACAATCAATATAACAAAAGGGCTATAAATTGTTATAAAATGCGATTACTTTAAACTAAATGGAACATTATTCGGAAGTTTCATTGAACTTTTAAGTTACACACAAAAAAAAAAAAAAAACTCATATATACAGTGGACAACTTTAATGGATACATGTTTGGGAAAAGTTGGTTAAAAATGCTGTAAGTCATGAGCCGTTGAACTTATTGGAAATAAAACTATGGTTTCAGAAACTTTATAATGTCTCCATTATTTATTGTTAAAAAACCAAAACCATTAAGCTCGTATAATTGCAATTGAAGTTTAGAAACAGATGTTTCAATTTGTGTACCGCTTCAATAGTTTTTTAAATAAAACAGCGTTATTAGCTCTTTGTCAAACAAATTGTGTTAAATGTTATTAATTTTAGTTGTGGGTTACTGTTCGGTTGATTTGTAGCAATTTTAAAGCGACTGTGATACCGCTCTCTCTTTTTTTTCAGCTACAGATCTGGTGGAAAGTATTTTTAAAGATTACAGCACTCAATGAAAAGTTCAAAAAAATATAATAAAAAAATGCCAATATACCTTACTTATGAGTGCTTAGTACCAAATGAAATTATTAAAATATTTGCAATTTTCCGATTTGAACTCCGATTTTTTTGCATTTCTCTGATTTTTAATAAGAACTTTTTTATATAGGTATTAAGTTTTTACAAATAAATTTGCAAAACTAGTGTTGCAACAAATCAGGCACTTCTACTCGTATTGATGGTAAACATTCCAGAGCAATTGTTTACACTCAAAAAAAAAAAAATTTTTGAAAATTTTGTTAAACGTCTATTTTACCCTTTCACAACCAAACTTAAACGGATGCAAAGTTTCAAATTTTTTCTGCTGATTTGTGTTTATTGATCCAACATTTCTAAACAAGTGTCGTTAAAAATATTTTTTTCCAACTTCTTCAATGAAAACATCCATGGGAGATATATATCCCATTGGTCGGCAACGGTCAAAATTAGTGAACAAATTAACTTACCCAAGTATCAGCGAAAAACGTTTCGTGTTTAGTTCTATTATCTTTTTTAAGTCATACGGCACATGTTTTTTAATTATGTTGCTATGCTAAACACGAATATGTGAACAATTTTTATAAAGCTTGAGTCGTAAACCACGTTTTTAAAGTAGGCCTAGAATATCTTTTTTTACGATATTTCAAAATTGTGAAGGGATAGAAAAATTTGGAGACTTGGAATTAGAAGATAAAAATCTATAAATATAACTTTTTATAAATCACATCGAACAAAAATTGCTTAAATTTCTATACGAACAAAAAATAAAGAAACCGAACAAAAACCTCCTTCTGACATTTAACATATATGTCCCATATTACATCAGTGTCCTGTAGGAATTGGAATTATTCAATTCCAAATATCTCAATGATTCTTAGAACATGCAGTATTCATTCATGTCCTGCCAAAAGTCTGATCCCCTATGTCTAATAGATTTCGAGAAAATAAGTAACAAAAAAAATTTAAAAACTTTAAACTTTGGGGACACCCTATTTGGCTCTGAGACCATATTTGTTTAAGTAGTTGGGTATGATCTGAAAACTACATCTATCCTTTTTCGATACACATCACACTCGAAAAAATCGTTTGTAAGATGTAGCTAATACAACAAAAACAAAAAATGTGACATATATTAACCATTCGTCGTCAAAGGGTTAAAATATTAAACTACTTTTCAGCAATGTTTTTGCTGACATCGAAATTTCAGCTAAACTTCTAGTTAAACACCTTTACCAAAAGACTTATTTTGAACTAATGTTTAACTAATTTACGTTGCTACCAAAATTGTGCTGATAAAAACATATATGTAGCTCATTTACTGCAAGAACGTGACAACTCAAAAAATATGATTTTTGAGTTAATGACGCAGAATTATTAGTTATATCACGTATCATATTGAGTATAAAAGTCGTGTTGATATCTTGTATACTCTTGTATACTCTTGAGAGAAATTATGTCGTTATTTTTTGCTTCAAGGTGGGAGTAAATTCAAAACTTTAAACTCGTTTTCTACAAAATCAAAATTTTTGAGTTATGACGTTACTGCAAAAGTAAAAAGGCGTGATGTAGACATCGCAGCTTGTATGGACGAAGTAGAGAAAAAAAAGATACAAACAAACACAATCATTACAAGACTTACACAAAATGCAACCGCGTTCGTTCATTCATTCATTTCATTTTTTCTTTTGTATTGTATTTGTATTGTAATCTTTATTTAATAAATGAAAAAAGTAGGTAATTCATAACAATGACTTATAGTTGTCAGTTATAAAAATATATCTTAACAAACCTAAGTTTAAACTAAGCAATTATACAAATTCTTCTAATATTATTTTTCTATAATTTAATTCATTTATTTTGTTTATTGAAATGACTTTTACCTAACTACCTGGTTCTAGGGCATGTCTTTTATATACTCCACATCAAGCAAAGGTGCGCATGGGAGACGCACTGGTTAACTTTGTTCAATTTGGCCAACATAGCACATAAGCTTCACGTATTGTCTTATTATAATTAAAATCATGTTTTTTTAAATTCAATAGTAGTAAGCAAAGCTTTGAGGTTTTTTGTAAAATGAAATAAATAAGTCTGGGGTCCTTTTGGGCGCAGGTACACATGGGTTAATGATGTCCAGAATATTTTTCAACCGATCGTATTTATGTCAAATTTTTTTTTACTCTAACCTCTCACAAAACTGGTCTACGATTTTGGAAACTCGAAAACAAATAAGGTCCACCTTAGGCACCATATATAACACACACAAAAAATTTTATAAGACAGCATATATTATTATATCTTAAATTATATAGCTTATATGTTACCATATATTACTACATATTGTGTTATATAAGAGAATGTATATGTATAGCACATATGCTTCATATCTGATACTATAAAGATCAATATATAATAATATATCGTTATATATGTTTCCACATAAGAAACATACAATAAGATGCGGCCATGAATGACGCCATATATAGTCAAATATTATAATATATTTTAAGATTTAAAAACATAAGACCATATATATTTTTTTTACTCAGGATGAGAAAATGTACAAAGACTATCTTAGACAGCCATTTTAAAAAATAACTAACCAAAAATACTGTACTCCTGCAACAGTTGTTTTGAGTAGTTATTTAGTATTTTAATAAACAACTGCCAGAACAGTAATTTTTGTTAGTTGTTCTAAAATAGAAGATTATATCGAGGTTTTAAAAATTCTCGTTTAGTTTATATTTGTTATTATTGATTTGTTCATAGTTTGCTAATAATAATTAGAAAATTTCATTGTATCTTCGTCATAACCGGAATATCGTTTGGAAATTTGTCTTTACATTTTCAATAGGATGTAGGAAATACATATTTTTATTGAAATTAAAAAAAAAAATACATATTTTCTTTATTAAAAAATATTTTTAAAATAACGAAAAATTAACTGTTAAAAACAATAGCTTTTACAACTTATGTAGTCGTTTTATCTTCATTGTTTTTGTTTTTATTGTTTTGTTTCTCGTTTATGCATTCATTTAAGGTTAGTTGTTTTTGTCCGCTTCATTAGACGTTTTTACTACTATTGTAGTTGTTTTATCAATAGTTAAAAATTATTACGTGGTTAGTTTTTATAGTTTATGCATTCATTTAAGGTTAGTTGTTTTTGACCGCTTCATTAGACATTTTTACTACTATTGTAGTTGTTTTATCAATAGTTAAAAATGACTACGTGATTAGTTTTTATAGTTTATGCATTCATTTAAGGTTAGTTGTTTTTGACCGCTTCATTAGACATTTTTACTAATATTGTAGTTGTTTTATCAATAGTTAAAAATTACTACGTGGTTAGTAATTTTTATGACAAATACAGTCATCGCCTTTTTGACTACATTTGTAGTCATTTCAACTGTAATTTTTAGTCATTTCTAGCCTCTTAATTTCCTGAGTGTAGCAAATAACGTCTATTTATTCAAAAAATTATCGATCTGTGGGCGTTGTGGTGTAATGGTTAGCTCTTTGGACTATTACACAGATGGTCCCGGTGACGACTACAACTATTTAGAAAAATAATATATATGAGTTTTCTATCCCTCATATGTATCGCACCGCCCGCCTTCGGTGTTCCCATAGCACTTAACCCCACCGAAGTAAAATAACAAATCAAGGCTATGAATTAAAAAGCTTTAATAAGTTCGCCAACTCTCCATCAAGTGGCGACCAACTGTTTTAAGACTGATCATCTCGCGTAATTGAAGTGTTGCTAGATTTGAAGTCCTTCATCTTTCCCCACCTTTCACCTCTCTACTACCCCCTTTCTTATGCTGCGGTTATATAAAAAATTTGGTTTGGTTTTAATGTGCACATTATAAAGTTTCCAACACGTTAGTAAGGTTTCCAATAAGTTCATCGGCTCATGACTTACAGCGTTTTCAACCAAATCTTCACAAACATGTATCCATTGAAGTTAACGACTGTATGTCTCGAAAAAGTTATCAAATAACAATTGTCAACAATTGATTGACCTATTAAAAAAAAAAAAATATTGAAATTGTATATAAAATACACTCATAGAGTATGAGTGACAGTATTTCATCTTCTTGTATTACTTCTACTACACTACTCAACATAATTGGTTATAATTTGAGGTTGTCAAATTATGAAACGCAAGATAGGAATATTTTTGAAATTATAACTATGGGGGTCATAAATAAGATTTGTTTTAATGTTTATATTGACGTAGAGACTGACTATTATCTGTCAAACTGACATACTAAAAAATATATGAAATATGTGTGTCATATTAATCGTATGAGTTTGTTTTACTGTTTTTGGTTAATCTGTTGTCTCTCTGTCTCTCTCTCGGTCTTTTGACTTTTAATAAGCTGATTACATTAGCGGTTACAATATTTAATTTGGTCAATTAGTATCGCTTTAGTTTTGGAAAATCATGTGAGATTTTGTAATTCGTTTGTTTTACATTTTTTTTTTTTTTTTTTTTTTTGTAATTTTATATCACACACACAGTCACTTACCCAGCACACCACACCATTTAATTGTAATTGGATTTAAGAAAGGGATTAATTTTTTGTTTCGGTGAAAGCTTTCAAAGAGATTAGGCGGTTGCCCATTAATAGAATTTCAAAAGTATTTTGTATGTTATTTGTTTTTTAGGGAAAGGTTTACAATTACTTTAAATTTTTTGGGATTTTGTTATCGTTTTTTTTCTATTTCAATTCAATTGATAACGATTTAACAGTTAGAAGAAAATTTTGATTTTATTTAATTTGTTTTAAATGTTTTTATTTTATGTATAAGCGCCCTGTGTGTTTTTTAAATTTGTTTCACTTTTCATTAGGGTTTTTCAGTTCTTTTATTCATCATCAAACCATAAAAATACCACCTCCAAAAACATGACCTAATAACTAATTGCCATGTTAGCTTCATATTATTTACCGTTTTATATAGCGCACAGAAAAATTGCAGTAGTTTTCATATTACACTCAGAAAAACTAACAAAGGGAAATTAATAATTTAAATTTATTTTCATCGGGATAAACATTAATTGCATTAATAGTAATTAAATGTGCTAAAGTCCCAAAACTTATTTAACAAATTGTGAAAAGCAATCTGATGTAGGCGTGTCCCTATCCGGATTTCATTCCTGCCCAAGGAAATCTTCAGGGGACTTTGTTATTAGAATTTGTAGAGATATTTGTTATGTTAAATCACAAACTCAATGAGAATTTCTTGTCCTCGTCTAGGAGCGAGATTCAAAATTTAAAATATCAAAGAAAAAACAAAAACAACAACAAAAAATTGTCACAATTGGCTTTGTCATCTTCCAAATACTACTCTGTTTTTTTGACAAACCTAGCAATGTATTGACGTTTATTCAAGTAAATCAACAATAGAAAATCATATGTTTTCTATTAGTGTCAGTTACATTTAAATTTGCACAAGCACCTGCATATTTGTTATTTAAATTTATTTTCATCGGGATAAACATTAATTGCATTTATAGTAATTAAATGTTAAATGTGCTAATAATAATGCTATAAAATTTAAAAATTCTAAAGCACGAAATATCTTTGACCCGCAAAATACCGTCCACTCTAATGTTGCAGGCTAACAGTCAAGTTATATATTCTGCGTGTGTGTGTGTTTGGATACAAAAGAAAAACAAAAAAAAACGCTAAAATAGAATAAAAGGAAAAGAAAAAACGCTGCAAAACCAAAATATAGTAAAAGTTAATTGATATGCCTTCGGCTGACCTGTTGCGGAATAGGTCCTTTAAGGTCAATTTTATTTATTTTTAGTTTTTTGCATTTTTACACTTAGGAAATTAAGAAGATATAAATTACTAAAAATACAGTTAAAATCACTACAAATGTAGCAGTCAAAAAGGCGATAACTGTATTTGTCATAAAAATGACTAACCATGTATAAATTTTTAACTATTGACAATTTTTTTTTACTATTTTGTGAGGCAATAAAAGAAATATAACAATAGAAATATTAAAAATTTACTTGAACTCGCATCATTTTTAGCAGCTTTTTGAGAAGCTGCCAAAATAACTACGTCAAACAACTGAAATACCTAATTTTTGGTTAGTTACTTTTTTTAATGACTGTCAAAAATAGTTATTTTACATTTATCATAGTAAAATAATTACAATTACAGTTAAAAATTACTATTACTGTTTACTATAGGAATGACTAACATTAGGCTGTCCAAATATGGCACTTTTTCGAATTGGTTAAAGGAGTACCACTCAATCGATGCATATTAAAGAGCGGAATATGGAAAAAATAAGTAAACATTTTTTGAAGTGGATCTTCAGTTTCCTATCAGCGATTAAAGTTTGCCAGCTTTAGTTCATTTTGACCAAAAAAGATTAGAATTTATTTTCGAAATAGTGCTCAAAAGTTTCGTAAATTTTAGCTTATTACTGGAAAAATTTGGACCTCCAGAGGATTTTTTAATTAATATAAAGTAGAGAAACTGTACTTGCTGAAAAATTAAAATTAAACTCTATACTCATAGAAATACAGCTGTAAAAATAGCAGAAAAAGCTACTAAAAATTAGTTAAAAATGACGTTGCAGAAAAAACTGATAAAATTTGCAGATTGCTAAATATTAGTATAAGGTGGCGCAAAAATAACCTTCCGATGTTTTTTTTTTTTATTATGTATTTATTATGTATAGCATTTTCTGATAGGAGGATTACTTTTGCGCCACCTTGTATAATAAAAAAAGCAATAATAAAACTGCTAAAATTACAAAATTTTGTTTATATTTGAAATAAAATTTGTTTAATTGAATATACTCTGCTAAAATCGGCAAAAATGTTTGCTAAATACTGTACTGTAATATCAACCAAATGTTTGCTTTATTAACGTATAATTTAGTTGAATGCAAATTACAGTAAGTTTTGTATACATCAACATTTGCTAAAAGGAACAATTTTTATTCGCAATAAAAAAATCTAAAAAAAGTTTTTAAAATTTAAAATTTTTTTGTGCCTTTTTATTTAGTCTACTAATATTTATCAAATTTGTTGCTGATTTAAGCAGATTAATTAGCTATTTTCAAATAACTAAATATTTGTATATTTAACAGATTTTTTGATATTCTTATCTTACTGATATTCAGCAAAATTCATTAGAACTAATTTTTTAGTTTAAGCAAACAATTTTACAAATTTTTTTGTATGAGTGCAACTAAATTTTTGTAACTTTAACAGATTAATTTTTGCTATTCTTGTCTTACTAATATTAAGCAAATAATTAAAGCAGTTTTTTCTGAAACTTAATTTTTAACTACTTTTTAGTAGATTTAGCAAAAAATAAATGTACACAGAAAAAAATATTTTCAATATAATTTCAATTAAACTTTTAATTAAAAGTTGAATAATATCTGTTAAATATTTAATTGAAAATTTTTATAACTCATAAGGCTACAAATTGCAAAAAATGACAAAACTTAAAAAAATCACCAAAATGGGAAAAATGTCCATTAAATGTAAAAAATTTTTATATCGCCCTTGTTCAACAAAAGGGTCATAACTCAAAATCCATTTTTGCAAGAAAACGACAACAGTGGTCATGTCTAACAACTGTATCGGGGTTGTTGCTGCTAAACAGTACAGAGACCGGTTTTTACAGTGGGTAGAGATGACCACTGTTGGCGTTGTCTTGCAAAAAATGGACTTTGAATTTTGACCTTTTTTTTTTAATAAAATTTAAAGTTTTTACCCAATTTTTGTAGATTTTTAAAATTTTTTTAAATTCAGTTTTTTTGTTCAAATTTTGGTGTTTTTTATTAATGAGCAATTTTTAATTTTTTGGCGATTTTAAAAATTTTTTTTTTTTACATTTTTTTTCCAATTTTGACGATTTTTAGCTTTATTTTTTATTTATAATTACAAATTATATGCTTTTACACTTACCCAGTACTAGCTACTATGGCTTTCGTCTCGTTGTAGCCAAAACAGAACTGTGCCTCTAGTAAGAATCGAACCCACGTCCCCCGCACCGATAAACTAGCACGCAACCAACTAGCCTGCCGGGCAGCACGGCTTTTTAATTGTAGCGATTTTTTAGTTTGAAATTAGAAACAATATTCAATTAAATTTTTAATAGATATGATTTAAATCTTAATTAAATAGACCAAGCTATTTAAATTGATACTACAATTTCCTTAATAGGACCGAATTCATTTAAACATTTAAGTTTCTTCTGTGTATAAGAAATCTATTAAAATTCACCCATTTTATTAACGCATTATTGAAGCAAATAGTTTACAGCTGAATAATATTTCACTGTGACTAATTGCTTTGCTTTGTATTAATACCAAACTATTTTAGCGCATCTCGAAGATGAAAAATACGTATTTCATGTCTTACGAAGGTCTGATTTTATTGCTTCTTAGGAGACATAAAAGAAGCACTTTTTACTTTCTACAAAGCGTGGGACATCGCAAACAATAATCATGTCTTCTGGAATTAGTTTAGGAAGCGCTCCACAACTGCTTAAACATAAATATTTCTATCAGTGTAATATTTAGTCATGCTTTATGATGATGTCTGTAAATAAATGCTACACTTCAAGTTGTTTCTCAATCTTAAACAGTATATTTTATTCTTATTTTGTTGTTTTTGCCTGCCAACCATCTGTCACTTACGCCCATAATAACATTTTGCGATATAAAAAATAATATATAATTTTATTTTTATACAGTAAAACCCTGCAGTACCAGACATCTTATTTTAATGGTAAATTCCAGAGTACTATAGTTAAATAACTCTGTGTCACAAAAAAACAGTAATTGTCAACTTAATTTCAAATTACGTTTAAAAATGAAGTTATGAGAGTGTGTAAACAAATAGGTCAACGACCCAAACACTTTTCAATTAAATCGTGATTCCAATAAAATATTTGTTAATTCAATTAAAAGTTTAGTTGAGGAAATTGTAATATCAACTAAATAAATTTGTAAATTTTAATAGATTTTATTTTCAATTACAAGTTTAATCATATCTATTAAAAATGTAATTGAATATTGCTTTTAATTTCAAACTAATTTTTAGTAGGCGTTATTGCAACTTTTGTTAAAATTTGCAAAATAAAAAATCGTCAAAAATTGGGGAAAATCGCATAAAAGTTGAAAAAGTTGCAAAATATTATAAAATTGAAAAAAAAAATCGTTGAAATTAAATAAATCGCCGAATTTAAAAAAAAAACATCAAAATTTTAAAAAAAAGACAAAAATTGGAAAAAAGTTATTCAAATTATCAAAAAAAAATTGCTAAAAATTAAAAAAAAATAAATTTAAAACAATCGCCAAAATTCAACAGACATCGTTTAAATTGAAAAAATTCACCAATTATTTTAAAAATCATCAAAATTGTGAAAATTTAAAAATCTCTAAAAGTGAAAAAAACACCTAAATAAAATTTACAACGTCCATATAACAAAAAATTATTTTTATTTTTTTATTTTTATTTCAAAATTGGAAATTTTTTGAAAATGGATTCAATCATTTTCAATTAAATATTTAATAGATATTTGAAATCAAACGAAATATTAATTAAAACTGTATTGACAATAAATTTTTCTGTGATAATAGATTAATTCTCTACAGGAAAGCATTTTTTTTTTTTTTTTAAATTATGAAAAATATTAATGAAACATGTAAAAACTTACATAATTTACACAAAAAATTAATAGATTGTATCTGTCCGCTATTGCGATTTGACACTGTTTATAGAATAATACATAAACTAAAATAGAATAGAATAATGATAATAAAATATGACGAATATACCCAGATAGAAAAAGACAAACGGCCAACCCCTGGCAAGCCACTTTAACAGGTGGTACAAGCGCTGGTAACAAGTGCTCTCCCAATCCCAAAATGATAACATCATTTGACAAAAGGGGTCCGTCTGTTCAAAAAGTGTCGCAATAGCACTGGGTAAACAAAATTTCCAACGTTGGCATAAAGTTGGTAAAACCATAAAATAGGTTCTCTAAAAAAAGGTTTTCCAAAATAAAATTACAATAAGGTTAATATATAATTTTGTTGGTCCTGCTCTACCCAATGTCAAGGGACCGGCAGATCTTAATGAACTTCGTATATGTCGTAAGGAATCAAAATTAAAGGGACCCGTGTTTTTTTAGCTGCCCAATCTATGTAAGCGGGGTCAAAAATTACCCCATTTTACGGTTTTTTTTTTGTTTATTTCGTTCAATTTAAAGTAACTATATACAAATTTGGTATAAAAGGAAAGGTTTTATGAAGACACATTCACTGGTGTACAAACTATGGTCAAAGATTTTCAAATATTTTTGTTATTCCAAAAATGTGTTTTAAGTGAAAATTAATTTGTCGTTTTATTAAGGAACTTTAGATGTACACTCAGAATACTTTAGATGTACACTCTTACAGTAATTACATGTAGGTCATTCGCGTCGTAAACAGTAGTAGTTGTTTTTAACTGCTATTGTAGTCATTTTTCTCTGAGAAAATGAGAAAACGACGAACTTAGCGAGTCATTTTAAGAAATGACTAACCAAAAATACTGTACTTCAGTAACAGTTGTTATTAGCAGTTATTAGTAGTTATTTTAGCATTTTAATAAACAACTTCCAAAACAGTAATTGTGCAATAAACAGTTAATTTTTGTTAGTTATTTAAAAATAGAAGATTATGTCGAGTTTTTAAAAATTCTGGTATAGTTTTTTTTTGTTATTATTCATATGTTCCCAGTTTGAAAATAAGACGTAGAAAATTTCATTGTATTTCCAATGAAAGTCATATCTGGAAAAATGTTTGTAATTTTTACTTAGCATTTTAAATAGAATGTACTTTGCATTGTAAATAGGATGTAGGAAATAAAAAAAATATTTTTAAAATACCGAAAAATAACTGTTTAAAACAGTAGTTTTTACAATTTATGTAGTCGTTTTATGTAGTCTTTTTATGTTCATTGTTTTTATTGCTTTGTTGCTCGTTTTTATTATTTATGTATTCATTTAAGGTTAGATGTTTTTGACCGATTCGATAGTCGTTTTTACTACCATTGTAGTTGTTTTATCAATAGTTAAAAATAACTACGTGGTTAGTAATTTTTCTGACAAATGCAGCCATCGCCTTTTTGACTACATTTGTAGCCATTTTAACTGTAATTTTTAGTAATTTCTACCTTCTTAATTTCATAATAATAAAGCATAGCAGAGCCTATTTAATTTAATCGAGGGGGTGGCTGAGCCTTTTCCGATATTCGAAAAGGTTCGGTTTTCATGCGATTTATCCCGAAGAGCCTTTTTCATCTATATTTAAAATAATTATACTACATAGGCAATATGGGTATCAAAATTTTTGTTTTCTTGAGTATTCTAACTCTGTGTACAAATAGATCTAGTTTTCGTTAATAAAAGACATGTTTTCTAGTGTCCGACCGAAGTCACTTTTTTTGGCCGAAGCCTTATCGAACTTCGGCCAAATTTTCAATAATCGGCCGAAGCCGTAGCCGTAGCCGAAGCCGAACTTTTTAATTTTTTTTTAGTTTGAATAAAATTTAAATTTTCGTTGATTTTGACTACAAAAAGCATCATTAAAGTATATTAAAAAATATTCAAACATCAATAAATTTGTAAAAAAGCTAATTTAGTTTATTTTTTTAAAAATATTATAGCCAGTTCAATTATTTTATTGAAGTTTTCAACAACAATATGGAAATACCTGAACTTTATTATTTTAATTAAAGTATATGACGAATTTAATTGAAAATTTTGTTTTTTACGTGAAATACATTTGAAAATTTTGTTTTTTACGTGAAATAAGTTCGGCCAAAATTTGGCCGAACATCACTTTTTGGCCGAACTCCGAAGCCGAACGTTCAGTCGGACACTACTGTTTTCATAATTAAATAAATTAATTTTTAACCCTTAAACGTGAAATTGCGCTGCTAAAAAAAAAATACTTGCCTCGTTTGCTCCTTTACAACATAACTAAAGTTAATAAAAATCTGAGAGTTTGGATCGGAATACCTCCCTTGTGAGCTAACAAGACATACAATAATTGATAGCTTAAAACGTAACATAAATAATAGCTGCTGGGTAACCGATGGTTGCACAAATATGCTAGCACTGGCATAAGGTTTGCTGGAAACAACTTGCCAACGTAAGGAAAACAAACAATATTTGTTCTTTACAAAGCTATTGCAGACACAATTTTATGTATAAAAAAAATTAAAAAGAATTAACAAATCACAATAAAATGTATGCCTGGGACAGGGACAGGGATCGAACTCGAAGTCTTCTGACCACAAACTTTTTTCAACAAAGCATCATCATCATTTTAATAAAATAAATGCTCTACCAGTGGTTAGACTATCGCTAATTACTAACCGGAAAACACTGTGAAAACACTTTTTGCCAACGCTGATATAGTGGTATCAGCCAATTATTTGAAAGTGTTTTTTTTTTTGTAGACAACTGAAATTGTTATTTAACGAATACTGGGAAAACGGTTTTTGGAAACACTGGTAAAGCGTCCTAAGCAAGTGTTTTGCCAGTAACTTACCCCTGGTTTCTACAACACGTTCGCCTCTACACGAACGGGTGACTACATGTATTTTGTTTTTGCATTGCACGTATTTTGTTATTGTTTTTAGACGAACGTGAAGCAAAACGTGTTCTAGAAACAGGGCTTTAATTACAATTCTTTGGTTACCCAGTGGTATGCCAGTGCTTGATTTTTTGTAAAACTGGCACTTTCTGACTGGGTAGTTAGGTAATAACAACAACGTTAGAAAGAAAACTGTTCCTTGTCTATAAAAATAAAATAATCTAAAAACAGTTGTTTTTCTATTCACTACATTTTGTCTATCGTCATCGTAACTATCACATTTACAAGACGAACATGTTGAATATTTTTTCATGAATAAAATGAAATTGTTTAACTTAAAATATACTAATTTTGTATATTTTTTCTATTTAACAAGCTTTAAAAATGCTAATACGTCTACCTACTTAAATTTCCAATTTAGGTGGAAATCAGAAGAAAAAAAAAATTGATGTTTTAAGGTATTAAAATAAAAGATAAAAAATTATGGTAAAAAATTATGACGTGATAATACAATATTGACTATTTTTTTTTTGTTAAATTGATTTGATAATTTTTTAATAAAGTGGGAGAAAATTTATGGAAGCTAAAGCTAAAATAATAATATTGATTGATGGATTTGGTGTTAAAAGAAACTAACTTTTTGAACTTTAAACTTTTAGCAAAATAAAAATTTCAGAAGATTTTATGAATCAAAAATTTATACATTTTTGGATTTGCTTTTAAGGGAAATAATGACTTAACTAGAAGTTTTCTATTCAAAAAAGTGTGTCTTAAATCCTAAAAAGTTTTTTTATAAAAATCCATTTTCAAAGCTACAGATTTAAACCAAAATTGTCATTTTGCTTTTTGTCCAAAATTAATACACACACAATATTTTTGCCTTAAAGACTACACTCAAAAAAATAAGTTAGTAGAAAAGTTAGTAAAACGTCTTGTAAATCAGATATACTATTTTTTTAGCAAATTTTTTGTTAAAATCGTGTTTTCAGCTGAAATTTTTGTTATACTTATTCAGCACTTAACTGTTTTATACTAATGCATTACTAATATTATACTAATGTTTTACTAATTAATTTTGTTAAACAAATTGTGCTGGTAAGCACATTAATAGTGTGGACGACAACCAGATTGAAAGATATACGCAGAATGAAATAGATGTCGCGGCATGTCAAGATGTAGTAGAGAAGAGGAAAATGATACTGAAAAGTACAACTCTAATAAGACATATAAAAAAATCAACCATGGAAGATTTTTGTACCTGTTTGTCATACATAAAACAAAATTGAGGACTAAAACAACTTAAATTTTGCGTTGTCACCGGCTTGTGAAAATAATTGTCTATTAATTAAATAAAAGACAAAATAAAATATTTAAATTTAATATGTATTTCTAAACTAAATGTTTATAGATTAATAATCTAGTGTGGTCAAATTGCAAACAAACATATACAGACATGTAGACAGAGTAAAGCGAAAGACAAAGACACACATCTTATTTAGATTTTAATGGTTCCTTTTTCTTATTGCAAAAAAGGGTTGTTTTTATACCCTCCATCCCATAGTGCAGGAGGGTATATTCACTTTGTCAAATGTTTGTAATTCTTTTAAAAAAATTCTGGGACCCCATAAACTATATATATTCTTGATCAGCATGGATAGAGAAGTCGATATAGCCATGTCCGTCTGTCCGTCTGTCCGTCCGTCTGTCTGTGGAAACACAAAATACTCCCCCAATACAGAAGAGGTACTGCTAATTTTCAGTCAAATTGTTTGTTGATATCATGAGCAGTTTTCTAGTGAAAATGATCAAAATCGGTTAACGCGTTCAAAAGTTATGAGTGAAAATGTGGGAAGACCTCTAAAATTTTTTTTTTTTTATTTCATCATACATACATACATACATACGTACATTCAATGCTTATACACAAGAATATACGCAAGCAGGGCTGGCTGTCAATATCGCTGAATTACCGCCCTCGATTCTAACACCTTTCAACTGACTATCGTTATCGCTTAAATACCGTTACCGATATTCTTGAAATACCGTTATCCGTAAAATACCGTTACCTTAAAATACCGTTACCGAAATAATCTAACAAGATCTGAACAAAAAAACTTCTGTAAATAGATATATTTTCCCAAAGTATGATCATAAACTAGACAGTCATTTAAACTCGGGCATAATGCGGTTAAAAATTGTGGTGTGCATTAACATTACCTGTATAACTAAAATAACGTTATCCTTAAAATGCCGTTACCAAAATAATTGAAAAATCTTTTTCCCTAAAATAAAGTTACCGAAATATCTAAAATATCGTTACCGCTAAAATACCGTTAGCGAAACAATTAAAAAAATACCGTTAACGCTAAAATACCGTTAACGCTAAAATGCCGTTACCGAAATAACTGAAGTATAGTTTCCCCTAAAATACCGTTACCGAAATAAAAGAAAATAGCGTTACTACGACCAATAACCACATAGAATCGGTTACCATCCATGGTCATGATCAACACTAAAAAACAAAAAAAAACCCACAAAATGTTGTTTTTTTGTTTTGTTTTGTATACAGTATGTATGTACGTATGAATTAGTAGCAATCGCATGCAGAGTTGCCAGGTTTGACGATTTGTCGTCATTTTGATGATATTTAATACCCAAAATAACTAAATGACTATTTGACGACTTTTGCTTCCAAAATGACGATTTTTTGACAATAATTTAATATGTCAGCAAGATCTACTTATTTATCATTCTCATAAAATCGCCGGCTCGATTATTAAATTTATATTATTTCGTTAAAAATTGAAAGCAAAAATATTGTTTTTTGATCGATAGCTAGCTTTTATATGCTAATATGATGTGAAATACAATTTTGCAAAAATGCAAATCCTAGAATTGAATAAAACTTAATCCAAACCGCATTTATTTTTTTATAAATTCATTACGGGTTTAGCTTAATTTAGTTTCTGTGTTTATATGTTTAGAACATTTCTTTAAATTTTTATAAAATTTAATTGGAGTTAGATTTAAATAAAAATAAAAAAATTTTCATGTTAAAACACAAGGCATGGACTTTTTTTGCGAAACAAACAGATCTCTAGCCCGAATATATTTCATGTTGAAAGATGATATATATACAACTTTAAATAAAATAAAATACATCCAAAAATAAATCCGGTGCTTAAAAAACAGGCCTAATAATATAAATAAAGTGCCAAAATTTAATAATTAAAAATATAACATTAAGTTTGTTCGATAACACAAAAATTTGTACAAGTTTTTACTGGAAGGTGTTCGTTTAGACAAATACGCAGTAAAAACTGGTAAAAGAGAGAGTAAAGTGACAGTTTGATGCCAAAGAACTTACAAGTTTTTACTGGATACATTTTTGCCAGAAAGAATTTGTAAGATGAAAAAAACATATGACTAAAAAATAAAAAAATATGCTTGTATTTTTAGTAAACAAAAATTAAATTAAATTTTAATTGTTTATGGATTGAAAGTGAAAATGATTAAATAATTAACTATGGAAGAAGTTAAAAAACATTTAAATTATTTTTGGTCGATAATTTCAATTAACTTTTTCCTTTTCCATAATGACCAGTTGATTTTTTTTTAATATTTAAAACAAGCTATTTTATCTAATTTAATAATTCCTACAAATTTTCTGTTCGTTTACTTCTTTGTAAATTTGTCTTACTATTTGTAATTTTGTTACTGAGTAGTTTTTACTGAACTTTACAGGAAAAGTAATCGAACAGACTTATTGTTAAAGAATTTCCAAATTTTGTAAAAGAATTTAATATTTAAAAAGTTGTGCCACTGAAATGTTGTTCACAGAATTATGCAGATATAAGTGTTTAACAGTTCAAGTGGTAAAATTAGTTTGATTTAAAGTTGTATTTATTTGATCTTTCAACATTATATTTTTGTTATTTTATTAATTAATAATCATATAATTACAAGTTATATACTATTACCCTAACCGAGCACTAGCTACTATGGCCTTCGGCGCGTTGTAGCGAAAACAGATCAGTGCCTCTGGTGGGAATCGAACCCACGACCCCCGCACTGATAAGCCAGCACGCTACCAACTAGCCTACTGGGGCACACTGTTTCAACATTTTATAAATATGAATATCGTTGTAAAATACAATGATTTTCGAAGTTTAAACCAAAGAGAAGTGTCAAAAATCGTGTTATATTACAACGATAACACGTTAACATTTGAAATGTGAATAACATTATTGTATTTTATTTTTTATTAAAACTTTATCCCTCTTCTAACAAATATATTTTATTTTGACGATTTTTTCAAAATATGATGACGATTTTGACGATTTTTTCTAGAAAGTTTGTCGTTTTTATGCTTTGCAAACCTGGCAACACTGGTTATAAGTGCAAATGCGAGAAGCTCTCGAAAAATTGTTAAGCTAATTTATAAAGTATGCTTTTGTTTTCCATATACCAGGCTTGCCATATACCTTTTTTTGTTAACCCCAACAAATCAAAAAATCACCAATTAGAAAAAAGGTAGAACAAAATAGTTTTGTTAAAATTCTTTATTTATTTGACTGCATTAACCGGAGTTGCCAGACACATTAATCGTTATCAGATCAAAAAAATATCCAGGAACAAAATCTCCGAACCCAACAATGTAAATTCATAACTTTTTTTCGTACACTATTTTTACTTATTTTCATTCTCAACCTTTAATAAATTTGCAAGGAAACTCTTACATTCTAATTACTTTTATTAAAAACCCCATTCAATTTAAAGGACATTCACTTTCAGAACTTTTTTATTTAAGACATATAAGGTGCATACTTCATCTTAAAATCTTTTGATTATATGCATTTGTTTTCCTTAAAAGCCCTAATTTTTATTTGATACATACAAAAATAATCTAAATTAAAGTATTGATGTGTAAAAACCAATCGAATTTTGGGAAAATTTCTTAGGGTTCTTATTCTAGGAGTCGTAAACGAGAATTGCACAAGCAACTGAGCTGAAAAACAATAATTTGAAATACCAGTTTCTTTTTCTTTTTTGTATCTCGAAAACACCCTAAACTCTCGAAAGATTTTCTTTTATAATTTTTGACAAACTTAGTTTCATCACACTTTCCGTTTTACTTATGTGATGTATAGTATAAACACATGTGTTGTAATGTAAACGGGTATTTAATAATTATTTCATTATGTATGTCTCCGCAAGCGTATTTAATATATATATTTTGTAATATATATATTTTTCACTACACGTACTTCTTTAGGTAATCAGAATAACCTTTGAATACCCACTGTTATAAGCATGCAGAATTTCAGATTCATTTTAGTAAACTATAATTAAACATTTTTTCTTTAGAAACATCCCAAATACATTAATCAATCAGTCATATTTTGTTTTACTTATAAAAACAACATTATATTTGTTATTTTTACAAAGAATATAGATATTAATATTGTTTGCACTTTCCCTGGTTTATGAAAACACCGAGATGGAGGGTATCCAAAAATTCGTCACAGCCGAATTTAATCTTTTTTAATACCAAATTCGGCACATCGGACTTTAATGCTTCCACTTGTTTTCGTTTCGTTTGTTTATTTTTTCGTTTCGTTTCTATATTTATTTTCGGCAGTTGCGTCCTTTAAAAGATAGCATCATTTAGACAACCATTGATGTAAGTAGTTCTATATATTTTCAGATATTAAATTAATTCATGTGGTCAATGTGGGAAAATGAAAATTTTTATATTTCGTAATTATTGTAAATTATTTTTAAAAGAATCACAAAAATATGATTTTTGATTTTCAGCAAGTAAATTAACTAAATTACAATTTTTCTACAATTTTTTTGCGTTTTTTTTTCAGTCTACTAAAATTCAGCAAAAAATTTATTAGATTTTAGCAAGGCTTTTTTATTTCTAATCCACTAAGTGTTACCAAAACTTTTGCTGAATCTACTAATTTTATTGCTAAAAATCAGCTCGCTGATTTTCAGCAAAAGATTTTGCTGGCATTAGCAATTTTTTTGCAAGCACTCTCCTGACTAAAATTTTGCTGACTCAGCAAAATTTTTTGCTGACTTTACAAACTTTTTTTTTTTTTGAGTGTACTTAATATACACATTAAATTAATTACTTTTCGTTTAAAACAATCGTATTTTTTAGTTTATTTTCAACTGTTGAAAATTTAATTGACCAAATCAGAAAAAACAATAGATTGTTTTCGTTTATTTCAATACACAATATAATATAACAACTTTTTGTTTTAAATAGAAAATTTTAACTGAATATTTTAACTATTACTGCAAGTCAGTCAGTCTTTTTTGTTATTTTGTTTATTGAATAACAGACAGAAAGTTAAAAAATATATTTATTGGATAATTTACCTGAGTATTCCATTGAAACAACTTTACCGATAAACTTTATAAATAACTGTTGAAATTTTATGGAATAGTTCTTGTGAGTGTATGTTTAAAAAGCCAAAAATATCTGCAAACTACGCATTTGGCAAATAAAAATACTTTGTATAAAAAGAAAACATGAAAATCAATGGATAAATTCCAAAATTATAGCAAATTATGTTCAAAAACACTTATTGAAAAAAATAATCAAATTTGGAAAAAAATTAAACTTTTGGTAATTTTTATGCACTTTTGCTGATTAATTTATATATAAGCGATTTATTTTAGTTTGAGAGATTTTTTTAGTTTTATATGATTTCGATGACTTTTTTCAATTTTGGCGGGTTACTAAATATTTGGCGATTTTTTTATTAAAATTTTAGTGATTTTTTAAGTTTTGAAATTTTTTTTAATTTGATGATCATTAAAGGTTATAAAAGCTGGAAATTTTGTGTGCACCAAATTTATTTTCAATTAATTATCAAATTTATTTTCAATTAATAATTATTAATTATTATTAAAATTTTAATTGAAAGTGAGTATGAAATCAAACAAAAGGTTAATTTTTTTTTTTTTTTTTTTTTTGTAAAAGAGAAGCAACACTCAGGAAATTCTTCCTATTAATTAATGTGTTGCTTTCTTTGGAAAGGGGATAGTGGAGAGATGAAACGGGGTGGTGAAAGATGAAGGGCTTCAAACATGGCAACACTGCAATTGTGCGAGATGATAAGTCTTAGAACAGTTGTTGCTCGCCACCTGATGTAGAGTTGGCGAATTTATTGAAGCTTTTTGTTTCATAGCCCTGATTTATGACTTTACTTCGGTGGGGTTAAGTGCTATGGGAACACCGAAGGTGGGATGGAAAACTCATACATATTATTTTTCTAAATTGATGTTATCGTCACCGGGAATCGAACCCGGGACCATCTGTGTAACAGTTCAACGCGCTAAACATTACACCACAACGCCCCACAATTAAATTTTATTGACAATAATTATTTTTGTAGTTATATTTGAAGAAAATTCAAACATAAAAGTTAAAGTTCTGACTAGTTAAGTCAATAAATTATGTTTTTGGTTATAATACCGTGGTACAAAATCGACTTTCTTCTTGGATCAAGAAATGTTAAATAGTAAAACTAAACTAACAAGGGAACTCTTTTGGCTGGTTCATACAGATTTCGATCAAATTTGGATATGAGATAAAGAAGACAAAAGTAATAAAAAAAATTTAAGAAACATACCGAACCAATCGCATAATTAATCGCATTAAAAATAAAAACAAAAATGTTAAAAAAAATCATAAAAAAACAAACAAAAAAATGTTGGCTTTGAGTTAGGCTCTGAGACTATCAGGCTACAATTTATAGGTTCCACTGCAAAGCTACATCTCTCCAGTGTCATCGTCCTGCTGGTTTTTCTAAAATAGCAAAAAGTAAAAATGGGACACATATAGGGTGACCATTTTTTGCTGATATAAAATCAGTACAAAATTTTTAAAAATTGTGATGAATACTAAAAAACACAGCGAATTGACACTTCCCTATGTAAAAGTTCAGATTCAGTGGTAATTTGCCCAAAAAATTATGAAAATTACTAAAATTTATATAAAAAGTTTTAGACTCAGCTAGTTTTTATCAGACTTGGGCGACATCAATTACATTTCACAATCATTTACTTGTGAAATTTTTTTATATCATAATTATTTTTAGACCTACAGCCACACTTGTAGGCTTCAGCGCTTCCTTAGTAAATTTGTATAATTTTAAATACCAAGCATGGGGATTAGTAACAACATCTCTGCATTTATTTACGGGGCAAATTACTCAATTACACCTAATGACATGTAATTAGACGTAAAAAACTAATTGGCCTGTAATTAAATACACAAATATTGGTATTATGTGACATGTCTGGTGTTAGCAAAATTGAAAATTTTCCAAGGAAGCGTTTAAGCCCACAAGTGTTAAAGTAGGTCAGAAATTCTAAATAATATAGAAAAATTTCACAAGTAAATGATTGTGAAATATAATCGACGTCGCCCAAGTCTGGTTTTTATGAATTAGATTATACACTGAGAGAATTATACGCATGATATTAATGAATTTTTGCATTAAATTAACGAAGTTTCGCTGGAATTCGTCCATTAAAACTTTTCATCAGATCAATGCAGTTTTTCATAAAATTTTATGAAAATTTTTATTTTATTTATTTTCATTAAAAATAGTTTCATAAAAATTATAAATCTTTTTTGATTTACTTTACTTTACTTTACTTTTTTTTTTTTTTTTTTTTTTTGTATAAAGAAAAATTTCATTAAAACTCGTCATAATTTTTATTTTAATTGTTAACTGAATTTTACTGAGACCATCCAATATTTACTGATTTCAGTCGACGTAATTGAATTTCAGTTGTAAATCGTTAAAAATCTTCTCTGTGTGTACAGATTAACGACTTTTTCATTTTTCGTATTGAGGATTTGTTTCTCAAAACACCCAAGATTTTAAAATATTGAATCTCTCGGGTTCTTAGCACTTCTTCTCGAAGTAATCTTAAGATTTAAAACGAGTTTCCCATATAAATACTTTTAGCTTTAAAGAATTTTTATAGTTTTCATCAGATTAGAAAAATTTTAATTGAGAAAACACACACATCTGGCTCTGAAAGCTTTCTGTTTTGGATAATTGTTAATTCTGAAAACCTTATTCTAAATTTATCAAAACATTAGCTTTTCAATGAAAAAAAAATAAAATATTCTGAAAATGTTAAATATCTGTACAATCAGTACAAATTTTTAATTAATACAAATCAGTATACGATTTTTTCATCAGTACCTTGTCTGGCACCAGTAACTAGCCTAGACATTAAGTGTTAAGGGGTTAAAAATGTGTTTCAAAGTTGTTCAAAACCTTTTTGTTTACCTTTCATTTGATACCAAATTTGTATGAGCAGTCAGTTGCCCTCAAAACACCTGCTTTAAGCAGTACTTATAGTGTAACTAGTAAAATTGGAAATTACTGCTCATTAATAGGTTATTTTATTGAAAGAATTGGTCCCGTGACTGGTGAATAGAGGACATACCACATGGGCGCTGACAGTTTCATTTTATTTTCACAATGTTTTTAAAAATTAGTTAAATATTTCAATTAATTTTTTGTTATTTTTGTTTTTCAGATTTAGCTCTTTTTTCTTAATTTCAATATTTTGATTACTTCGATTTTTTTAAGTTTGGAATTTCTGCCATTGGGTAAATTAAAAAAATTTAATTTTAAATTTAAATACTTTTAAGCATAACTTCAAGTTACAAAAAGTATAAATACTGTCGGTTAAAATTTTATAAAATCAGATATATTTATATCTCATTAGATATAATTTAATGTCCCGAATATGGACAAATCTCGGATAAAATTGTATCAAATTATATCTAATTTGATAAAATTAGATACATGTAGATGGCCAATTTTTCGGATCGATTTGTATATTCTTATATATGGGACCTTATCAACTGAGATATAATTTGATTAGACTCCATATTAAAATTTTTACCCTGGTTACAATTGTTTTTTTTTTTTTTTTGTGAAAGGCGTGGTAGAGAAGAATGAGTGTATTTTCTAAAAATCATAACTACATTGCAAATTTTCAATTTTTCTGCATCAGACTGCGCAAATTCTGGTATTGAACCTTCGTCAGTGACCCTGTTTTTTGAATTTTTTGAATAATGTAATATTTGTTATGTTTTTATTTGTTCGTTTGCGTCTATATGAATTTTTATGTGCAATCACTGACCGTGGTATAGATAAACTGATTTCTAATGACACAAGCACTCGCACTACACGTTAGACAGAGCGCTTTAGCCCTCTATCGTCAGGTCGAGTTTTGTTGTGATTAAAACTAATTTTATTCAATACACGGTGTTTTTTTTCTTGCATACATAATCTTAGAAGTACAACTCCAACAACACAACAGTTCTATTTTTAGAAACCTACCTCACTCTAATGTCCACTGTTTTCCCATATGTTGTAAGTGATGCCATATCTATGATATATTCGATAGATGGCGCTTACGTAGTTAGGGAAGAATTGCCAGGTAGCAAAGTTTGATTTTTGTTTGAGTTTGAATTTTAACGTATTTTTCAGACAATTGCAATTAATACTATAATTAATATGCAATTTTATTTAATTTAATTGTGAAAGGTTTGGTAGAGAAGAAGTAGTGTATTTTCTAAGAATCATAACTACCGGGTGTCAAATGAAGAACGCAATTTTTAAATCTGGCAACATTCGAAGTGTCATTGTTTGACATTTGAACAATTGTTATTGTTTGCTAGTAGAAGGTACGAGGTTAGTAAAAATGGAGCGCTACACGAATGAACAACTCATTCTCATTGTGAAATTGTTTTACCAAAATGGTGAAAGTGAATGCTGATTTTGCCGATAAAATCATCTTCAGTGACGAGGCCCATTTTCATCTTGATGGCTTCGACAATAGGCAGAATTGTCGCATTTGGGGTGAGGAAAATCCTCGAGTGATTCACGAGAAGCAAATGCATCCTCAACGTGTCACTGTGTGGTGTGGTTTTTGGGCTGGAGGAATCATTGGACCTTTTTTTATGAAAATGAGGCAGGTCAAGCAGTTCGGTATCGTGAAATGATAACCAGTTTTTTCTTGCCTAGAATTGAAGAAATGAATGTGGAGGGCATGTGGTTCCAACAAGACGGCGCCACATGTCATACAGCCAGAGAAACAATTCAATTGCTGCATCAGTCATTTCCCGGTCGTGTTATTTCGCGTTTTGGAGATTAGAATTGGCCGCCTAGATCGTGCGATTTAACACCATTAGATTTTTTTCTTTGGGGTTTTTTGAAGTCGATGGTTTACGCGAATAAGCCGACGACGACTCAAGCCTTAAAAGAGGAAATTGGACGCTGCATTAATGAAATACCGCAGCATTCATGCAAAACGGTCATTGAAAATTTCATTAAAAGATCGCGTGCATGCCAGCAAAGCCGCGGCGGCCATCTGCACGATATATTGTTCCATACATAACCTTATTCTGTCTACTTTACGATATAATAAAGTTTCAAGATTTTTTTTTTAAATATCTGTGTTTTATTTAAAATTTAAAAATTGCGCTCTTCTTGGGACACCCTTTACATTGCAAATTTTCAATTTTTCTGAATCAGGCTGCGCAGTTTCTGATATTGAACCTTCGTCAGTGACCCTGTTTTTTGAATTTTTTGAATAATGTAATATTTGTTATGTTTTTATTTGTTCGATTGCGTCTATATGAAATCAAATGCTTTTAAGCGATAAAATAAAAAATGTTAAGCATGTTGAGAATTTAAGCAATTATTTAATTGATTCAATTAATTTTAAATTGATTGACAGCTTTAAAAACTTTCAACAAATCAATTTTTTTAAGAAAAATTGGGAAATATTTTTTTTCTGTGTATAACAGCAAATAGTATTGTAATTGTATCTATTAAACTTTTATAAAAATAACGGTATAAGTTGCAGTTACGCTTTTTGAAAAATAACGATAACGGTTGATAAACGGTTACGGTTTTAATATAAATTCCATATGGTTTTCAACAAATATTGATACAGTTTAAGTGATACCAAAAGAGTGATGCCAAGAAAGTTTAGCCAAAAAATGTTTCATTTATAATACAAATTTTTACATTCCTCTAAAATACAGTAGGGCATATAAAATAAACATCAGTTTTGTAAGAAAACATCACAATAACAGTTAACGATATAAAATTGCAAATATCTGTTTAAATACAAAAGTAAAAAAAAATTGCAAACAATACGAAGAAAATAAATATATATATGTATATATATAATTGCATTCAAAATTTGTTAAACCCCTCCTCACACGCATGTTGTTAAAAAACAATCGTGCATGTATAAACATGCATTAATAACCGAATATTTTTTTTTGTTTATCAAAGACGCCCTAAATTGAAATGGATGAGGATGATATGTTGGTAAATAATGATGCTGTTGTTGTACGTTCGTTCGTTCGTTCGTTCCTCCCTTTGATCTGTTTTAAAGGTCTTTTACACCAACCATTAAATGGAACCACACTCACAAAAATCTTATATTTTATTCAGTTTTATTCTTCTTGGCAAGGATGGCAAACGAAATGACTAAAGGTTTCGGCACTAAAAGAATTATCTTTATGATGTTACTAGACTTTTTATGCCTAAGTCTTCCTAAATCTTTAACGGTTTAAGTTCGAACGTCAAGCGGAAAATTTGAATTTTAGTAAAAATTTCATACATCCCATGAACATTTTTCATTAAAATTCTAATGATGTTCATTAATGTTAATTTATTGACTACAAATCTTATTAACTACTAATATTATTAAATACTAGGGTATTCAATCGGTTAATCGTTACTCGATTAATCGATGAGTTTTAATCAAACAATTGTTCGAGTAAATTGAAATGACCAATTTCGAGTAACGAATAACTCAAACAATTTTGGTCGATTAATCGAGTTATTCGAGTAAATCAAAATATGTTCGTGAAAGGCGTGGTAGAGAAGAATGAGTGTATTTTCTAAAAATCATAACTACATTGCAAATTTTCAATTTTCTGAATCAGACTGCGCAGTTTCTGGTATTGAACATTCGTCAGTGACCCTGTTTTTTGAATTTGAATAATGTAATATTTGTTATGTTTTTATTTGTTCGATTGCGTCTATATGAAATTTTCTGTGCAATCAGTGACCGTTGTATAGATAAACTGATTTCTAATGCCACATTTTCATTTTTCTATTTCAGTTTATATTTCATAAAAACAACAACTTTAATTGTCTCGTATTTTTTAAAAAGATATTTTTTTTTTACAAACCTACAGTCACACTGAAACCCAAAACGCGTATTTTTTTTTTTCTTTCTTTCAAATTCTATACAAATTTTAAATCGAAAACTTGAAAAAAGGAAAATACGTATTTTGAGGCTCATTATGAACTTAGTATAAAATATAAAGCAATGTGTCAGTTACGGTTTTAGTTTTAATATTATATTAGTGAAGTAGTTGGCACCGAGACGATTGCCTAAAATATCACATTTTTAGCAATTTCTAAAGATATTTGAAAAATATCCTTAAACAATTACACACATTTTTTATAGTTTTATTAGTTTATTGCTTTTATATACATCGAGATTATTTTAATGTTATTTTTAATTTATAACGAGCTTTCAACCTCCGCATATCTACAAAAATAAAGCAAATCAAACATATTAGCTACGTTGATACTAGTATTTTGATCTGGTTAAAGATCTCATCACAACCCTAAGTTTTAGAAAAGCTAGAGAATATATAATAGGCAGAGCTTTAACAGCAAACGTATTAATCATCAATTATTTTTTTATTTTTATTTTATTAATTAATAATCATATAATTACAAATTATATAATATTACCCTTACCGAGCACTAGCTATTATGGCCTTCGGCGCGTTGTAGCGAAAACAGACCAGTGCCTCTGGTGGGAATCGAACCCACGACCCCCGCACCGATAAACCAGCACGCTACCAACTAGCCTACCGGGGCGCACTAATCATCAATTTTGCTCCATTCTTGTCTTCTTAGTAATCAAGTACGTGGTTAGGGTCTTTTCCTAACAAGCATCATGACGTTACTAAATTTTATTATTATGCTTAAATGATGGATCGAAACTACTATAAAAAACTTTAACACCAAAATCCAGTAATGAATTAATTTTCCAGTATCTTAATATTCTAAATTTAAATTTTATTTCAAAATTGTAATCGTACTTAATATATCATCATTTTTTGACGTTAATCTCGGATTGGGCCGTTCACACTTTTCTTTCATCCGGATCTACATATATTCAAAATAATCAGATAAATTAAAAATTTATGTGATTTTTATTTTACAATTTTCTAAGGCATATGCCATATTATTTCTAATATTTGCAAAAAATTCTAAAAGTTATATCCCTAATGATTTTTTTTAAAGTTTAACTGTATAAAAACGAATGAAAATAAAGTAAAACACCTTAATTGTATAGTATTTTATAAGATCTTTTTAATTTTAAATTAATTACTTAACAAGTTTGATATAATTTTTATTAAAAAATAAAAATTATGTTTTTCTTCGTCCTTTAATTGTGCAATGAAAATGAAAATTATTCAAATACAGTCCAGTTTACTCCCCCTGTTTTGTTTACAAATGAAACAAAAAATAAAAAGGAGCAAAAAACAAAAACGTGTATTGAATATCCACCAGAAGTGGACCTTCCACATAACAAACAAGTTTTCAATTTATTTTTTGATCAATGGTTATAATCTTTAACTTCAAGCTCATATATTAGTTCTCATGTAGTGAGTAAACTAGTTTATATGAATGTTTGATGTTTGGCATGGGATTGTTACCGCTTTCAAAACGTGTTCATGATGGGAACCTAAAAACCACATTCCTGAAAGGGTCAAAAAATAAATTTGAAAAAAAAACTCTATAGATTATTTGTTAGGACAATATCCTAATAAAGAAATATAGAGTATGGCCTCGAACTTGAATAATTTTCATTTTCATAATTACTTAACTTTATTTTAATTATGATAAAATGCATTTCGGACCTCGTGATTTGTGATTTTGTGTTTTATTAAGAATTTTTAAGGAAAAATTAATGAAATAAAACTATTGAAATTATTCGAGTTACTCGAATAACTTTAAAATCTTACTCGATTAATCGAGTAAGTTAAAAACCTCAAAATCGAGTTACTTGTTTGCTCGAACAAAACCAAACCCAAGTAATTTGAATACCCTATTAAATACTCTACTCAGGTTTTAGAATAAATCAATATCGGTACCGAGTTTTGGTATTCAAATTAAAACGGTATTTGATGTTAGTTATAACAGATTCGTAGTCTTATCTTGATAAGTCTAAGTTAGTCCGTTAAAATTGGTATATAAAAAAAAATGCTATTTGAACATTAACAGTCTTGGTATTTTTACCGTTATTATAAGGTTTTGTTAAAATATTGATATTGGTATCCATCTTTGCTTTTTTTTTTTCCTTTCGATTTTTTCTTCTTTCAATATTGCAGCATATTATGATGATAAATGATATAAAATTATGTACCACAAACATTTGCTTTTAAGCCATATATATTTTTTTTTTTTTAGACATGGTTCTTCTTCATCTTCTTTCATTTGTAGCCCACTTTGTAACTCTCCTTATTGTTATTTAATTTTTTTGTAAATGTAATTTTTGATTTCATATTTTGTTTGTCTTGGCTTTTAAGATAAAATAAAAAATTAGCCCAATTAATCTTGTTAAACAAACTGCAATTTACCAAAAAAACGAAAAAAAGTTTTTAATCCAATTTAAATGCAATATTGTTTGTGTTTTAAGGTCATTTATGAAATTATAAGGCTGTTTTAATATTTAATTGAAAAATATTAAGGTAATAAGAGAGCATTTTATGAGAAATTGTTTAAGAAATTCAAGAAAGTCACTTCGAAATTGATCCAAAAAAAATATGTTAGAGATAAGGACTTCAAAGATGAATTAATGACATTTTTTTAAAAATATTTTTAGCTAATAAAAGTTAAAAATCTTTGTTTTTCGAGAAAATTTTTGTTATAAGTTGCCGGAAGAAAATCATGTCATTAAAGTAGTTTTCGAAAATTTTAAATGACTGATCCTAGGCGGGACTTTTTTAGGAAAAATACCTGTCAATTAACACATTTTAGAAAACTTGTGATGTGTTAAACAATTACTTGCCGTCAATTATGTTCTGTTTACAAGCAAACGCTCTACCATCTGAGCTAATATTGTCTATGTATGTTGGCTGGCTAACAGCAAAGTTATATTTTTTTCGTGTGTATTTAAATAAAAATAAATAAACAAACGCAACAAGTAAATAAAACAAAAAAAAAATTGGAAACAAAAAAACACTAACACACCAAAAAAATAAATAGTTGAAGTGCAGTGATATGCCCTTTGAGGATAGGTCCTTTGAGGTGAATTGTTTTATTCCTTTACTGTTTTTTGCTTTTATATGACATTTTTAATTAACTGGGTATTAACTAGGGTTGTCACTTGAATACAAATTACTCGATTAATCGAACGAACAAAACGAAAACTCGAACAAACTATTTAAAAAACATGATTTTCGAATAACGACTAATTCGAATAAATTTTGACGATTAATCGAATGAAACGAATAATTAAAAAAAATACTTCTTATAATAATTTTTTTTTTTTTCAAAATTGACCAATTTTGAGAAAATTTAAAAAATGGTGTGCGCCCCGGTAGGCTAGTTGGTAGCGTGCTGGCTTATCAGTGCGGGGGTCGTGGGTTCGATTCCCACCAGAGGCACTGGTCTGTTTTCGCTACAACGCGCCGAAGGCCATAGTAGCTAGTGCTCGGTTAGGATAATAATATATAATTTGTAATTATATGATTATTAATTAATAAAATAAAAAAAAAAATAAAAAATTAAAAAATGGTAATGGACAAAATAAAATCAAAATTCTATTGAAGAAATGGCTGAAATTTTAAAACGTATGTTAATCGTTTTCTAAGATATGGACTCTTTAATAAAGGGTAAAGAATTATGATTTGACTTTGAAGCAAACAATATAAAAAAATAACGTGATATCGTTTAAATATGGCTTTTGAAAATATGAAACTATAAAAACTATAGCTAATTTACAACGATAGCACATTACCACTTAAACTGTGAATTCCATATATGCAATTTCTACGTCAACTAAAATAAGATGTTAACAGTTCGATATACTAAAACTATTGACAACATATATACACTCAGGGAACTTCTGCTTTAAAAGTGTGTAGTTGTTTTAGTTGTAATACAGTTTCTTTATTTTTAATGTAGATGTCAGTAATTTGTAGAACAAATTTAGTTTTTTACTAACCTTGTAGTTCATTTAAAAAACAAACCACATCAAATGACTGTTTTATGATTTTACATTAATTTTTTACAGCCGTTTTTTGTTATTTAAAAAAAATGTTTGTGGATTTTTTACTAACATATGTGGTTCATTTTTACTTCAATTTTTACTACTAATTTCTTGAACAGTAAAAACAAATGGCAAATGTTAGTTGAATTTAATGAAATGTTAGTCGTGTTTTCTTAAAGTAAAATTATATTTGTTTTTGACTATATTTTCCGTCGTCTTTACTTACATAATATCCTTTGTGCATATTTAACTTTTTGTCTATACTATATTTTTTTCATCACGAGATAACAATCCCAAACGGAGTATGATTGAGAAATCTTTTGTTGTTATGTTGTATTGTTGTAGAATTAAAATTTATGTCAAAATTCAAAAAATGTTGAGACAATATGGTAAAATACATTAAATACTTATGTATTTTTAAAATTATTATTATTCGTTATTCGTTCGATTAATCGAATAATTTTTAAAACTTAATCGTTCGATCGAAAATTGTTTGGTCGTTTATTCGAACAAAATAAAAACACGAATAATGGACAACTCTAGTGGATAGTATTGGCAATCAAAAAAAAAAAAAACAATGGCTCTTTTTAGCGAACAATCCACATTAGCGAACATTTCCTTATAAAAAAAGATTCAGATTCTGATAACATTTTTAGGTAAAAATATTCTCAGATTATGAGAATATTGCCAAAAAAAAAAAAAATTGATCAGATTTTAAGAAATTTTTTCAAAAAGATTCAAGATTCTAGATGCGGAGAATATTTTTTAGAAAAGGATCCCAGGTTAAAAAAAAAATGGTTTAAGAAAAATTTAAAATGTTTTCCAAGTTCTTTGTAACTTAATCTTAAGTCGATGTGACGTCCTTAAATTCTCTTTTAAACTTTTTTTATTACATTTATTTACGTTACGATACATGACGCCATTGTTCGTATTGTAGATGTTGTTGCGTATTAATAATAAACCGTTTTTAAAAACAAACAAAAAACAGAGTTGCATTATAAAAATTTGTAGGTCGCATCACCAATATATTGTGCTGCTGCTTTTGTTGATATTGTAAATGATAAAATATCATGAAAGCTGTCAACAATTTGTCAAATGTCAAAATACGTTTTCCAAAAAAAGTGATTTTAAATTCATCAACATGAACAGTAGGGTTATAACTTTTTAGCAGTTTTTGCAAATATTAAAAATTACATGTCATAGCCGTGAAGGCCTTGACAAAATATTAAGAACTATGATCTTACTTTTTAGCGGTCGTTAAAAAACGACAATGAAGTTTTAATAAAAAAATTTTAAAAGTTTTTAAAAAAAGTAAAATTTTTCTTAAAATTACAGGTTTTCGTTACGTACTTATTATACTATCATCAATAAAAAAATTTTTCCCGAGATTTCAAGGCACACACATGGCCATTAGGGTGGTCCTTATTTTTCAACTTGCGATTTTTGGGGCTGCCCCCCTCTTAAATAATTTGTTTGAGTACAAAAATTCACCATGCAAAAAAATAGAGTGCTAGTATAACGGGAATGTGTCCCGCATCACCCTTGAATATCAGGCCTCCTTGGAAAATTTTCCCAAATATAAAAAAAAAAAAAAAATTTGTCTAAATTTAAAAATGTAATATAATTTTTGTGTTGGGTATAATAACAACTACTCAGATAAAAAATATTACTTTCCCAGAAAATAGCTAACTTATTCTAATTTGGAGTCAAAAAAAATGCACACATATTTGGGGTTTACCTAAAAGTTACTTTTTTACATTTTTGAAAATTTTATTCAACAAAAACCAAAAAACTAGTTCTTGCTGTCAAATGTTTTATTAAACACATCCCAAATATTAAATAACATAAGTATTGCGGATATCCGTTGGCAAAAATTTTTGTTAGAGCATTTTGATTCTAGCGGATTTCAACGTTTTTTTAAATTTGTATAGACTTCTTTTTTTAACAAGATTTTTGTAATATTTCATCAATGTTATTGTGTATGCTATTTTATATAATTGTAATAACTTTATTATAAAGTATAATTTTTCGTGTTTATAGTTAACCTGTGTTTTCATGGGGTCACAATTGACCCTCGTATTTTAAAGAGTCAAAAATCACAAAGATGATATAAAATTAATTTTTGTTTATGTTTCTAATTGTAATTTATTTACATTTTAAAATTAATTACCATTAATTATTTAGTATAAATTCAGATATTTGTATTCATATTTAAATTGATTTTTTTTGTACATATTCAGGAGTATTTTTGAAAAACGTATTTTTAATTTAATAGTGTAAATTTTTTTCACTCAAAATTATTATTGTGTAAAAGTTTTAAGTTCTAATTTCTACTAAATTGACCTACTCGAAGACTAGAAACGGTTAACGAAAATTTTTTAGAATAAATATAAATTGAATTATTCCTTTTTTTATTTTTTTTTATAAATTTTGACACAAAGCTGCATTTTTCTTACGTGGGTTATATTTGACACCAGGTTAACATGGGTTAACTGTCAACAGAAAAAATAGTATTTTATAATAAAGTTATTACAATCATATAAAAGAGCATATACAATAATATTGATGAAATATTATTAAAACTTTGTTTTAAAGTAAAAATGTATAAAAATAAAAAAAAAACCTTGAAATCCTCGAGAATCAAAATGCTATAAAAAAAAAAATTTGCCAACGGATATCCACAGTACTTGGCTTATTTAATACTTGAGATGTGTTTAGTGAAATACTTGACAGCAAACACTAGGTTTTTGATTTTTGTTGAATAAAATTTTGAAAAATCCAAAAAAGTCACTTTGAGGTACACATAAAATATTTATTAATTTTTTTGACACAAAGTTAGGGTAAGTTAGCGATTTGCTGGGAAAGTAATATTTTTTATCTGAGTAGTTATGATTAAACCCAACACAAAAAAATATTTTATATTTTTTTAATTTTGAAGAAAAAAAATTTGTAATTTTTTTAAAATTATGCCCATTTTTCCAAGGGGCCCGATTTTCAAGGGCGATGCGGGACATCTTCCCGTTATGCTAGAACTCTAATTTTTTGCGTGGCGTATTTTGACACCCTAACAAATATTTTAAGGGGGGGGGATACAGTCAAAATCTCATTTTTATTTTTCGCCCATACAACGAAGGACCAGCCTAATGCCCATTGTATAATTGTATTTATAATAAATAATTAAATAAAAAAGGCTTTTAGAAATTTGTTTCATTTCCGGTTTTTGTTCCAAATTGACTTTAAACAACGATATTTATAATCTGGACAATATTGTCCATAAGGTGTTGACCTGCAATTTTTTCGCAGCAATAAAGTTATAGCCCTTATGAACATACAAACAATCATATAATGAAAAAAGCCAATCAAAACCATAAAATTAATATTAAAATTGGGTTAAATTGTAATGATAAATCACAAATTTCCATACAATAAACAAAAATTAAATTAAAATGGTATTTAAGGCATTTAAAAAAACGCCCTCTATTGATAAAAGAAAAATTGAATAAAACTTTCACTTTTTAAAATTAAGAAAAAAATTTTAATTTTTTTATACAAAATTTTTAGTAGAAAAGTAATAAAATTTGAAATTTTTTTTTTTAATTTGATTCTAATTTTGTAAAATGAAAATAGAAAAAAATCAAGGTCAAAATCATTAAATAAAATTATAGGTAAAAAAAAACATTACTAAATATAGTGATTTTTTCTACTAGTTTTTGGTTTGTTTTGATTTACTTTTTTCTCTATCACAGCAGTTGTTTGTTTTACAGAAATTTAAAAGAATTAAAACATTTTTTTTTTAACAATATCGTATTTATAAGAAAGAAGCTTCAATAGTTTGCAATCTATTAAACATGTCATTATATTTTTAAAACATTTAATTAAATTACACTGTACAACACAAAAAAAAAAATTACAAGGTCCGACCTATAAATTTTGATAGAAGAGACAAAAAAAAGACAAGTGTATCGGTGTTTTGAAAGTTTACATCTGGGTTTCATTTTAGGGGGAGGTAAAGTTTCCCCCAAATGCAAATTTTTGTATTGTCAATCGGTAACTCCTCAAGGTAAGGGTCTTTTTTGTCCTTATTTTAAAATAGATAAAAAAAACACCTTTAAAACAGGGAATTAAGGGGTTAAAATGTTAAAATTTTACTATAAGTCCCTGAATACACCAAAATCAAACATTTTTCTAGAATATGTTAACCCTCTAACTCTCAATACTCAAAGAACAGCAAATTTTATGTTTTTGCCTACATTAGGATATATTAGATTTTATAGGCGGTATGAAACAAGACCCCAATGAAATAAGGCCCCAAACCGAAAATGAAGTAAGGCCCCAAAAATTTCGATAAAAAAAAATTGGGGTGTTATTTAATTTTTTGGGACTTTATTTCATTTTTTTTTTGGGACTTTATTTCATAATGAAATAAGGCCCCAATATGAGAAATGAAATGAGTCCCCAAATAATATTTTTGGGGTGTTATTTCATTTTCTTAAAAAGCACAATCTTTAAGTAATATAAGCAAATAACCGTTATAATTACTGCATTAATTATCAAGTTATTAATGTAAATAGTTATTTGCTATTAGTAAGTGAGATTATACCGTGTAGTAATTTTGAAGTTTCTTTTATGTCGCACGCAGAATCCGTTGAAATCTTATATTTTTAAGACATCAAGTAGTTTGTAAAAACAAGTTTTTCTGTGTGGCGGCCTTCGGCCGCTCTTAGGGGTTTTTTCCTCCGTAGAACGCGGCAGGCGGCTTCGCGAAATAAAGTTTTTTCTGCGTGCGATTATACGATTTATAAATTTAGATTTATTTTGTGATATACTACCAAAAAATATTAAAAATAAACTGTATTGATATACTAAATATTATTAATCTTTTTATTTTAAAAAGGCTGAAAAAAAATCGCGCAATTTTTTTTCCATCCTTTTTACTATGTATTAATTAGGAATAAAGAAATATTTCAAAGTAATATATAATTTTGTTTTTTTTTTTTTTATTGGGGCCTTATTTCATTTTCAAAATGGGGCTTTACTGCATTACGAAATAAAGTCCCAAAAATTGGGGCGTTACTTCATTTTGTTTTGGGGTGTCGTTTCATTTGGTTGGGAGTTTATTTAATTTTTTTTTTTTGGGGTATTGTTTCATAATGAAATAAAGCCCCCAAAAATGGGGCGTTATTTCATTTTTGGTTTGGGGCCTTATTTCATTGGGGTGTTGTTTCATACCGCCGATTTTATAATTTAATTAAATAATAAACTATTACAATTTCAGATTTAAAGATGTTTTGTTTTTTTTATAAAAAACTCATATGAGTTCCTTTTCTACTATTTGTTGATCCAACAATAATATCATGTTCTATTTTAAATATTTTAATGAACAAAAAATTTTTAGAAAAAAAATCATTAGTACTATGTTCATACGACTTTCTACTTTCAAATTCCATAGAAAACCCCATATTTTGTGGTTCAGAAAATTTTGTTTAGCTAGTATAAAAAAAAATGCTAGTAAATATCATTGCAACTATTCGGATTCTCATTTTCACCATTCACCTCAATTTTCAAATCTGATCATTTCCCATGTGTTAGTAATTTGTCCCGGTTCTGCTACTAATTTTTGAATATTTGTTTATTGTAAGGACGCTTGGACAATAACAAATTTAAACACTTGTATTATTTGGTAGAAAATGAGGATCAAAATCTGAAGTGGTGAAAGTGAGAATAGGAATCGCTATGATTGCATCTAAAATTAACACATTATTTAAATAAATTAAATGAAACACATTTAAAGCAATAAAAACAAGTACAATTAGTTAAGTGAATGACTTTTTTGTGCCTTCAAATGCAATAAACGCTAGTATGCCAAATATCAAATCGATAGCAGAGAAACGTCAAAACTATGTCAATTGCATTGTAGTGGAGAACACTTGATATTAATCTGCTCTTTTTGAATGTTGGGACTAAATATCTGTTAAATTTTGTATTACTTAGCTTTATTTAATAATACAATATTCCCTGCTTAGGTTAGGTTAGGTCGAAAAGAGGATTCGGGGAAGGGAAATGCTTCCCTAATCCAACTCAAGTCAATGAGGACTTACACTTAAGCCAGAATGTCGGCTTGTTGTGCGCTCTAAAAATCGGTCCCATGTATATTTCCTACCCCAGGAACTCCGTGGCACTGACGAAATTTCTCAACCTCTTCCATACTATGCCCCTAAGATCCCCCAATGTGGATATTGGGTCACTGGATAGTATTTCGACCCGGATCCCGGTAAATGCCGGGCATTCACAGAGATAGTGTTCCAAGGTCTCCTCGTCCTCCCCTCCTCGTCCCCTACACACTCCTCGTCCCCTACAAACTCCCGAGTCCGCTCTACCAATACGGTGGAGATGGGTCCTCAGTGTCCCTGCTTAAATGCGCTATCAAAAATGCAGTGTTTTATGGGCATTAAAGCGGGGAATCATTTATCCGAAAACAAATAATTTCTTTCCTTTAACCGTACGATGCATACCCAACTTTTTCTACGAGAACACACACCCGGGATACGTTTGTACCTATTAGCTTATTTTGGGTTTTTCTAATGTTTAAAAACCACTGACCCACTGATCAGAATTGGATCAAATAACCTTTCAAAGATTAGAAATTACTTATATTTCCTAGATACCCTAAGTTGCCTGCCTAGAGGTAGTTGGCAGCCCCAACACTAGGATCGGAGTGCAGTGGTCTAATCAGCCCTCACTCTTAAACTACTACGATTACAGAAACGTCAATAATGACGCCCTATGTTCACACTGAACTTTATTTAAGTATTTATGGTGTTCAGAAATGTAATTCTATTTATATTTAGATAAATAAAGGACATATATATATATATATAAGCCGTTCCTGAGTTACAGCACTGCAAAGTTGCAAGTGGATACATTTGCACCCGGGTGTGTGTTCTAGGGTTAAATGAAATGTTTGCTTAATATTTGAGTTTTAACTAAATAGTTATAAGAATTTAAGCAGAGTTATTCCCATGCATTTTGTATGAATTTTATTGTTGCCAGCATTTTGCAAAATTTAAACGGGGAACGCACTTAAGCGAGCGCACTACTAACTATTTTTAACCCAAAAGCCCCAATAATTCCTATATTTATCAAGTATTAGCGATATTTTTCTTAAATTTAGCTAGTTTTTTTCATTTGTCTAGTTGTTTTTTAAAACTTTCGCAAATTTTTCTGTAATATGTTGTTTGTTACGGTTTCGATTTTGGTATCGTTAACGGTATTTTATTGCGTATTGATATTACCGAAACATCGATATTTTTCAATAAATTTACAAAAAAAAAAGTTTGAATCGTTTTTAATCATACAAAATCTCAAAGTTATTAAATTTTTATACAAAATAAGTATTTTATCAAATGAACATAACAATTTTATTGATTTTTCGATTTCGGTTATTTAATTAGAAAATGTTTTGAGCCTGATAACGATATTAAAAAGGTATCGGTTGTCAACCTTGCCAATGAATGAAAGTGCCGTTAAAATTGTTAAGTTTAATTCAATATTTCATATGTGAGACACAAAGAAAATGTTAACAATGGACTGTTATTTGCGATGTTACTGGGAACAATAACCTTTCAAAATCCAGAAACCTTTTTTTGGCTTCTTACAATTCTTAAAGCGGAATATGAATGATTATGGGCAAAAAGATATTTAACACTTTCACTACCCTTGTACACTAAAGTGTACCCATTTCTAAATGACTATAAAAATTTTGATAATGCAATAAAGCTTTATATGTTTGTTTAAATATGTTCATTAGGAACATTCAATGATTGAACAAAAATTTTATGGATAAACTGTTCGATATTTGTTAAGAAAGTTCAATTATTTAATGAACCTTTATCTCCGAAAAAGGGGCGTTTGGTGTATCTCGTAAACTAAGAGAACTAGGATCTCGAAATTTTGCATGTAGCTTCATCTAATGACCAGAACAAAGCAGTTTTGGTTATCCGAATATTTTAGTCATAAAAATGGGCTGAGAATATTCGGGTCCCTTTTTTGTTGGGTAGGAAAATGTAAACATTTTTTTTTTAATTAAAGTACCCCTAACAAGAATCTGAAGTCAAAATAGAAATATATCCACAAACAAAAAGTCGGTAGTGAAATATACATACTTATTGCTCAAAATTCATGTAAAATAGGAAAAGAAAACGGAATTTGTTTTAGTTTTTTTTCATATATCTTTTAAAGTGAATGAAAGGTATTTGAATGACCTTTTAACAAATTTTATTTCACGCCCATACATTGGCTATGTGTTCTGTTATAATTAAGATAATGCTGAATTTGTAATGTTAAGGTCATAAAAGCTTAAACTAATAATTTTTACGTCGAAAGAAAAAATCTGAAAAAATTCACAAAAATCTTTTGGGTCAAAAACAGGCCAGGTTTTTTGGCATTTGCTATTAAATGGCACTTTTGTAATTTTTATTATTTTGTAAAAATGCATTTTTGCGCACTCTTGCTATAATAAAAAATTTTCTAAATTTTTTAGAGTTTTAGTTAAAAAATTGTATAAAATATGGATGACAACTGTAGATTTCAGAAACTTTTTAAATTTTTGAAGTAGTCCCTCTACTTGACAAAATATGCCTCTTCAAAGTTCACAACTTTTTTAATTTTTTAAAGTTTTTGAAAAATGAAAGACGTGAATAAAATTGCGATTTTTTTTAAATTTCAAATATATAAAAGTTTGATTGACTTTATGGCTCCATAGAGTCTTTCTGTTCACAATTTTTAGAAAATCCGAACACCCTTGGTCAGATTTGTGTCGATTTCTCATGGAATTAAAAATATATATTTTTTATTAAAATGTTTGTAGAAATTAAGGGCTTATTTATCTTAGCTTATTTATAAATACACGGGAAACAAAAACCAATTTTCGTTATTATATCACCCTCACAATTTTTATTATTGAAAACAGATTAAAGTTTATTTATTGAATTTAAATTATTTCTGAAATTTGTTTAAATTTTACAAGTGGATGATTTATGGTTCATTAAGGTACCCATACACTTTGCAATATTACTGCAAATATTATTGCCAGTATTATTGTAATTTTGCCCTACACAGTGCAATAAGATGTACAATACTTTTACACAAAATATTGCGCAACTCTTTTGTTCTGTTGTGGAGGGATATAAAAATTGCACAATGTGACCAACACACTATAATTATATTTTCATATTTCTTGGTTGCGCATTAGGAATCAAAAACTTTTTGATTTTTCCAATATATTGTACAACCTTTCAATATATTGTACAACCTTCCAATATGACATACACAATAATAGAAATATTTAGCATAATAGCAAAAGTTGCACAAGAATATTGCGTAGTATATAAGGTACCTTTAGATGTATAGAAAATTCTTTTACCAACGAATTTATTCTTCAAAGATCTGACCTGTCAGTTTGACTGTCAGAGTGTCGATCTTCCAATTTACGACTATTTTTCTATTTTGTGTTGTTTTTTTCTAGTTTTTATTTTAATACGCTTCATAAAGTTCTGATTTACATTGTGTTTAAATTAAGTTGAGCAATAAAATTAAGCTAAATGTTCAAAACCATCTTTTTTTGTTTGTAATTAAAGTTGTATTTTTTTTACACAATTGAAGGTTAATTCTAATGGAGATTGCTACAGCAATTCATTGATTGTTTACTTTTGTTGTAGAGATTTTTTTTATTTACTTCCATTTATTGAGCGATTAGTAAATTAGTTTTAATTAGTTTATTACTTTTTAAACATTTACTATAGAAAAAAAATTTAAAATTTCGGTAATTTTTCTAAATGGTGTCGGATTCTGAGATTATTATTTTTTAAACAATAGGTTTAAATTCTGAGAATTTTTAAAGTTAAATGGTCTCAGATCGTAGATAATTTTCTATTAAAAAAATAGTCTCAAATTTCCCTGTTAAAAAAAGCACTTTTAAAATCTAACTGAATTTATACATTGTTACCATTAAAAGACACTTTTCAATTCGGTAGGCACTTTATTTCTCTGTGTGTATGAAATTTTCTATAGATAAATAATCTCAGAATCTGAAAAATGTCTTAATTCCCAAGAATTTTGATGAAACTGTTTCATAAATCATTTGTCATCAATTATTCATCACATTAATGAACTTTGCATAGATATGATGAAGAGATTCATAGAAATGTATGTCAAATGTTTTATGTATCTTCATTATTTCATAAAAAATTTTCATAAACCGTGTGAACATATTTTTTATTTCCTATCAATTGAAATTCAGAATTTCCATTAAAAATAGAATTTTCATTTGAAATTCGGAAAATGTAATTTGTAATTTAGTTTTTCATTTACAATTAAGAAACTATCATAACGCCAATTGAAAGTCAGAATTTCTAATCAGTTGATGTGTTCTAAATTTAGCTTGGAGTTTTGTAAATATAAATTTAATTTTTATAAATATCAGTGGAAACGGAAATTCTTAACATCAATTAATGTTTTTAATTCAAAATTAAAATTCTTAACTTAATTTACTTATTCTGAATTTTGTTAGAAATTTATAGTTGACCTGTTGTTTTAATATGTGATTAGGTTTTTTTGGTTTGGCTCAAGGTCATAAATTAAAAATAAAATTAAATTTTTTCAGCTTTTATTTTGAAATATTTATTCAGCCCAATTCTCAATAACAATTCCGTGAGAATTTTTTCCCTATTCCTTGTTCCCCTATTCTTAATAAAATCTGTCCGGGGATTTTTTCACTTTTCCCTTATTCTAAACGAATTTTGAAAGGGAAACTTTTCCCCCAGAGAAAAGGAGGTATTATGAATGTCAATAATAGGGTAAATTGCGATAGCATTTGTATGAATTATTCAATTAATATTATTCAATTCTCTCTCCCTTATTATTCTTTTCCCCGCCTGTTTAGAATAGGAGGATTTTTTTTTTCGAGAAAATAAAATCCGCAGAGGAAAAAATCCGAGGGAATATTCATAATCGGGCTGATTATCTATTCGATATTTCGAACAGCTTCGCTGTTCATCTTCAGGAAAAACTAAAACAATAATACAATTAAATAATTTAAAATCTTAAATTTAATAATCTATAATTTAATTATAATTTTATTAAAAATTAATATCAATTGATATTTTCTCAATTAAAATTTTAAATTTTGAGTTTTAATAGATATATTCTGAATTAGATTTGCAAAAATATTGGGGTTTAAAAATAATATATTAATAATAAATTTTCGTCATTGGCTGTATACTGACAGAATTTTCCTTCATAGTATTAATGAAACGATTTCATTAAAATCGATTCCTTGGTTTAATGAAAAATTTCATTAACTGAATGAAAATTCATTAATATTGTTATTTTTTTCATTAACATTTTTTATGATTTTTTCATAACTTCATAAAAAAAAATTCATTAAATCAATGAAAAATTTTCAAATTTTTTTCAATAAAAATTTTGACTTGTAATAAGAAAAAAAAATATTTTTTGTACTATCATTTTGAAATAAAAAAAACTAAAAAATTTCTTTTAAACAGAATTAACCAAAACTTTGATATAAATAAATTTTTTTTTATTAAGTTTGCCTAGACCTAACAGTTTTTGACGAATTTGAATAGTTGGTCAATAAATTCCAGGGAACAGATTCTCTAAGAAGAACGATATAGTTTTGTTCAAAACGAGACGTAAATTGTTATCGCTTTGACGATGTTACACAAAAACGATATGCTAAACGATAATAAATTTTTTTTTATTAACAACATTGTTAACAACATTTAACATTTTTATCTTATATGGTAGTAATTTAACTACAAAAAGTGGACTATAATCGTCGATCGTTCTACAGAATTCCAAGCCAGATCGATAAAAAATTACATATTTTGTACCGACATGTAATTTTTTTCATCTTTTAACACAAATTATAAAAAATTGATTGAACGATTTTGTAAAAATTAAGCAACAAAAACATCAATACATTACAATTGGTTTTTTTAGTTCAGCTTTAAATATTTTAATGCCTGTTAATTATATTTAAACGATTTTTTCAATCATTAAAGTTCTTAATATACATAATTTAAAAAAAGTACAATAATTAAAATATTTATTTTTTATGGATAAAAAAATTTTATTTTCAAAATTTGTAATTTTCGATCTTAAATCGAATCGGCTACTTTTCAAATTTATCTTTTTCAAATTCGTCAGAAATTATGAGCTTTAGCAAATTTGTTGAGAAACAATAGAATTTTTCCCCACTGTGCTACATTGTTGGGTGGCCCCGGGATAACCTTTCTTGTTAAATTTCTTTCTTACATGTCATAATATTCCAAGTAACGAAAATTTGCTGAATCAGGCTGAGTTTAATAAAAATCTGCCATCGCTTTTGCAGAACAGCCTGTGATGTTTACTTTCGAACTTTTTTTATAAAAATATTTTATAGATCCTATAAAGACCAGACCTTATAAATAATATCAACGAATGATAATTTCTCAATAACCACCAAATTAATTCTATGCTATGCATACAAACTATGAATTTTATTCATTAAACACATGAAACTTTCATAACGATTATGCTAGGATTAGTGAAAAAAATTTCATATACTTTATGAAATTTAAATTGGGTCAATGAAACCATTCATTAAAATTGATTTAATGAAACACATTTTATTGACTCAATGAAACGTTTCTTTGGGGCCTTTTTTATGAAAAAATTCATTGGATTAATGAAGGAATTCATTAATACTACGAACAAATTCCTATCAGTGTAGCATTTATTGTGTTTGTACCTTAAGAAAATTTTTCATTTCATAAAAATTTATGAATTTGCTTCATCATATTATTAAATCTGCTTATAACATTTATGAAGCATTTCATGAAAAGCTATGAAACTTCTTTATATTTATAAAACATTTCATAAATATGATGAAGCTTGTCTTCAATTTCAACTTTTATGAAACAGCTTCATCGTATTTATGAAGTGTTGAATTGGACGAAAATCAATGAAGTTTTTCATCAAATTTATGAAGTTTCTCCTTTGCGTGTGGAGTATATGTGTCGAGGTTTTCATAAATATAATTAAACTTTCCTTTAAGTGTAATATATATAAAGTTTAAATGTGTCCAAATATTTTACTAAATAACCTTTCCGTAATTTTCATATTACTGAGAAATAAATGATTTTTCCCAGGGTTTTAGTTTAAAAGGAAAAAATCCAGCAACTTAGAAATAATTCTTATTTTTTGACTTTAGATTTAGTATTTTTCTTTGTGGTTTTCTTTTGCAACCGTTTATTTTTTGTTTTGCTCCTTAATTATTTATTTTTTTTTATTTTTAATTTGGATATTTAGAATATTTTTAATGAAAAATTTATTTGATTAATTTTTCGTTTTATTTTTCTTTTGGCGGTTTTTTTGTTTTGGATTTAGGGCCGCACGAAATTCGTTCTGGGCCGAGTGTGCCCAAGTCTGATATATAAAACTATCCGAAAAAATTTATCATTTTAGACCTTATCTGATAGAATTAGCCATTATCTGATACAATTATACCTAATTTGATAAAATTAGACAAAGTTTGATATAAGTGTATCCGAATTTTGTAATCATCCACAGAGGTTCGAAAGAATTAATTCAATTTGGATTTCTTTCACTAAAAATTGAATTCAGAATTAAAAAATTTCCATATATCATACATTTGTTTACCATATGACTAAATGAATGAAAACAAAACTTTCAAATTTTATTAAATGAATTAAGAAAATTTTAAATCATTCAAAAAAAAAAAAATCATATTATTTAAAGCTTTTGAGAATTAAGCTAAGAATTCATTCCATAAGAATGGTTTTCCGGAATGAAATTTGAATGAAGTTTCATTTATTTAAGAAAATTGAATAAAAGACTTAATCCTTTTTAACCTTTGAATCATATATAGGTCGATATGTTATTGCAGATTAGATTAGATCAGAAGGCACTATGCACCCCGACCAATGTAGGTCTTTTGTGCTGCCTAAAGTTACCTACAGATTCAAGCTACCTATAAAGACAATTATCCTATTAGGCAAAATGTTCGCGATGTCGGAAGGCGAAATGAAGCGATCACCTAGAAACCTAAGTCTAAGTATAATATAAAGAAGTTTATAGCTAAGTATTTGAGATATAATTTTATATAACTTTGTATGAATATATAAATGATACATTATATATTCATAAACAGGGTCCGGAAGTTCATGCAAATAAATGTTTTTTCCTCAAGCCTGGTAAACAAAATATCTTGGCGAATCATAGTATTTGTGTTAAAATTACATCGGTTTGTTAGTGCGTATTTTTGCATATTAGGCTATAAATGCATATTTTTGCATATTTTGCTTTAAATACATATTTTTATTGCATATTTTTACTTACTTTGCATTAAATGCATATTTCTATTGAATTTTTTGCTGAAAATGTATATTTTTATTCTATTTCGTAAAAAATTCACTTTTAATTTTATTTTATTTTATTAAAGTGATATTAACAACATATGCAGAGAATATATTAAACAATACAATTTAAATTAAAAGCTGAAAAATAATTAATTTTAAGTACATTTCTTTTCACGGTTTTTATTAATTGTTAGTGTCCGACCGAGTATTCGGCTTCGGAGTTCGGCCAAAAAGTGATGTTAGGTTAAGTTCGGCCTTAGGCCAAATTTTAGCCGAACTTGGCCGAACTCTGTGTATTTGAAGAAATTTAGTGTATTTTAAGAATAAGTTCTAGTGCAATTCGTTACATATTTTATTAAAAATAACAAAGTTCAATCATTGGCATTTTTTTTAAAAGAAAACATTAAAATAATTGAACTCATTATTTCATATTTTTGAAAGAAAATTGAAAATTAGCGTTTTTTTTTTTGAGGTTTATTCATGTGTATTCAAATTAAAAAGTAAATTTAAAAGTTCGGCTTCGGCTACCTTTTCGGCCGAAAATCTGGTCGGGGTTCGGCTACGGCTTTGGCTTCGGCCAAAAAAGTGAGTTCAGCCGAATACTATTAATTTTCTTCGAAACTATAAAAATCCCAGTTAAGACTTTTAAAACACACTTTTTTAGTGCATGAAGATTCTGTCCCTGATTATAAACAATTGTGTAAAATCTATCATAACATTTTTACTTGAAACTAAATCAATTGAAGCTAAATCAATTAAATAGCTACAAATTATTTTAACTGAAACTAGAATTTCCTTAATAGGGCCGAATTCAATTAAACTTTTAATTGATTTAACAAATATTTTAATTTTGTTCTTTTCTGTGTGTTATCAGATTTAGAGTATTCTTTCTATAAAAAAATAATCTCGGAATCTTGGAAAACCATTAAAACTAACAACATGCTCGCATTATGAGAACCTTTCTACAGAAAATTCTCTAAACCTAATTTTTTTTTTTATTGATTCTAAAAATGGTTCAATAGAAAAATTTCCCCAAATACCAACAATTTCCAAACATTATTATTTATTTTTTTTTGCCAAATCTGACCACCTTTGCCAATGTAAAAATAAACGTATTAAAGGCGCCCACGTTTATTTTTAACCATGATTTTGTTCGCTATCTTTACATGATCGCGTTCATTGTAGAGATGGGCACGTGAGTGAGTTTTGACTCACACTCACTCACGCTCACGAAGGAAAAATTATGATCACGCACAATTACTTACGAGCATTATTTTTCGACAAACACTCACAAGAAAATCAACCAACCTCTAGCAATAGCTTTCAGAACTCTATTGAGAACCTTATACAGACAATGAACAGTTTCATGTCTAATATGCAAAGCATGTTTCAGGAGATGATGAGAAACCAGAACATGCGTTTTGAAAATTTTGTTGAATAAAAAAAAATTACTTGGTTCTGGAACGCTAACGGACTATCCCAACATAAACACGAGGTAGAAAATTTCCTGCTCGAGCAGGAAATTAACGTACTTTTGGTTCCCGAAACACATTTCATTTTGAAAAACTCTTTTAGAATAAGTGGATACTTCACATATGACACTAAACATCTAATGCCGCAATTCAGGCAGGACTATTTCCAGGATACCTCAATCAATCTAGTTGATTTTAAGCTAATATCTTCGGTATATTGTCCTCCGAGGCACAAAATTAATTAGAATAAATTTCTTGGATTCTTTTCTACCCTGTTGTCAAAATTCCGAGTAGCTGATGACCGTAATGCTAAACATACCTTTTGGGGTTCCAGACTTTTAAACATAAGAGATAAACAGTTACTGAACAAGATGATGTCAAATAAGCTAGATGTCATATCTAGCGGTAAGCCCACTTATTGGCCCACTGACTTCAATAAGAAGCCAGATCTAATTGACTTCGCGGTCATGAAAATCATTAAACGTGATCAATTGACCGTGATCACTGGATCTGTCATCAGATCATTCGCCAACATTCCTTAAGTTGTACAGTGGACCTACTAATGCGAATGTTAATTCAAGTTTCTACCCAAATAGAAATACAAACAGACTAAAATACAAAATGTATGTGAGCTCCCACTACAAAATGACCGATTGAGAAACTATGATGACATCGAATCACTGCACAGATGTTGTGACGGCTGCCACTAGGGCCTCAACTCCTTCAGGCAAATCTTAAAAAGTCAAGTCTTTTAAATTCACTAGCGACATACAGGCTCTTGTTAGGGGGAAAACAAGACGTTGGAGGCAATGGCAAGAATGCCATTTCCCGTCCTTAAAATTCCAACTAAACCTATGCCGAACGAGGTTACTAACTTTTTTGAAAGATAATAATGAGCCTGCTCTCAAAAACGATCACTTGCCCCCCGAAATATCGATTCCCATCGATAAAATCGGCTATTGAAGAGCTTTATACGAGGAAGTTACTAGGAATTGACCGTATTACCGCCATTATGATATCAGCTATTAAGATCATAATGTTCATATTTAACGCCATTTTATGTTTAGGCTTTTATATATCATCATGGAAAGTATCTGAAATAGTAATGATTCCTAAACCGGGCAAAGACGTTAGCCATGTAACGTCATACCGCCCAATAAGTTTACTCTCCATTCTACCAAAGTTGTTTGAAAAACTGTTCTTTCCAAGTATAACTCCATATCTCGATGAACAACGGATTATTCCTGAACACCAGTTTGGATTTAGAGAGGGGCGCGGTACCATTGAACAAGTACATATAATAATTACCCTTATTAGATCGGCATTTGAGTACAAGTAATATTGATTTGCTCTTTTTATCGACATTTCGCAATCTTTCGACAAAGTCTGGCACGGTGATCTAATATTCAAAATATCAGAGCTATTACCTGATCACACGCATAAGCTTTTTAGAAGTTATTTGAGAAACACAACTTTCAAAGTTCGATCAAAAGAAAAATTTTCTACTTCGAGAAATATTTCTGCTGGTGTCCCAAAGGGTAGTATATTAGGGCCGCTCCTATATATTATCTATACATCAGATATGTCAACTAATCCAAAAACTCACACGTCTACTTTTGCAGACGATACTGCATTTGTGAGTGTAAACCAAGATCCGAGGGTTGCATCCGAACAACTACAGTCTCATATTCATGAACTCGAGGTTTGGTTAAGAAAGTGGAGAATAAAAGTTAATCCTACAAAATGTCTCCACATAACAGTTTCCCTTATGAGATAAAATTTTCTACCAGTTACAATTGACATTGTCAGTATCCTGGAGCATAATCACGTCAAATATCTCGGGATTTACCTATATAGCCGTCTTACATGGTGCAACCATATATAATCGAAAATAACTCAGATTAAATTGAAATCTACTCAGCTGCAGTGGCTTATTGGTCCACATTCACCTCATGAATTAGAATACAATGTACATGCCATTTAGCTATGGGGAACTGCATGTACCTCAAATATTCAAAAATTGTAGAGACTACAGTCAGGGCTTTTACGACTAATAGTTGGCGTCCCACGGTATATGAGAAATGTGAACACTCACAAAGACTTGAACATTCCGAACTGAACTGTTCGAGATGAAATAGCTAAGTACGTGAGCAAAATAATCTTTCATCCTAATTCACTTGATTGAGAGCTATTGCTATTTGAAGGACATCGTCGTCTAAGGTTTGGTTCAGATTTGAATACAAAGTTTGATTATTTCGCTGGTAATATCCAATAAATTACTAAATTAGGTTAAGATTTGAATATTTATTGTATATTTCTAAGGAAAAATAAAATATGAAATTTAAAAAAAACACTCACTCACGTTGTGAGTAAATTCATATTTTACTCAGACCCAATTCTGAATTAAACATTAAATTGTTAATGTTTAATTCAAAATTGTTCTAAAAATGTAATTTTGGCATTTATTTTGTATTTTAAAAGCCGAATACTATTAAATTGTCGAAAAAATTAAAAAAAAATACTTATTGAAAGCAAAACAAAAATTTTTTGTTAAAAATATACTCATGCACACTCACTTACTCAAAATTTTGACTCACGCACACGCACTCACGAAGAATTTGTTCCTACTCACACTCACTCATGTTCACATGAGTAAAATTAGGTTTCGTTCACACTCACGCGTGATCGCGTGTGATTCACGTGAATCGCGCAATATTCTGCTCACGTGCCCATCTCTAGTTCATAGTAAAAATCACATAATACGGGGTGCGGTGTGTGTGTGTTTTTGTGTGTTCACAAGTATGAGGTAGTTTGTTCGTATGTTTGTCATGCACCAGTTCAACAACACTTTGGCCATTTAGGAAAACCAAACAAAACTCTTTTTTTTTTCTTCTTTGTATCTTTTTCCTCTAACAACATCATGCAGATTTTTGTTTTGTTTTTATAGCTGCATCTATTACACACTCAAAACACACACACACTGATACATATAAAGATACTTTTACCACTAATAAAAAAAAAAAAATTGGAATTTTGTTCATAAAACTTAAAGGAGCAGATATGGTGAAGGAGGAGGAGGAGGAGGAGGAGTGTGGCAAAAAAAAACGAGCATGTTTTGTTAGCCAATTTCATTCATAAGAAGATTATTGGCAGTCGAGAGTCTACTCTTTTGGAATTATTAGTTCGTATTAAAACTACAGAAAGAAGGCAGAAAAAAATGTCTCATGGGCTTAATGCAGAAATGGAAAAGTTAATAGAATTTTAAAAAATTTATGAAAAATTTCTTTTAAATTTTTTTGAATCGAAAAACTTGCTAAAAGAGTTATAAAAGTCAGCAATATAAAAACTGAATCTAAAATTGAGGAAATTTCAATAGAAAACGATTTTTAGAATCTATGATTTTTCTATAGAAAAAAAAACTTATTTTCACAAGGAGAGTCTCTAGTTGTGCTTTCACCGATCTTAATGAAATTCGGATATGTTATAAATAAATAATTGTCAAAATGATAGTTATTTCAGCATTTATTTTAAACACAAAATTCGTCTACATTTTTGTATGTATATTAACTAAATGGTTTACCTAGTTTTAATCAACATTTAGCAGAATACATGTGATGATTTCACCTGATTTATTTTCACTTCCATTTAACAGATTTTTTGCCAAAATATTGTACTTTAACTAACTTTTTTACCTAAAATTTAGGTCACCTAAATTTAGCAGAACGTAATTCTCAACTTCATTGAAAATTCTACTGGCTCAAATTTAGGTACTTTTTCAGTTGTCGCAGCTGAATTTTCAACTATTTGTACGTGCTTTTTTTATGAGTGCAGCAGAATATGTAAAAAAAAAAACTACATTAAAATATGCATTTATAGAAAAATATATAAAAATATGTATTTATAGCAAAATATGCATTAACAAATCGATGACATTTTGTTGCTTCGCAAAGATATTTTGTTAACTTAGTCCTCCATGTTTAGTGTCGTTAATATGTATTTAAGACAAAACCTCAATGTTTACTTTTTCTAATTTTCATCCATAATACATGGTTATTTTGTAATTTTTTCAATTTTTATTAGCTTTAACTTTTCAAGCTTTAAAACTGATTTTTTTTCCCCTCAATTGATTTAATGCCATAAAAAATCGATTGATTGATTTTGCGATTTTTGCCTTTTCTGATTATACCCAGTAAAAAACACTGCTTACATGTAAGCAGGTTTGTAAGGGAGTAAGCCCAAAAGAATCCCTTACAAACCTGCTTACATATGCCATGATTTTATATGGCGAATTCCCACTTGGAAGCATTACTTTTTGGCATAATAAGCGCAGATTTTAGCGCTTACAAAAAGCTGTGATTTCATGGCATGCTGTTAAGTCATATTTCATGTCTACATTATTACGATTAAAAGTAATAATATGCATATACATAATTTATTTTACATAAATTCTACAGATATTAGTTTGTTTTGTTAAAAATTTTGACATATGTATATATACTTATTTTCTTTTTACCGCTCCACATGCTAGCTCTTCAGAAACAGTTAACTGACTAATTATTTTTTAATACATACTCGAAAATACCAAACACAATCGGAAATCACTCGGGAAATTTTTACAGATCGTTTATAATCCACGATATGAAACTTTCTGCATTACAACCTGCATCCTTATAAGGGATTAGGGTAAGCTGCTTACAACCTGCATCCTTGTTAGGGAAAACAGTAAGCTCAAAATTTTTGTTTGTTTATTTTTATACGAAAATTATTCGTTTATTTTGCTGCTTCTCAGTATTATGTAATGGTAAGCACTTACATCAGCGCATTTGTTATATCCTGCTTCTAAAAACACGAAATTTTTTTACTGGGTAATATGCCACAATTTATAAAATTTGGAGATGATATTCAAAAAATATTGTTAATTATATATGTTTTTTTTAAATTACTATTATTCGTTCAATTAAAATTGGTTGATTGTTTATTCGATAAAATATAAAAGCTCAAATAAATGGCAACTCTACTTGGTACCCCCATTTGAATACAAATTTTTTGTCTAAAATGTTTTGCGACAATATAACGAAAAAAACTAAAAATGGTGTCATTTGTGACCCCACTATATGAATTAAAAAAAAATTCATTAACAACAAAATTCAGTCGTTACATTGTCAAAATTCGAAAATTGACAACAAAATTTATTTAGAGGTATTCTTTAATTTTTCCAAACGATATTTGTTGTTAAACAATCGTTAACTTATCAACAAAATCTTTTTGAAGTTGAAGTTAACGATTTTTGTCATTACTTGATCAAATTTCAAAGCAAATAACATCTTTTGTCGGAATCATTTGTCAAATATTAAAAAATACTGAATAATATTTTCGGTAATTCAACCAACAATTGTCGTAACCCAGCAAAACTTTGGTAATGGGTGCGATAAAGTAATGCATTACCTTGTAATGTGTACTCCTTACCTGTATCATTATTTTCCAACAAGAAGTAATGAGTTACCGATAATTGAACACTCATGGATTACCTTGTAATGAGACCTCATTACATTTTACATTACTTCAAAACATAAAATAATGACTTACCGATCATCAATTACATAATGCATGAATTATAAACGTAAAGTAATTATTAATATATATTTTTGAAAATCTATTTAAAGACACATTACTTTGTGATTTTTGTAAGCATAAAGGTAAGGTGTATATTTTTGATATCACGAACGAAAATACGAAGCACAACAACTCAATTACATTTTAAGCAATAAAATATTGTATGTATCGATAGCTCAGTTGGTAGAGTTCTCGCCTAACTAATTGTTAAATACCAGAGACCCCAGGTTCGAATCTCAGCATGACCATGTTATTTATTTAATAAAAAAAAATTATTTATTTAATTTAAAAAAAATATCTGTAACAAAAATTTTTTATGCATTTTTTTTATGAAAATCTATTTATAGACACATTACTTTTTCCCAACATGTAACCATATAAGTAACCAGTTACTTTACCCCCTACAAGGTAATAAGTTGCTTTGAGGTTCATCCCCTGTATAATTCATCAGTGAAGTAACGTGTAAAGTAATGCCTGAAGCCCTATGGCGATACATTACTTCACCCATGATTTGGTAATGTGTGGTTTTGCTGGGAAGTTAACGAAATCGATAAAATCGTTAAGAAAGTTAGCAAATCGCATTACTGAACATGAGATTGTACCGCTAAAAAAATACGTGTTCGTTATATGTCTGAATTTCATTAAGATCGGAGAGAACCCATCGGGAGACTTTCCATGTCAGTCAAAATTTAAGTTTCTTGAATATGAGCAAAGGGGATTTTTCTGTTGCAAGTCCCATCCCTGGCTTTTTGTGTGTTTGAGTAGACATAGACTCTTGATGTTATTGTGATTTTGTTGTTATTATATTTTTAAGTTCAACAACAGCGACAACAACATTGGTGTTGTTGCCGTTGCTTGATATTGTTGCTGCTGCTTCTGTTTACCCATATTAAGTTTATGCAACACTTCTCGCACACACAAGCAACATACTACTTACACTTATTCACACTAACACACTTGACGTTTTTTTTTTAGATGTGGCATTGAGGTGTGTTTTCCTTTTTGTATATAATCTAATGTAGTCTTTGGCTTGAATGTTTTCATGTTGGTTTCTGGTCCCCTTATTTCTTTTGACTCTCGGTTTTTTTATTCATCGCCATCGCCATCATCAACATCAACATCTAGTGTGTGATTTTGTTGCACTTTTATTGTTGTTGTTGCTGCGCAGCTGCTGTTTTGTTTTTGTCATAATGAACTTCAATTAAAATTCAGTTATTTTACAAGGTTTTTTGTCTGTCTTTTTTCCCTTCTTTTAGTAGTTTAAAGTCGCTTTTGTAGTTGATATTTTTGTGTCGTTTTAATAATATTTTAATTTCATTCATTGTTTTATTTTGTGAATTTTTTCCTTTGAAATCCACACATAAATTAAGTTGCAACAACTTCCGTATGTTGCTTACAAATTTATGTAGTGCATAATGTGTGTTAAGTGGCAACAAATATACAACAACAACAACAAAAATTCGATATATTGTTGTCGTCTTCCCGTACAACAAATGATATTTTAAGTAAAACTAATAAATCACTCACTCAAAATGATGGAAAAAAATTAAATAAAGAAGTTGGGGACTTAAATATTTTATATTTAAAGTTTTACAAAATAAAACTTGCCCTTACAAGACAAAAAAAAAAACTATGCAGATATTCGTTTCTCAAAAACTGTTTGCCAAAACGAAACATTTTTAACACTTTTACGACAAAACACAAAATGTTTGTTAAGCGTATACGTGATATGTAATTTAAAAAAATATATTAATCATACGCCTACATTTATGGTTTTATAGAAAATTGATAGAATCGTTAACTATCATTTAGGGAACTTAATCTAAAATAGTCCAAAAAGTTTATAACCAATTTATACTATAGCCAAAAACTAGTAGTTTTTGAAAATTTTTAGTTTTTGAGTAAAAATTTGCATGGAATTTGACAAGTAAATACAAGAAGTTTTTCAAAACTACTGGTAGTTAAATGTAGTACTAGACAGACATTTTTTTTAAACACTTTTACAACAAAATACATTTTTTAAGAAAAAATTTTTTGGTTAGTGTATAATTAATATGTAATTAAAAAATATTAATCATACGACCACATGTAAATACACAAAGGAGATTAAACTGAAATATTTTTAACTTTTTACAACCAAAATATATGTTTTTTTTTTAACTTTAAAAATATTAATCATACCACATATGATGAATTTCATATCAAAACCGATATGCGTTGAACCCGACCTCTCAGAATTTGATGAAATTTTGCATACAGCTACATTTTACCCATACAAACACAACCTCATATATAGAAATTGAATTTTTGAAAATATGTGGGCGTGGCAAGGTGTCGAAGTTTTTGAAAAATGACGATAATATGTACATTCAAGCTTTGATTACTACGGAATGGCTGAACCGATTTCAAAGATCTTGGTACCATTAGAAAGGTATTTAAATTAGCTTTACAATGTTAGCAATGCAAATAAAAACCAAATTCAGACGGCGAAAAACCGTTCTCATTGGGCTTCACAAACTTATAAGACCTCGATAGAAGTTGCTTATGAAGACGATGACGACTACAACAAAACAAAAGAAGAGCTATTTTCAAGGTATAAAAACCCTAAAACTATTAAAGAAACTCAAAGCTACCATTATTTTATACCTTTAGATGAAACTTCACTAAAAGTTAGCAAATATTCCGAAAGTCAACAGTATGAGCTGCGCAAAATTATATATTAAATCTAAAAAAATAAAAATAAAAAAAAACTTACCAAGGGTAAGTTCATATTTTGGGAGTGTCTGAAAAATTTGATAATACGATTCTTGTTCTAATATATTAGAATTACAAAAAAATCTGTATAACTTTCAAAGTATAGCTACCTTATTTTTTTTTTTGTCACACAATGTTATCAAAATATAAGGAAGTTAACAAGAGATGCATTTACTTAATTTAAATACCTTTCTAATTTAAATACCTTTCTAATGGTACCAAGATCTTTGAAATCGGTTCAGCCATTCCGTAGTAATCACAGCTTGAAAGTACATATTATCGTCATTTTTCAAAAACTTCGACACCTTGCCACGCCCACATATTTTCAAAAATGCAATTTCTAAATATGAGGTTGTGTTTTTATAGGTAAAATGTAGCTGTATGCAAAATTTCATCAAATTCTGAGAGGGTCGGGTTCAAAATGTGCCTTTTTTATAGGTTTTGATATGAAATTCATCATATATGTACACTCAGGGAACTTCTGCTTTAAAAATATGTAGTTGTTTGGGTTGTAATACAGTTTCATTATTTTTAATGTAAATGTAAGTCATTTGTAGAACAAATAAAATTTTTAACTAACCTTGTAGTTCATTTAAAAACAACTCACATCAAATGACTGTTTTATGATTTTACATTCATTTTTTACAGTTGTTTTTTGTTATTTAAAAAAATAAAAAAAAAATTTTTGGTTTATTTTTACTACCATGTGGTTCATTTTTACTACAATTGTTAGTCATTTTTTGAACATTAAAAAACAAATGACAATGTTAGTTGAATTTAATGAAATGTAAGTCGTCCTTTTTTTAAATGAAATTTCATTTGTTTTTGACTACAATTGCTGTCGTCTTTACCAACATAATTTCCTAAGTGTAGTGTTTTATATATATATATATATTATGTCCTGTGGTTCCTATTGGGAACAATAATTTGATGGAATTCTTAACATTTATTCAAAAGAAGTTATCTACTTAGTCTGAGGATCTTAAGACAATTTTTCCATAAAAATATTTATAGAATATTATTTATAAAAGAACTTTTAGAGTTTGGGAGAATTTGTCTAAAAGATATAGAAAAATTCACAGATTCTTGTTATTTTTCTAAGAAACATTGTCATAATCTGAGATTAATTTCAATCTGAAAAAATTCCTGGAATATGATACTAATTTCTTTACGAAAATTCTCATTTTCTGGGACTATTTGTCTTTAGAAAGTTCTAAAAATCTGAAACCATTTCGCTATAGAAAAATCACCAAATCTGAGAATATTTTTATAAAAAAAAAAATCTCAACATCTAACACTATTTTTCCATAAACTATTTTTAAATACAAAATTTGAATTTTTCTTTATTCTCAAAAGCTAAGACAATTTTTCTATAGAAAATTCGCGGAATTTGAGACTCTTTTGTTTTTATAAAAAAAATTCTAAGAATTTGGAAATATTTAATCGAAAAAAACTTCAGTACTTAAGACTATTTTTTCTTAGCAGTGTTCTCCATATCTGAAACAGTTTTGCTATAGAATTCTTAACACATTTCTGAATAAAACCTTTTAGAATCTGAGACTATTTTTTTACAGAAAACTTTCTAAAATCCGAAATAATTTTTTTACAACAATTCTCAGAATCTAAGTCTTTTTACCCAATCAGAAGCTGCCAGTGGTACAAAAGATCAAGAACTAGCATACCTCTGATAAACCGAGGAATTGTTAATATACTACTGACTTACGTCTTACTTACTTACACTTACGTCTTACGCTTTACTAGCGCTTTCAAAAAGCGTTTTATCCAGTATTTGTTTTACAATAATTTCAGTGGTTCACAAAAATAACATTGCCAAACACTAGGCCAACGTTGGAAAAAAGTGTTTCCCAGTACTATCCATTCAGAAATTACCAACGGCTTAAAAGTCTAACAACTGGTAGAGCATTTATTTTATAAAATGATGCCTTGTTTAAAAAAGTTTGTAGTCAGAAGGTTCCTGTTCTATCCCGGTTCCAGACATACATTTTTTTTACGATTTTTTATACTTTTTATTATTTTTTCTATATAAAACTGATTTTTTTTTTTTGTTTCTGGATAAGCTCTTTTAAGATCAAAATTGTTTTTTGTTGTCCCAACGTTGCCAAGTTGATTCCACCAAACCTTATACCAGTGCTGACATATTTGAGCAGCCAACTGTTACCCAGTAGATATCATTCACTTAAGTTTTAAGTTATCAAGTACTATATGCCTCGTTAGCCGAGAGGGAGAGTTGTTAGATGCCAATCTGTCGGCCAAGAGTGCGAATCACGGCGGGACGAAAAAATTATAAATTAACATTTTTTTCATTTTATTTTGGAAAATCTATTTTTAGAGCTGTTGGATGTCAATCTGGCGGCCAGTTTATAAATTAACTTTTTTTTATTTTATATTGAAAAATCTATTGTTAGAGCTGTTGGATGCCTATCTGGCGGTCAGAGTTCGGATTCCGAAGGGACGAAAAAATTATAAATGTACTTTTGTTCTATTTTATTTTGAAAATCTATTTTTAGACCAACATTTTTTCAATGTTGGAAATATTGTTTCCCCAGTGCTTGTCCGACACTTTTTGAACAGACTTCTTTTGACTAATGATGTTTTTTGGGATTGGAAAAGTACTTTTTGCCAGCACTTGTACACCTGTTAAAGTACCTTTACAGTGCTGGTCCGTTTGACTTTTTCGGATTTGGTGACTATACAAAAGTTAAAGAAATTTTAAATTATGTTTCTGTTGAACACTTACAAATTCTACTACAAACAAATTATCAGTCTAAGAAAAATGTTCTACACTCAAAAAAAAAAAATAAGTGAGTAAAAAAGTTAGTAAAACGTGTTGTTAATCAAGTATACTATTTTCAGCATATTTTTTTTGCTGAAATTGTGTTCTTAGCTAAAACTTTAGTTATACTTATTCAACAACTGTTTTGAACTAATGATTTACTACTATTTTACTAATGTTTTACTAATTTATTTTGCAAAAAAAAAAGAATTTGCTGATAAACACATTAATAGTGTGAACGGCAACCAGCTTGAAAGATATATGTACTCAGAATGAAGTAGATGTCGCGGCATGTCAAAATGTAGTAGAGACCAGGAAATGACATATAAAGCATCAGCCATGGAAGATTTTTGTATCTGTTTTTCACAAAAAAAAAAAAAATAAAAGGACGCCAATAATGTGTATAATTGTGAAATAAAAAAACTTAAATTGTATTTCTACACTAAATGTTTATAGTAATTATTAATGTAGTGTGGTCAAATTGAAAACAAATATACCTTCAAGTAGACAAGCTCAAACGAAAGAATTACTGCAATTTTCTTCCTTTAAAACATGCCATCATATAGAAAACCATTGATATAAGTACCTAGGTAGAAATTACAAGACCTACCAAGGTAGAAATTGCAAGACCTACAGTACTAAAAAACCACTGCCATTTTTGTAAAACCCACCGTGTTAGAAATGACAAAAAGTACAACTAATATTGTACTGGGAAAACACTATTTGGTTTGCAAAGCATGTGTTTTGCCAATAGCACCCTCAAAAATTATTTGCCAATATTGTTTTTACCAATATTACAGCCAATTAGAAGCATTTTTTTAATTATATTTCATTATGTTTTACACATTTAAATATGATGTATAAGACTAAGACCGAACTGTAGTATATTGCTGCTTTTTAAATGTGTTTTATTATACATATTTCTCAAGAATTCTAAGAAACTGAACAGTTTTTCAAGAATAAAAAACTGATTTTCTAAAGAAAACTTTTCAGAAAAAGTCTATTTTATAAAAAAGTTGTTAATCGTTTAATACAAATCTGGTCACTCTAATATTTTTCCACTTTATGCACTACGGGAAGCTGTGCCTATATGTTTAAATAAATATTTATGTTTGTTTTTTTTTTAAGTATTTTTTTTCTTGTCTAATATCTTTTTATGGTATTTAAATGGAAAACTAGCTAAATGGGTTTTCCTACACATTGTTAAATACACAGAAAAAAAAACTAAAATCGATTTTCAATTAAAATATTTGTTAAGTTAGTTGATACTATTAAAACTTTAATTCAAAATGCAAAATATCGCCAAAAATTGGGAAACTATCGAAAAAAAAATGCAAAAATTAAAAAAATCACTACAATTAAAAAAAAAAATGAGAAAATGCATTCCATTCATGATAGTGTCTAATAACTTTTTCTGTGTTTTTTTTTTTTTTCTAATAGTCAAAGTAAATTATCACATAAAAATTATAATTTTTCTGTTAATTTAGAGAAAAATTTGTCATGATCTCAAACCGAACAAATAAAATCTCACACATAAACTTATAGATCAACGATAAAATTCACTATTAAAAAACATCAATATTGAAAAAAAAAAAAACGTTTAAATTAAAAAAAAAATAACTAAATTTGAACCAAATTGCCAAAGTTAAAAAAAAAAAAAACACTAAAAAAATCAAATTTAAAAAAAAATTAATGGGAAAATATACAAAAATCGGTCAAAAACAATAGAAAAACTGTTTAAGATTTAAAAAAACCGTCCAAAAATAAAAAATAGCTATTACACTCAAAGAAAAAGATTTATCATATTTATAACATGTTTCATCAAGTTTCGTCCAATGTAAGGTTTCATAGTATTTATGAACCATTTCACAAGAAACAAAATCTATTTCATCATATTTATGAAATGTTTCTCTATATATATAACGAAGCATATTTTGTTCATTATTGTTGTTTAGAAAAAAATTTATGGAGACTATGATATAGTCATAATAATACTTGTTTTTGTGAAATGTTTCATAAATGTTGATGAAATTGTTACATTAGACGAAAACGGATAAGACTTATTCCTGGTTTTCTCTGGGTGTATTTGAGAGAAAAAACCGCCGAACTTGAAAAAATCGACAAAATTAAATAAAAAATCGCGAAATATAGGGCGTAAAAATTGTAAAAACAGCTAAAATTAAAAAAAAAAAACAACAAAACTATCAAAATCGTCAAAATTCAAAAAATCGCCAAATATTAAAGAAAAACTCCAACTTTTTGTTTTAAATCGCTAAAATTGGAAAAAATTGAAAAATTTTAAAAACTAAGAAAAACGCCAAAATTTGAAAATTATTATTTTAATTTACCATAATTTTTTCTGTGTACTTGAATACATGCCACACACATACACCGTCAGTCAATGCAAGCTAAAGCGAAAATACACTCGGCCAAATACAACTGTCTCAACATTTCTAATAGGCCGGCTGTCAACAATGGCTTTGACATTCAGCTAAAAAAAAAAAAAAAACTAAACAAAAAAACATAAACGTAACATATAAACTCGATCATGTGTAACTTTGTTGTAACTACGAGTTCAGTTTGTATGTTGATTTTGCAAAATTTATTTCCTCATGTTTTTTTATTTTTTTGTTACAAAACTTGAATTTTTGTAAAAGACTCTACCCAGAAACATATGGTACCATATGCACTGACACTAATAAAATTACTGCTGCTGTTGTTTGGCTACTGATTTCGGTCAATTGTTGTCTATTATTTTTTGTTTCACTTCTTTTTCTGGTATGAATTTCAAAATTGTTATACAAATCTAATGACTTTGTATAAGAAAAGTAGTTTAGTACAAATGATTTTCTTCCTGTTTCCGTTTTTTTTTTTTCTTTCATAAAATTGCAAAATTATTTTGCGTTTAAACCAAATCCATTATGTTTGTGCATGATTTTCAAGATTAATTACTTACGATGTTAGAAGTTTTAAAGAATTGTATTTACCTGAAAATGAAAAAAATAAGAAAAAATTAGTTTATTAAAATATATTTTTCTAAATTTAGAACTATTTTTTATAGAAAAATAATATAATAATTTTCTTATGAAAATGAAAATTTATTTAAGTTCAAGGTCATACTCTATATTTTTTATTAGGATATTGTCTTAACAAATAATTTATAGTTTTTTGTTTTCAATTTTTTAATTGACCACTTTCAAGAATTTGTTGATGGTTCCATTTCGGGGATTTTCTAGGTCCCCATCATCAGACCAAGTTTAGAAAGTAGTGGCAACCTCATTCATAAACTCAAACATTTATATATCACTTTTGTTAAAACAAATGAGAATTAAGTTGAGGATAAAAATAAAATTTCCACTAACAATTAAAAACTTGAAAACATTTGATTTTGTATACACTCTGTACTTGACAGAGATAATATATACATTTTTCGTTTATATTCCACCTTTGTTACTTTTATTTAAAAATAAAATACAATGTCTGCGAGGGGAAATAAACTAAGACTATACTTTGTCTTTTTCAAAAGTTTGTTATAATTATTATTTAAAAAAAAAAAATATGTTTTTTCGACCTATAATTCTGTTATGAAAACGAAAATTTATTAAAATTTTATTTATAATAAAAGGTTGTTATAATTTAGAAAATTTTCTCAGAATGTACATCTATTTTCTATTGGAAAATAATCTGAACATGGTTAGTTAACAAGATTTTTAGAAACTCTGACCTTTTTTATTTTTTGTATTTGATACAATAGTTTTATAATTTTTGAGCACAAATTCATAATGATTTATATCGAAGTCTATATAAAATCCTTTTAAATATTTACCCCCGTATTCATATGCAACAGCATTTCAAATACATTTAGTTAAAACACTGTATTAAACAACTGTATTCATAAACGAATATTAACATTTACACAAGGTTTAAAATAGGCATTTTAAACTAATATTCGTTTATGCATACAGTTATAGGGCTTAAAATGTGTTTTAACTAAAATGTATTTGAAATCTGAATTAAGAATTTTCATTAATACGGGCGTTAATATCTAAATGTAGCAAATTCTTGGGAAAAGAATTTCTATTTGAAATCAAAATAATTTTATTTGAAAAATGTATTTGAAAACAGTGAAATAAATATGCATTTTTATTTTTGAAAGTAACTGGCACGTATGAGTAATATTAATTTAAACTTAAGTATTCGTACGTATGAGTTAATGGTTGAAAATAAAAATCGTAGATACAAAAAATAGATTTTCACAAAATGTGGTGTATTTATGCACTTGGACCTTACATATTTTTCAATTTCTAGTCACATATATATCGCAGTTTAATATGTGACTTTTTAGACAGATACATGATGTTCAAAACACCATATAACGCGTCATCCAATAGTTATGAACTTACACTCACAATATTTTGTCGGTAAAGACTACTGAATATACACATGAAATCAACTGAAAATCAGTTAAAAACAGGACTACTTACTGTTCGTTTAAAACAATTGTATTTTTTAGTTTATTTTCAAGTGTTGAAAAATTAACTGACAAAATCCATAAAAACAATAGATTGCTTTCGTTTATTTCAATACTCAATATAAAATAACAACTTTTTGTTTTGAATAGAAAATTTTAACTGAATATTTTAACTATTACGGAAAGTCCGTTTTTTTGTTTATTCTTTTTGTTGAATAACAGACAGAACGTTAAAAACTATATTTTTTTGTTAATTTAACTGTATATTCCATTGAAACAACTTTACCGATTAAACTTTTAAATAACTGTTGATTTTTTATGGACAAGTTCTTCTGAGTGTAGTCTCATAATAAATCTTATATAACCTTCTCGAAACGGTTTGGAGGAAAAACAAATTTTTTAAAAAAAAAAAAAGATAAAAATTAAAAATGTCCTTGATAAAACAACGAATTTGGGAAAAACTAGAAATTAAAAGCTACACAGTAAAAACTAAAAACGGGTTTAAATTAAAAAATTTATTGAATCAATTAATATTTTAATTGATTTTGCACCTATCACGGCAATGATACTATCAATTAAACCTCCCAGCAAAAAATTTTCAAAAAGGTAAGCGGGTTTGTAATCAAGCATATTGGGCAGAACGCATTCCTTACTAGATTACCTACTCGATTCTTTTAACAGGGCGTGAAAATAATTGATTCTTTAGAATTGATTATTTTTTTTGCCGAAGAACTATTTACTTTATATTTGTAAGAACTACATACATTTTTTAATAAAGAAATAGTTCCACTGTAAAACTACGAAGTACTTACACAAAAAAAAAATATTTCCCTAGAAAAAATAAGAAGTACTTACATTTAAAAAAAAGAAGTAGTTCTATATTAAAAATAATAACTATTTCTTTTAAACCATTTGTAACTAGTTACAATTAAAAAAAAAGAACTACTTCAAATATTGTTTTTGGAATTAATTACTTTATGTATTTGAGAAATAGTTATTTTTTTTTTTTAAATTATTAACTCACGTGATTTAAAAGTAATTACACCTATATATATTTATTTTTTGTAATTAATTTTATAATAAAATTTTATTATCTATAATTTAGAAAAATAACATAAAAGAGACTTAAAATCAATTCAATTGACATATACTGTATATTTAAAGTTAAAAATAAGTTTAGTTTTAGGTTCTAATTATTAAATTTAATTATTTTAATTAAAAATTTTTATAAATAATATAAAATACAATTTTAATAAAAGCTTTTATTAAAATTAAGAAGGAAAAAAAGTTATAACTAACTTCTACAAAAAAGTGTGTGATCTATACGTTGGTATGTGTGTTTTTTGCAATGCTGAGTCTGATTGTGTGTGTGATTGTTTTGTTTGTTAACTTCATATGTATTTGGTATTTTATACCGAAAGTCTTCTATTTATGCATACAGTGCATGAAAAAGATAATTGCGTCTAAAATAAAATATGTGTTTATATATTTAAAAGTCGATAAAAATATTTATTGATTCAATTAAATATTTGTTTAGAAACAAATTAATTCAAATCAAATCTTTAATTAGATATTTTAGGTTGATAATTTTTACTGTGTATGTAAGGTCCAAGTTAATAAATACACCACATTTTGTGAAAATCATAAGACATGGATCCAAAAGATCCATTTTTTGGTATCTACGATTTCCATTTTCACCCATTACTCATACGTAAGAATACTTAAGTTTAAACTAATATTACTCATACGTAGCCTTAAAACTGTATGCATAAACGAATATTAGTTTAAAATACCTATTTTAAACCTTGTGTAAAAATTAATATTCGTTTATGAATACAGTTTCAAGACTAAAATTTATGTATTTGAAATGCTGTTTAATATTTTTATGAATACGGGGGTTAATTAGTTAAAAGGATTTTATATAGACTTCGATATAAATCATAATGAATTTGTATTCAAAAATTATAAAACTATTCCAAATATCTTAAAATGCGTTGTAGCGGCTAACAATTTGAAACTGTTTTAACCCGGATAACGGTATTGAAAAGGTATCCGTGACCAACCTTGTTATAAATGCATTAACTTCTGACCCATAATTATTGTAATCTACAATGCAAAATTTGTATTAAAATAATACTAATTATTTAAAAATAATATATTTTATAAAAAGAATGTTTATAAAAATTCAGATTTCCACGCAACATATTTCGAACCTATTCTGAAATTTGTATATGATGTAGATAACATTTCAATTAAACTCTGAAGAAGAAATAAAAAATATCAGGAAACGTATTTTGAGTTATTTGCAAATCAAGGACATTTTTAATTTTTTTAATTCTTTTTTTTTTAAAGATTTATTTTTTCTCGAAACCGTTTCGTCCCAAATTTAGACTGCGATAAAAAGCAAACCACAACGAATTTAGGAAAACACTTGAAATTAAATAGTTAGTTAGGTCAAGGAGAATGCGTGCTCTAAATTTTGTATAAATTGCTAAAAATGTTGTGTAAATTGGAAGACATGAACACGATTGGAGTGTGGATTTAATGAAGAATGCCTAAATGCTAAAAATACGAAATTTTTTGTATTTTTACGCATGGAATATTATCAGTTCACGTGAAAGCTTAAAAATAATAGAAATTTCGAATTCCTTACAGAATCCTGAAAACTTCCTTGTACAGTAAAGCATATTATTATACTAGTGCTGGTAAAAGAATGAGTAGTGGGTATCGAGTATTTGTCTTTTTTTGGGTATTCGATACTTAAAACTAACTACTCGATATTTTCAGAGTTGCATTTTAGACAGAAAAACAATACAAGAATGCGACTCCGCTAAAAAAAATAAGCATTAAAATACAACTCTGCTAAAAGAAAAATTTAAAGGTGAAAAGTTTAAATAAAAAAAGCTGAAAAACTACAAAAAAAAACATTGAATAGTTTAAAAAAAGGTTAAAAAATATTATTTAAAAAATTTTCAAAAATTTTTGGTAGAAAACTCAAGTGAATTTTAAATTTAAAACCCGTTAAAAGTATCGAGTAGTAGTATACAAATTAAAAATATCGACTAGTATCGAGTATTGAAAGGTAACCGAATTTACCAGCTTTATATTATACTCAAATGAAAGCTTAACTTTCAAAGATTTGTTAAAAAATATATTTAAAAAAATTTTAATTTTTAATAAAAGTTCAAATTTTCATAAATTTTTTGTAAAAAAAACTCAAGTGAATTTAAACCCCTTTAAAATTATCGAGTAGTAGTATCCAAATAAAAAATATAGAGTAGTATCGAGTATTGAAAAGTAACCGAAAAGTAACAGCTTTATATTATACTCAAATGAAAGCTTAACTTCCGAATTTTTTAAAAGTATAAAAAAATAATATTTTAAGTTCGATGCCACGGTATTGAGAAAAAATTGCTAAAAACAGGGAGTTCAATGAAAATCAAAAAAAAAAAAAATGTCTCGAAAACTAACCGTCCGATTTTAAAATATAAGTCAACCAAAATTGTGCCACAATTATGTATTGCAAGAGGATGTCCTTCCAAATATTAAAATTTATCGAATAGTACAATTGGCAATGCTCAATTTACACAGAAAAAATTATGAGCAAAAAATATTGAATTAATCGATTGTTTTAATATAAATAGTGTTTTAAACAATTTTTTTAATTGATTCAATTAAAATATTTATTAAATTTTCTTATAAATCTAACCAGAGTAGACAACACATTAACATAATTATTAAAAAGTTTACCAACATTTTTTGTATTACTTTATTGTGATTAAAATCTCAAACGAGCGTTTAATTTTATGCATCTATTATATATTATATATGCAAAATCGTAATTATTTCGGTAGAGTTTGCAACACTGCTCGTGTACACACGATAACTATACACGAAAATAGTTTTAGTTGATTTTCGTGTTGTTTAGAGGTGATAAAAAAAGTGCGCTGTGAATTAAAAAAAAAAATATTATTGAAAAGAAAAGCATTTAACTATTATTTATGTAAATAATTTAACTTTCAATAACTAATAGTGTTTTACAATTATAATTTTAAAGTTTTGTTAGATTTTTTTTTAATAATTAAAGAAATAAAAGTAGAAGGAAAAAGTTCAAGTAAAGACAAGGAAAACGAAATGTTTGTTCTTTACTTGTAATTGTTTCATTATAATAAATTATTAAATTATAAAGCTTTTAAAAAGTTAATTGTATACCACAAATTGTTATAAAAAGATAATTCTTAGAAATATAAGTTAAGCGCTTCTTTTTTTATTGACAAACTTAACATGTGAATTATTTTTTCCTTTTTTACAATAATACCTCATTTATACTACAACCAAAAGCTAGTAGCTTTTGAAAACAGCTAGTTTTTATTAAAAAGTGTGTATAAAATTTGACAGGTAAATTACTAGTAGTTTTCAAAAGCTATTTTTTTTTTTTGTTGCAGTATAAATGAAGTATAAAAGATATTTCAAAATTATCAGCCTGTGTTATCAAAATTTACCCATTTTTTCAAAACTTTTTAAACTTTTTCCTTATAAATAAATAAATATAAATAAAAAACTATTTCTAAAAGACTTTATTTGTATAGCTCCTAAAATACCTTTTAAAGACACTTGAAATGTGATTTTTTTTAAACAATAAAATAAAATGTAAATTTAATTTACAAATCTGCATTGCTTTTGTATTTAAAGGGGGGCATGTAACAAAAATATAATACAGTAGAATCTCACAAATTAGAACTCTAACAAATTAGAACTGTCCAGAAATTAGAACCGGCCATTCCAATGTATTGTACGCTCTGAAATTAGAACATGTGGTTCTAATTTCTGGAAGTTTTTTTTTATTTTGTTTTGTATTTTCATTAGAACCGACCATTCCAATGAATTGTACGCTCTGAAATTAGAACCTGTGGTTCTAATTTCTGGAAGTTTTTTTTTATTTTGTTTTGTATTTTCACTACAAATTATACTCCTTGAAGTAAAAATAAAACGGGGAATCCCCGAGTTATACGTGGTGAGTACAATTCGGTCATATGCATGTGAAATTTAATATGCTTGTACAAAATTAAATACCTAATAATAAAAAAAATTTTAAAGTTTTTCTATGAATTTAATATGTTCAATTAATTAAATATTATTAAATAAAAATTGTTTTGTGTTAAAATTAAGCTTACATAACTAGTTTTATTATAATTTTCTGTAAAAAAAATGCCCAGAAATTAGAACTTTTCAGAAATTAGAAGTGCCCGATGTACAAAGTGGTTCTAATTTCTAAGATTCTACTGTAATTAGAAGTTTCAATTAAAACTACTGTTCTCTTTCTAAGTTTCAATTAAAGTTTTAATCAATTTTATTAAACTTTTAATTAAAGTTGTTAACAAAAACAATTACTTTTTTAATTGATATTATTATTATTATTTCAATTGAATGTGTTTTAATAAACGGTCTGCAACTTTTCTTAGTTAATACTATCATTTCAGTGGTAGGTGCAAAATCAATTAAAATACCGTATGTACAAAAAATACATCATAGTTGCGCCAACGCACAAAATGTGGGAACTAGTGGAAATTAGATTACATATGATTTTCTAACAATTGTGAATTGTTGTGGTGTTTGTCTTAGCTATCTTCTGCAATTACAATTAAATGTAAAATCGACCCCGTGTAATTGAAACTGGTTTTAAGCCACAGCAAAAATCGACCTTACTTAGATCAATTGGTTAGAGCCTCTGTCTAAAGTGTAGTGCGAAGTGCATGTGGCAAAGAAAGCAGGTTCAAGCCACGGTCAGGATTGCATTTAATAAATAAACATTTCATATAGATGCAATCAAACAATAAAAACCATAACAAATAATTACAGTATTGTCAAAAAGGATTACTGATGAAGGTTGTGTTACCAGAAACTGCGCAGTCTAATTCAATAAAAAATTTACAATGTAGTTATGATTTTTAGAAAAGTATGCTTAATCTTCTCTACCACGCCTATCTAAAATATTAATTGATTCACTAATTTTTTAAATTGAAACCCATTTCTAGTTTTTTTCTGTGTATTGAAACTGCCAGAATATAATTTTTTGCGCATTTAGCAGAATATAAAATTAATATAATAAAGGGTCCGCCATCTAACGTTTTTTTTTTTCAACTAGTGCTTATTTCGTGAATGGTAAAACCTAGCTCATGTCTGATTTGACAGATAATTAGTTTTATCCTTCCGCTGAACGAATATGGTTGTGTATACGCTTGAACAACGCTGGGAAATATTGCGACATTACTTTGAAAATCATGGTAATGTTGCAGAATGTGTGCCGATACACCCAAAACGAGTCACTGTTTGGTGCGGATTTTGGTCCAGAGGCATAATTGGGCCATTTTTCTTCGAAAATGAGCAAGGAGTGGCCGTTACAGTCAATGGCGATCGTTATCGGGCCATGTTGACCGAATTTTTGTTCACAAAAATTGAAGAGGAGGAAATACAGCTGCACACAATCGATAATGTGCTTAAAAATTGGACCGATCGTGTAGGCTACTGCATGGCCAGCCGAGGCAGCCATTTTAATGAAATTATTTTCCATTATTAACCGGAAAAATTGTACTTTCAAATAAAAACAGAAATTTGAGAAAATATTCAGTAGTTTTTTTTACAGCATTTAAAAAAAAAAAGAAGTTATTTGGCGGACCCTTTATAACCAACATTTTAAACCCATTTTAAATTTGATCGTCACCACAATTTCATCATTCCATTCCGCCTTTGTATAAAAAACAAAACCCTTTGGAATTAATAATAATAAATATATTAAAACCTCAAGTTTATGAAGTTTTATGGCATATGCCACAAAGAAAAGTACTTCACAAGTCGAAGGTGTGTCATAAAATATTGAAAAATACTCAATTAAATGTGGTCGTTGTAGATGTTTATGTCATCGTTGCCGTAGGTATTTAAAGACCCGAAACAAAAGATATGGAAGCAATGTAGAAATGTGTATCATCCTCTTTAGCTAGAAATAGTTTTTTTACGACAAGAACGACAACAAGAAAAATATGAAAAAAAAAATATCAAAACAACAAATGTCAACAACAGTAAATAAATAATATCGAATAAATAATGAAAAAAATATAAATAAATAGCAACGGCAAAAACAAAAATACACAATTCGAGAAGAAGAAACTTCATAAACATGAAAATTAACGACAAAATTATTAACAGACAGACACACACATTACTTACAATTATTAAGGTGCGAGTTAGTGTGTATGAGTGTGTAAGCATTAATGTAAAAATAAAGCGGAAATTGAATTGAAATGCAAACAAATTTAATACCGCAGAAACAATTGACATACAGAGATATAAAAAAAAACTTTAAAGACTGAATTCAGTGTATTTTTTTTTTTTTTTTTTTTTGTAATAAAGTCCTTAAAAATTTCATTTATTTTAAATAATGAGATTAATTAAAAAAAAAAATATTACTCATACGCACCAAGAGTTTTGCGATTTGAGCACACAATCGTTGATTAGAAATAATTGTCTTGAAGCTAGAAAGCTTAAACAAATTAGAAATATTGAATTCCCTACAGAATCCTGAAAACTTCCTTTTACATTAAAGCATATTATTATACTAGTGCTGGTAAAAGAATGAGTACTGGGTATCGAGTATTTGTGTTGTTTTTGTTTGGGTACTCGATACTTAAAAATAACTTATTTTTTATCTCATGTTTTATTTTAAAGTGTGAATGTTCGAATCCTACACTGATAGGCATTTGTGCGTAGTATTAATGAATTCCTTCATTAATCCAATGAATTTTTTCATAAAAAAGTCCCCAAAGAAACGTTTCATTGAGTCAATGAAAGGTGTTTCATTAAATCAATTTTAATGAATGGTTTTATTGACCCAATGAAAATTTCATAAAGTATATGAAATGTTTTCATAAATCCTAGCCTTATTGTTATGAAAGTTTCATGTGTTTAATGAATAAAATTCAAAGTTTGTATGAAATATTTTCGTTGATATTTAATAATTTGCACTTTTTGTGATTATTTTAGCATAGCATTAATTTGGTGGTTATTGAGAAATTATCAATCGTTGATATTATTTATAAGGTCTGGTCTTTAAAGGATCTATAAAATATTTTTATGAAAAAAAGTTCGAAAAGTTCGAAAGTAAGCATCACAGGCTGTTCTGCAAAAGCGATGGCAGATTTTTATTAAACTCAGCCAGATTCAGCAAATTTTCGTTACTTGGAATATTATGACATGTAAGAAAAAAAAATCTAACAAGAAAGGATTTCCCGGGGCCACCCACCCATGTAGCACGGTGGTGAAAATTCTATTGTTTCTCAACAAAATTGCTAAAGCTCATAATTTTTGACGAATTTGATAAAAGATAAAATTTTAAAAGTAGCTAATTGGATTTTAGATCGAAAATTACAAATTTTGAAAATAAAATTTTTTTTATCCACAAAAAAGAAATATTTTAATTATTGTACTTTTTTTAAATTATGTATATTAAGAACTTTAATGATTGAAAAAATCGTTTAAATATAATTAACAGGTTGTTAAAAAACAAAAATATATTATCGTTTAGCATAACGTTTTTGTGTAACATCGTCAAAACGATAACAATTTAGGTCTCGTTTTGAACAAAACTATATGGTTTTTCTTAGAGAATCTGTTCCCTGGAATTTAGTGACCAACTATTCAAATTCGTCAAAAACTTTTAGCTTAAGGCAAACTTAATAAAGAAAAATTATTTGTGAGATTTTATTTGTTCGGTTTTAGATCATGACAAATTTTTCTCTAAATTAACAGAAAAATTATAATTTTTATATGATAATTTACCTTGACTATTAGAAAAAAAAAAACACAGAAAAAGTTATTAGACACTAGCATGAATGGAATGCATTTTCTGACCCACTACGGTCTTCATCAACATTCTTCGTGCCATTTTAGTGTTAATCGTAAATATCATCTATTTAACTCACATGTTAAAGAAATTGGGTAACTTTTAAATCCCACATTACCTTGTGTGTTGAGTTAGAATGAAATTTTACCACGAACGATTTCTATTTATAGAGTGTTTGTTTTTTCTCTAGTCATTATCATAGTTGCCAGTTTAACTTTTTAGTTAAAACTTTAAATGGCAGTTTTTTTTTCCCTAATGTCATCATATACTATCCTTTTACATTAGCAAAGCATATCAACAAACATTAAAGATTTTTTTTTTTTTTTTTTTTTTTTTTTTTTTTTTTTATTAATACATATGACGAGCATATACATTAAATGATTTTTGCACTGTACCTGGTGAGTGGTTTAATAGTGAATTTTATCGTTGATCTATAAATTTATGTGTGAGATTTTATTTGTTCGGTTTTAGATCATGACAAATTTTTCTCTAAATTAACAGAAAAATTATAATTTTTATATGATAATTTACCTTGACTATTAGAAAAAAAAAACACAGAAAAAGTTATTAGACACTAGCATGAATGGAATGCATTTTCTGACCCACTACGGTCTTCATCAACATTCTTCGTGCCATTTTAGTGTTAATCGTAAATATCATCTATTTAACTCACATGTTAAAGAAATTGGGTAACTTTTAAATCCCACATTACCTTGTGTGTTGAGTTAGAATGAAATTTTACCACGAACGATTTCTATTTATAGAGTGTTTGTTTTTTCTCTAGTCATTATCATAGTTGCCAGTTTAACTTTTTAGTTAAAACTTTAAATGGCAGTTTTTTTTCCTAATGTCATCATATACTATCCTTTTACATTAGCAAAGCATATCAACAAACATTAAAGATTTTTTTTTTTTTTTTTTTTTTTTTTTATTAATACATATGACGAGCATATACATTAAATGATTTTTGCACTGTACCTGGTGAGTGGTTTAATAGTGAATTTTATCGTTGATCTATAAATTTATGTGTGAGATTTTATTTGTTCGGTTTTAGATCATGACAAATTTTTCTCTAAATTAACAGAAAAATTATAATTTTTATGTGATAATTTACCTTGACTATTAGAAAAATTGTTGATATGCTTTGCTAATGTAAAAGGATAGTATATGATGACATTAGGGAAAAAAAACTGCCATTTAAAGTTTTAACTAAAAAGTTAAACTGGCAACTATGATAATGACTAGAGAAAAAACAAACACTCTATAAATAGAAATCGTTCGTGGTAAAATTTCATTCTAACTCAACACACAAGGTAATGTGGGATTTAAAAGTTACCCAATTTCTTTAACATGTGAGTTAAATAGATGATATTTACGATTAACACTAAAATGGCACGAAGAATGTTGATGAAGACCGTAGTGGGTCAGAAAATGCATTCCATTCATGCTAGTGTCTAATAACTTTTTCTGTGTTTTTTTTTTTTTTCTAATAGTCAAGGTAAATTATCATATAAAAATTATAATTTTTCTGTTAATTTAGAGAAAAATTTGTCATGATCTAAAACCGAACAAATAAAATCTCACACATAAATTTATAGATCAACGATAAAATTCACTATTAAAAAAATTATTTATAATAAAGTTTTGGTTAATTCTGTTTAAAAGAAATTTTTCAGTTTTTTTTTTATTTCAAAATGATAGTATAAAAAAAAAAATTTTTTTTCTTATTACAAGTCAAAATTTTTATTGAAAAAAAATTTGAAAATTTTTCATTGTTTTAATGAATTTTTTTATGAAATTATGAAAAAATCATAAAAAATGTTAATGAAAAAAATACCAATATTAATGAATTTTCATTCAGTTAATGAAATTTTTCATTAAACCAATGAATCGATTTTAATGAAATCGTTTCATTAATACTATGAAGGAAAATTCTATCAGTGTACAGTGTACAATCGAATGCTGGCGGTTACGACAACTATCTTCATATTATTGTTTAGTCATGAAAGCTAATAATCAGTAGTTTCATTCAATATTACACATAAATGTTTTTATTAGGGCACGGAAGTTTATGCATTTATATTTGTGTTTTCTGTACATAAAAGATTTTTTTTCAACGTTTTCAAATTTTTTTTTCGCTAATTTAGTAATTTTTGTTTTAAAAAGTGGTTAAGAAAATGGAAAATTACGAATAAACATCGTCAGAAAGTTAGTAATTGCATTACTCTACTATGTTTCATTTCGTGATAAAAAAAAATTTATGTTTATATTTTAAAAATATTTTATTTATAAAATTTATAAATTGTGTAAAATTTAGTTTTAGTAAAACTTTTCCGGGGTGCGCCCCGGTAGGCTAGTTGGTAGCGTGCTGGCTTATCAGTGCGGGGGTCGTGGGTTCGATTCCCACCAGAGGCACTGGTCTGTTTTCGCTACAACGCGCCGAAGGCCATAGTAGCTAGTGATCGGTTAGGGTAATAGCATATAATTTGTAATTATATGATTATTAATTAATAAAATAAAAATAAATAAACAAAATATTTATTAACTCATTATTGACCAAGTGTTCCTTTTTCGATCCAGTAGTTTTAAATGGCTATATTTTTTTGCTGGATATAGATTATTAAGTGAATAACTTAAAATAACTCAACATTTCTACTGCAATCGTGAATAAAAAAATGTCATCCAGACTTGCCAAAGAATTATTGTAAAAAAAAAAAAACATTTTTCGTCTAACTTTTTTGGATGAAACCTTTTTTAAAAAGTTGTCAAAAACATAAAAACGCTTAGTTTTTTCTTTTTTTTTGTGATATGTTGATTAGAAAATATGAAAATGTATTTCTTTCCAAAAAATTAGTTTATCGATTTTATATAATTTTTGCAAATCCGAACGATCAGAACTTATTTCGTAAATATCACTTTATATTGTAGGAATTTTAACTATAATTTTCTTACTATCTCAAAATAACCAAAGTTTACTGCTTAACCTTAGTTATGAGTGTCCAATTTATTTCTAAATATCTGTGGTTAGAGTTAAACCCGGGTTATTATTTAGAAATGTTATTCGCCCTTATTATTTGTATTTTCTTAATGTAAAAACATTTTTAAATTTTAAAAATAAAATTTTCAGTTAACCAGTTAATTTTTAAAGCCATTTTGCATTTTATTTTTGTAAAAGTTTTTCTATATAGGTAAAAGATTAAAAACATAAAAATGTAACGCCCTGTTAACCAGCCAACATTCATAGACAACATAAGATCAGACGGTGGAGCGTTTGCTTTGTAAGCAGAACTTTTTGTGATCGAGCCCTTCTGATGCAAACTATTTTTTTTTTTTTTTTCAATTCTCAGTTGGGACCGGACCTGACTGTCATCTCGGACCGGCCATTTTAATATTTTTTGATTGCATCGATATTTATCTCGTTTTCGTTTTTTCGTTTAAAATGTACGAGTTACATCGACATACTAGGGCGGTACCAAAATTAGCCGACCTGACGTATAGATGGCGGCAGTAGTGTGAAAAAAATTACGTTGGTGAAAAGTGACAATCTTAGAAAACATATGTTTTAAGTTTCAAGGCGCTACGTTGTTTAGTAATTTTTTTGAGCCATCAAAAATAAAGGAGCTCATTGAATTTGTAAACATGAAAAAAATTGATCAGCATTATGTAATTCAATACTTTCAGTTGAAGGTTCTCAGTCCAACCAATATTAAAGTCGATCTATATTCTAGTCTTTGGGAGTCTGCTTCTTCGTTTACGACTATAAAATATTGGATGCCAGAGTTTAAACGAGGCCGCACGAGCTGACAAGACGAACACCGTAGTGGTGGACCAATTGAGGTGGCCACACCAGAAACAGTTAAGAAAATCCACAAAATGATGTTGGATGATCGTCGGCTGAATGTGCGTGAGCTGAATAAAATGATAGGCATTTTAAAAAGTGCTATACGGTTGATGGCTATTTTAAGGAGCTAGACAGTTTTTACTATAAATAAACAGGGTATCGAAGCTATTGAATATCGCTGGGAAAAGTGTATACATAGTGCTAAAAGGAGATTGTGTTTAGAAATAAAGAAAATTTCTACCAAATTTGTTGTTTTCTTTGTAATGCCAGCTAATTTTGGGACTGCTCTCGTACTTACAAAAACAGTACTCATACGCAGCTCAGTATGCTTTTATGATTTGAGACATACTTATTGTGCACTCTCTTAAACTTTAGTAGCACAGACTAAGGGAAAATGATATTTTGAGAAATATCTTCAACAATTTGTGTAAAAAGCATCTGGATAAGCCTCAAAAATCGACAGTTTAGTCTGTTAGCATACACATAATAAATAAACAGGTTAAAAATCAAAGATTTGCAGTAGTTTCTCAAAAAGTTGCAAATATTGCAAACTCTTAAAGAATTTACTCAGTTAGAAAATCTTAAAAACAAATTAAAGTTTGAAGTCTTTAACGGCTCTGAACAAACAAATAAAAAGTCATATTTTAAATGAACGAAATGATATGAAAGAGATAGTGTATTGAATGAACAAAAATAATTATTGTTAAACTGCAATTTGCAATTGAAACATTATACTATTGCAAATTATTTTTTTTTTATTATTGCTATTGTTGTTGTTTTAGTGTATAAAAAATAATTACAACACTATGTACGTTAAAGTTAAAATACGCCCAATAAAAATAAAAAAAAAGATACACGCAATAATGCAATTATTTATAAATAAAAAATTATACTTATCAAAGGACATTTGTAAAATATTTCACCATGCAACAATTGTACAATTTAAACGTTTGACCGACATATGGGGCGTATGATTGTTATTTCATTAGTATAAAATTAATGATGTTTATGAATTTTAATGATGAGTAATAAAAAATAAAATTTTAAAAAATAAATTTATAGTTTTTTACATAATAAAACACTGATATTTATTTAAATTTTTAATTAATTTTAAAAACAAATTTAATTATAAATATCTGTTTATTTATTTTCACTTTAGTTTATTGTATTGTATTTATAATAAACAAAAGAAAAATTTAATAATACATATGGGAATGTACCCAATTGTCCAAACTGTCAACTGTCATCGAGTTTAATTTCCTCTATCAACATTTTAAAAAGTTTCGACTCTAATGCACACGTTTTTCTTGGTTTTATTGTGTCGTTTCAAAAAAACGCAATATAAAGTGTAATTTTTCGCGAACATAAAAAGTGAATAACAAACAATTTTTAAAGAATTTTCCAAGTTAGATTTTTGTAAATGGTAAGAATTTTATTCACAATTTTAATAAAACTAAAGCTATATGTACAGACGGTTGTCAGATCTTACAATATTGTCAAAAAAATGTCTACCAACAGTGTGAACTTACAACTTTTGTCTGGCAACATTGTCAGAAAAAGCATTGTCTGTACATTGTAAGACAATAATATTGTCAGACATCTGACATTCGTGTGAACACCCTACGTTGCCATTGTCAGATAATTTAAGACATTGTAATCAATTTTTTATTGGCAGATGTGTTTAAATTAATCCATCTGACAATGGCAGTATTGTCACAGAAATGTTTATATTGGCGACACTGTCCATAAGTAATGAAAAAAACAAAAGTTCATATTAATAATATTAAAAATCAAAAGTGAAACAAAATAGGAAATCAAATTAAATAAAAAAATGGATAGCGACATTATCATTAATGAAACCTGCGTCATAGGTTGCAGCTATGAGCCAACTGACTTAATGTATCGTACCCAGTCGCCAAGAGGCTCCCAGCCGCCAACAGGCTCTAAAGCCGGGAAAAAAAACCAACACACAAACAAAGACCCTACCGCAAAAAGGAATCCGTGTGGTCACACTAAAGTATTATCAAACTTATCGAGGAAGTTGAGGTACGGCGAAGTTTATGGGATGCTGGTTGCGCTGAGTATAAACTTCCCAAAGATATTTTATGGCAAGAGATCGCATATGCCATCCAGATAAGTGTGAACGATTGCAAAGGAAAATGGGAAAATCTCCGCACCTCTTTCAACTGCAATTTGCAAAAATATTTTGTCTTCATCCTCGCTACTTTCTAATGTTACATGTCAATTAATATTATTACTTTTTCAATTTAATTAAACACACAATTGACAATTAATAATTTCTTTCAAATGCTTTGACAGTTCTGGCAATGTCTAACAACAGATCTGGCAATTTTTGCCATAGAAGAATCTGACAACCGTGTGAACTGATAATTTTCGTTGGCAGATAAATTTATTGTTTGACAGTTGTCTGACAATGAAATTGAAAGGTTTTCTTACAATCGTCTGAACTAACAATTTACCATTTGCTAAACATGTTTCATTGTCAGTACATTGCCAGCACATTGCCAGATCTTACAATATTGTAAGATCTGACAACCGTCTGTACATAGCTTAATTGATTGTATAAACAAATAAAACAAAAATGTGAAAAATTAAATTTTCATAACGTTCCCTGAAGTGGACCTTTGATATATTTTGTTACTTTTTTTTCCAAGTTTTAGTCTTTTTAAATGGTTTACTCATCACTTTAACTGATCCCGTCTATTTTAGAGAATTTTTTAACATGTTGCACAAAAAAAAAAAAAAACTATCGTTTACAAAGTTCATTGTGTAATACTAAACTCTTGGTTTGATTTTTAAGCTGGATTCTGGAGTATCTACTGCGAAGCAGGAGGCTTCATTGGAAACATCTAATTTTATTATATTGAACGCACTTTTGTGTCAAGTTGACTGGTCCGCATTGTGTTATTATACTATTTGTACTTCTAGTTACATAGATTTACTTTTAGACAGTTTTTACGACATTGCTAACGGGTGTTTTTTAAAGTGCATTCCGAAATCTCGTCTGGACGTTAGACACACTGGTCCACCTTGAAACTCAAAGGAGTTATCGAGGCTAAAAACCAGAAAATTTCATTTGTTTAAAAAGTATTCAAAATCCGGCTCAACTTGGAATTATGCTCAGTTGAACTTTTCTGATAACCCAAAGCCCTTCTTTGACTTTGTACGTGTGTTTTACACACAAAACTTCGTCCTATCCGCCTACAATGTTGTGCAATGATAATTCATAATCTGATTATCTTAATATTGCAAATATGTTTGCTGATTTCTTCCAGTCCACGTATAGAAATTCTTATTCAAATACTCAAATTGCCGCTAACTACCCATATAATATTGGGACTGCATCAATATCGAATATTAAATTTTTTGATACGGAAACTATTTTTAAGTCTCTGTCTCTGTCTCAGTTGAAGTTTGCATTAAATCTTGGTCTTGATGGGTTCTCATGGTCTATGTTGGCCTTTAACAATTAATTTTGATAGGCTGCTAGAAATTGGTTGTTTCCTACATTTTGGAAGGAATTGTTTATAATACCGCTGCATAAATCTGGTGGAAAATCTGATGTTCGGAATTGCAGGGGTATAGCTAAGCTTAGTGATATTCCAAAATTTTTGAAGAAGCTTGTTACTGATCATCTCTCTTACAAATGCGCTCGATTACATCTCCGTTACAACACGGCTTTCTAAACGCCAGAACTACTGTAACGAACCTGTTGGAATTTACGACTTATATTTTTAAGAGTTATGTTAAGGGGAAGCAGACTGATGAAGTATATACCGATATTAGTAAAGTATTTGATAGGATCGATCATAATCTCTTACTTTTCAAATTGCTGGGACACTTTTTAAATGGATTCGGTCATATCTTGAGTCGAGAACTCAGGGGGTATTGTTCTGTAATGCTGTTTCAAAGATAGTACATGCTACGTCAGGCATTCTACAGAGCAGTCATTTGGAGCCATTATTGTTTTTGCTGAAACTTAACCTCGCTTATCTAGTAGAGCACATTCGTTTGTAGTTGATTGTCCTGTGTTTCGCACAACGCATTACAGAGAAAATTCGTTTTTTAGTCGAACGATTCGTATGTGGAACAAACTTCCCGCAGAAGTCTTCCCTGTTACTTACAATTTAGAAAAATTTAAATCAAATATCCACAAACACTACTCCCTCTTTCCTCCCTCCCATACCCTATTTTCCTGATCAATACAATGCACTGCATGAGTAGGGGGCATCCCCTGAGTATTGGTTAAAATTAAAAAAAAAAAAAGTTAAAAGCAAATGAAATTTCACTTAAAGAAAGGACGACTTACATTTCAGTTTTTTCATTTTTATATTTTTAAATGACAAAAAAACTTCTGTAAAAATGAATGTAACATCATAAAACAGTAATTTGATGTGGTTTGTTTATTTTAAATGAACTACAAGGTTAGTAAAAAATTAATTTATTCTACAAATGACTGACATTTACATTAAAAGTATAGAAACTATATTACAACCCAAACAAGAAGTTCCCTGAGTATAGATCTACTCTCGGTTTCGTTAAAAGATTGACAAAGGAATTTTCTGATCCGTATGTTACGGAGCTGCATGTATCTCTGGTTAGACCAATTTTGGAGTATGCCTCGATTGTGCATAATCCATATTATAAGTTTCATGCTATGATCGTAATATTAATTCCATCTTATGAACAAAGATTAGAGCTTATTAGACTTCCGACTTTGGAGAGTAGAAGGACTATGGTTGGTGTTTGTTTTGTCTTTAACCTTTGGAATTGCGATGTTCACTCATATATGAATTTTCATGTACCTTGCAGATTAGACCTGCGTACTTAGACTATTATCATACAAATACAAAAACTACAACATGTTTCATGATATCGCAGATTTTAATCTTGATATTGATATGATAAAGTGCGGTATAATTAGACTGCTTAATTAATAGTTTTGCTAATGAATGTTTTTATTTGTGATCTTCATATTTTTACACCATTTATTGTTAATATACTTCATGCTATTTTTCGTAGGTTAGGTTAGGTCGAAAAGAGGATTCGGAGAAGGGAAATGCTACCGACTCAAGTACCCAAGGACTTTCACCTAACCCAGAATGTTGGCTTGTTTTGCGGTCCCATGTCATATTCCTACCTCAGGAACTCCGTCGCACTGACGAAATTCCTCAACCTCTTTCATCAAATTTTTCTTACTTATCATTTTAAAGTCCACCATGGATCGGGCGCTGGTGTTTACGCGGTCTCATGTTATGGGGTGAGTGGCGGGTCGTTCGTATAACAAAGAAGTTTTTTACTTTTAATCTCTCATTTTTGTAAATACAAAAAAAAAAAGTTTTTTTAAATTGGCACCAGCAATTATGATTTGTAAATACAAATAAATTTATTCCATAAAAATTTTTGACCTTAACCCCTTTTACTTTTAAAAAACTTGGTGAAGTTAAACTTTGGATTCCGTTGGAGTTCCATACAGGGATTTGGCAACGGCATAGAGGAAAAATTTATAATGATCATATTTTTTCATATATTTAGTTAGAATATTGTTCTACCTTAAGTCCAAATTCAAATATGATATTGACATATAAGTTTGCATTTGTTGCTTTTCAAAAAGTTTGATCATTTTCACGATAGACAACGCAATTGTTTCATTGGCATCACCCAAATCTTCAGTTGTCATCCATAGAAAACGATAATTGTCTTAACTCAAACCGAAACTATCAAACATACGACAGAAAAAATCCACTGTATGATGATTTGTCTGCGTTAGTGTGTAACCTAGCTGATTTGGTAAACATAAATATAAAATTAAAACTATTTGAAAAACAAAAATTTTTAATATTTTTTTAAAAATTTAAAAAAACTGTTTTTAGAAATACAGCGGTTTAAACCGCTTATTTTGACTTTTTTTCAAATTTTATCCAATATTAGCTTTAAAATAAGGTATTACCGAGTCAAGTAGCTTTCATCGTTAAAAAGATACGGACGTTTATGTGCGAATACTTTTGCGAAGTTTTCGAATATTTTTTGCATATTATGAAACGCGATATTTCAAGATCCGCTGGAACTAGCTCTTCTAAACTTGGGAGATAATATAGGTATATGGCTTACAACTTTTATACTAAGTTTGGTTGCAATTGCAAAGGGTGGAGGAAACCTGAAAAGGGTGGAGGAAATCTAATTGATTTCCCATGTTTATTAGGAATAAAAACCCAGGTTTATTCGGAATTTTTTTAAACTTTTCGGGATTTGTTTTATTGTTAAACTTTAAGATAAATTACGTTTTTTCTAGAATTTCCTCATATTGTTTTTTATATATACAGTTCAGGACAACACCTATATTTTTTGCGAGTACAATCGTTAACAATTTGTGTTTATATATATAATATTCGCTATTTTTAGGTATTTCTTAAATTTAAGTTTCCAAATTACTATTGTCACAAATTATGATTTTTTATGATCGATACCAGAATGGACTAGGGCGAACTAACTATCATTATTCCTGTCGTTATTCTATCGTTATTGCGATAGCGAACACGGTATCATAATATTATGAAAAAAACTATATATTTTTTGAAAAGTACATTTAAGGACAAAAAAAAAACTAACATTTTTGTAGCGCAAGTAATATCCGCTCGATATTAGCTGATGATTCCTTAGACTGGGCCAGGCAGAACTATGTCACGCCAGTCGATTTTCGGTCGGACTCGACGTTTTGTTAAATAAAAAAAATCTAAAGTAAATTAAGTGACTAGCGAAAAATTGTATCAAAAGTTGATAAATGTGCACTTCAAACACAAAAAAAATCAATAAACACTAATTTTAAATGTTAGATTAGCGATCATAACAAGTATTGTTTCCAGAACATTTTTACCATCAAAATTACCGACATGTCTCTGCGAAAGGTGCACAGAGAGAACATAATTGTGCTTACAATTGAATCTGTTGTCAATTGAATGGTTTTGTTGTGATTACCGATTTTTTTTAGCATAAACGCCAGAGATTTCAAACAATCCCGAAATCCCTAAAATCCTAAAATTTCCAGATCCCTTGATTTTTGAATATCAATCCCGTTTGGCATCCCTAGTGTTGACTTAGCAACCTGTTGTGTGTTTTTTTAATTTTGAATTTTTGTTTTTAAAGAATTTTTCAAAAATAAATTTGTTGAAAATAGGTTTAAATTTAAAAATGATTGAGTTGAATTTACAGATTCCATTGTTGATGTCCACAGTTTTTTCTGTGTAAGCAAATTGGGTATCAAATGAAAGGTATTTAAAATCGGCATCCACTGGTATATTAAACATGTTTGTTATTCAATTAAATTCTTCGAATACCACATTTGTATAGCAAGTTTTCGTTAGGTTAAGTTAAAATTAACATATCTCTCATTTGCCTCAATAACGGCATAACTCAAAAAATACAGTTTTTGAGTTAATGACGCAGAATTGTTAGCTATATCCTGCTTTATATTGTGTAAAAAATTCATATTAATATCTTGTATACTCACCTCTTGTTAAGAAATTATTTCGTTATTTTTTCTTCACTATCTACAAAATCAAAATTTTTGAGTTATGACGTTATTGCAGCAAATAAGCGATATATTAAGGCTTATTTATATTTATCGAGGGGATATCTGTGCTTTTTTAAATTTTCGCAACCGAACGACTTTAGCACGTCTTTTCACAAAGTGCTTTTATAACCCATATTTTGAATATTTTAAATAAGTGGAAACCCTGGGCCCACATCATAGGCAATATGGGTACCAAAATTTTGTTTTTTCGAGTACTTTCCCTGCAGGAAATGTCAATAGTGAAAAAGTATTGATTCACTATTGACTGTGTCACCAGTACTACTAACCAAATATTCCCCAGGCAATGTAATTTGCTATAGACATTTAACATGTACGTGTCATTGAAAATCACTAGTGACATTAGAACTATTGACTAGGTAGTGAATAGGTAGTTCTTATGGGTCCATATGTAGACATTGGAACCAAAGACTCACTAGTGACTCGTTAGTTCTTATGGCACCATACGTAGACATTAGAAACATAGATTCACTAGTGACTAGGTAGTTCTTATGGGACCATATGCAGACATAAGAACCATAGATTTACTAGTGACTAATTAGTTCTAATGGGACCATATGTAGACATTGGAACCAAAAATTTACTAGCGAGTTAATAAAGTAAAAGTGTAGACGCTTAGTTGACAATGTCAACAAAATAGTAGACAAAAGTGGAGACTTGGAGACACTTGACCCCAAGCTTCCTGCAGGGTTAGAACTGCGTAGAAAAAAATTTAACTTCTTAAATTTTATACATGTTTCTATACAACTTTTTTTTTTATTATTGACGCCCCCTTTAGTTTTTTTTTTTTTTTGATATATCCCAACTACCAGGTGTAGGGCCACATTAGGTTACATTCCCTTATTTAATGTAAATGTAAATACTATCGTAGTATGTGGCTGTAGTAGTATTATTATTAGCAGTCTACAGCAATCACCTGCTTTGTAGTTTTTTTGCCCTTCGTTCAGGTTGTTTTGATGTGTATTTATTATTCCAAAAATTCTATTGTTCAGATTTTTTTTGTGGTTTAATTTTATTTGTTTTCTTTGATTGTAAATTTTATAATTTCACTTTTTTCTTTTTTTTTTTAATGTTTGCTATTTTTCTAAATATTTTTTATTGTTTGTTTATGATATTTTAATTATTTGAAAACAATAACAATACAAGTTCTTAATAATTATGATTTTTAAATTATTTTTTTGTTATAGCAATAAATTAATCAAAAAGAATACTTCACTAATAGAAAAAAATTAGTAAATTTGTTTGCTAAACTACAAAAAAATGACTTCAAAATGACGTTACAGGAAAAACTGCTGAACTGAGCAGATTTTTTTGCTGCATATTAGTAAGATATCAATAACAAAAATAAATCTGTTAATCTATAAAATTTTTAGTTATATTTCCGCTGAATTTTATATATATGAAAATTACAAATTAATTTGCTAAAACAAGCAAACTAGCTGCTAAATATTTGTAGACAAAAAAAAATCACATAAAAATGTGAAATTTTGAGTTTTTCTTAGACTTCATTTATGCGAATAAAAATCTTCCCTTCTGAAATCTACAATTTTTTTTAGCAAATATTTCTATAGATTTTCGGAAAATACACCGTTATTTGCATTTAAATAAATTTAAGGTAAATATTAGACTTGGGCAATCTAGTTCGTTTTAGTAAGCACTCTTTCTAGTTCAATTGTTCTCAATGAACTAGGTCGCTCTTAAAGTTCAATCGATGTTTGACAATTTCGTTTAATCGTTCGTTGAGGTACACATACACTATGCAAAATTATTGCAAATATAATTGCCAGAATTATTGCCATTTTTCCATACACAACGCAATCAGATGTACAATACTTTTGCACAAAATATGGCACCACTGTTTTGTTCTGTTGTGGATGATAAAACTTGCACAATCTGACCAACCCACTATAAAATATTTTTTACATTTCTCGGTTGCGCAATAAGAATCAAAACCTTGTTGAGTTTCTCCAATATATTGTACAATTTTCCTATATGACATACACACTAATAATATTTTGCAAAATAGCAAAAGTTGCACAAGAATATTGCGTATTGTATGGGTACCTTAGATCGTTTGTTTGTTAATTTTTAAGCGAATTATTCATATTAGACACTTATTTTTAACATTATAAAAAATTTAGCTAGCAACATTAAAAAAACAAACAAAATTAAACTCAAAAGCAATATAAAGGAAAGAAATATTACTCAAATGACAAAAAAGAACGAAAAGAGCGAAAGACCTAAAAGAGCTAAAGATTGCGAACTAACTCACTAGTTCAAAGTAAAGACAAGTTCAATTGAACTAGGTCGTTCACGAACTACACAACTCTAGTAAATATTGCAAACATTTTGTAAATATTAGATTTGTTTTGCTGGTTTTTGTCTACAATTATTAAGCAAACGTTATTGATGATTTCAGCATAGTTAACTGAAATTTTGAATTAACTGAAATTCAACTTGAATATAGCTTACTTTGCACATTTAACAATTCTTATTCTTACTAATATTTAGCAAAAAAAAAAAATCGAATTTTGGCAGTTTATTCTGCAGCGTCATTTTGAACTAATTTTTAGTAGCTTTCCTGCTATATAGTTATACGGATTTGTTTCTTATTTGTTTATGATATTTAAAAATTGTAAATTGATATTTAAAAATTGTAAAGCAATATTGATGAATTGAATTTTTATTTCAATCAAAAATGCCATTTTGCTGGTTTTACCACTCGTTTCATTTAGTTTTCCCAAATTAAATAATTTTTTTTTAATTTGTTTACATTTTCTTTCACAAGGTGATGCCATATTTAGCAAATTTCTCTTCCAAAATAGGGGACAACACAGTGTTGTATAGCTACAATCTAATTTTGAATGAAATTTTAAACCAGATTGTCCGATACTTTACACGCTGAAAAAACTTGGGGGAATATTATCGAAGTGCTTAGTAATTATACAACTACATAAGTTTCAAGTTAGTTTTACAAATTTCTTGTAAAATATATGGATTTTTTTAGAATTTTTTTACTAAGCTTGTAGTTAGTTAGTTAGTTAAATGTTCTTTATTTTCAATTCATTTCCTTTTTACAAAGTTTAAATGTTTATAATGTAAATAGAACATACGACTTTGACCAATGTCTTGTATATATTTTACAAAAATTTGTAAATATTTTACTAGAACTTTGTAAAACTAACTTAAAACTTATGTAGTTGTATAATTACTAAGCACTTCGATAAAACCCTCCCAGTTTTTTTTCTGCTTGAAGTTATAAATTTGTATCGAAATTCTGGTTTGAAATTACGTTTCGTAACCAGATTTTCACCAAAATCCGGTTAAAACCAGATTTCAGGTATAATGAAAATTCACTATAAGGGAATTTTTTTTTTGTAGAAATTACAGACTTTAAAAAGCTGCAATCGAAAACCTGTTACCGACGAACAAAATTGTGCTTTTAGGGCAACTCTTCAATATTTCGTGTTAGAATGAAACAAATATATACACAATACAGTGTCTATAATAATTAACGGATAACTCAGCATTCTTACCCGCTCTCACGATGCATTACAGAAAAAAGTTATTTAAAAAAAATATGATTTTTATAAACAGTTTTGGCATCTGTCATTTCTAGCGGGTTTGTTTAGTCTGTGGTGATATCATAGACTAACTAGACCGAACACAAAAATTTTAAGTCTGGCAGCACTGACAAAGTTTCTCAAAAATACTTTCAATGGCAACTTTTCAAAAATTTCGTGTAAGAATGAAACAAATATATAGCCAATATAGTTTCTATAAAAAATAATGGTTAATTCAACGTTCTTATCCGTTCTCACACGGTACTACAAAAAAAGCTATTGAAAAAAATGCAGGTTTTAAAAACAATTTTGGCATCTGTCACTTGTGTAGTGTCTATTTAGTTCTTGGTGATATTAAACTTAAGCTGCACCAACAAACATACATATTTTGCAAAGAGATCTCGATCACGATTTTCCTGCAAATTCGTGCTCACGAAATTTGTATGGACACTCGGGTCTATTAAATTCCTTCAAGAAAGAGAAAGTGAGGGAAAATTAAAAAAATATAAATACCTTGGTTTTCTTATTATTCTTAAATAAATCGGTACAAAAAACAACTTTAGGAATTAAATTATTGATAAGTAATAAGTTTTTTTTTTTTTTGTTTAAACTTTATATTTTTGTTTGTAAACACGATTTTATTAAAATTTTATTTTTTCAAGTTCCTTTATCGACTCTCATTCATATCAAACTGTGATCCATCGGATTTTTGAGATTTTTTTTTTAAATATTGGTGTTTTTAGAAAATTTTTCAAAATTGTAAAATGGCAACACTCAATTTATAAACTTTGTGGAAGAAAATATCTTATATTTTACATTAAAAACAGAAAATGGACTAAATTTACCATACTAAAGTTTTTACAAGTTCGGAACGGAAAGTTCGTCATCCGCTCTTTTAATTTTACATAAAAACTACACAGTGCACAAAAAATTTTTGTCATTAAAAAAATTTTCCAAGCTTCCCTAAACAAATCTGCATAAAACCTTTATAACGTCGATCTGCTTTCAATAAATTAATACTTTTTGAAAAGAGTGCTACAAAAAATTTTCAAATATTATATTTTTTAATTATTTATATTGCAACCCTGAAGCAATAGTTTTTAATTCTTTTTAATTATTTGTATAGTTCAGACCTCAAATTATGACATGACGTAATTATATTTCCCTCCCATCCAAAATTATCGGTCTTTCAAAATAGGTGTTGCGTTAAAGTAAATGGGTTTTGTACATTATAATTTATATTTGAATTTCGATTGTAATTTTCTAAATTGAAATTGATATTTTAATTTTACTGTATTTTCTACATTTTCCAGTTTTTAAACAAATGAGCCAATTGTCCTCAAAGGACCTATCCCGTGACAGGTAAACCGTGGGTTTATCATTGCAATTCAACAATATTTTGTTTTTGTAGTGTTTTTTATTCTCTTGTAGTGTTTGTTTTGTTTTTGTTTATTTTTTTTTTTTGTATTTAAACACACACGCAAAAAATATAACTTTGCTCTTAGCCAGCCAATATGCACGAACAACATTAGCTTAAGCGCTAGAGCGTTTGCCTTGTACGCAGAAGGCTTAGTGATCGTACCCTACAGATTCAAACGATTTTTTTTTGAAAATTTTAGTTATTTTAATATATTTACAAACTCCTATGACAACGCCATGTCTAAGACTGGTATCTTCCCCGTACGGCAGGAACTTGTTTGAAACTAGATTTTTATTGGTTCCACAAATAATAGCAGTAGCTAAACCACATTTAAAGACCTTTGTCCCCAGGCAAATTCGTTTTTTCCTTAAATTAATATCAACAATAAATGTTGTATATTTTTCATTTGTTTGTCAAAAGCAATCACATTTATAATAAAAACTTATTCTTCGAAAAATTGAGAAAGATATTAAAAATAAAACAGAATTCCATTTACACTGTCAGTGCAATAAAATTAAAAACTAATAAATGTGAAAAACTCAAAGACACAACTTTTTTGCCAATAGCAATAAAAAAATATAATATTTTGTTTGGAAAAAAAAAACTAACAACCAGTTAATGGCCACCAAACTGTAATAGAAATAGAATCAGCTGGAGAAGACATTTGGTGTTCAGTTTTTGCTTTTGTAAAATGCACAATGAAATATTAGATTGCTAGTTTTAACCCTAAAGGCAAATGGAAAGGATACTTAAAACTAAAAGAAATTTAATAATAAAAAATATAGTTTTGAAACATTTTAGAAAAAAATAATATATCATAGAAATTAACACTTTTCAAATCGTTTGAAAAAAAAAACAGAAAATTGTGCATATACAAAAATAATTGGAAAAAAATTCTACCATATAAAGAATATGTTTCGGAATTGCTCTCAACTGTTAGGATTTTATTTATTAAAAAACCGGAGAAAACCTTACTTGATACAGGGTTTTACTAGTGTTAATTCTATGCAATTATAAACGGTTTTCATTTGCTTTAAAAATGTAGTTTCATAAAAATAGAATTACTAATATTATATTTTTTTTTTTCGTCTCTCCAAACTGATTAAAAATCACATTAATTACAAATGTGAAATATCTATAACAACAAAATTACCATAATTTACAAAATCTAAAAAAAAAACAAATAAAAACATTTAATATCATATTAGATTTTGGATAGAACAACCCAGTCAGAAAAAGACAAACGGAGCACGGCTTGCAAGGCGCTTTAGCAAGCGGTGCAAGTGCTTTCCCAATCACAAAATGATAACATCATTAGACAAAAGGTCCGTCTGTTCAAAAAGGTCGGACAAGCACTGGGGAAACAAAATTTAAAACGTTGGCAAAATGTTACAAAAAAAAATTCGTGTATAATTTTTTTGGTTTCACCGGGATTTGAACCCTGGCCGCCAGATTAGCAGCCGACAGCTCTAACACTGAGCTAACAAGACATATAATACTTGATAGCTTAAAACTCAAGTAGTTGGCTGCTCAAATATGTCAATACTGGAATAAGGTTTGTTGGAATCAACTTGCCAACTTTGGAAATTTTATTTGAAAAAAAATGAAAAAGTATAAAAAAATCACAAAACAATATGTTTGGGCTCGAACTCGGAACATTCTGTCTAAAAACTTTTTTAAACAAAGCATCATCATTTTTATAAAATAAATGCTTTACCAGTGGTTAGACTTTTAAGCCGTTTGTAATTTCTGACTGTACAGCACTGGGAAAACACTTTTTCCCAACGATGGACGGCATAGTTGTATCAACCTATTCTTTGCCAATGTATGTAAAATAAACACTTTTTGGAAATGCTGCAAAAGTGTCTTAAACAAGTGTTCTGCCAGTAGTTCATTTACAATCCCTCAGTTAGCCAGTGGTGACCTTGGTTTTTTTGTACTACTGCACAGTATGATCAATCACAACATTTTTGTAAATAATTTGGCCATTTCTTATTTAGTGGTCCAATTGCAATGAAATTTGCAACAGGCAGAAGTGACGTAATATATCGCAAAAAAGTTTTTTAACACAACTCGCTTTTATATAAAAACACTTTATATGTTCCGAAAAAATATATTTATAGCAAAAATTTGATTTTTTTTTAATTCTACATTAAACGAATGTAGATTTTGAGTGAGAGATGATATTGCAAAAATTTCCTCCCTCTATTCGCAAAAACTGGACCTGATTCGGACCAAATTTGGAATTTCACATTTCAAATTGTAATCTCTCGGGAACTATTAGCGATAACCCACACATGTCTCAACATTCAGGGAACTGCTGCTGTAAATATTTGTAGTTGTTTGAGTTGTAATACAGTAGCTTTATTTTTAAGTGAAAAAACAGTCATCTGTAGAAGAAATTTCATTTTTTTAAAAAATCAAACCACATCAAATTACTGTATTATGATTTTACATTAATTTTATTTATTTATTTAAAAAGTAAAACAAAAAATTTTTGCTTATTTTTATGCTAACATATGTGGTGCATTTTTACTATAATTGTGGTTAGTTTTTTGAATAGTAAAAAACAAATGACAATGTTAGTTGAATTTACTGAAATGTAAGTCGTCCTTTCTTCAAGTGAAATTTCATTTGTTTTTAACAACATTTTCAGTGGTCTTTACCTACATTGTAAGTGCAGTAGCAGATTACAAATATGTTAATTTTTTTAAATTCGGACTAGAAACAAAAAATGGCGAACACACAAAGTTTTATATGCAAAAAGTTCCATATCTTGGGTGGTCTTATTGCAGCCCCAAGGGGGTCTGGAAGGTTCAAAATCAAAATTTACGGCGCTAATGTTCAAAATTTCATTGCAATCGGACTATTAACTAAGAAATGGACGAATTATTTCCAAAAATTTGGTTATATGTATATCCCAGTGTTCACTGACAGTTTCTGACTGGGAATATTCTACTAAATATATAAAAATATATTTTTGTATTTTTAATACAAAAGTTAATGAAAAACGTATAAATTTAAAATTTATTTATAATGAGGCTTGTTTCATGTTTATAAACCACAAAATAAAAATCTTTTGTTTTTACGTCAGTGAAAATTCTTTTGTGTTACTCCACACTTTTCCACTTCTCGATCGTACTTTTTTTTGAGGCATTTTAAAAAATGTTGTATGTTTTTTGAAGTGTCTGTGGTCATGGTAGAGTAAAAATATTCTACAATATATTTGTAAACGTGTACAAATTTATTGTCTCTATAAATAGTAGGGTGATCGAGTCGGTTTTTCAAAACCGGTTTTTTGTGTGCTGTTGGTTTTTTTTTTTTTAAATGCAATTTTCGAATATTGAATAAACCGGTTTTTAGCTGTCGAATAACCGGTTTTTTTCTTTTTTAGCTTAATATATTAGAAACCGTAAACTAACTAAATTCATTGTTAAAAACGTAATATTCTAAAAAAAAAACTTTTTAAAAAAACAGTTTTTTATTAAAATGGTACATGCAAGAGAGCTTTTTAAAAATTACTCATATAAAAGACTTTACAAACTTTCATGACCTCAAAAATTATTATTTATCGGTGTAATTGTTGAGTTGTAAAAATGTTATTATTCTGACATTTTATATAACGAGTACATTTTTTTCTTTAAAATCTGGTTAATAGAAGAATAAACTGTTCTTAGATTAGATTAGACTCGAGTGGCACTATGCACCCTGACCAGAAGTTGGTATTTTGTGCTGCCAGCGAATACACCCTATAGGTTCAGGCTCCCTACGAAGCCAACTATCCTACCAGGTAAACAATTCCAAACGTCCGATGGCGTCACTATTCGACCACCAAAATAACGCACCCTCCTGTCGGTGAGCCTCGGACATTTGCAGAGAACATGCTCTGAGGTCTCGGGTTCCAATTCACAAAACCTGCACGTATCCGTAGAGGATCGTCCCATCTTGTACAATTGATACCTAAGGCCACAGTGTCCCGTGAGGTAACCCGTCACGGTCCTTAGTTCTTAATCATTTGTTTTGAATGAGAAAGCTGTATCTCATAAAATGATTTGTAAAATTATTAGTTTTTTGTAAAAAAAAAAAAACAAAAATTCTCAATGTGATTCAAAATGAATTATATTTCCAGTACACTTAAAAAAAGTCTGTAATGTCAGCAACCTTTTTGCTGCTAGGATCCTTGCAAAAAATGCTAATATCAGCAACAACAAAAAACTGTAAATTAAGCAAACATTTTAGCAATCTTTTTGCAAGGATCCTCACAGCAAAAATGTTGCTAACTTTACTGACTTTTTTTTGAGTGTAAAAAACTAAAATTATTAAAATTGAAAAAATAAAATCTGTTTTTAAGTTTAATTGTATAATATTTAAAAACCTGTTAACCGGTTTTTTTAAAATTCCAATCCGAAAAATGTTGAATAATAGACCACCCTAATAAATAAACATATTTCTTTTTTTTTATGTTAAAATTTATGACTAGGGAATTAATAGTTTTATTTGGTTTTTACCTGTAGTTTTTATTAACCCTTTACTGCATGGTGTTACATATATATACATATGTAACGAATAATTTGAATGAATGTAGCGCCGTAGAAGTAACTTATAAACATTTTTTTTATTAAATACGCTAAAGCCACAACTCTATTGTAATATATTGGGTATACAAGTTAATAATGTCGATTTGGACAACATATGGCATAACTATCACATATGGTACAAAAATAAAGCAAATCAAACATATTAGCTAGGTTGATACTAGTATTTCCATCTGGCTAAAGATCTCATCAGAACCCGAAGTTTTAGAAAAGCTAGAGCCTCCTGAATAGGCAGAGATTTAACAAACAACTTATTTATCATCAAATTTTGCTCCAGTCTTGTCTTCTTAGTAATCAAACACGTGGTTAGGGTCTTTTCTTAACAAGCATCATGACGTTACTAAACTTTGAAGACCAAAAGTGTTCTATTTATATAAACAATTTTTAGTTTTTACTCTGGCTCAAGTAATATTTTTTCACAGTTTTATTAGTTTTTTTGTTTTTATATACATCGAGATTATTTTAATGTTATTTTTAATTTACAACGAGCTTTCAACCTCCGTATATTTACAAAAATAGAGCAAACTAAACATATTATTTAAGTTTAATAAACATTAAATGTGTATTTGTAAACTAAATCTTCAAAGTGATTATGAATGTAATGTCAAATTGCAAACAAATATACGTTCAGGCAGATAGACTATAGCGAGAGACTTAGGTAATTTTTTATTTATGTTTCTTTTTTCTTACTGCAAAAAAATGGTTAAATATTTATACAACCATTGATGTAAGTAGTTGAAAGATAATTTTGTCTAATGTATTTCCATATATTTTCAGACATTAAATTAATTCATGTTGTCAATGGTGGAGTATGGACATTTTTATATTTTGTAACGTAGTTATTGCAAATAATTTTTAAAAGAATCAAAAGAATCACAAAAAAGTGGGAATGGGATGGGAACCTAGAAAATTCCCGAAATTGATCTATCAACACATTCCTGAAAAGGTCAAATAATAAATTTCAAAACAAAAACTCTATAGATTATTTGTTAGGACAATATCCTAATGTTTACTACTTACCCTGTACATTTTGTTTTTAAAAACAAATGTACAAATCAAAAGGAAAAGAAACATAAACGTGTATAGAATATTTAATAAAGGTAGACATACACACAAAAACAAGTTTTCAATTTATTTTTTGATCAATGGTGATAATCTTTAACTTCGAGCTCATATATATATTAGTTCTCATGTAGTGAGTAAACTAGTTTATATGAATGTTTGATGTTTGGCATGGAATTGTTACCTCTTTCAAAACGTGTTCTGATGATCGGAACCTATAAAATTTCCAAAATAGATCTATCAACACATTCCTGAAAGGGTCAAATAATAAATTTGAAAACAAAAACTCTATAGATTATTTGTTAGCACGATATCCTAATAAAGAAATATAGATTATGGCCTCGAACTTGAATACTTTTCATTGCACTATTAAAGGTCGAGAAAAACAAAATTTTTATTTTTAATAAAAATGATATCAAACTTATATAGTTAATTTTGTGAAAATTCCATGATATTTGTTGATATTTTTACCATAGAAAATTCATGTTGTTTATCCAAAAAATAAAAAATATGTTTTTATTATCATGTTCACATTCCAATGTTATATTCCAATTTGTTGTATTTTTTTTACCATTTTTGTAATAGAACGATGCAATACAACCATGCAAAGATCGGGGTCACTTTCATAAAAAACAAATATTTTATTGAAATTACATTTTTTTAATGCAAAATTGCAAAATTTTCTAATATATATAGTGTCGTTGGTTTCTCTTAAATAGTTAAAGAAATATTAGAAAATTAAATTGCCTATGGGCCGAAAACTACCCCAGGATGGTGTGAAGGTTAAGAAATAATTAGAAAACTTAATTTACGTTATAGCTATAAAATGTTTAGTATTAATGTTGAAGTGAGTGTGTGTTCTTCGATTAAATATTTCGCACATAATAACAATATTGCGCATATTCAGAAATTTCCTGTGATAAAATATGAGAAAAACATTTTTTTCCTGTTTTCTTTAATCAAAGAAAAAAACAACGCTACACTAAGAATACTATGTAGGTAAAGACCACTGCAAATGTAGTTGAAAACAAAAGAAATTTCATTTAAATAAAGGACGACTTACATTACAGTAAATTCAACTAACATTGTCATTTGTTTTTTAATGTTCAAAAAAATTACTAACAATTGTAGTTAAAATGAACCACATGGTAGTAAAAAATAAACAAAAAAAAATTTTTTTTTAATAACAAAAAACGACTGTTAGAAATGAATGTAAAATCATAAAACAGTCATTTTATGTGGTTTGTTTTTTAAATGAACTACAAGGTTAGTAAAATATTTAATTTGTTCTACAAATGACTGACATTTACCTTAAAAATAAAGAAACTGTATTACAACCCAAACAACTACATATTTTTAAAGTAGAAGTTCCCTGAGTGTAGAGAAAACAAACAAATAGTATTTAAAAAAAATTAAATTATAAGATTAATTAGAAAACATATTTATTAAAGTAAGCTACAATATGTTAAAAATAGTTTTTCTTTTACAAATCATTAATATTTTGATGTTAACGCTACTTGCAGAAGAACAAAGACATTAACAAAAAAAAATACATCCTTTGCAGGCAGATAAAGTGTGATTTTTTAGCAAGTTTCTTTTTGGCAACACTGTTTTTGACAGCTCAGCTGTTTTCGTGTAACATGTTACTGTTAAACATGCTCAGTTTGGTCTATAATTTAACCATGAATCGACTTACAAACGAACAACGCTTGCAGATTACTGAATTTTATTATCAAAATTCATGCTCGGTTAAGAAAGTGCATCGTGCACTTCTTCCAATTTATGGTCAGGCTGGGCGACCTTCTGACCTTCTTGTGACTAAGTTTCGCACTAAATTTACATTATTGGGCATTAAACAACCAACACGCATAAGTAGAGGGCGAACAGAGGAAAATATCGCAGCTGTATCCGCCAGTGTTGTTGATGACAGTGAATTATCGATTCGGCGAAGTTCGCAGCAATTGGGCCTCTGTTACGCCACTACGTGGAAAATTTTGCGGAAGGATTTATGTGTACGACCTTTTAAAATACAGCTGGTGCAAGAATTGAAGTCACACCTACCACAACGGCTAACTTTTGGTGAATGGGCACTGGCAAAGTTGGATGAAGATCCACTTTTTTTATCGGAAAATTGTGTTCAGCGACGAAGCTCATTTCTGGTTGAATGGATACGTGAACAAGCAAAATTGCCATATTTGGTATGAAGAGCAGCTAGAAGCATTGCAAGAAATGCCAATGCATACCGAAAAATGCAGTTTGGTGTGGATTGTGGGCCGGTGGCAGCATTGGGCAGTACTTTTTCAAAGGTGACGAAGGCAGGAACGTTACTGTGAATGGCGAGCGCTACCGTGTGATGATAACAAATTATTTTTTTTGCCCTAAATGGATGAGCTGGACTTGGGTGACATGTGGTTTCAACAAGACGGTGCCACATGCCACACAGCACGCGAAACAATGGCCCAATTGAGAGGCGAGTTTGGTGAACACTTTTTTTTACGTTTGGGGCCGGTGAATTGGACGCCTAGATCGTGCGATTTAACGCCTTTAGACTATTTTTTGTGGGGCTATGTTAAGCCAATATAGAAGAATTTATTCGTGAGATACCGGCCGATATGTTAGAGAGAGTATGCCAAAATTGAACCCAGCATATGAACCATTTGAGGCGTAGCCGCGGTCAGCATTTACATGAAATCATCTTTAAATAAAGATTTCATACATTTCTGTAAACTTTATATGTTTTTTTTTTTAAATCAAATCCGAAAGCTATTAAAAAGTGATGTAAATATTATTACCCTACTTTACAATTTATCAAGTTCAAAAATAATGATTTTCTATAAAAAAAAAAATTTAATAGTTTTACTATATACAAAGACCTGAACAAATTTTTGTAAGAATTAGTCTTAAGTTTAGAGAAATCTCTCATTTTAAAGTAAAATTTTAAATTTAAATAAAATGTTGGTATATACAAAAATAAATTTTTATTTTTTTGCATGATTCGAAAGTTTCACTTTAGCGCTTTTTTTTTAAACAGAGCAAATGTACTCGGTGAATACTAATAGATTTATGTGATTTATATGAATTGTCTTTAACGTTCGGATTTTAGTTAGTTTGCATACATTGTAAAAAAAATCCAAGTTGATTTGCATTAAAAAACAAAAAGAACTTTACAATACAAGATAGAAATCTTTGCATACAATTTCGTTTGATGTTTCGATTTTTTTTTTAGTTTTTAGAATTCTTTAAATAACCATTTATGGAGTTTTTGTGTAAAAAAGAACTTTAAACACCAAAAAAAAGAAAAAACTTTTTTGTGTATAAACAAAAATACGATTGAATACGATTTATCTATTCTTAGAAAATGTACATTTTTATGTGAATTTCAAAATATACAAAAAGTTCTTTTTATGTGTTAGATTTTTTTGTGTACGACTTCTTTTGTTTTAGTTTTTAAAGTTTTAGACATGTTATATAAAAAATAAACAATTGTATGAATTTTTAAAGTTTTTATTAAATCTTTTTTGGTTTTTAGATTTTTTTTTGTTGCATATTTTGGTATAAACATATAGTGACAGCAAAATGATGTTATATTTCTCTTTTCTTGTTGTTTGTTTATTTTAAAAATCATCCTAAAATCCCCTGACATTCCTGTGACTCGGAAACATTTGTCTGTTTATGTAAAAAAAAAAAATAAAAAATAATATTTTGAATGCTTGTAAATTAGGGTGTCCCTTAAAAATAAATAAGTCATTACACTTCCTAATTTTATAACAAATGGTTCCAAATGGAAAAAATTTATTATATTTTTTTTTTGGAAAACGTTAACCTGCACTCAAAAAAAAAAACTTGTTTCGGATTAAAGAAATTTTACTTAAATTGAGTAAAAAATAGGAATGATTTAGCTCCAAAGCAAAATTTTCTTAAAAAATTTATACTTTTTTCCTTAAATTTAGGATATAAAATTGTATTTATTTTTACCAAAAATAAGTATAAATATATTTGGGCATAGTACAATTGTCAGTAAAACAGAATGTATTTGTCTTTATTTTAAGTAAAATTGTCTTTAATATAATTAAAAATTTTATACTTTTTTGGTAATAAAGTGTAAAATTTCTTCAAAATATGTAAATCTTTCTTTGTTTTAAGGAAGTTTCATACTTCAATTGAGTATATTTTATCAAACAAGAGGAAAATACTTCCTATTAATATGCAAATGATTCCAAGTTTTAAGGAAAAAATATACTCCAACTGAGTAAAATATATTTGGGTATAGTAAAATTGTCAGTAAAACAGAATGTATTTTTCTTTATTCTAAGTAAAATTGTCTTTAATATATTTAAAAATTTTGTATTTTTTTGTAAAAAAGTGTAAAATTTCTTCAAAGGAAGTACATTTTATCTAAACAAAAGTAAAAATTTCTTCAAAATATGCAAAACTTTCTTTGTTTTAAGGAAGTTTCATATTTCAATTGAATATATTTTATCAAACAAGAGGAAAATACTTCCTATTAATATGCAAATGTTTCCAAGTTTTAAGGAAAAAATATACTCCAACTGAGTAAATTTTAAGTTATAAGAGTAAAAAACTTCTTAACAATAAGTAAACGTTTCCTAATTTTATGGAAATAACATACTCTAATTGAATATGTTTTACTATATACAAATAAAAGTTTTTCCATAAATATACAAAAGTTTCCTTGATTTAAATACAAGAGCGTATCAACAGGGTTAAATTAAGGAAAAAAATTCCATATATCAAAGATCACCAATTTTTGCTTGTACTTCAAATTAGTAAATTTTTCTTCACATTAAAGATTTTTTTTTATTTTAAAGAAATATTTCTTAAATTAAAGAAAATTATATGCCCTTAATTTAAAGACATTTTGACCTTAAAAAAAAAGTTATACTTTTTTTTGAGTGTGTATAGACCCATTTTGGAAAAATTTTGTATTATTTATTGTTAAAAATTCCCAAAATTCGAAATTTCGTAAAAATTTATTTTTTATTTCATTCATTCATTTAATATAATATAATCGAAATTATTAAGATATGGAATTCTGATTTTATCGGATGCCATCTAGCCAGGAATCCAAAATGATCCAACAAATGTGATAAAATGCAAAAACGTTTTTTTTTTTTTTAAATTAATTTAAAAGATTTTTTAAAATGTCAAATTTGAAGATAGTATAATATAATAGTTGTTATTAAAGAAAGAAAAAAATAAATGGGGAAAAATGATAATTCAAGTTTGTATTTGGAGCGACTCCTTCCGTTTCAGGACACCATAAAAATAACTTATTTTGTCAAAAATTTAACAAAATTTGAATGTTTTCATCAAATATTGCATGATTTTCGGAAAAATATCATTCAAATTTCTTAAGGCTATAATTATCTTTACATTTATTTAAAAAATCTTTAACCCTTAGTGAAATATTGTTTTTAGGGGACAAAAAAGTCCCATGAAACTTAATTTTAATTATGACTACAAGATTGTAAAGCTTTTAAATTGATTAAAAAAAATCTCAACTTGATAAATTTAATTATTTTACGTAACTTGATCCATATGTTATTAAGTTTTACACTTGGGCAAAAAAGATCCACTTAAAATTATGACTTACTTTAAATTATGACTACAAGAAAATAATATGAAGCCTTTAAATGAATCAAAAAAAATTCCACTTGATCAAAAATATTATTTTGTGTAACTTGATCAATATAGGGCTAATGTTTTCACTTTTCATCATAATTTACAGAATAACATTTTTTAAAGGGTTAAAAAGATGGGATCACAAATAAATCTTAAAAATAAAATTGGGACTATAAAGAGTTGCGCTTGTTATCCGAATTTAATAGAAATCTGAAAGATGTTATTCTGTAAATTTCCTAGTTGATCTTTTTTTTGGGGAAAAGTGAATCCAATATGGATTCAGTTACACAAAATAATAATTTTATCAAGTGGAAAATTTTTTTGTTATCCATTTAATGGCTGTATAATTATGAAGTCATTATTTAAATTAAATTTCATTTGTATTTTTTGTACCCTGACCGCTAAGGGTTGAAAATTTTTTGAATAAAATTAAATATTTGTATAATTTAAGTGTTATTTTTCTGAAAATTATGTAAGGTGTTATTCTGTAAATTTCCTATTGCGTCTTTTTTCGTCCAAAAGTGTATAACTTAACCGTATATGGATTAAATCACATAAAATATTTATTTTTATCATGTTCAGATTTTTTTATCAATTTAAAAGCTTTACAATCTTGTAGTCATAATTAAAATTAAGTTTCACGGGTCTTTTTTGTCCCCAGGCCACCAAGGGTTAAATATTTTTTTTAAAAACCAGCAAAGATAATTATAGTCTTAATAAATGTAAGTAATATTTTTCCGAAAATTATGCAAACTTAGATGAAAACATTAAAATTTTGTTAAATTTTTGACAAAATAAGCTGTTTCCATAAAATGTCCTGGAAAGGAGTTACTCCAAGTGCAAACTCGAATTTTAATTTTTTCAATTTATTTTGTTTTTTTTTTTTTCTTTAATAACAACTATTATATTATAAAAATAGCAATAGACATCTCCAAATTATTCATTTTAAAAAATCTTTAAAATTAATTTTAAAAAAGATGTTTTTGCATTTCTATCAAATTCGTGCGTCATTTTGGATGCCAAGCTAAAGTGGGTTAATGGCATCCGATGAAATCAGAATTCCATATCTGAATAATTTGGAGTATATTAAATCAATAAATGAAATAACAGTCAATTTTTTTGGAAATTCGAATTTAGCGAATTTTGTTTTACAAAATGGGAATTTTTCGGTCGTCTTGACGTCAACGTTTTCCAAAAACGATTTCGATTTCGATTACTTCCATTTGGAACCATTTGCAATAAAACTGGGGGGTGTACACTCTCATACAAATTCTAAAATTTCATCCAGCCGAATCGATTCGGTTGGTGCAACCTAGTAAATTCGGTTTACATAACCGAATTCGGTTGTCTCAACCCACTATTCAGTTACACCCGAATTCGTTATGTGAATGTAATGAGCGCAAATCGACAAATCGTTATGTAAAGGGACATCCTAATGCAAATGGCGTAATACTTTGACATTGCAACAATGTAAGCTGGCTGTGGTCAGTGTTTTTATATGACCGGTCTGTGGTCTTCCTTTTTTTTTTGCATGCCAAAAAAATAAACTATCCAAAACCGTGCATACGTGTGGTGTGGTTTTGTCCACTAGATGTTTAACCAAAATCTCCTGTATTTACTACAATATATTCTAAAAGTAAAAACTCAAAATTATATTCTGTTGATGTCGGCAACTTTTTGCACTCTTTGCGGAATAGCTTTTTGTTTTTGCATATTTAAATGGCAAAAAAAACTGAGAATTTTTTTAAATGTTGTTAAAAAATGTTGCAAAAATTTTAATTTACTAAAGAACAGTTTACTGTAGACACCAGTTATTACCAGTTATTAAAAATATTTTAATTAATTTTAAAGAAAGCTGCAGGACCATGTTAAATCTATTAGTACGTCCTACAGAAAACATTGTAAAAAATACATATAGGCCATTCTCAAAAATATTTAAAATTGGGGTTAATTTTTTATTTTTTACTTTATGGCACTTTATATGATAATAAACCATTACTTAGGGACTTAAAATTCGTTTGCGTGAATCACTTGCTGCAAGGAACACAAAAGTTATAGCGGTTTAAATTTCACAATTTAAAAAAATTCTTAAAATTACATTTTATTATTGAATTGCAAAAAAATATAGCACTTGTATGATATTCTTTAATATTTTTTGGCCTTTTCATAGAAATTTACTTGATCATGTTTTGCTTTCCAAAAAATCTTTGTCAAATTCTGTGGTGCTTCAAAAAAATCTTATTTTTTACTTAAAATCTCGGTTTACGCAATATTTTAAAATGATAATTTGTTTTGGAGATTATATTTGAATTGAGTTGAAGAGAAAATGTATTTTTTACAAATTAATTCCAACTATGTGCAGTTTTTTAACATAATGCTTTCTAAGTAAATTTCATTTGGTCCCTTAAACAGTTATATCTTAAAATTTATTAATGCTCCCCAGTTTTTTAATAAAATGCTTTTTAATACTTAGGAAATTTCATTTGGTTCAGAAAATATTTATTTTGTGATAAAGTATTGACCAGCACATACAAATAATGTCAATTTTGACCATACATTATTTGTATGGTTGGTCAATGCTAACAAATAATGTTAATTTTAACGAATTTTGCGCGACAGTGTTAATGTGCCGGAGCAAAACTTGTTTAGAAAAGTTTTTTAGCACACAGTGACTTTAAAAAAATTGTGATGGCAATCAATTATATGCGTTGCCACAAATTTATGCAATTTTGCACAATAGTCCCTAAAATGTTATGTTGTAAAATAACAAAAACGTCACTTCACACAGCAAACTAGCCTATTTAAAACTAAACAGCGTTTGTGCCATGCGAAAAATTGCCTTTTTAACCAAATTCACGCTCACGTTTTTCAACCTTTGTGAAAGCCATACTCTTTCTCAGATAAGGGCACATCAATGTAATATACCTCATACTGCGCATAATTATTGTTATTGTTTCCAAATTGTTATTTCATGAAGGGGCGCCTGCGCCCGGTACAAAAAAACGCCCAAAAATTTAAAACTAAAAAAAATTTGTTTAAATTTTCGACTACCATGTATTTATCTATTAAGTGGTGAAACGCCAAGCTAAGTTCATCCCTCAAGTTTTAGCAGGTCGTGTAATCCAATCCAATGATCTCGTTATAAAATCAATATGGTTATATGTGAAGCCATATATAATAAGTCTTAACTTCCAGATAACTTAATTTCATATTTAACCAAAATATTTAACCAAATGCTATATAAAATTAGCCGTGACTTCATTCAAAGTCATATATGACTTAATCATATTATATATGATGAGATATAACTATTTTTACACGAATATTCAATAAAATATTTATTAAGAGACACAATCGAATGATTTTTTGGAACTAAAAAGGTAAAAGGGAAATTTGAAATTGATTACAGAATTTAAGATTTCCAGTAAGCAATCCCAAAACTCTCATTTTTCGCTGTTTTTTTTGAGAAAAAAAAAGTCCCAAAAATTTTATAATTTGTTAAATTCTTACTTTAAACGAATATAGGTTTTTAATTGAATGAGATTTTGCATTAATTTTTTTTATTTAATCGAGAATTTGTTTGGTTAAATAAATAATATCTTTAAAAAAAAAATTGGCCCTGATTTGGTCCCACTTTTCGAAAAAAAAAACTGGACCTGAGTTTGACCGAATTTGAAATTCAACACTTTCAAATGAAAATATCTCAAGATAACACACAAATGTACGCATACTTTTTGTTCGTCTCTACTAACAGATTACAAATAAGTTTATTTTATAAAAATCGGATAAGAAACCAAAAAATGGCGAGCACTAACAGTTTTTTTTTTTAAAAGTGCCCTTATTTGTGGGTTTATATTATAGCCCCCGGGTGGTCTGTGGGACTCAACGTCCAAACTTAAGCTCAATATTACATCACTTATGCCCGTTCCAAATTTGATTGCAATCGGACCACTAAGTAAGAAATGAAATAATTATTTCCACAAATTTTGTGAAATATCACTCTGTGATAAGTTGGGCGCCATTTCGACATCTACTACAAAAAACAGTAATTTTAATACTTTTTTTTTAAGACTGCCGATTGAAAAGGTACAGTGTCTTAAGCAGTCTAGAGTTTCTACTGGACGACTTAAAAAAATGGTTTGTGTGGTGCAAAAAGTGTGTTGCCTCTGCACCCCAAACTCTCTTAAAATGAAGCGATACATTCTTTGATCCTGATTTTCAATAAAAAAGCTTATCATTGAGTTCGATGCAGGTTTCTAGAAGATCTGAAAATCAGTGTTAGGATTTTGGAATCTTGCAATTAAATCTGACTGAGCCCCAATTTGAGATATTAAAAGTTTGTAAGCCAGCTATGAAATTTTTATAATACAGATTAAAGACTTTTATAATGAATTATCATAAGTCAAACTTTGGCTTAGCAAAATTCTATCCAAAAAAAGGACATCAGATTAAAAAAAGCGATGAAATAAGTTAATTAAATATTTTAAATTTTCCTTAATTCAAAGTCATATATGACTTGTGTTTTGTTGTAGCTCAACATATATTCGTTTAAGTCCGTTTTTTTTAATAAAATATTTTTATTACACACTTTTTTGATGCAAAAATTCCTCTGAAAATTTAATGCAATTATAATTGTTGACTTCATTTTAGTTACTTCAAACCATACAAATACCGTATAGGAAATATTTGCATGTTTAAATTGAAGCTAAAGATGATGATGATGATGGTTTGGTGCTTGTTGTACATAAATACTATTCATTCATGTTTAAATATGAATGGATATGATGAAATTAAAAGGTTGGTTTGAGGCCAAATGGCAAAGTGCTGTTTTTTTTTTTCTTTTGTATGAAAAATCAAAGATGTTAACGATGGTGATGGTAAGACTTTAAACATAACAATCCAACAAAACATACACATCGTCAGCAACATCTTTCCAGCCAACATATACGACATACAAACCGAAATATAGACGACAATTTAATTGTTACTCAGGTTTTTAATGCAGTCTGGTGGTAGACTAGATGTGGCCAAAAAACCATCATCAGCATACAAAACAATAGACAACCGTAAAAATGCAAAAAAAAAGTGCATTTACACACAAAATGTTACTTCTTTTTTAATTTTCACATATTCCAAACATAAACCTTTATAATTTGGTATGAAAATTCATATGTAGGGGAATGTCGTGTAATTAGGAACATAGCATTTTTTCAGTTTTGGTAAAGTTTTTAGTGAACACTGCTTCTATGAAGTTTTATTTAATACTAGGGCAACCAAAAATAAGCTAGAGATTGCTTTTTATTCGAAATGATAGAACTATTTAGATTGCACACGAGTTCTGATCTTGAAATTATGAAAATTTCAAGCAAGATTTATTAGAGCTGTTTTTAGCTTTTTTTTTTTAATATTTTTGCTTATTTTAGCTTATTTTGTAAATAATAGCTTATATTTGACTTTTTTATTTAAAATTAAGCTTTTTTTGGCTTTTTATTTACAAAATAGGTAATTTTTTTCTTTTCTCTGACAATCGATATTTAATTGTGATGCGCACCAACAAATTGGTTTGTAAAAATATTTTGTAAACCACTTTGAATTTTGAAGCTTAAGACAAACAATTCCTCTATTGCTACATTGTTTGACTGACGAAATTCTAAGGAATAAATTATAAACAAGTTTTATTTGTACACTCATAGAAATAAAACTGTAAAAACAGCTACTAAAGTACGTTGCAGAAAAAACTGTTAAATTAACAGAATTTTTTTTCTAAATATTAGTAAGTTAGGAATCGCAAAAATAAATCTGTTGAATCTACTAATATTTAGTTATGTTTAAGCTAAATTTTAGCTAATTGGGAGCAGCAAAAAAATTTGCTAAAATAAGAAAAAAAAAGTTAGCTAAATATTAGTAGACAAAAAAAATCATAAAAATAAAAATTCGAACTTCTGAAATCGGCAATATATAATTTTTTAGCAAAAATTTCTGTTGATTTTCGCAAAATAAACTGTTATTTGTATTCTACCAAATTCGAGGTATATATAGCAAATTTTATTTGATATTACTTGCTATTTTTAGTCTACAAATATTTAGTAAAAGTTTTTACTACTTTTAGCAGAGCAAATTGCTATTTTCAGTTAACTAAAATTTGCAACAATTATAACTAAAATTTTGCAACATTAACAGATTTATTTTTCCTGTTCTAAATTCGTGGTAAATATAACAATTTTTTTTTTTTATATATGTTGCTATTTTTAGTCCACAAATATTTAGTAAAAGTTTTTGCTACCTTTAGCAAAGTAAATTGCTATTTTCAGTTTACTAAAACTCCCAACGATTATATTTTAAATGTTACAATATTAACAGATTTATTTTTCCTATTCTAAATTCGAGGTTTTTTTTTTTTTTTGATATTACTTGCTATTTTTAGTAAATTGCAGAGTAAATTGCTATTTTCAGTTAGCTAAATATTAACAGATTTATTTTTCCAACTTATTAATATTTAGCAATTGTCTGCTATTCTTCCAATTTTATTTCTATGAGTTTATTAACAATTTTAATGAAAAATAATAAAATTTAACAGTTTAATTTTTAAAATTTTGCGGTTTATTTTAAGATTTTTACGGCTTATTTTAAAGTTTTTCGAGCTTTTTTAAGCGCTTAAAACATTTTTTTTTAGCTGTTTCTTTGGTTGCTCTAATTATGACTAATGCGTATTTGAAGACATATCTGACATATGGTATCTGAAAGTTATTAAGGACACCCAAAAGTGTGCCTCTTCCGTTTATCTAGACAATTTCAACAAATGGTAATTTTAAGCTCCACATGAGGGTGTCCAAAAGTTAATTGAGCTTTTTTAAATTCCTTTTGTCAAAGAATGTATAGCGAAATTCCTTTAATTTTGTACGAGTTCTAACGTACACTCCAAATTGTATAGTTGAGTACTTTTTATCTTGTAAAAATATCCTAATTTCTCAAAACGTATTAAAGTAAAGTTGTAATAAGCTGCAATTTGTATTGTAAGAACTTTTGTATCTCACAATCTTAGAGTTACTCACACCATATTTTCAAAAGTTCCAAGGTACACTACTGTACCGTAAATACAAAGTATGTACGATGTAAGGTTGCACTACTCTCCATACTCATAAATGTAATGTTACTTTGGAAATAAAGAAAAAAAATATTAACCTCACCCGTTATCATGAGGGCAGCAGCAAACAATATAAATGCATGGTGTAAAACGCAATTAGTGATGGATAATTGTGATTACTTTTACTTGTTACTTCTCCATTTCTAATTTTTTAATTTTTTATGATTTTGGAATAGCCAGTATTGATACCAAATTGTGTTTCAATCCAAAATTATCATCAATCGTGGTTAGTCTTAAATGGCAACGTTAACGTCAGCTATAATTCTTCTAATAGTCCAAGGTAATTGACTTTCATAGGTCTTCCAATAGTCAATTGTTATTATCATCCGAAGGCATTATCATCAATTGTGGTATTTATCAAGGTTGAAGGTCTAAAGTTATAGTCAATAAAGGTCTTCTAGACAAAATTTTAAACAGTCGTAAATTTATTATAGTCGGCAGTTATCATGAAAGAGTTCAAAGTAATTGTCCATTGAGCGATTTTTAATAGGCCAAAGTAAATCTAAGTCGTGGATCTTTTAATGGTTCAAAATTAGCATAGACCATGAGACTTATAATAGATCAAATACAGCTTATATAGTACCTGAGGGTAGCTCTTTACAGATACCTTACCAGGAATTAACATATTGACTATTTGTCCATAAAAACTATCATGGCATCGTATGCGTGTCAGAGGCTATTTGAGAGGACATTGGGTGTAAGGCCACAAATATAAAAAAAAAAGTTATAAGTGATAATCTGTGTCGGGAATTATTCGATCTAACTCCTTAGCTCAAGTAATTCCCAATCATGAGGCTCATTATGGGTAAAAGTCAACATCGAGAGTAGGTCTTCTTATAAAATAAAGTTAAGATTAGTTTTAGGTCTTTAAGTTATTTTCCTTACAACGATTACCTTCAAAAAGTGTACTCGCACTTTAACATCTCTAATTTCCAGTACAATTACAGTTTCTTACTACCACTGCTAAGGTATGGTTGACGATGATGATGACGTTGGTGGAATAACAATAAACTCTGCATTAGAGTGGTCAAAAAAAATTAAATATCGATTTTGCGATCTTCACAAGGTTGGCCGTATTCCCCAATGTCTAAAAACTCAATGTGCTCAGTTTCAGCTAAATTCGGTAACAATTAGAGCTCGGAGAAAAAGTTCACTTTTAAGAATTAGTAATTCATCTCTAGAAGAAATTTTGCGCAAAGTTAGGCTTTACATTTGATTATTTCTTAACCTACTTAATGCACATTAGCCAAATTTTCCAATCTAGTCTAAATTTATGCGCAAAAAAGTAACATGAAATCCAAATTCCAAAAATTTTAAAAGCTTTTAAGTTATTTGCGGTTTATAAAAAAAAATTATACTAATAATGTTAAGTTTTCTTTGATCTACTTTTAAAAGAATGGCCCAGTTATAATCTGGACGCACAAAAGTAGTTATAACTTTGTAAATAACAGACACATTTTTATAAATAATACACCAAATTAAAGGAAATTTATTCAGCTTTAAGGAAAATCATACAAATAAATTAATTTTCTTTGTTACGAATAAAAGAACGGACATGTTTGTTGATGCTCCCCATTAATTTTTGCACATCCTTCGGCTTTACTTTTTTAGCACTCTGGTTCCATTTTTGTAACATTATAACTTCATTTTTTGCTTCTTTATTACTCTTCTTCAATTTATTTTTTACATTTGCCCAATATCTTTCGATTGGTCGAAATTGTGGGCAGTTAGGAGGTTTTTTTGGTTAATTTCGAATAATGACATGTTGCTAGATCAGGCCAAAATTTGACGGAATTGTTGTGCTTTTTAATCAGTGGTAATACTCTTTTTTGGAGCCATTCCTTTATGTATAATTCAGATGTCATTTTTGATGATGTCACAAAAGCAGCACTCTTTAACCCACAACTACAAATCGCTTGCTATAAATTTTTTGCCATATTTATCCAACTTGGTATACTTATATTTAGCGCTGACATTTACACGTTCCTTTGCAATATAAAATTTGTTTCCAGGTAACTGCTTAAAATCGCATTTTACGTAGGTTTCATCATCCATCATAATGCAACCTTTAAACTTCGTTAAAATATTGATATACAACAGACGAGCACGTGTTTTGGCAACAGATTCTTGTTTTTCTGTCCGGTTTGGGTATTTAATTGCTCGGTAGGCCTTCAATCCATTACGTACAACATTGCTTCTGCTTGTTTTACATTTTTGGCTCTATCGCGGTCAGACACTCCAGGATTTCTTTGTACTGATGGTAATACCTTTCTCTCCACAGTTGGGTTTCTAACCTTACTTTTTTCCACGTGTCTTTGTTTCCTATTTATGCTTAATGTAGCATTATACCGATTTAAAACACTACATACTGTAGAATTAGGAATCTTAAGTATTTTAGAAATTTTCGAACCACTGAATGTTGGATTTTCTAAGAAAGTGTGCAAAATTTCTTCACGTCTTTTTTGTTCCATGACGTCTGTACGAAATACTATTCGAATGACAGACTTGAAAATTATGTCAAATAACGGTATATGTCTTGTCAACAACATATGTAAATGGTTTAAAATTGCATACACTGGGGGCGCTGTAACAACGTTATGAATGCGTCCAGATTATAACTGGGCCATTCTTTATTTTAAAAAAAAAAGAAGAAAAAAAATTTTTTCAATCAAATTGTATTGTTTCCTGAAGAAGTCACCCAATGTGGAGACGAAATATTGGAAATAAATAATTATAATTAATAAATAAATGATCTTAAGCTCGTTTAAAATAAGAATAATTAAAAAGTTATACGTAAAAATACAAATTTTTGTTAAAATTGTAAAATTTTCGGAAAAGAAGTAATTAAAAATCCAACTTGTTTATGTCTTATATGAGCAAATTTCTCAAATCTAAGCTTAATTTTAATGAGGATTAGGTATCTGTAATCGAAATTAAAAAAAAATATTGTGGATTTTAAATAATTTGCATTTTTAAAAGATTCCAAAAAAATCGATTTTTTGTGTTTTTTTTTTCTAATTACCTCAAAACGATATCATTGAAACATCCAACTTGGTATAGTTTTGCAATCTACTTATCAACAACTTTCATAATATATGGTTTTGTATTGTAATTTTTGAAAAAATTATATATATCCTTGCAAGTTAAACTTAAATTTTGGCTTTTTTTGGGTTTTTCGATAATATTTATTTAGCTTGTTAAAATTCATTTGTTAACAAATCTCTTATCTTATAGATTACATTCCACAGAAATATATCCATGAAAAAAATAATTTCCATAGCGGTAATTAAGAGAAAACCACTTGATCAAAGTTAAACACTTTATTGTATAAAATTTTCAATTTTCGCAAATTTCGCGACGCCCCAAACATATATTAGATTTGATGTGTCGCGTTCATAATAATTATTTTTAATTTTTTTCTAATTTTCTCTCATTATTTTTTATTTTTTGATTGATAAAAAATAATAGAACAAAAACTACTTTGGAACTTCAGTTTCAATCTGCGACCCCCGAAACTTTTTTGAGATTTTTTTTGACATATCATATTTATTTGGATAATGACATATTTTAAGGTCGGTCGCGAATTTTAACTTTTTTTTTGACCACCTTACTCTGCATGTTTCTTTTTTGTAACTCTCAAGCCCTCTGTACATTTGTTTCTTTAATAATAAAAATGTGTTGTACTCGGTGTTCATTTAGTGAATTGTTTGTTGTTGCTTGTAGGTTGGTTAGTTGCCATGTGGCTGTTTGTCACGTAAAAATATTTTGTTATTTACTTTGGCAACACCTGAAAGATTGTTGCCAGATTTCACAATGTAGCAAAGAAGAAGAAACATTTATCAAATGGCGATAGATACAAAAAACAAAATATTGATTGATTTTTGTCTTAATGGAGAAAAGCAATTAATAATAAAAAGTGTTGTCTGGGAATAAATTGAGTTATTACAAAATTCATAGTAAGTGAACAAGTTTAATATAGCATGGGGAAAAACCCCAATGATCTATAGGCATAGTGTGTACGAATTTTAAAAGCATAAAAAAATGGCATGACCGATGAAAAAGTTCCGATATGGGTATATATAAACATATATAGACATTTATATAATTTCATATCACATCCCATCTTAGCTATCCCAAAAATGACATACATAGTTTGTAAGTTGTTTTACTTTCACTTTTTTTACAATATTTTTTTTATAGATTTCAATACATTGAATTTTCCTTTTTTTTGTCTTTTCTGATAATTATATACAAAACGTTAATTTGTATCATATATGTTTATATATAATTGTATATAAAAGTAATAGAATTTTTCTTTTTAATTTTAACACATATATTTATATAGAATTATATGTGATGAAATATATTATTATATATAAAAGTGATATAAATTTTTTTAGGTTTATAGTATCATATATACTTATATCTGTTTATACATGGAAGTATATATGATCTTATATTTAGCTATATCAAGTATATATGATGAGATAAAAAATATCAAATATTTTTTTTTTTTAAGAGAAGCAACACTCAAGAAATTCTTCCTATTAATTAATGTGTTGCTTTCTTTGGAAAGGGGATAGTGGAGAGATGAAAGGTGGTGAAAGATGAAGAGCTTCAGTTGTTGCTCGCCACCTGATGTAGAGTTGGCGAATTTATTGAAACTTTTTTGTTTCATAGCCCTGATTCATTATTTTACTTCGGTGGGGTTAAGTGCTATGGGAACACTGAAGGTGGGCGCAGCGATACATATAAGTGATTTGGCCACATATGTAATTATATCAAGACATTATAACTACATATATAACATTTTTTCGTCGGGCAAGCCGAAGTCAGCATCGACCGTTGATCTTTTAAAAATTCTTATTGAGGACCAATTGAAGGTCGTTGTCTGCCCAGCAATGACTTCAAATGCTTCCTCTGAATATGTGTAATTTTTGTATTACCAAACATGGGAAATAGTACCATATATTGTGCATTTGGTTACACTGATTATAATCAATGCGTAACCGACAAATGTAAAAATAACAAAACAAATTTTACGAAAGTTTATGTTGTTTTGACATTATTTTCGTATTTTTACCATGGATTATTATGAGTGTATGTACAAATCAACTACTTCTGAAATTAACTGGAATTTTCGGTAATTTTTAAATAAATTGAGTAAAAGATTAAATGAAATGAATTAATTGAATATCGATTTTAAAGTTCTCTGTCAAAACTGTCAACTGTTATCAAGTATAACTTCCGCTATCTCTATTTTAAAAATGTACTCGTTTTTCGTGGTTTTACTGCGTCGTTGCAAAAAAAAAAAAACGCAACATAGAGTATAAATTTTCATTAACATAAAAACACGCAAGTTTTAAAGAACTTTACAAGTTGGATATTTGCAAACAGTAAGAATTTTATGCACAATTTTCATAAAACTAATTGATGCCATCAAAAAATATAATAAATAAATTAAAAATTTTTTGTTAAAGTTCTGCCTATTATATAGGCTCTAGCTTTTCTAAAACTTCGGGTTCTGATGAGATCTTTAGCCAGATCGAAATACTAGTATCAACCTAGCTAATATGTTTGATTTGCTTTATGTTTGTAAATATACGGAGGTTGAAAGCTCGTTATAAATTAAAAATAACATAAAAATAATCTCGATGTATATAAAAACAAAAAACTAATATAACTGTAAAAAATATTACTTGAGCCAGAGTACACACTAAAAATTTTTTATATAAATATAAAGTTTAGTAACGTCATGATGCTTGTTAGGAAAAGACCTAACCACGTGCTTGATTACTAAGAAGACAAGAATGGAGCAAAATTGATTATTAATAGGTTTTTTGTTAAAGTTCTGCCTATTATGGAGGCTCTAGCTTTTCTAAAACTTCGTGTTCTGATGAGATCTTTAGCCAGATCGAAATACTAGTATCAACCTAGCTAATATGTTTGATTTGCTTTATTTTTGTAGATATACGGAGGTTGAAAGCTCGTTATAAATTAAAAATAAAAATGTGACAATTAAATTGTTCATAACGTGCGCCTAAGTGGACCTTTGATATATTTTCTTATTTTATTGATTTATTTTTCCTAGATTTAGTCTTTTTTAAATGGTTATACACTTTTTTTTAATGGTACTTCAGCTGCAGTATAACCTTGAGGCAATAAACTAAAAAAAATGGATTTTACCAGTTCCTTATAAAATCCTGAAAATATCCTTGAATATTAAAAAACATTAATATCTTGAAATGAAAGATTAACTACAGTAGCTTTTAAACCTATGAAAAGTGTCTAACATTTTAGATTCAATACCACAATATGTAAGCAAAACTATTTAAAAACAGGGTGATCAATGAAAATCTTAGAGTTAAAATATCTCAAAAACTAAACGTGCGATTTCGTGGTCAGCGTGCCATAATTATATAGAAATTATGTGTTGCTAGAGGAAGTCTTTTTTGGTGTTTTATAGTGATATTTTAAACCCAGCAAAATTTTTTAGAACTGGTTACCTCTGCATCTATTCCAGAACAGTTTCGTTTACCACCGGTTGCATGGACCCGGTTCTGGAACCGGTTCCTGGGAGTCAAAATGTAAGGTTAGACTGTCCCAGAATCAGTTCTATAACCGGTTCTTGTTTGGAGGCAAAGAACCTATTGCAAATAGGACAAACTCCATACAAAAAGAATCGGTTGTAGAAAATAAATTAGAACCTATTATGATAGAGTATAAGTTGTTCTGCAACCTGTTATTTGGATTTTTGTTCTAAATTTTGTGGTAAATGAAGAACAGTAAGCTGTTGTAAAAAATGTTGCTGGGTATATCTGTCTTTTACAGTCTGTATTTAAACAATTTTAAAAAAGTCTAAGGTGTCATCATGTTTTTGCACAATTTCGTTAATTTATTAAAATCGCAGACAATCCTCTAAACGAGTAATAAACACATTAATAAAAGGCGCGTTTACACTGTATGCATACGAATTGCAACATAATTAGGCGGCTTTCAAATTAAACACACAATAAATGCATTTAATACTTTTGCAATATGCACTGGATTTTATATTTTTTCATATTTTGTGGTTAACAAAAACAACAACAGCAAAAATCAGCTTGAAATGATGCATAATAATTTTTGCATGGTTTGTAATTGCTGGAAAAAAACAATAAATTTTTATGGTTTTTGTTAAAGCCTCCCTTTTGCTCCCTAACCCGTGGAGCTGTCGCTTTTCAATACAATTTGTATGAATTTCGTAATTTAAATTAAAGGTGCGTTTACACACACATTTTATAAGACGGTAACACTGATTACTAGGGCAAGGATTTTCATTCAACTAAAAATGGAAAATAATCGCTTATAAAATGCAGATAAAATTGAAATATATGCACAAAAAACATGAAAAATATGCAAAAATCAAAGCTTAAAAACATAAAAAGTAAAACTGCATATTTATTAAACAAATTTGATACCCAAATATTTGTTGAAGCTCTCATCAGTATTTACCATAGAAAATTAAGAGAAAATACCTTATTTTTCAAATTGTATGTATAAAAAACTTCGTTAAAACCATGCAAAACTTTGATGCAATTTTTCGAAAAATCTGGAACATATGTGAAAAAACTGTATACGCCATTTAAATCAGCGTGGCCAAAATATTTAGCATCAGTGGTCGGTACTTTTGTTTTATTTTTCGAGTTGAGCAGTGTAATTCACACTTTGTTCAGCAAACATTGTGTTATTGCGCCTATCCGCTCCAGCAGGAGATTAAAAGTGTCAACTAGTCTTGTAACGTAGATTTGAGTCGGAGTTTAGGCCATTTCATCGCTGGAATACCGAAATACAGTGAGGTGGCAATTTGCCAGCACTGACAACAAGCAAACCTTTATTCTATTTAAAATAAATGGAAAAATTGCACTAGAAAGGGCAAAATATGCATAAAAAATTAAAATATGCTAATATTACACAAAAAAAAAAAAAAAAAACCAAAAAATATGGAAATACACTCAGGGAACTTCTGCTTTAAAAATATGTAGTTGTTTGGGTTGTAATACAGTTTGTTTATTTTTAATGTAAATGTTAGTCATTTGTAGCACAAATTAAATTTGTTACTAACCTTGTAGTTGTTTTAAAAAACAAACCACATAAAATTACTGTTTTATGATTTTACATTAATTTTTTACATTTGAACAGTTCATGCGAATAAGGACGAATAGACCACTTTTTCGCAAACACGTTTTTTTTGCATAAATGCATTTTATTAGCAGAGCCCTACAATCCTATGCAGAAATTTTGGGGAAATTTTGAATTTTAAGGCTAAAAAAATGACTTTGAAAGTGCAATAATTCGTATATTTTTATATTTTTGTTTAAATTGGGAGTGAACTAAAAACATAAAAAAAATTTACTTTCGGTAACAAGAACATTACGAGGAAAAAACCACACTTATTATATTGGCAAAAAATTTTATCGTTCTTGAGTTATAAGACTTTAAAGTGTGAAAAGCAAAAAGGGCGAATATCCATCCTTAACAAAATATTATATAAAAATTATTTAGCTGCGAGTTTAAAATTGATATTAGCTAAAATTTGAAAATGTACTTAAAGTGTTACAAACAAATACCAACCATAGTTCGTCATGTTTTGAAAGTCTCATGAAAATGTAGTCAAAATCTGCTGCAAAATAACACATTTTTATTCAAATTTCAATACATTTTTTTGGATATTCGCCCTTTTTCCATTTAAGCAAAAATTGAAGTCCAATTTTTGGCAAGTTCTCTTTCGAATACCTTACTAAAATTTTGTATATAGGTAGATGTGACTTAAATCTTTAAGCTAATACCAAAAAGTTGACAAAAATATTATTTTTTAACCGTTTCCAGCGTTTTTATTGTCCCCTGTAAAATTCTACAAACGGTCTATTCGCCTTTATTCGCATGAACTGTTCATTTGTTTTTTGTTATTTAAAAAAAATGTTTATTTTTTACTAACATATGTATATGGTTAATTTTTACTACAATTGTTTATCATTTTTTGAACATTAAAAAACAACTGACAATATTAGTTGAATTTACTGAAATGTAAGTCGTTTTTTGTTATTTAAAAAATAAAAAAAAATGTTTATTTTTTACTAACATATGTGGTTAATTTTTACTACAATTGTTTATCATTTTTTGAACATTAAAAAATAAATGACAATGTTAGTTAAATTTACTGAAATGTGGTCGTACTTTCTTTAAGTGAAATTATATTTGTTTTTAATTACATTTGCAATGGTCTTTACCTACATAGTATTCTAATGGCGTTTTTTTTTCTGGCAAAAATGTCACATTTTTTTGCACTTTGCCCTCAAATTACCTTTTTGTGTTCTTTTCTAAAATAAGGTAAACACTCTGAGATGGTGCCGTGTTTCTTTCTGAAAATGTTGCCTTATAAAAAATGCAACATTTTCTGCCCTCAAAAAATTTACAGGGTTGGATGTTACCCTGTTTTTTTTGGTTTATCAATCTCATGTGTATATATATATTTATTAATCTCATGTGTATATATTACATTAAATTTTTTTAAAGTGTGCTGGGATTCGAACCCGAACCTTAACAACACTAAAAAACAGATTTGTTTCAATAAATGTAATATGTGATGAAATTGTGTTCTATTCTGATTGTAAAAATGCTTCATTTTAATGGGGCGAGGGCAAAATTTTAAAAATGTTGCACATTAAGAAGGCAACGCTGTTTTCCAGCAAAGAAAACACCATAAGTGTACAAATCGATGTAATTTTGTTCTAAATTGAATAACATGAATATGAAATTCCTTGCCCTACTGATTACTAACTTACTACTATTTGGAGTTTTATTACTTGACTGGTTGTGAAAAAAATTACATGCCAATGACTTTTGATTGCTTTTAATTTATTACCCCTGTGTCTTTAATTTTCAGTTTAAAATTTAAACACACACAATTATTTGTATTGTCTTTTATTTTTAATATTGTTTAAATACAGAAGCGATAAGATTTTGTCATTTATTGTTTTTATTTCTTAACGACTAAATCCAATAATATCGCTACGCATGCTCAAATGCTTTTTTTCGTTTTTTACTGTTTGCTCGATTATATTGAAAGTCAGTCAATTGTAGTCTTTCGATTTTTGATTCATATTTGCATACATTAAAACTTTATTTCAATTTAATTTGAAATTTGCATAAACGTGATATATTTGCATGATTAAATTTTGTATTGTCTAGGAATTTTATTTAAAGTATTTTTTGAGAAATGCCAACAGAAAGACAACATAAAAATTCGGTTTCATCTTTAAATGTGATTTTACTTTTTTTTTTTAATGAAATGTGCCCTTTAAATTGTATTCCCAAAATACATCAAATTATACATAATTTTCCATTTCCCACAATTATTAAGGAGCCGCCGCCACACGTTTTGGTGTTCGTAATAAAGAAAGACCCGGCACTTTATTATCACATTATTATGCCACATTATAATAATGGATGATGACGACAATGGTGGTGATGATGATGCCCATTAAGGGAGCATAATAAAGAAAAATTCAGTTACAAATAATAACCACAGCTATAAATGAAATAAGCTAAATAAAAACTTTTATTATTAACATACAAAAAGAACCTCAAAAGCAATGATAAAAAAAACTGATGAAAATATGACTCATTTGGAGGGAATTTTTTAAAAATCTAATAAATTTTCTAATATGAAGGAAAAAGGCTGGAATTTTTGTTCATAATGTTAGCTAGCACAATTTAAGCTGATCCTGAGTTAAAGGTTGTCCTAGTTTTATAGTCAGCACTAGGGCAACTAAAAATAAGTTAGTACTTGTAACTTCCCTGTGCGAAAAAAAAGTTCATAAGAAGAGTCTCCCGATGGTTTTTTTATGATCTTAATGAAATTCGAATATGTGATTAAGTAGAAAAAATTATGAAGATGTATTTTTTTTAGCGACCCAATCTCATGTTTAGGGGTTGAAAAATGGCTTCAAAAATTACCGCAGTTTTCGACATTCAATTGTGTTTTTATTTAAAAAAAAAAAATATGTTTGAAGTGATATTAAATCTGGCGTTTTGTTAAAGTTGGGTTAAGCTAAAAAATATAAGTATATTAATGCCTATTAAATTTAATCGAGGGGGTGTCTGAGCTTTTCCGACATTCGTAATTGTTTGGCTTTTATGCTACTTTTTCCGAAGAGCTTTTTAACCTATATTTGAAATATTTTTAATTAATGGCAACCGTAACACACTACATAGGCAATATTTGTATCAAAATTTTTGTTTTCTAGAGTACATCAAAGCTGCATTCAAAAAAATCTGAATTTCATTATTTTCAGACATCCCAGTCAGAAACTGCAAAAAATCATACACTGGTTAACCGAGGAATTATAAACAAATTACTGAGAGAACATTTGTTTAAGGCGCTTAATCAGCGTTTCCAAAAAGCGTTTTGCCAGTATTTGTTTTACATTAATATCAGTGGTCTGCAAAAAAAACATTGCCAAACAATTGGCTGATACCACTTTGCCAACGTTGGCAAAAAATGTTCTCCCAGTGCTATTCAAACATAAATTTCCAACGGCTTAAAAGTCTAACCACTGCTAGAGCGTTTACTTTATAAAAATAATGATGCTTTGGTTAAAAAAGTTTGTGGTCGGAAGGTTCCGAGTTCGATCCCTGTTTCTGGGATAAATTTTTTTTGTGTTTAGACCATTTGTCTAATGATGTTATAATTTTGGGATTGGGAAAGCACTTGTACCACTTGCGACAGTGCCTTGTGTGTTTCTGGCTGGGATGTTACCATACAAAAATGTATTAAAATTGTGCCCACCTTTTAAACCTTAAACGTGAGACTACAGGTTTCAAACATAAAAAATGTTAATATGTAGTTTTGAATCTTTTAAACTACTAGTCCAATTGGAAAAGGATTGGACCTTAAAAGGAACTTCCATAAAAAAAAGTAATACCATTTAACTTAGCGTCGAATTTTTAGTCGATGCACAATTTCGCTGTCATTTTGGTTCATTTTATTTATGCAAACAATTTCCCAGGAAAAAATTACACATTCCAAAAAGAAGGTGATGCCCACACTTGCTTACATATATCATTGCCAAATTTAGTAACTGCAATACCAAACACATTCCAACGATAGAGTCAAAAAAGCAAGTAGTATTGTAATCAATTCTTTAAATTTAAACCAGAAAGCATGAACTTAATATCAAAGTAATTATTTACTTAAAAGAAAATAACAATGTTATTAACTTATATGTATTACTTTTTGTACTCAAGAATCATATACTTTTTCTTAATAAAAGGGCGTTATTGGAAGTAGTTCCTAATTTTGAAAAAAGAAGTTATACAGTTTTAAAGAATTTATCTCATATATTTTTTCAAACAAATTTTTATTTGCAGGAAAATAATACTAAAAACAGAAATTGCATGTTGCCTAAATTTTGTTAAATGGTGGTTAGGTATAAATTAGGGAAGCGCACGTGAGCAGAAAATTGTGAGTGGAAGTTGAAATTACTGACGTTATCGTGAGTGAGTGTAAAAAAAAATTTCGAGTGTGATTGTGCGTGAGTCATATTTTTGTTTTTTCAATTTGAATTGTTCTTTTTTTTGAAAAATTTTTATTTTCGTGGTTTATAGCTCCAAAATTATGACAAACCCATGTTGTCATAACAATTCGATGTTTCAGTTTTTAGGATTTTATTTCCGTATGAGTTTTGATCGTTATATTTGAGTGAACTAGGAGAATCACGTGTGAGTAAAAGTTGAATTTACTTATGGAACTACTTCTTTTTTTTTAAATTTACGTACTTCTTATTTTTTCTAGGGAACTATTTATTTTTTTTTTTTTGTGTAAGTACTTCGTAGTTTTACAATGGAACTATTTCTTTATTAAAAAATGTATGTAGTTCTTAAAAATATAAAGTAAATAGTTCTTCGGTAAAAAAAATAATCAATTCTAAAGAATCAATTATTTTAGTCTCACGCCCTGTTAAAAGAATCGAGTAGGTAATCTAGTAAGGAATGCGTTCTACCCAAAATGCTTGATTACAAACCCGCTTACCTTTTTGGAAATTTTTTGCTGGGTTAATACATTCGATTTTGACAACCCATGTTTTTCGACAGATATAATATTGCAATGCAAATTTTAACGTATGACTTATCAATTACATTTTTCCTCAGCAATAATTTTGGTCATAAGTTTTGTATTCGTATTTCGGAAAGATTTCGATAAATTGGAAAATTTGAATTTTTGGCAAATTCAATTCAAATTTTTGCAAAAAATGCTCGAACGAAGATTTTAATTTTTTTAGTTAGTCTCTTTACAGGAAAAAGAAGAAGTAAACATTTTTATTGAAAAATTTTTCGGACACAAGGGATACACCAGACTGCCGCAGTTTCGTCCCCCTCCTGGGACTCGTCAGTGGTTAATTTATGTGTCAATTGAACAAAGTATTTTATATTGTTAATTTGCTCTATATGAAAAACTTTTAATTTTTTGGTGTCATACTGTGATTTGAACTCACTGCCTTAGCATCAAGCTATGCATCGTGATCTCATCTCTTAACGAGTTGAGCCACGGTCGACACAGCGATGACTGTGGCTAAAGTGGAGTTTGGTCACACTACATACAAACAAGTATTGTTTCGATCAGAATTCTGATCTGTCTCTTAAGAGACAGAATTAACTAATACCAATGCACTATTCATTTCTCAACTAGAATGCTTTTTCTTCTTAATCCTATCTCTTTTTCACAAGTAATTTTTATTTTTATCGCAAAATTGTTCCGAGACAACCTAAATAAATAATCATGATAAACATAATTGGTGTTTGCACTTTGGGGTAAATCCTCTTTCGATATGTTATTTACTTAAAGTGCAATAATTTTTAAATTAAAAGAGCACCTATGGAACTGAAAGCTGTTTTTTTATTCTTTATTTCGTAACCTAAGATTACAAAAAGCCAAAAATCAGTCAAATCGATCAACATTTGTAAAAGTTATACGCTCATAAAGCTTTCATATACAAGAGATGGTCAACTTTGAGAAATAATGTTCTAAAAGGTAAAGTCCTCAACTCCAATTTTTGTATTTTGGAAGATTCATAATACACTTTTTTAGTGCATTAATATTCCTGTACCTGTTTATAATGCAAACTTTTTTAATTGCGGTAAACAAACAATATTTTTCTTTTTGAGAGCAATGTTAAAGAAGAGACAAGAATAGTTAAAGTTTGAAAAGCATTTAAAAAAGCCTACAACTTTAAAACCACTAAAAATATGAAAAAATACAAAAATATCAACGACCCACTTTAAAATATCCGATCAATTTCACATAAAAGGTCCGATCCCGGACCGATCACTGCCACATTGGGGCATAACCTACGTGCCATCCGGGACCGATCGCTTTGTCCGTAGGTAACTGACCTTAAACGACCTATCCCGTGACGAGCGACTTGAGGAATTGAAAAATTTAATTTTGGGGGAGAAAAGTTTGTAGTATAAGTGTTTTTTTCATTTAAATTTTTTTCTTTTTGTAACTGTTTTGTTTTTTTTTTTCTTTTGTATTTAAGCACACAAGCAAAACTATAAGTGTTGTGTTCGCCAGCCAACATAAATGACAATATTAGCTCTATTAGAGCGTTTGTTTTGTAAGCAGAATGTTTTTATAAATTTAATTAATCTTTTTTCGACTCACCACTACTCGGGTCAATTGCCCTAAATTTGTGACAGGTTCATGTACTTCAGCCGTGTGGCACATCACATAGAGCCTCCCGTGACTACCCCTTGTTAAAGTGGCCGGTCTGTCCTTATTATATAAATAAACCGGTCAAATGACCCTGTCATCAAAGACCAGTCACGTGACATATTTTGTTGCGGGCTCCTTTCCCCAAGGGTAGTTATTTAATATGTATTCAATAGTTTCCAACAAAATAATATTAGGAGAGTTTAGTTGTTGCTTTAAAATTTATATGGAATTTGACAAGTAAATACAAGAAGAGCTCAAAAATTTAAATTCTTTTGTTATTTTGCAATAATTTAACAAAATTTTAAATTAAATAAATACCACCATAGTTTCACAACTCAAATTGTGTAAATAAATAAAATCACATTATATTTAAATTTTATCAAAATCGTAAATAACTTTGAGGTTTCTTTTGTGAAACCCCAACAAAAGTAGTTGAAAAGTGTGAGAGGGTAATATTTCTGTATTGTCACAGAGATCAAGCAAATCAAATAAAATATTAAAATCAGAAATTCTTTTTATTAAAATATATTTATTTAAATTTGTTTATTTGGGTGTAGATATCAGAAGAATTTAAATAACACTTGAAAGATTCAAGATAAAAAAGCGTAGTACTTAAGATAAGAATATCTATTGTATATTTACAAAAGAATAATGTTACTGACTGACTGACTCAACATTGCCCAACCTATACCGCTGAAGCTCGTAACCTGAAATTTGGCATGGAGGTCCATCCCCTAGAGTAAACGTCCGCTAAGACGGAATTTTTGGAAATTCTTACGGGGAGGGGCAATAAGGAGGAAAGTTTCCCCCTTGGCGGCCTGTCCAAACCCCTTTGGCTAGAAAGCTGAAATTTTCAACGTGTCAATGATATGATATGACTCCGCAGTATAGTACTTTTTGGAATTTTGGCCAGAAACGTAGTAAAATAGGAGCTAAATAGGGGAAAAAGTATCTACTTTGGCGGCCTAGCCAAACCACTAGAACTAAGAACTTAAAATTTGGTATGTCCGTTCCTAATCAGGAGTATATATAGAGCGGATTTTTGAAAAATCATACAGGTAAGGGGAAAGAAATGGGAAAAGTCTTCCCCTTGGCGGCCTGGTCAAACCACTAATGCGAGGAACTTGAAATTTGGTATGTGGGTAGCTTATAACGAGTAGACATCTGTATTGACGCAATTTTTGGGGGGAAATCTTCCCATGGCGGCATGGCTAAACCGCTGAAGCTAGAAACTTGAAATTTGGTATGTGCGTTCCTAATCAGAAGTAGACATCTGTATAGAGCGAAATTTTCAATAGGTATTAATTCGGATATGATCTAACTAAATAGTATAGAACTTTTTGGAATTTTGGCCAGAAACGTAGTAAGATAGGAGCTAAATAGGGGAAAAGTATCTCCTGGGAACTTGCCCGGGATTATGGTATTCGTTTATGTTGACAAAACAATACGGTGACCACAACAAAACCATTTAATTGCCAACAAATTCGCTTCTCAGAAGGAAAGGGTTTTCTCTGTGCACCTTTCGCAGAGGAATGTCGGTAATTTTATGAAATTATTAAGTCTACGAAACATTTGTCATACATTTTTATGAAACTTTTCATAATTTTAAAGAAAGCTTCATAAATATGATGAATAATTGATGACATGAAACATTATCATCAATATGATGAACTATTTTCCCTGAGTGTAGGTTCTAATTCACGTTCTACAATCGATTATTTTTGTATTGAGTTTATCCAATTTACAACAGGTTCTTTACCTCCAAACAAGAACAGGTTGCTGCGAGGAACCTGTTCTAGAGCCGGATCGATGTAACCGGTGGTAAAAGAAGCTGTGCTGGAAAAGATTCTGAGGTAACCAGTTCTAAAATATTTTGATGGGCGTTAACGAAGTATCGGGATTTTAAGCTCGTTGAAATTATATAATAAATATTTCAAGTACTAAAAAAATCTATAAGTTTGTATAAATTCCCACAATAAACGACAAATGTATGAAACGTTTAATATAGAGCAACATTAAATTAAGGTGCAAAAGCAAATAACAAAAATACAGATGAGTGCATTAAAAGAGCAATGAATTTAGAAATGCATTTAAATTTTAAAGCACAGATTGTAGGAGTTACAAACATTTTTCATTCGCTGCGAGGATTTGAATACTTGAATCGGATGTAATTTAAACCTATAAGTTTCGTCTCTTTGTTAGATTTGCTACTGCTATTTTGCTGTTCATAACTGTTGTGTCATATAATATTCTTATATATTTTCAAACTAGTAGTAAAGTAGATATAATTATTTCATTACAACAATTAACTTAATATGTATAAATACAAATAAAGTACGTCAAATCTTAGAGAAAAAAAAAACTTACAACTACAATGAACTAACTCAGGTACATATCTCTATAATTAATGGATCATATGCTTAAGATAGAGCCCTCGATTTGTAATTATTCGAGATATTCGAGATATTCGAGAAACTTGTTTGCTAGGAGGTCCCTTAAAACACGATTTGTCGATTTTCGTGCATTACACCGCCATAGTTTTATTGTAAATGGTTCCAAATGGAAGAATCCGATTTTTTTTTTTTGGAAAACGTTAAACCGAGCTGAAAACTGCCTATTTTTGAAAAAAGTGTATTTTTATTAAAAAATTCCCAAAATTCGAAGTTTTGAAAAATTTTCTTTTTGTTTTCATTTCTTTCTTTAATATATTCAATCAAAACTTTACAGATATGGAATTCAGACTTCATCGGATATTTTTAACCCACTTTAGCCTGAAATCAAAAATTAAGCACTCATTTAATAATTGGTATTTCTATAATATAATAATGGAAATAAAAAAAAAAAAAAAATAGTTTAAAAATATTATAATTTGTAATTGTGTGTAGAGCAACTAATTACCAGGACATTTTATGAAAATTTATTATTTTGTTAAAATTTGAACAAAATTCGTATGTTTTCATGAAAGTTTTGGATAAGTTTCGAAAAAATATCGCCTTAATTGAACTAGAGTAAAAAGAACTAGAGTAGTCTTAAAAGAACTAGAGTGGTCTAGTTACTAGACTATAGTTATCTTTACGTTAATTTAAAAAAATATTTAACCCGTAGGACAAAAAAGATCCATGAAGAGTAATTCAAATTACGACTACAAAATTGCACTGCTTTTACATTGAGTATTTCCCACTTTTGACCGAAAACGACACACTGGGAAATTTACATAATAATTTATTTAAAATTTTCATTAAATTTGAATATGTGATAAAGGTTACAAAAGCTAACAAAGAAGTGCAATTATTTATCGTATCAATCTTACTTTTAAGATTTAAAAATGTGGGTTCTAAAATGCCCATGGAAAAACAAATAAATATATAATTTATTGAAAAATTTTACGGACACAAGGGATACACCAGACTGCCGCAGTTTCGTCCCCCTCCTGGGAGTCGTCAGTGGTTAATTTATGTGTCAATTGAACAAAGTATTTTATATTGTTAATTTGCTCTATATGAAAAACTTTTTATTTTTTGGTGTCGTACTGTGATTTGAACTCACTACCTTAGCATCAAGCTATGCATCGTAATCTCACCTCTTCTTCTTCCTGTAAAGAGGCTAACTAAAGTAATATTCTACAGTAATTAATATAAAAATTAATTACGATTGTCATTATCTGACGGTTGCAAAACACTTTCTAATATAATTTAAAATTGTTTTGGTTAATATCTTTAAAATACCTTTAAATTTTGTATAGATTATTTGGAATAAATGTTAAAAAAACGAAAAAAATTAAACTTGGGACATTTTGAACTAGACCTTTTTAACACTTAAAAGTAAGATTGATTCAAGGAAGAACTGAGCTTGTTCGTTTCTTAAGTACCCTTTATTACATATCCAAATTTAAATAACACCTCAAAGAAGTCATTTTGTAAATTTCCTACTGAATCGTTTTGGGTCAATAGTGAAAACCTTAAAACTATTTGGATCAAATTGCATAAAATAATTATGTTTTTTTTTATAAATCAATTTCAAAACTTTAAAGATTAAAGATTTTTTTTTTATTAATTAATAATCATATAATTACAAATTATATACTATTACCCTAACCGAGCACTAGCTACTATGGCCTTCGGCGCGTTGTAGCGAAAACAGACCAGTGCCTCTGGTGGGAATCGAACCCACGACCCCCGCACTGATAAGCCAGTACGCTACCAACTAGCCTACAGGGGCGCACTTAAAGATTTTTTAAATGTAAAGATTATTAAAGTAACCCTGTTAAAAATCGATACCATACATGAACACACATGCTTCATACATGTCCACATGCATCCATACATGATTCATTTGTGTTCATAAACCATTCTTATATGTTCATTTGAGGAGTCATATATGTTCAGCTGTGTGCATTAACGAAAACTGCGGTATTTTTTACATATATAACCATACATGGCTATACATTTCCATACATGGTCATATTTGTACACTAACGAAACTTGAGGTATTATTTATATATATGTGATCATGAACTCTTATGAACATATGAATCATATATGGAGGTATATAGACCTCGAATAGCTTCATATGTGGCCATTAATGAGTTCATACATGTTCATAAATGATTTGTAACCGAAAAGTATTATTTTTCCGAAATTATTTTTTTTTTAACCGGGAAGTATTATTTTTTCCAAAAATTATGCAAACTTTGACAAAATAATCAATATGCATAAAATGTCCTAGAACGGAGTATGCATAAAATGTCCTAGAACGGAGTATGCATAAAATGTCCTGGAACGCAGTTCGCAAATTATAATTTTTTCAATAAATTTATTTTTATAAAAATTATAAATATAAAATAATTATATTATATTATAAAAATAGTAATCTACATCTGCATATTAAACAGTTAAAAAAACACGTTTTTGAAAATTCATGGGTCATTTTTAAGTCCAGGACAAAGTAAATAATTTTGAGTAACCTATGCCAACTAAGTAAATGGACAAAATAAATATATAAATTACTGCTAAGTAGGCATGATCTTTGTCAAAATTTAATATTATATTGCAAATATTGCAAATATTCAAAAGTGAAAAAATTCCAAATGAAAGTGATTGAAAAAAACATTTTTAATGTCTTTGACATACTTGACGGTACATCATTTCCCTAAGGAACAAGTACCATGTAGCAAAATATATTCCATATTCAAACGCTTTGATGACACTATCAACCGAAATAAAAAAGAAAGGAAGTCCAAAAAATTTGACCTCAGCTGAGCTTGTTAAATTGAAAAAATCGGTGGTTAATCAAATTGGGGCATCAAATCGTAAGTTGGCCAGAAAATTTCGCGTTTCCAAGGAAACAATTTGCGAAGACAGTATCCAAATATAGTATAAAACAATTGGCAATGAAAAAAAAATTTTCAAATAATTTTGGATGATGAAAAATACTTTTCTGATGATTGGAACAATGGAAGTATTAACTCTGGATTTTATTCTGATGACTTGAAAAAAACTCTCGACAATTTATTCGGCCAAAGCGATGTTTGAATCAAAAGTACTAGTGTGGGCAGACATTTCGGCAATAGGTATATCACATCTTTACATCCAGGATTCAAAATCTATGGCTGTAAACGCGAATGTTTACATTAATAAATGTTTAAACTGTAAAATTTTATCAGAAACAAGCACTCTAAAGACAACAGATTATTTTTGCCAGATTTAGCAAGCTCTCATTATGCCAAAAAAAAAAAACATTAGAATGGCTTAATGCAAAAAACATATCTCTTGTACCGAAATACTTAAATCCTCCAAACGTCCCAAAAGCACGTCCAATTGAGGACTTTTGGAGTCTTTTATGCCATAAAGTGTATGAAAATGATTGGAAAGCCAAATGCATTGAAGAATTGAAGAAAAAAATTAAAAACATGATTGGAGGTATCCAAATAGAAGATCGCGGTCCGTCGGCTCTCCACAAAAAGTGAGTTAATAATTTATAGTCTAAAAAAAAATAATTTGTTTTTTAATTACAAGCATTTTAAAATTGTCCATTTACAAAATTGGCATAGGCTATATTAAACGAATAAATGAAATGAAGAATTAAATTTTTTAAAATTTCGTACTTTGGAAATTTAAAAATACACTTTCATCAGGCCATTTTCCGCCGAAATTCGGTTTAACATTTTCCAAAAAAAAAATCTATTTCTTCGATTTCAAACCATTTGCAATAAAGCTGGGGCCGTAATGAAAAATCTATTTGCATTTTAAAAAATCTTGTGCCATATTGGAATCAAGAATTTTAATTTCTGAAATGTAATATCAGTATTGAATTATGTGGATCCAAAAGAGAATCCGATAAATTTTTTTTTTTTAATTTACCGCTATATTGAATTCGCCGTTATGATTTAATAATTTGATGTCAAATTCGTACTAAGTGACTCCTAAAAAGTGTCAGATAAATAATTTAAAAAAAATTCTAATAATTTTTAAAAAATTATACATTTGACATGCCGATTTGAATTCACCCCGAAAATAGACTCAGTCTTAGCAATGGTATTTGTAGCCAATCGAATGGTTCGCTTGTAGCTAACGCATTTTTTGGTAAATTTCTGCTGAGGCAACCGAAATTATATTGTCGTGTCAGAATTTCTGCTGTTTCAATCGATTGCTTGTTAACACAACCGAAACATTCGGTTGACACCAAATGCGGTAGCCAAGACCGAGTCTGCTGTTTGAGTAAATTTGACAAGCCTGATGTCAATTACGTTTTCTTGGATGCCGAAATCTACTGTTGGCTCTACATTAATATACGTAAAGTAAAATTGATTCGTATACTGAATAAAAAAAACAGAATCGTAAATAATTAACATGTTGCTAAAGTTTATTGCTCATTTTTTTTATGAAATTATAATACAACAAAAAAAAATTTTTATATTTTCTATACAAAGGTACTTTATTAGAGTGTCCAAAAAAAACTGACGTATTTAGAAAACCGGTTTTCTGTGATTAGAACCAGAAAGGTATTAATCAATACGCGTATTCAAAAGAAAAAAATTGGCCAAATTTTCAGTCATACAAAATAATATATATATGCAAACTAAGATATTAAATAGTTCTAGTGTTTAGATGACGGGGTAATACACAGTTTAATTCACAATTAAATTATGTTTTTTTTAAACATGGTGTAATATCTAAATATATATAATTTTTTATTTAGCAATTTCTAGGTTTATAGAATGTTATACTTAATTGGATTAATTTTATCTTATTCTAAATGCAATATACAATTATATATTGATCGAGATGAGATATGACGCAATTATATATGGCATCATATTAACATTTTTCGACGAAATTAATTTTATATATGAATTTATCTAATTATGTCCGATTGAACACACTGGCACACAAAAAGTATGTACAGTAAAACCCGGTTAAGACGAACTCCGAGGGACCAAAAAAATTAGTTCGTCATAAGCGAGGTTCGTATTAAGCGGGTTTTTTTAAACGATAAAAAATATGTATTTATTAAAACAAAAACAAAAAGATTTTTACATAAATAAAAAATAAAAATAAAATTAGCATTTCATGCATTCTCAATTAAAAATTCAATTAAAATTCTTCATTTAAAAAAAAAAAAAAACTGTCATTTTTTTCTGAATGACTGAATTAACGATTTCATTCGTTATAAGTTTTTCTTTTACCAAAATATGATTGTCAGCTTCTTCGGCACACGATTTTGTTCGAATATACCACTTGACAAATTTTCAACATCGTCAGGATTAACAATTTCCAATATTTCTTCACCTGATAAAGTATGTGACGTCAAAACATTAGCATCTATATCTAGAAAGTCATCCACGGATATGAAATTCATATTAGGTCTATCCCATTAAACGGATAAAGATTGTACTACACATGGTAATTTGTATGAAAACGAGTTTTTGGGACTGCTTAAAACAGTTCGTAATAACCGAGGGTTCGTATTAACCGAGTACGTATTAAAAGATGTATTTTATATGAAAATTGTTGCCAAAACGTCGGGACTTTTAAATTAGTTCGTATTAACCGAGCGTTCGTCTTAACCGAGTTCGTCTTAAGCGAGTTTTACTGTATAAAATAATATATTAAGTGTATAAAATAATATATTATTATATAAAAACCGTTTTTTACTCGGGTATAATTTCTAACATTTCGTTGTTTCATTAAAAAAAAAAATTGGGTCTATAAAATTGTCGATTTCTAGAAATTTTAACTTTCAACAGCGAAAAGCTACCCGCTATCGGCTAAAATTCTATAAAATCAGTTATATTTATATCCAATTAGATATAATTTAATGTCCTGGATATGGATAAATCTCCGATAAAACACTATCAAATTATATCTAATTTGATATAATTAAATACATGTAGATGACCCATTTTTCGTTTGCATGTGTTTATATTTGGGAACTTATCAAATGAAATATAATTATAAAGGGTCCGCCATCTAACGTTTTTTTTTTCAACTAGTGCTTATTTCGTGAATGGTAACACTTAGCTCATGTCTGATTTGACAGATAATTAGTTTTATCCTTCCGCTGAACGAATATGGTTGTGTATACGCTTGAACAACGCTGGGAAATATTGCGACATTACTTTGAAAATCATGGTAATGAACAAGGAGTGGCCGTTAGAGTCAATGGCGATCGTTATCGGGCCATGCTGAACGAATTTTTGTTCACAAAAATTGAAGAGGAGGATAGTGGCAACATTTGGTTTCAACAGGACGGCGCTACGTGCCACACAGCCGAAGCTACACTCGATGTTTTGCGCCCTGTTTTTGAAGATCGCATTATCAGCCGCAGAGCTGATGTCGTTTGGCCACCTCGGAGCTGCGATTTGACACTGTTGGACTATTAATTGGGGGGTGCCGTCAAAGATAAGTGTTACGTCAACAAGCCAGAGACAATTGACGCTTTAAAAGACAATATTCGTGAAGCCATTGGTGAAATACAGCTGCACACAATCGATAATGTGCTTAAAAATTGGACCGATGGTGTAGGCTACTGCATGGCCAGCCGAGGCAGCCATTTGAATGAAATTATTTTCCATTATTAACCGGAAGGAATGTACTTTCAAATAAAAAAAGAAATTTGAGAAAATATTCAGCATTTTCAAAAAAAAAAAAAGTTATTTGGCGGACCCGTTATTAGACTCCGTATTAAAATATTTACACGGGTGCATAAAAAAAATATATTTTCAGAGGTTTTGTTAATTTTTCAAATAATTAAAGTATTTTTAAAAAAACAACCGGTTAGCCGACCCAAAAAAGTCGGTTTCCCGAATATTCAAAAATGTTAAATTTCGAAACCGGTTCGGTTTTTCAAAATAAAAAAAAACCGGTTAACTGGTGTTCGGTAACGGTTTTGGACACTCTATAACGTTATACTCGTAGTTTATTTGCTGTGTTGAATTTTATTTAATTTTGTTTTTATATTTTTCACAACGGTCCATTAAAGGCAATTTCCTCGGTTTGGTATGACTGAATGCACAAGATTTAACAGAGTACACACATTGTAAATGTTTGTAGTACTTTGCGAGTCTGTTCAAACTATTTTAAAATATTCGAATATGTGTGTAGATTTTTTTTTTTTTTGGAGTTATTTATGTGAGAAAACAAAATTTTTAATAGCAGTTCGACTGTTAGTACTTACAATAAATCACAAATATTTTTTCGTAACCAGCAGTTGATACAAGTTGTAGTAGGTATTAGATACAAATACATGTATCTGTCGACATTAGATACAAATGTAGAGTAGTATGTCTCTTATATAACTTAGATAGGGTTCAATTATAATTTCCATGTTAAAAACAAAGTTTAGAGAAAAACTCACCTGGAAAGAAACAAAATATAGAAAAAAATACGTTAGAAAAAAATAGTAATTGCAAATGTGTTTATATTTAAAATAGTGTATTGAAATTATATTGATATGAAAAAATAGTTTTTTACACACAGAAAAATAAAGTGCCAACCGCATTGAAAAGTGTATTTAAATGGTAACAACTTATAAATTCAGTTAGTACAACGATATTTTCATTCGATTTCTAAAAATTTTCGGTGTTGCAACTAAAATTCTGTTGAATTAACCGAACTTTGTTGTGAAAACTAATACAAAGTTGTGGCAACTGTCTGAAATTCGTAATAACTGAATTTGAGTCGTGCTAACCGAATTTCAGTTGGCAAACAACTAAATTTTTTTCTGTGTGTAGTTTTTTTGTACTTTTACAGTTTTTTTTTTTTTTTTTGTTAATTTAAGATATTTACACTATTAACCTTTTTTAGAATTTCTCATTTCAAACTTAAATTTCAGAATTGATAGATTTGTCAGATGACAAAGAAAATTGTGATAATTTTAGTTGTTTTTTTCTGTGATATTTTAAATGTTGAATCACATTTCTATGAACTAACCTAACACATATCGCTATTTTTTCTAAGAACATTGTGCCCTGATGATTTCCTTAGGCAAGAATGAAATCCGGATAGGGAATAGCGTACAACGAATAATTGTTCATAATTTGTTAAATATGTTTGCGATTTTAATTATTTTAAATGCAATTTATTGTATAATATTTCAAATACAAATCAAACGTAGTTAAATTATAATATTACGTGTTAAATAAAACTGTTTTTTATCATTTTACGGTAAAGACCACTGCAAATGTAGTTAAAAACAAATGAAATTTCACTTAAAGACAGGACGACTTACAACGACTTACAAGTTCAGCCAAGTTCGGTGTTCGGTCAAATTTTGGCCGAACTACCGAGCTTTTTATGATTATTTATAAAAAGCACAAATAAATAACAACTGTGGTTATATTTACTTATCAGAATTTACAAAAAAAAAAACTACATGAAAATTACAACGTTGAATATGATAGAATACCATAAAAAAATTTTATTGAGAAAGAAATTAAAATGTTTATTACGGAGCCTTTAAGTCCCGAAATATAAATATATTTGAGTAAGAAAATTTGCTTTTGTGTCATTACAATATCAAACTTTTTAATATTAAATATTAAAGTTTAAGTTTTTTTTTCTATATCAACTTAAAAATCGATCAAGTATTTTTCTTTGACTATAAAATATAGTACAAATATTTTTTCTTCTTTTTTACTTAAAATAGTACAACTATTTTCCAAATATGATTTTTTTAAAAAAATATACCTATAAATTTTTATTTTTGTTTATGTTTAATAACTTTTTGGTTTAAATTTATTGATCTAAAAAAACAATTTATATAAGGTGGCGCAAAAGTAATCCTCCTATCAGAAATACAAAATAAAAAAAAAACATCGGAAGGTTATTTTTGCGCCACCTTATATTTGTTTTTATTAAAACAAAAAGTTCGGCTTCGGCCGAACATTGATATTATGGCCAAAGTTCGGCTTCGGCCGAAAAAAATGAGTTCGGTCGGACGCTACTTACAATTCAGTAAATTTAACTAATATTGTCATTTGTTTTTTAATGTTCAAAAAATTAACCTCAATTGTTAAAAAATTAACCACATATGTTAGTAAAAACTAAACAAACATTTATTTTTTTAAATAACAAAAAAAAAAAACGAATGAAAAAAATGAATGTAAAATCAAAAAACAGTCATTTGATGTGGTTTGCTTTTTTAAATGAATACAAGGTTAGTAAAAAAATTAATTTGTTCTACAAATGACTGACATTTACATTAAAAATAGGGAAACTGTGTTACAACCTAAACAACTACATATTTTTAAAGCAGAAGTTTCCGGAGTGTATGAGTGATATTAAATTACACTGTGCAACAAGAAAATATTTCCGAATGAGTCCAACGGAAAATGAATGCATTCAATTAGTATATCAAAATCACTAGCCAAAGGGTTCCTATTGATTTTTTATATCCTCTTGGTTTATTTTTGAAAATTTTTTTTCATTAGGGTGAAAATAATATGTAAGAGACAACTTAATTTGTTTGTACAAAAGTTATGTTGTATTGTCCTACTAAGTTTTATATTAAAACAAAACAATCTATTCTTTTTATATAAATTTGACCAAACAGATAAGTGCAGCCTATCGAACCCGAATTTTGTTGCAGTTTTGCATAATTTGTTGTTGTTTTTTTTTTATTTTTTTAGATTGGTGGCTATTTACGATAGAGGGCGCAATTATAATCAGAATTGTAGAAAATAAAAAGTCAGTTATTCTCCATAAAATTCTCTACGAAGCTTTTTATATCCTTTATTTTTTTTTTAAATAAAAAAGCAAGAATAAATAAATAATAACACACGAATTGAATTTTTAAAATTGTACCAAAGTTTCTGAAATTCCCAGAAAATGTACCAAAAAATTTACTTAAAGTTAAATTAAAACCATAAAAAGTATTAAACTTAATAAGTTTAAATATTATTTGCCGGAAATATTTAGTTCCAGTTGCTTAATTTATATATTGATATACTCCATTAGATTGCATATAAAAAAAGCGAAAAATTTGCCTCAATAATAATACGAGCTAACATTTTAAAACCCTTTGGGGGTTTTCGTTACTCCATATCTCTATAAAATTCGGATATGAGATAGAGAGGATAGTAAGAACAGGCGCGGATCCAGAAAAAGGTTTTGGGGAGGGAAGTTAGAGTATTTTTAACTAACTTTTTGATATTTTTTATATTTTTGAATTGAAAATTTTTATTTTGGGGGAGGAAATATCTTATTTTCGCCCACCCTGGATCCGCGCCTGATTAAATATAATTCATTCAAAAAAAAATAGGGTTTCATTACAAAACAACAAAAAAAAATCCAATCCAAATACTTTTGTGTTTAGACCAAAAATACTTATAAGTTATATACGTCATCCAATTTCGATGCAATATTTTTTTTTTGTGAAATCTTTTAACGCGACAAAAGGAGTAAACTAAACGGAAATATTTTAAAAGTTTAAACAATTTTTATTTTTGCGATCACTCGGAATAGCCAAATTTATTGTTTCAAGTAGAGATGAGCATGATTGAATTTTGACTCACTCACGAAAGAAAAATTCCACTGACAAACATTTTTTTCTTCTCAAACTCACTCATGTTCACGTAAGTAAATTCAGATTTTACTCACACTCCCGAGTAATCACTCGCAATTCACGGGAACCACGCAAATTTCACAAAATAAAATTTTATAAAAAAAAAATTTTAATGTAAAAATTGAGGTAAATTGTGAATGTTAAACTAAAAATAGCTATGAATATTTAATTTTGTCATTTATTTCGAACATATTTAAAAAACCTAGAAAGATTTAATCGGTGAAAAAACTAAAGCAAGCAAGCAGAACTTTGACTCACGCAAACTCACTTACGAATAATTTTTTCCTAATCACAACCATTTACATTCGCGTGATCACGAGACCATCTCTACGTTGAACCTTAAGTCCCGGCTCACACACGGCAATTTTACTTGCGCAAGTCTTGAGTTTATAGAAGAGGTAGGAAAAGAGAATGGAAGGGGGTACAGACTTTCTCGTACTCCAATTCCGTTTTGTTTTGTCATCCGCAATTTTCAACACGAAGTTGGCTGCAGGTTGATATACGAAAATTGCTGAAACAAACTTTTCCTGTGTGAACACAAAAGCAAGTTCAAAGGAGAATTGAAGAAAACTTGCGCAAGTAAAATTGCCATGTGTGAACCGGGACTAATTGCAGTTGAATGAATATTATAGGAACATAATAATATAGACAGCATTTTTGAATAGATTTTTTTGTTGTCTTGTACTAAAATCCTTTTTTTTTTTTGAATGAATTATATTTAATTGAATATATGTACTTTTTATTTTAAACATAGTTAAAGGTTATTTAATAATAATCTTTATTGATATTTAGGAAAAGAGAATGTTTCATTTAACATTTTTTTGAAATATTTTGTACTCAAAACACTATATTTCATCAGTAGTTCTGAATTTTATAAATCTAAAAGCAGATATGAAAACAGCAACTAAAGCTTCAATAACGTGACAAATTATATGAAAATCGGAAAAGAATTTAATACAAAACAAAGGCACTTTCGAAAAATAGTAAATGATCCCATTGTGCAAAAATGTTCAACTTTGAGAGCCTATAGCTCCAAAATTATACTTCGGCTCAATCCGATTTTTTTCACAGGATTAAAACCTCTTATTAATGTGTCGCCTGATACCAAAATCGGTATGGATTTCGCGGGACTCAAAATGGTCACAAAAACCCTCAAATTTCGGTTCCTATTTTAAACTGTGTATTAGAAAAAACTGCTTAAATCGAGTTTTATACGCAGAATTTTAAATCAAGATGAAAAAAAAACATTAAATGTACCCACTGTTTTTATAAAGCGAACGGTATAATTTCTCTAGAGGAATGTGTGTATTTTGTTACTGTACAGGGTTTTAACCCGACATTTAGCAACTAATAATACTTTTTAAAAATCGTTTTTATAAAGTGGTATAAAATATTTTATATCTATGTGTTTTAAATTTTTATATTTAAGAAGAGTAAATTATAGATTGATCTTTGAATTTTAACATAATTTGCCATAAATAGGTAAAAAAATTAAAATATTTTCAGGATATTCTGATTTCTTGCGTTTTTTACTGAATTTTAGTTTAGCAAACATGTTTCTTATAGTGTTTTTAAAATTCCCGGTAATCCCGTCCAAAATTCCCGGCAATCGGGAAGTGAAAATACGCGAAATCCCGGGAATTTCGTGCCGGCTGTAGCAAAAACAAAATGCACACATTCCTCTGAAGCAGGTGGTTGTAGAGACAATTTTAAAATCATACTAATTATTTATTTTTTGCTGTCTACAAATTCCAATATGTTTATGGAACATAAAATTTCCCATATTTTTAATTCCATGCGATTTTACAAATCCACTCTAATTAAAAATTTTGTGAACTTAAAACAAAGGTAAAAAATAATGTTTTGGATTAGCAAATTTACAATAACATGTCATCGGTTTGTTAATGAATATTTTTGCATATTGAAATGAAAATTCATATTAAATTATTCTATCTTTAAATTTTGCTTATTGTAACCTTTAACCTATTTATAATATTTTTTTAACATCGATATTTTTTTCTATTTCAGTTACATCCACGAATATTTAAATTCGTATTTCAATATCGCAAACTACAGACAGTGCACAAAGTAAGTAAACAATTTTAGCTTTAGTTGCGAAAATAGCTTAATTTTCTTAAAACGAACCTTTTTGGGAATTTTTAACAGTGTTACCAACTTGGAGATTTTCCAGCTAGATTTGGTGGTTTTTTTTCTTCGTTAGCTGGTAAAAAAGTGATTTAGCTTTTATCTAGAAATCCAGATTTTTAAGAAAAGCTGGTTTTAGATAGGGAAAGATTCTCTAAGAAAACAATATCGTTTGATTCAAAACGAGACCTAAATTGCTAACGTTTTGACGATGTTATTTACGAAAACATTTAACTAAACGATGTCAAATTGCATTTTTTTTTAACGAAAATGTTAACATTTAAAATGTAATATGTAATATGGTTTTAATGTAACTTCGAAAATTGGCGATAATCGTCCTACAGAATGCCTAGCCTGGTATTTAAAAAAATAATATTAATGCATTATGCATTGTTTATAAAATTAACACATAAATTTAATATAAAAAAAATGAAACACATTCAAAACAATAAAAACAACTACGTTAATTGAATGGTTTTTTGCTACTGTTTGTTTACCGGGTGGCTTCAAATGCAATAAACAATATTATGCCAAATGTCAAAACGATTACAGAGAAACGTCAAAATTATGTCAATTTCACTTTAGTGGAGACTATTTGCTTATATGATTGCTGAAAAATGTTATAATTTTTTTCAAAAACTATAGAAGTTAACACATAATACATTTTTGTCTACAAATAATAAATAATAAAATTTATGTAGTTTTTATTGCTAAACTAAAATGAAAACTAAAGGTGACATTTGATGGCTCACATCATTGCGAGAGCCGATTACATGTCAACCATATCTTTGTTTTGCAATAACATTAAAATAAAGTGTCATAACTAGAAATTTATTGAGCTGAAATCATTTTGACAATTGTTTGCTATCATTTTATTGCATGTGAAGACTCTGGGTTATAAAGAATGGCCCAGTTATAATCTGGACGCACAAAAGTAGTTATAACTTTGTAAATAACAGACACATTTTTATAAATTATACACCAAATTAAAGGAAATTTATTCAGCTTTAAGGAAAATCATACAAATTAATTAATTTTCTTTGTTACGAATAAAAGAACGGACATGTTTGTTGATGCTCCCCATTAATTTTTGCACATCCTTCGGCTTTAATTTTTTAGCACTCTGGTTCCATTTTTGTAACATTATAACTTCATTTTTTGCTTCTTTATTACTCTTCTTCAATTTATTTTTTACATTTGCCCAATATCTTTCGATTAATCGAAATTGTGGGCAGTTAGGAGGATTCATGTGTTTGGGTATTACATCTACCCCTTTGTCTTTATACCACTTTTTGGTTAATTTCGAATAATGACATGTTGCTAGATCAGGCCAAAATTTGACGTAATTGTTGTGCTTTTTAATCAGTGGTAATACTCTTTTTTGGAGCCATTCCTTTATGTATAATTCAGACGTCATTTTTGATGATGTCACAAAAGCAGCACTCTTTAACCCACAACTACAAATCGCTTGCTATATCATGAATTTTTTGCCATATTTATCCAACTTGGTATACTTATATTTAGCGCTGACATTTCCACGTTCCTTTGCACTATAAAATTTGTTTCCAGGTAACTGCTTAAAATCGCATTTTACGTAGGTTTTAATCATCCATCATAATGCAACCTTTAAACTTCGTTAAAATATTGGTATACAACAGACGAGCACGTGTTTTGGCAACAGATTCTTGTTTTTCTGTGCGGTTTGGGTATTTAATTGCTCGGTAGGCATTCAATCCATTACGTACACGTATTCGCTGGACATTGCTTCTGTAGATTCTGTACTGTAGATTTAGGAATCTTAAGTATTATAGAAATTTTCGAACCACTGAATGTTGGATTTTCTAAGAAAGTGTGCAAAATTTCTTCACGTCTTTTTTGTTCCATGACGTCTGTACGAAATACTATTCGAATGACAGACTTGAAAATTATGTTAAATAACGGTATATGTCTTGTCAACAACATATGTAAATGGTTTTAAATTTCATACACTGGGGGCGCTGTAACAACGTTATGAATGCGTCCAGATTATAACTGGGCCATTCTTTACTATAGTTTTTTTAAAACAAATGTGTGCTAAAATAATATCGTACCGGTTCGCGAATAATGATCTAAAATTTATATAAATAAAGTTTTCTTAAACACACCTTTGATCAAGGACATAAAGTTAAAAGGTAAATTCTGAAAAGTTGTGCCACATCGGTAAACTCTAGCCATATCCGCGTTTTAGTTAAATTTTCGCGTCCAGGGACAAAAAAAATTTTCAGTATTTCCAAAACAACCATATTTTTTGGATTGCATTTGGCCTTAGATGCTCACATAAAAAAATATAATTTTTTTTTTTAATTCATCTTACAACAAATTAACTAAAAATATATTTTAATTTGCTCTTTCTGCATTTTGGGGCTAAAAATCTGTACAAATTTTACTTACTTGCAAGGAGAGTCCGTTCATGAGTTCCCACCGATTGTGATGAAATATGGATATGTTATAAAGAATCATAAATCTCACATTTAGGGTTAAAAAGTTACACCATTTTCTGTTTTTAGCACTTTTTTCATATTTATTTCACAGAAACTATATATAAATTTGGTATCTAATGAAAAGTATTTGAAATGCTCATCACCGGTATAAAGTACTAGGAGGTATAGTCGGTTCAGGTACAAACTCGCATATATTAAGTTTTAGTGGATAATTTCTATTAAGTTTTAGTGTACACGTGTAAGTTTTAGTGGACACGTATTTTTTCTTTTTTTTTTTTTGATATTCGTGCGCGTTTGGATTTTAGACGATGATTCCCGAAGCACTATATTTTTCCACAGGGTGGCAACTCTATGGCCTAAACATAGGCAACATGGGTATAAAACTTCGTATACATTGCTGCTACGTAAAAATAATTTCGAATATCTCAGTTTTGAAACATGCTCCCATACATAATTTAGTGAAAATAATTTGTTTTTATAGATTTTTTTGTATATGTAACGTTAAACTATAAATCCCATTGAATTTCAAAAAGCTTCCTAACTTATTTGATTTTTTATAATGAACGTTAGTTATTTGCAACACGTGTTAGATATCATTTTAAAAGAAAATTTCAGATTTTAATAAAGATTTTATTTAACAAAAATATCTACACTATATTGTGAAATATATTCAAAATAATGTCTTGATCAAAAATTAAATAATAAATACTTGATATATGTTTTTAAAATTTTTTGAATACTTTTACAACTATTTTATCTTTCCTTTAAAAAGAGACATAAATTATCAAATCAATTGTACGGTTATGAAATATCGAACGTTTTTTTTCTTACAAGGTAAGAAACATACCCGCCTAATCATATATTTAGGGTTTCCAAGTTGTTCAAAGCTTTTTTGTTTCAAAACTTTTTACAAGTTTTAGTACCCCAATGAAAAAGGTCATCAAAATAAATTTCATTTGATACCAAATTTGTTAATTTGTTTTTTTACAATAAGCTTTTTTTGAAAAACGAAAATAATGGAAAATTGGGTTATACAACTTGAAATTGACCGCTAAAAATGTAGTAGTTCTTGTTTTTTTTTTTGCTGCTTCTATCACTTCCGATCAAAAAAATGTATATCTCAAATATAAAATCATATCTCATTTGATATATACCGATATTCAATCTTACCCAAGTTAATCTCAAAGTTGGGGTATCCAGTCATATCCAATAAGATTCTCAAATATATTACTGGAGTATAGTAGATCAAAATAGAATTCAAAATTGTGGAATCCAATAATATTTAATTAGGATCCTGATAAATCCCGCAATATCTCATGGGATTTAAGATCCAAAAAGATAGCCGAGTAAAAACGTTTACATACAATCATGCATTATTTTATATAAATATATATGTTATTGCATGCTATTATATGTAAATACATTTGTTTATGTATGTTTATATACAGGGCTGGCAGGCAATGCTGCTGAAATACCGTTATAGATTCAAAACCCTTACAACTGACTTTCGTTATCCCTAAAATACCGTTACCGATATAACTTAAATGCAAATATCCTTAAAATACGATTTCCGAAATAACTAAAATAACGTTATCGCTAAAATACAGCTACCGAAATAATTGAAATAGCGTTAACTGTAAAATATCGTTACCGATATAATTTGACAAAATAACAACAAATAATCGCTGTTAATAGATATATCTGACCAAAGTTTGATCGTAACACAGAAAAAACTATTTCCTTACTTTTTTCAATTAAATCGGTTTGTTGAAAATTTTAAATGTTGTCAATTAAAAATAATTAAATCAATTAAATATTTGCTCAAATTCGGAACTTGAGTGACATTTTTTTATATTATCGCTCAAAAGCAAACATCAACACATTGTTGTTGTTTTTGTAATATTTAAGTAGTTGTTTTTTATAAATGTTTATATTTAGCGGTATTAGTAATAAATATTTTAAATTCATTTCAATTAGATTACATATTAATTCTTATTAGGTTTATTACTTTATTAAGTTGAATAATTTAGTTTCAGTTTTTTAAATTTGAATATTTATTTATTCAAAAACATTATCATAAAATTGATAATGTAATTTTTAAAGTTTAATTTCGTTTAATAAAAATTTACAATTTTTTGAATCAGAAAGAAAATGCAAAAAATAAATTAAAAATTATTTTAAACAAAAAAAAAATACTCTGATTTCAACGCAAGGGCTAATTTCTGCAAAGATAAATCCAAACCAAAAAAAATTGCCATAACTCCTACGCTTCAATAGAAAGAAAAAAACTAATTTCTAAATCTGCTAACTAAATGAGAATTTTATGCTGGTTTAAACTCAATGTTATAACATTCAAGCTGTTTGTATGGCAACAACACTTCTATAAAAAACACATTTGGTATGGCAACACAATTTTTTTTTTGTTTTTTGGGCAGGTATACGACATTGATCACTTTTTAATCAAATGAGTTATTATTTAATTGAAAAATAATTATAATAATAATAATCAATTCCTAATTGAATTAGCAATTTTCGTTGTTGGCGGAATTTCAGCAATTAAAGTTATTGAAGCGGTGGTTTTCGTAATTGAAATGGGTTTTTATTTTTTGTGAGTAAACTAGCCAGTCATTGAAATTCGGGCATAATCGGACTTGAAAATATCGGTGTTCATTGACATTACCGGAATAACTAAAATAACGCTACCCTTAAAATACCGTTACCGAAATAACTGTAACACCGTTATCCTTAAAATAATGTTACCGAAATAACTAAAATACCGTTACCGCTAAAATACTGTTACTGAAATAAGTTAAATACCGTTAACGCTGAAAACCCTATACCGAAATAACTGAAATATCGTTACCACTAAAATACCGTTATCGAAATAAACGAAATTCAGTTACTTCGACTGAAATTTCACAATAAAATTCGGTTAATGCAACTAAAATTAAATTTAGGACGTGTTTTAATGAAATTTTTCTTTAAATAAATGAAATTTTTTTTACAAAGTTAAAAAGCTTTATAATTTTAATGAAACTATTTTCAATGAATATAAATAAAATAATCATTAATTCCTTAAGATCATGCGTACAATTCTGTTAGTGTATAATTTTATTCATAAAAATTAGCTGAGTCTGAAATTTTTTATATAAATTTTAGTAATTTTCATAATTTTGTAGGCAAATTTCCACTTAATCTGAGCTTTTACATAGGGAAAGTAAATTCGCTGTGATTTTGAGAATTCATCACAAGATTTATATTTCTTAAAAACTTTGTACTGATTTCATGATAAAGAGAAATGGTCAACCTTATTTTTTACTTGAAAGATCTAAATTATATCGCAACAGGAGGGAACCCATCATTGCTGCTTCCTTGTAAGATTTGATACGGCAATCAATTAACAATTTTTGAGTTCCGTTTTTTATAAAAACAAGAAATCTAATTAGGAAGAAACATTTGTATTGTTGCCCAATGTTCACTAAGTAAATTGAAAAGTAGAGTATTATACCATATTGTTATAATCTTAACAATCTTATAATCTTATACTACAGTATTGTACTACAGTCTTATACTACAGTCTTATACTACAGTATTATTCTACAGTCTTATACTAAAGCGCTATATTACAACCCATACTACATTCTTATACTAAGTCTTATACCACAGCCCTATTTTACTATAGTCTCAAATTCTGTAGGACGTAGATTTAAATTTAGAGGAATCAAGTTTGAGATTTTGTCTTGGGGACTTTTCCTTTTCATTTAAAAGCAGGAGATTTAATTTATTAGTAGCATGTTTGTTGATCAGTGTTGTTATTCGAGTTATAAATAAAAAATTGTATTATTTTATTTTCTATCTACCTTGAATTGTTAATGGTTTTATTTTTGTTTAAATTTGTAATGTTTAAAAGTTCTGCAGCAACGAATTTAAAATTGCAAATAAACACGAAATACAATATCAGTTTTATTATTTAATTTTCGCATGTTTTTTCAGTTTTAATTATAGATGTATAAAAGTATATGTAACAAATATGGAAATTTGTAATAACCAGGAACCGGATCATACAAATGCATGTTTTTTTTCCTTAAGTCTAAGAACAGGGTAAAAAAAATAGCTTTGAGAATCAGAGAACTTGCATTAAAAAGGCATCGATTTTTTAGTATATATTTTTTCATATTTTGCTATAAATGCATATTTTTTGTCTTAAATGTATATTTTTACTTATTTTGCTTTAAATGCATATTTTTACTTAATTTGCTTTAAATGCATGTTTTATTGCATTTTTCTTAATTTTTCGTAAAAACATCACTTTCAATTATATTTAACGAATTTACGGCCTGTTTTTACAAGACGTGTGGCACCCGAACGAATACGTAATGAATTGAGTATTTATAATTCGTTCGTCTGACTTACGTTTAAATACGTAAAGCTTTTTGTATTGTCAAACAGTAAGATTGCCAACATAATGTTTTTCGAATTTTGTTATTTTTTTTTTCATATACAAATAACTCGTTTTTCGTTGGTAGATGGCAACCCCAACACTGTAAGTGAAATATAAACAAAACAGCTGATTTTTGCTTGAAAAAAAATATTTATTTTGTTTAGAAAACAATAAAAGTGGTGATAAAATATAATTTGTATAAAAAAAAAACAAAAACATTTACAAATAAAAATGCTCGGGTCAATTGCCATGGGTTTTGATAGAGATTTTTTTATTACAATTTTTTGTTAAAAAGTATTTTTTTTTTAACATTAAATTATGTTGCCTTTTTTCTTAGACGAATACTTTTTTGTCAACGTCTGTTTTAGACGTTTGTGACGTTTCAAATCGCAATGTGGAAACCAAAAAATGAGACGAAAACGACAACTCTTACGTTTTCACTCAATTCAAAGTGACATTTGCGATACAGAACCACAAAATTAATTTCTTCACTCATTTACACGAATTTTTTGAGTGACACCTCTTACAAAAACAGGCCGTTAAATTCATGTTATATGAAAAATTATTTGGTGTTTATTATTTCAAAGTATGCGTTTTTATTAATACAATTGCAAAACTATAGGAATTAAATCCATTTTCAACCCAAGTAAATCTAGTTGACGAAGCTATAAAAAATTATGCATTGGCAGGCGAAGTTGGGAAACAAATTCGTTAAAAAGTCGATACTTTTATTAAAAAAAAATATGGTTTTATTTTTTTTTTTTGGTGTTTACCTCAACACATTGTGATACAAACTCAAATCAATACACAACCAAAGTTTTATCATCGTTTAAACTTGCACTGATCACAACCGTCTACGTTGAGCAATAATTTTCTAGCTCAAAAACGGTTTAGAACGAATAGATTAAATTGAACGTTTGAAATTTATATAAATTAAAATGTATTTAATCTCTATATATTTTGAAGACACTAAATAAAACTCTATTATTCATTTGTATGTTTTTGGTTTTAATAAAATAAAAACGTTAAGTGCATATTTTGATAATTTTTATTGCATATTTTAAGATTTTTCATGCATATTATAGGCGCCTTAAACACATTTTTTGGTGCATGAAGTTCCTGTCCCTGGTAATAACAATTTTTGCTGTTTTTTGATTTTTTTTTCTGTAATAACAGTTAAAAACAATAAAAAAAAACTGTATGTGATGTCACACCGTTAAAAGTTATTATAACAAAAATGGAGTTATTAGACCAAAAAACTAGCAACAAAAAAAAATTAGCACCCACATATAGAATATTTTTCATACTCGTTTTAATATTAAACCTAAAATAGTTTAATATAATTTTTTTTTTTTTTTTTTTTGGTTTAGAAATTAAAAATTTAATTTTAAACAATATCATTTCATTCACACATCGGTCAATATGTTCATGATGGAGTCAAAATTTTGTTTATTTTACAAACATTTTAAATTAAATTAAGAAATCTAGATAATAGAATAAAAATAAACAGGAACTTGGAAAATAGCTGCTTTAAGTTCAATGTAGTGTAATCCAACATCTTGGATATGAAAGATTTTTGAAAATTAATTTTAAAAACACTTTGTTGGTGTGTTTTTTTTTTAAGAAAAGGGTGTGTTTGTGGTATGATTAAACATTAATATAGCGGTTTTATGTGAAATTTATCTGTTGCTTGTACTTGTTGGTAGACTACAAACATATTTTTATGCTGTTGAAAAGAACATTTGTCTGGTCAGCCCCAAATGTGTATACAAGCGAACAAAAAATATATTAAGGATATTAACTTTTCTAGATTCTGAAATTATGATTGCAGCCAATTTTTGATTCGGCCGTAGCATTAGTTATGTCATGGTTTTATACTACAGTATTATACCACAGTAATATATTACAGTCTTATACCACAGTAATATATTACAGTCTTATACCACAGTTTTATATTACAGTATTATATTACAGTCTTATACTGCAGTCTTATACTACAGATTTATACTTCAGTCTTATTCTAGACTTGTATACTACAGTCGTATACTACAGACTTATTCTACATTCTTCTACTATAGTCTTATACTACAGTCTTATAATGCTTTTGAACAAATATAAAAATCTAAATATGTGTGATGTACTATTGCCAGGAATGTCATGATAGTTGGAAAATAGTCGATTACAATATGCATTAAAGAATACATAATATGAGCTTAAAATATACACTAAAAAAGAAATATGCACAAAAAAACTAAATAATATGCACTAAAAATCCAAAATTATGCACTAGAAATATAAAAAAAAATACGAATCTTATTTTATTTTAATTCTTACAAGATATGCAAAAAATATAAATATACCACGAAAAATGCAAAAATATGCATTTATAGCAGAAACTATATTTGGTCGGTTTTTTTTTTTGGTAGTTGGAGACAATGTGGAGAAATTTTGATATTGAAAACATATATGTTGGACCGTTTTAATTCGATTTTGAGTACAAAATTTAAGCAAAAATTCGAAGTTTAGCTGTAAATCTGCCGAAGTTTTTGCGATTTGGCAGATTTTTCGGCTGCCGTTTATTGAATTCATTGCTTAGCATAGCATCTTATAAGCTCAATAAACATTTTTGCATTTGTCAAATTTGTCCATAATGCAAAAATAATTATTTGTAAACAATTTAATTTTAACTATCAAAAATTAACTCCCAATTTCTACGCTTATAACACATAAAAAATCGAGATTCTAAAATCAAACTAAATGAAATGTAATTTAATTTAAAATAAGAATTAATAGAAAAATTTCTAAAATTTAAAAAAAAAAATCGCCTAAATTCAAAAAAAAAAAATTGTAAAATTTAAAAAAAAAAGATTCAAACCGTAACATTGTTCATTTTCGAATTTTTTTTATATTTTTGCAATTTGAAATTTTTTCATATTTTATGTACATTTTGTTAAATTTTTTAAATTTTGGGCATTTTTTAAATTTTGACGATATTTTCCTAAATTTTAGAGATTGTAAATTTTTTATTTAATTTTAGTGATTTTTTTTCAATTTGGCGATTTTTTTTTTAGGTATATAGTCTGAAACAACCGTTTGTTTGCACTCTCAAACAAATCCTTTAAAAAACCTGTTAAATTTTCATCTTTAACCAAATTAAAATATTTCTTTTAAGATTTTGTTTACATAATTTAATAGGCTTTCAAAAATAAAAACAATTTTGAGACTATCTGAACTCGTGTGGAAAATATTTGTATTTGTGTAAAATTATAAAAGATTTTTGTAAGTTTTAGTGAGACATTCGTTTGCACACAGTGTCAAAAAAATCAGTTTCGCGTGCTTTACAGACGATTTAAGTACGGTTTTTGGAACTTATAATTAGTGACCGACCGAGTGTTCCTCTTCAGAGATCAGCCAAAAAAAGATGTTCGGCCAAATTTTGGACGAACTTTGCCGAACACAGAGTATTTGAAGAAATCGAGTACATTTTCAGATTAAATTTTCCTATTTATATATTTTAGTGAAAATAAAAAAGTTCAAGCATTCTCAATTTTTTCAAAACACTTCATTGAACTCATTAATTAATATTTTTGAAAAAAAAAATCTAAATTGGCTTTTTTGAGATTTTCTCGTATTTAAATATTTTTTGTGTTACTGTACACAAATTTCGTGTCAAAATCAACCAAAATTCGTGTTTTATTGAAATTAAAAAGTTCGGCTTCGGCTAATCATTGAAAATTTAGCAGAAGTTCGGCTTCGGCCACAAAAGTGAGTTCGGTCGGACACTACCTATAATGTACAATGTTCTTTAGTGAACACGATTTTTATGTCAAGGGGTTTTCCTTATTTTTAGGGATGTTCCACCACTGAATGTGTATAATCAAATAATGATGAATTCCTCAAAATCAGTGAATGAAAATAAATAATAAAATTAATGAATTGCATTTTTTTAAGCCTTATTTAATATTCAATATTAATTTATTAGAAATAAATAACAAAATTGTATTTAAAGCCAAACATAAGGAGTAAATTAGGAACAAAATGCATATTGATGTGAGTGTACATAATGTTTAATCTAAGTTAAGTCAAAATCTAATAATAAGATTGATAAAAGTTTGGCCAAAAGTACGTAACCTACCCATATGGGGAATGAGGAGTCAATTGACCTTAAAGTGACTGGTTAAAGGACTTATCACAGGACTGGTATAATTTAATACTGAAGTGGGTTAAGCAGTGTCAATTGTACTAAAATTACCAATCCTGTGAGTGGTAAAGGGAGGACACTTAACCAGAATGCTTATTAACAACAAAAAGCCAGTTGGTCAGAATTTTACCCATTGGAAGCTGTTTAGTTTTCGTTTATTTTATACGACTTGGCCCTTTTGCGACAGTCTTGTGGTATGCCCATCTTTGGTTAGTCCTGTGGCATGCCACTATGTGGTTTAAAGCAGGACAAATGACCCTCTCCTATGACAAGCCAATGTTAAAGTTGCCAGTTGTTTACATTGGGTGCGGTTTAGCAGAGGACCGGTCTCTGGCACGAAGGGACCGATCCTGTTGCACACGCAGAACCGGTCCCATTCCCTATAGGGACATAACTGGCTACCTTTTAGGCTAAGAGAAACCTCGCATAGTAGTCCGTGCAAAAGAAAGAGTGTTTAAATTTGTTGGTTTTCAGACCACACTTTGTATTGAATTTACTTAACCCTTAAATGCCTTCTGTATATTTAAAGATACAAGCATTAAAAAAACTGCTACGGCTTTATTTTGAGCTTACTTAAAATGAGAACTTCACTAGTGTGTTAAGAAAATCCAAGCGCTCTTTAATAATATACATTTTTAATAACTATTTAGAATTGCGCCTTTTATTAATCATGTGCCAAATTAATTAAAAACTCAAAAACTCGTTTTTTATGATATCGGCAAAAACGCAAAAATAATTTTAAAAAGATTAAATAAAATACATAAGAATTTAGAGCCAAGTGTTAGCTTTCAAATGATGTATTTTTTTTTTTTTTTGTTCCTAAGTCATTTTTTTTTTGTGTAACGGGCAATTCAAAATATAGAAGTTTTTTGGTTATAAAAAGCGTAAAAAATAATTTTTTTAATCGTGGTACGTAATTTTTGTTTATTCAAATCGATGCAGTTGGACATTTAAGGGTTAAAGAAGGATGTTTCCGGCCCTCTCCATAGCTTCTAATAAGATCGAGACTTCTACGGATGTTTTAGATAGGGTCGCGGAATTAGTAAGGAAATGCTCATGATATAGGGAGCGTCAATTTGATAACTTTTTTCTTTTGTGCTTAGAATTATGAAAATATGTTTAGTTTACAGAATAATCCAGAAATTATTGAATTAAGCTAAATCTTGCTTACCGTACTGAAATTAGTTTTCAATATATGTTACAACTTCGACACATTGTCCGTAGTCAATACTGATTAAAACCACCTAAAACATTTACTACACTCAAAGAAATAAACCTGTCAAAATAGTAAAAAAAACCTACTAGACTTGTTAAAAATTACCTTGCAGAAAAAACTGCTAAATTTAGCAGATTTTTTTTCTAAATATTAATAAATTATGAACAGCAAAAAGAAATCTGTTAACTTTACAAAATTTCAGTTATATTCGATGTTAATTGAAAATAGCATTTTACTCTATTTGTAGACTCAAAACTGCAAACAAAAACTGTAATATTAATGTTTGCTATATTTACCTCAAATTTAGTAGAATGCAAATAACAGTTTATTTTGCTAAAATCAACAGAAATTTTGCTAAAAAATTGTAGATTGCTGATTTCGTTAGGGCAGCCTTTTATTCGCATAAAAAAAAAAAGTAAAAAAAAAACATTAAAAATTTTACATTTTTTAATGATTTTTTTTGTCTACTAATATTTAGTAAATGTTTTTGCTGATTTTAGCGGATTATTTTGTTACTATCAATTAACAAAAATTTAGCTGAAATATGACTAAACTTGTAAATTCAACACATATATTTTTGCTATTCTTATATTACTAATATTTAGTAAAAAAATTCGCAAATTTTAGCAGTTTTTTCTGTAAGGTCATTTTTAAATAATGTTTAGTTTTTTTTTTTTTTTTGCTATTTCTACAGGTTTCTTTCTATAATTGTAGGGAACATTATTTGGTTATCTTATTAACATAAAGCATAATTTTTGTCCTTAATTTAGCTTGAATGTGTTTTTCCAGTAAATTGATCAGATTTTAATGTTTAGAGCTTCGGAAAAAGCTAAAATCAATTTTATTTGCATGTTTTTGTAATATTCAAATCCCCCGCGTGCAAACGAATGTCCCGCCCAGTTTTAAGACTTTTTCCATATCAATAACTTAAAAAAATTAAGTTATCGTACTAGGTACGAGGGCGATCAATAAGTCCGTGACTTTTTGAATGAAACACAGTTTTTTTTTGTAAATAAAAAAATTAGTTTTCAACATAATCTCCTTTTAGCTCAATACACTTAGTCCAACGTCTCTTCAATTTTTGTCTCCCTTCCATAAAATTGGATTTTTCGAGGTCCATAAAATAGGCATTTGTTTGATCAATAATTTCATCGTTGGAGCTAAGTCTCTTTCCACCGAGCCATTTCTTTAGGTTTGGAAATAGTCACTGGGGGCTAAATACGGAGAATATGGCGGATGAGGTACCAATTCGTAGCCCACTTCATGGAATTTTGCCATTGAGACTGCACACGTGTGCACCCGTGCATTATCTTGATGAAAAAGAACTTTTTTCTTGGCCATATGGGGTCCTCGTTAAATCGGTTCAATAAATTGGCATAATATTCGCCGTTTATTGTTTTTCCCTTTTGAAGGGAATCGATGTGGATTATCCCGCGTGCATCCCAAAAAACTGTTGCCATCTTCTTATTGACCACGATAACGTTTATGGTCAGTAAACCACTGTTTTACCATTGAAATCTATGGTGCAGAGTCCCCATAGTATTTATCAAGCTTTGCCTTGGTTTGATTGACGGTTTTTTTTTTGCAAAAAATAATGTTTAATGAGCACTGGAAATTCACTTTTCTCCATTTTGAAAAAAAATCCACTAGGTTGTATGTTTTGAACAGCTGTTAAACGCAAAGTAAATGACGGAACTTGCTCAAAATTTGACAGTAGTATATTAACAGGTGGTACTTGATGGGATCAGTGTTACATTTCATATAACTACGAGAGAAGTTCGAAAAGTCCCGGACTTATTTATCCGCCCTCGTAACTATGAAGTAAACAAATAATTGTGTAAAAAAAAATCAAAATATAGTGCTTGCAAACGGTTGTCTCAGACTGTAGTTTGAAGATTTCTAAATTAAGTACATTTCTGTAAAAATTAAATGCTTATAATTTGTGATCTTTACAATTGAAAATATATCTCAGAATCTATAAATTAATAATTATTAATTTTCAAATATTCCATTTAAGTGAATACCCCTATTTTTTCAAATTCTATAACAACAAATCTAAAAAAAAGGAAATATAAACATAAGATTAAAACATTAAAACATTGTTTTGTTTTAAACCAAAAAATAAATAATGGTCAAATTTAAAACCAAAACCAAAAAATAAATAATTCCATGAAATTTGTATAAACAAATTTAAAACAGTTTTATATTAAATTAAAACATCTGTTTAAACTATTTTGAACTAAATTAAGTGTTAATTATGGGACTACCAAACAAAAAAAAAAAAAAATAACTAAATAAATTGAAAATTTCTCGTGTTCATTTAAGATGTTAACTAAAAGCTAAAATATAAGAGAGAAAAAAAATAAATGACTACAATTTCCCAGAAATCTTTAATCATTAAATACTTAATTTTAGTTAAGATGTTGATTTTTTGTTAACTCGCCGATGTAAGTAAGTAGCATTTATATTTTAGTTTACCTAGTTATCATGTCATCTTTGGAAATGTCAGTGTACCAGAGAGACATGACTGATATGTTAATTATTATTAACATTAACTTTAAATATTAAATGTTCAGTTAGTTTTTTTTTAAGGAAATTTCTTAAGAATTTATTTACCTAGTGTAACTTAGTTAATTGTTCTCTCTTTTTACCATCTCGGTAGCATAAGACTTTAAAATTTCAAACCCTATAATAACTCATAAATAAATATCATAAATTATATTTATTTTTTACGAGAAATATTAAAACGAAACTTATAATCTTCTAAATTGTGTGTGAAAACTAAATACACAAATTTTTTTAATTTTACACTTAGAATGTAGAAGTTGTTGTGGAGTCGCATATGTTTCATCTCGTATCGCATCACACAAAAACATAAAAATTGTGCTTAGGTAATCATAAATGGTTATGCATTTGTGGCAACATCTGTGATTAATGTGCAATCACACGTTTCTATCACAACTATGAAGTACATAGTAAAAAATAAACAACACATAAAGAGATCCTAATATGCGTGCGTATGGTTGTATAATTTGGCTGTGAGACACGACACTATGTATACGATAAGGACGGACAGAATTTCAGTCAGACGATGGCAAATATGTTTGGAATGCCGACAAATCCCTAAAGCAAGAGATTTGTACATACTGCAGAAATAAATACACATAACTAATTTGTAAATAATAATTCTTACACACACTGCAATAATTATAAGCGTGATAGAGGAATGTTTTTTAACCCTCGAACGATTGTGACGGAAATTTAGACAAATAAAGGGTGTCCCAAGAAGAGCGCAATTTTTAAATTTTAAATAAAACACAGATATTTAAAAAAAAATCGTGAAACTTTATTAGATCGTAAAGTAGACAGAATGATGTTATGTATGGAACAATATATCGTGCAGATGGCCGCCGCGGCTTTGCTGGCATGCACGCGATCTTTTAATGAAATTTTCAATGACCGTTTTGCATGAATGCTGCGGTATTTCATTAATGCAGCGTCCAATTTCCTCTTTTAAGGCTTGAGTCGTCGTCGGCTTATTCGCGTAAACCATCGACTTCAAAAAACCCCAAAGAAAAAAATCTAGTGGTGTTAAATCGCACGATCTAGGCGGCCAATTCTGATCTCCAAAACGCGAAATAACACGACCGGGAAATGACTGATGCAGCAATTGAATTGTTTCTCTGGCTGTATGACATGTGGCGCCGTCTTGTTGGAACCACATGCCCTCCACATTCATTTCTTCAATTCTAGGCAAGAAAAACCTGATTTTCATTTCACGATACCGAACACCATTGACTGTTTGCGCTTGACCTGCCTCATTTTCATAAAAAAAGGTCCAATGATTCCTCCAGCCCAAAAACCACACCACACAGTGACACGTTGAGGATGCATTTGCTTCTCGTGAATCACTCGAGGATTTTCCTCACCCCAAATGCGACAATTCTGCCTATTGACGAAGCCATCAAGATGAAAATGGGCCTCGTCACTGAAGATGATTTTATCGGCAAAATCAGCCGCAAAACTTTCACCATTTTGGTAAAACAATTTCACAATGAGAATGCGTTGTTCATTCGTGTAGCGCTCCATTTTTACTAACCTCGTACCTTCTACTAGCAAACAATAACAATTGTTCAAATGTCAAACAATGACACTTCGAATGTTGCCAAATTTAAAAATTGCGTTCTACTTGGGACACCCTTTATTTATACTTTTCATGAAACTAGATTTTTGATGAAAGTTTTTCATTAAGTGAATTAAACTTTTAATAAATAAAATGACATTTAAGATCTTTGATCTTTTAAAATTGTATTTCATTTTGAATTATCAGGTTTGAGATCATAATCAAATGTTACTATTACAAATAGAAAACACTAAATGTTAATAAATGTAAGAGAAGATGAAAACAATCTTGTGTGGATCAGCGCTAGAGGGAATGCCGAACTTTCGACCTAAGTGACTAGTTCATCTTCAGCCTCATTCTAATCCACCACCCACAAGAAACTCATGGTATGGAGCAGATATCAACCAACCACAGAAAATCGAGGATGTTAATTGATTGCCGAACAACATGAGTTATTTTCGTCTTTTTCTTACAAGTTTAGCCAACAGCTTTAAATCTTAAAGCTGTTATTTGCCAGTCTGACTGCTAATGGTACAATTACTGGTAACATTAGCATCAAATTTTATGAAAAAAGCATTAGCTTAATGATGCAACTTTAAAAAGTCATTAAAATCATTCATACCCTGAGTGGTGTAATACTCCTAATTAAAGGGACCCTAACAAGAATCTAAAATCAAAATTGATATATATACAAACAAAAAGTGGGTATTGGAAATGTTAAAAACCTTTTTTTAGACGCACCACCTAACACGTCACAGGGTGTCTAAAATGTGAAAATTTAACCCTTTCTAAGTCAACGACATGTTAGGAGTGAGTTTGATTGGACACTACTGGTCACTGTTTCCTTGAAACCTATCCTGCGTGTCATTTGGTACTAGGGTTTATGTTTGTAGAGTTGGTTTTAATTCACAGTTATGTACATAAATTATGACTTCATTGTATTTGACAATTTGCTATTTAAAATACGCTGAAAAGTATCCCTATAGGGAATGAGGAGTCAATTGTCCTAAAAGTGACTGGTTAAAGAAGGGAAGGACTTATCACAGGACTGGTATAATTTTTTTTTTTTTTTTTTTTTTTTAAAGAGAAGCAACACTCAGGAAATTCTTCCTATTAATTAATGTGTTGCTTTCTTTGGAAAGGGGATAGTGGAGAGATGAAAGGTGGTGAAAGACGTAGGGCTTCAAACATGGCAACACTGTAATTGCGCGAGATGATAAATCTTAGAACAGTTGTTGCTCGCCACCTGATGTAGATTTGGCGAATTTACTGAAGTGGGTTAAGCAGTGTCAATTGTCCTAAAATTACAAATCCTGTGACTGGTAAAGGGATGACATACCACTTAACCAGAATGCTTATTAACAAGAAAAAGCCAGTTGACCAGAATTTTACCCATTGGTAGCTGTTTAGTTTTCGTTTATTTTATACGACATGGCCCTTTTGCGACAGTCTTGTGGTATGCCCATCTTTGGTTAGTCCTGTGGCATGCCACTATGTGGTTTAAAGCAGGACAAATGACCCCTTCCTATGACAAGCCAATGTTAAAGTTGCCAGTTGTTTACATAGGGTAGGGTTTAGCAGAGAACCGGTCTCTGACACGAAGGGACCGCTCCTGTGGCACACGCAGAACCGGTCCCATTCCCCATAGGGATATGGTTTGAAAAAATCTAAAACATTTTTCTTCGAAAACCTTTTTATCCAAAATTGTTTACTCCCCTTAACATTTTGTTCTTTGTTTTTAAACAAAACAAATGTGAAAATAAAAAAGGGGAATAAACAAAAAACGTGTATTGAATGTCTACCAAACAAATTTTCAATTTATTTTTGATCAATGGTGATAATCTTTAACTTCGAGTTCATATATTGGTTCTCATTTAGTTAGAAAACTAGTTTATATGAATGTTTGATGTTTTGCATAGCATTTTCACTTCTTTCAAAACGTGTTCTGATGATGCGAACCTAGAAAATTCCCGAAATAGATCTATCAACACATTCCTGAAAGTGGTCAATTAATAAATTTAAAAACAAAAACTCTAAAGATTATTTGTTAGGACAATATCCTAATAAAGAAATGTAGAGTATGGCCACGAACTTGAATAATTTTAATTTACATTGCAAAATATTTCATTCATTAAATGATTTTTTCCGAAAATACTTGTTTTTTTCTTAAATTTATTTTTTTAACTCCTAAAAATTTAGAATTTGTTCACAGAAAATGTGTTTATCTAGTGGATTTAGGGTATACTAAATTCGGTATATCAGACTTCAATAGATTCACATGTTTTTTAACTAAATTTTTCTATAGAAGAGGGTAAACTAAATTCAGTATATCCGACTTTAATACATCCACATGTTTTGTAACTAATTTTTTTTAAGTTTCAAAACGTATTTTTCAACGAAAACTTTAAGATTCTTCTTCTGGATTCTGAGAAATTTGTTCTATTAAAATATTATTAGATTTGGAAAATTCGAAAATAACTTCAAAGTAATTTTTTTATATTAAAATAGTTTTTCTAAAATTTGTGATTCAGAGTATTTTTTTTTTTTTATTCTTTTAATTTTTCTAGTTTTGAGACATTTTTATAAAAAAAAAAAGCCATTCTGTAATTTCTATATTTTTAATAGTCGGAAATTTCTTCTCATACTTTTGTTTCATTATTGTCAACTATTAATTATTAATTTTCAAAATAAATTTCTTATCAGTTTTAAACAATAAACAAGTTTCATTAGCAAAAAAAATAAAAATCTATATAAATAAAATATTTATATTTCATTAAATACGAATATAAAAAAACAAACGACGTATCTTTATGCAAGTACTAAATTACTTTTTTTTGTCTTTTTCAATGTCAAAATTTATGACGTCAATTGATATAATCTAATCGCAGTTTTGTTTAAATTTATTTAAATGTATACCAATAAATTCTAACAATTTCTTAAATTCACTAATACTTGTAAACATTGTTTAATAAACTTAGTAATTTACAGTGGCTTTATTTTAGAAATTGGAATAGAAATCTACCAATTTTCTTAGAAACGTAATAAGAATGTGGTTAAACTTATTTTTATTAATAATTTAAAAAAATTGCTGTTGTTTAATGACGTCAGTTAGAACAAGTACTTAAAGTACGTATTACACTTAAAAAAAAAAACAGTTAGTAGAAAAAGTAGTTTAACGTCTTGTAACTCAATGATACTATTTTTCAGCAAATTTTTTTCCTGAAATTGTCAGCTAAAATTTGAGTTATACTTATTCAGCACTTAACTGTTGCGAACTAATGTTTTACTAATATTTTACTAATGTTTTACTAATTTATTTTGCTACCATAATTGTGCTGATAAGCACATTAATAGTGTGTTCAATAACCAGATTGGCAGATGTACGCATAATGATGTAGAAGTCGCGGCATGTCAAGATGTAGGGTACCGTGAAATAACTCCCAAATGAAATAAGTCCCAATGAAATAACTCCCAATGAAATAACTCCCAATGAAATAAGTCCCAAAAAAAAAATTAAATTAGTCCCAATTTCAATAAATGAAATAACCTCCAAAGAAAAAATTAAATAAGCCCCAACATTTTAGAGGTTTTTCATAGTAATAAAATAACTCCCAACAAAGAATGAAACAACTCCCAATGAAAAAAGTCCCAAAAAAAATGAAATAATTCCCAATTCAAAAATATCAAATTCTGCCGTGACCGCGCCTATAGGAAGCGAACTACGGTGGCGCCGCATTACGCGAAACGCGGCCGCGCAGCAGGACGCGAATTTTACGCACCGGTTTCCAGAGGTGGCATGTCCATAATGACATGACATAATGTCCATGAACGTTATGTCACTCAAAAAGTGTCATAATGTCCATGGACTTTATGACAATTTGGAATTTGACAATTTTGGACATTATGTCACTTTGAAATGTGGCATAGCGTTCAGACTTTTTAAAATAAAAAGATTAATTATATTTAGTATATCAATACAAATACAAAACTAAACTTATAAATCGTATATTCGCACGCAGAAAAAACTTTATTTCGCGAAGCCGCCTGTCGCGTTCTACGGAGGAAAAAAAACCCTAAGACACTTGTTTTTACAAATTACTTGATGTCTTAGAAATATAAGATTTCAACGGATTCGACATCTGATTTGAAAAAAAGTTCTTCTGGGTGGCGGCCTTCTGCCACTCTTTAGGGTTTTTTTCTCCGTAGAACGCGGCAGGCGGCTTCGCGAAATAAAGTTTTTTCTGCGTGCGACACAAAAGAAACTTCAAAATCTCTGATCTGTTTCCACACTGGAGTACAATGTCCATGGACCTTATGTCACCCAAAAAGTGGCATAATGTCCATGGACTTTATGTCATTCCATTTGAGGACATAATGTCACATGGCAGAGTGTCATAAAGTCCATGGACATTATGACACTTTTCGAGTGACATAACGTCCATGGACATTATGCCACTTTTTGGGTGACATAAGGTCCATGGACATTGTACTCCAGTAATAATAACTCATTGTATTGCTATTATTTACTTTACGACAATTTTAAGAACCGTTACAAATGCATAAAATTTACCAAAATGTAATTTTAATAGAAATGAAATAACTCCCAACAAAAATGAAATAACTCCCAACGATAAAATCACATTTAAAAATGAAAATGAAATAAGTCCCAACAAATGTGAAATAACTCCCAATGACAATAAAAAGTGAAATAACTCCCAACAAAACCTGGTTGGGAATTATTTCATTTAGGAGTTATTTCATAACGAAATAATTCCTAAGTGAAAATTGTGAAATAAGTCCTAACGCATTAGGAGTTATTTCACAATGAAATAAATCCCAATTTATATGGAAAATTTTTGGGAGTTATTTCATTTTTTTTTTTATTGGGAGTTATTTCATTTGGGAGTTATTTCACGGTACCAAGATGTTTCTAAGTAATTCTTAGCATTTCAACTATAAATAAAGTTTATTCCTTACTCATGCGAAAACTAGTAACATTTTACCAAGTTTTTACTTGTGTCTACTTAATTATTGAATAACTTATGTGAAAAAAGTTTATTAGTTGAAATGCTCCTAGTTACTTGGCAAGGATTGTTTTGTATGTACAATTATTGTAAGACATACATATAAAAAAATCAACTGTGAAAGATTTTTGTATATGTTTCTCATTTCAAAAGGATGCCAACAATCTGTTTACCCAAGTAAAAAGGTTTATAAATATTTATATATAATTTTATACAATTAAATGTTTCGATGTATAAAGTTATATAGTCATATAAACATATATGTCAAAGCATACATATTTGTATCTTATTGTATATAGCTTTGTGTTTGTTATTTATTTTTTTTTTCTCTTCTTATATTTTTTAACACTTAATTTAGTTTAAAATAGTTTAAATATATGTTTTAATTTTATATAAAACTGTTTTAAATTTGTTTATACAAATTTCATGGAATTATTTATTTTTTGGTTTTGGTTTTGGTTTAAACTTTGACCATTATTTATTTTTTGGTTTAAAACAAAACAATGTTTTAATGTTTTAATCTTATGTTTATATTTCATTTTCTTTTTAGATTTGTTGTTATAGAATTTGAAAAAATAGGGGTATTCACTTAAATGGAATAATTGAAAATTATTAATTATTAATTTATAGATTCCGAGACATATTTTCAATTGTAAAGATCCCGAATTATAAGCATTTAATTTTTACAGAAATGTACTTAATTTAGAAATATTTACATAGATGGAACAAAATGGTTGTTTTTAACTTTAGTATGATTTAAGGTTAAATGTGTCCAAATGTTTTATCAACTTTAAGTGCTACACTCAGAGAAAAACAGAAATAAGTTTAATAAATTTTCTTCCAATGTAACAACTTCATCATTATTTATGAAACATTTCACAATCATCTCTATGAATTAATTCTACATAAAAATAATGAAATCTTTACTAATACAAAATATCCTTCATACATACTAAAACATTTTATAAATATGATGAAACGGATTTAGCTTTTTATGAAATATTTCATAAATACATTACATTGGACAAAACATTACATTGGATGAAAATTTATGAAATATTTCACAGACATGATGAAGCTTTTCCTTTGAGTGTACAATGACATTCCTCAAACTGTAATTTTCGTAGAATTAAAAAATAAAATCAAAATAAATTATTTTTCCCAGGGCTTAACTCATGTTTAACACAGTGTTCCTTTTTCGACGCAGTACTTTTAAATTGCTATATTTTTTTACTGGAATAATATAATTAAGTGATTTGAAAACAGTAAAAAATTGTGAAAATTTGTTATCCAGAAAAAATAAATTGTTGACCTTTTTTGATGGAACTTTTTTCAAAAATTATTAAGAAAAATATAAAAAAGTCTTATTTTTTACATTTTTCGTTGCTATGTAGATGAAAAAATATGAAAATGTATTTCTCTGGTAGAAATTAGTTCATCGGATGTATATAATTCTTGAAAATCGCTCGAACTGTTAATGCCAAAAGTCCTTATGGACTCCTGAAAACTATCCCTGGAATTCTTAAAGAAATTGTGTACAAAGGCTGAATGCTCTGAAAGGTAGAAAGTTATCGATATAACCTTTTATCTCTCGTCAACATTAAAGCCTAAAGTACCTGTCAAAACATATTTCAAGTCATAGATACTTATTTCCGCAAAAATAAGTCGTATGACCAGTCCTTGTTAAATTAGCTGTCGTACTGGTAAGATATATTTCAAACAATTGTCCAATAAAACAAATATTCCAATTTCTAATTTCTTTGGTTTGTCTTTTATTTCCATATTTGGTTCTATTTAAATATTTAAATTTGAGATCGGCTCTGACGTTTTATTTCTAAAGGTTCTCCTCTACATTCCATCACAGTATATTCCACAAGATCACGAACTATGAACTTTTCAAATTCCGTTTTCACTCAAAACATAAATAATGGATGGTTTCATTAAAATACTACTAAACTAATAAAAAATATATCGTCAGGGTTGCTAAATGGAAAGTAAAGCCACGATCTTTTTAAAAAAAATTTAAAAATCGGTTAACTTAAAAATAATAAATTTTCATAAATTTATGATTTATATGTTGTCAAAGTTTCAAATTTGGTTGCCAACATTTCCACTAGAGGGCGCTTTAAGCCAAAAATAACTATAAGTGTTTCTTAATGAAGCATGGTTTTATATTTCTGGAATGTTCGGTTGAAAAATGTCCAGCGGATTTATGACGTGCCCTCAACAAGCTAAGTTTTAATGGAGAAAAACTTGCAACATGGGAAAAAAATTTAATTTTTTGACTTCAGATATGATTTGTTTCTTTGTGGAGCAGTGTACTTTTATGGTGAGGCTCAATTTTTAAATATATTTTCGAATTCTGATCTTTAGAACCGTTTATTTTTTTTTTTACTTCTTAATTATTTTTTTTTTTTTTACTTCTTAATTTTTTTTTTTTTTACTTTTTGTTTATAGTGAAGTTTTCATCGTTTATCTATAAATTGTATATGATACGCTATTTTCGTACTGATAAACATCATAATTTTTATTTATTTAATATTTTTTTAGGTACAAATTTATTTGATTATTTTTTTTTATTTACTAAACGGCTTTTTGATTTATTTTTGTTTTTGTAGGTTTTTTGGATTTGTGTTTAGGGCCGCACGAAATTTGCTCTGGGCCGTATTTGTCCCTGTCTGTTATATATAATTATTTCTATATATTTTCAGATATTACATTAACTCATGTCGTAAATGTAGGGATATTTTTATATTGTTTTACGAATACACTAGTGTATTTTACGAATACACTAGTGTGTTTTACGAATACACTAGTGTGTTTTACGAGTACACTAGTGTACTGTACGAATACACTAGTGTGTTTTACGAATACACTAGTGTGTTTTACGAGTACACTAGTGTGTTTTACGAGTACACTAGTGTGTTTTACGAATGCACTAGTGTGTTTTACGAGTACACTAGTGTGTTTTCCGAATACACTAGTGTGTTTTTCGAATACACTAGTGTGTTTTAATGTATTGTCAATTGCTGACTTTACTAATTTTTTGGCTAACATTATTAATTTTTTGCCGACATTATCAATTTTTGCAAGCCCCGCCTGAATAAAATTTTGCTGACTCAGCTAAATTTTTTGAAGCTATTTTTTTTAAGAAATGCTAAATATATATCATTAGAAAAAACGCTCAATATTTATTCCCACCAAACTTTTTTTCAGCGAATTATTTTTTAAACGCAAATTTGTTTTTTCTAAATTTTATTTCGTTGAATTTGTTTTCAAAAAAGGTGTTTTTAAACGAGGTCACAAATTAACCCACCCGACGTATAGATGGCGGCAGTAGTTTGAAAAAAACTACTTTGGTGAAAAGTGGCACCCTTATAAAACATATGTTTTAAGTTTCAAGGAGCCACATTGTTTAGTATTTTTTTTTTTTTGAGCCATCAAAAATAAACGACCTCAATGAATTTGTAAACATGGAAAAAATTATTCACCGTTATGTAATTCAATATTTTCATTTGAAAAGTATCAGTCCAACCAATATTAAAGCCGAGCTATATTCTACTCTGGTTGAGTCTGCTCCTTCGTTTACGAATATAAAATATTGGGTGGGAGAATTTAAACGAGGCCGTACGATCTGCCAAGACGAACACCTTAGTGTACGACCAATTGAGGTTAACACGCCAGAAAATTTTATGAAAATCCATAAAATGGTATTGGATGACCGCCGGCTGAAGGTGCATGAGCTGGCTGAAATTATAGGCACTTCAAAAAGTGCTATACATCGCATATTGACCGAATATTTGAAGATGAGAAAGCAGAGTGCAAGATGCTCACAATTATACAAAAACAGCGTCGTGAAGATGTTTTAATAGTGTTTGGCAATGTTTCACCGCAATAAAGCCGAGTATTTGCATCAAGTCGTAATCATGGATGAGACATGGGTCCACCACATCGCACCTGAGATAAAGGAACATTCAAAGCATTGGACAGGAATGGGATAATCGTGTCCAAAGAAGGCAAAGACACGCATGATCATTTCGTCCGTTTTTTGGGAAACGCTTGTGATAATTTTTTTTTAATATCTTCAAAAAGAAAAAACAATCAACGTAAAGTATTATGCTAATTTATTGCAGCGTTTAAAAGATTAAATTAAAGGAAAACATGCGGACTTTTTTAGTCTCTACAAGCAGATTTTAAATATGTATTTTAATTGTTTGAAAATCGGAATATAAACAAAAAAAAAATGCGAGCACTCAAAATTTTATATGCATAAAATTCCCTATTATATGTGGTCTATTGCCGCCTCCGGGGGGTTTGGAAGGTTCAAAAATCGATATACCGTCACATATAACTGTTCCAAAGTTCATTGTAATCGCACCCCTGAGTAAGAAATGGCCGAATTATTTCCAAAAATTGTGTGATATATAACACGGTGCGCTCTCGTATCTCGAAGAATGAACCATGACAAAAAAACTAACTTTGATGTTAGCCAGCCAACATACACAATAGGGTGTCCCGATAAATTGCTTTTTTGGTGAACTAATTGAAAACATGGCACTAAAACGATGCGTATTAATGAGCTACATAAAAACTTAATAAATAAGCAAAAATTAATTTTAAGTTGGTCTACACTCAAAAAAAAAAAATTTGTAAAGTCAGCAAAATTTTAGTCAGGAGGGTGCTTGCAAAAAAATTGCTAATGTCAGCAAAATCTTTTGCTGAAAATCAGCGAGTAGATTAGTAGATTCATCAAAAGTTTTGCTAACACTTAGTGGATTAGAAATAAAAATGCCTTGCTAAAAATTAATAAATTTTTTGATGAATTTTAGTAGACTGAAAAAAACGCAAAAAATTTGTAGAAAAATTGTAATTTAGTTAATTTACTTGCTGAAAATCATAAAACATATTTTTGTGATTCTTTTAAAAATAATTAACAATAATTATGAAATATAAAAATTTTCATTTTCCCACATTGACGACATGAATTAATTTAATATCTGAAAATATATAGAAATAAATATACATTAATAACATAACAAAAATTTTCTTTCAACTACTTACATCAATGGTTGTCTAACTGATGCTTTCTTTTAAAGGACGCAACTGCCGAAGATAATTATAGAAACGAAAAGAAAAAAACAACCCTTTTTTGCAATAAGAAAAAGGAACCATAAAAATCTACCTAAGATATGTGTCTTTGTCTTTCGCTTTACTCTGTCTACATGTCTGTATATGTTTGTTTGTTTGCAATTTGACCACACTAGATTATTAATCTATAAACATTTAGTTTAGAAATACATATTAAATTTAAATATTTTATTTTGTCTTTTATTTAATTAATAGACAATTATTTTCACAAGCCGGTGACAACGCAAAATTTAAGTTGTTTTAATCCTCAATTTTGTTTAATGTATGAAAAACAGATACAAAAATCTTCCATGTCTTATAAGAGTTGTACTTTTTAGTATCATTTTCCTCTTCTCTACTACATCTTGACATGCCGCGACATCTGCTTCATTCTGCGTATATCTTTCAATCTGGTTGTCGTCCACACTATTATCAGCACAAATTTTTTTAGCAAAATTTATTAGTAAAACAGTATAATATTAGTAAAGCTTTAGTATAAAACAGTTAAGTGCTGAATAAGTATAACAAAAACACGATTTTAGCAAAACATTTTGCTAAAAAAGTGGTATACCTGATTTACAAGACGTTTTATTAACTTTTCAGCTAACTTATTTTTTTGTGTGTAGTCCATTGCATTTTTTAAATGATTATTTTAAACTTTTTGGAAAAATGGGTTTTAAAATTTTAAATGCACGCTTAAAACTTAAAAAAAAAAAAAAAAACATAAAAGAAGCATTAGTGTACAGAACAAATTATTGTCAATAAAATTGCAATAAAATTTTTGTTTGATATCAATCTCTCAATTAAAAGTTGAATAATATGTATAAAATGTGTAATCAAAAATTACAAAAATTGGCAGTTTTTATAACATAGAGATTTTTTAGATTTTTAACTAATTTTTTGACGATATTTGCAATTTTCAATGAAGTTTCAAAAGTATCTTATATTTTTTATATTAAAAGCTACATATATTAAATTTTTAACAAATGTGATTAAAATATTAATTAAGACTAAATCAATTAAATAGTTACAAATTATTTTAATTAACAGCACTGAATTCAATAAAACTTGCGTTCACTTCGTGCAGAAAAGTTTCGTGAGTTTAGTGAAAATGTTCATTATTACTACACTCACAAGAACTTTTCCATAAAAAATCAACAGTTATTTAAAAGTTTAATCGGTAAAGTTGTTTCAATTGAATACACAGTTAAATTACCAAAGAAATATATTTTTTAACTTTCTATCTGTTATTCAATAAACAAAAAACGGACTTTCGGTAATAGTTAAAATATTTAGTTAAAATTTTCTATTTTAAAAAAAAGTTGTTATATGTTATATGAGTATGGAAATAAACGAAAACAATCTATTGTTTTCATGGATTTTGTCAATTAATTTTTCAACAGTTGAAAACAAACTAAAAACTACACCCAAAAAATAAGTTAGTAGAAAAGTTAGTAAAACATCTTGTAAATCAGGTATACCATTTTTCAGCAAATTTTTTGCTAAAATTATGTTTTAAATTAAAATTTTAGTTATACTTAGTCAGCACTTAACTGTTTTGAACTAATGTTTTACTAATATTTTACTAATGTTTTACTAATTTATTTTGCTAAAAAAAAATTGTGCTGTTTAGCACAACAATAGTGTGAACGACAACCAGATTAAAAGTTATACGCAGAATGAATTAGATGTCAAGATGTAGTAGTGACTAGGAAAATTATACTAAAAAGTACAACTCTAGTAAGACACATAAAAGAAATCAACCATGGAAGATTTTACATCTGTTTTTCATACATAAAACAAAATTGTGGATTGAAACAACTAAAATTCTGCGTTTTTACCGGCTTGTGAAAGTAATTGTCTATTAATTAAATAAAAGAAAAAATAAAATATTTAAATTTAAAACGAAAATTAAGTAGTCCTGTTTTTAACTGATTGTCAGTTAATTTAATGTGTATATTCAGTAGTTTTTACGGATAAAATATTGTGAGTGTAAAATTCTCTCTGTACAGGCGCACAAACAATTAAAAGAATAATTAATATTATTATATAATTAAAAGTCGTTTATAATTTTTTTCTGTGTAGGTTGCTTTTCATGTTCTTTTTTAAATATTCAAAAAAAAAAATCATTTGTTTATGTTGGTATCATTCCCCTGATTAATTTGTGTTTTATATTATTTTAATTTAGATTTATCGCTGGTAAAATCAAATAAAATGAACAGTAATTTGCAATAAAAAGCAACATATTTATTTTTCCTATTTTGTTTTAAGTTTGTTAATTATTTTTTTTTTTTTAACAAATACACTTTTTTGTGGGTTAATCCGTTTGTTAAAATTATTTATCTTTAGCTTATACGTATGAGTAATCGGTTTAGTTACCAACAAATAAATTTGAATAAATTTGAAAATGAATTCTCATATTAAAAGCGATTTAATTTTTAAATGATAAATTGATTTTTTTTTAAGTAAGGGAAATAGAAGTGGTTCAATAAAAAAAAAATATGGTACACTGAAAGAATTATCGTTTATGATATTAATTATACAATTTCATGGAAAATTTTGTTTCGAGGATTCAATAAAGAATTTCATTATATCCAAGAAATTTTATTAATATTAAGAAATTTTTCATACAGTTTTTTTCATAAAAAAAATTCATTCGACTTCATAAATTATCACCTCCCGATGAAAAAAGTTTCTTTATACTCATATACAACATGATATTATTATATATGATTATATGTGTGGTAATAATCACGTTATACACTGAGGATCATAAGTGTATCACAAACCAACAACTAGCACTTTAACAACCTATAATTTCTATAAATTGTACTCAAATGCAATCAAACTTTTCTTATTATGTTTGTACAACTGTCTTCTCGGTTTCAAAAAGGTTTTATTAAGATCTGATCACAACAACAAATACACGAGGGCATAATGTAAATAAATCAAAATTATACAGTTTTGCACTCACTATTTATTTTTATATTTTTAAAACAATAATATATTTTTAATAACTGCTCCAGTAACCCTTTGCCTTCTTAAGCTCCTGGAAGCTATTAGGTATACTTTGTGTGTACCTCTACACAAATTCTGGAGGAATCGCCTCCCACACTTCCTTCGTCCACTCCCACAAGTCGTTCACGCCTTTTGGAGGACTGGTATATTTTGTAAGCTGCGATTTGACGTGACTCCACAAATTCTCGATAAATATTAGAGTTCGTTTTCAAATTTTTTTTTTATTTTGATTTCTGGATATTATCACTTTTTAGAAGGTTTTTGTATCAATAAAAATAATGGCGTATTTTTTTTTTTTAATTCCAACTCCTTCCCGTGCCTATAGGCGACTCAATTTTGTGTCCCTTTTCCCATACAACAAAAACGGTTGAATCTATGTCAAATCTGACTTCAGTATTCGATTCTACGGGAAAACTTAGGCCCATAAGCTTTTTTTGAGTTTTTGAATGCACCAGAATGCATAATTAGAGTGGTCCAAAAAAATAATTAAAAAAAAATAAAATTAAAATATTTTTTTTTGTTAATTTTTTTTTACAATGAAAAAATACTTACATCTGAGAAAAATGGTCCAAAAATTTTAATTTTGTAGTTACCCGTTCAAAAGTTATTAAAGTTTAAAAATTTAATTTTTTAGTGAATACCAAATAATTTATTGGATTTGAGTCGCCTATAGGCACGGGAAGGAGTTGGAATTAAAAAAAAAAAATACGCCATTATTTTTATTGATACAAAAACCTTCTAAAAAGTGATGATATCCAAAAATCTATTTTTCAAAACTAACTAATAAATATATATAGTAAAATGTAATGAAAAGAATTATATCACTTTTATATATTTTTTAGCACCGTTTATAATTAGAAAACAAATGAGTTTCAAAACTTACTGAAAAAACACGAAAAACTATGTTTTTTTGTTTTCTAATTATTATTAATATTTTTTTATTAAAGTACTGAAAAGCAATATAATAATTATTAGGTTTTAAACCAACGAACATATAGACTGAAAAACAACATAACAACTATTAGGTTTTAAACCAACGAACATATATACTAAAGAAGTATAAAGGTACTCAATATCTGTTAAATTTTATATGCCAACTGTTTTGAAGATAATTAATCAATTAAAAGTACCTCTGTTAACACATTTTTTTCGAAACTCTCTAAGTACCAGTTCAGGTTTTTAGAAGAGAGCGTTGGAACGGCTTGTTTAAACAAATGATACACCCAACCCTTATAACATGCGTAATGGATTCTAAATTTTCAATTTTAACAAATAAATAGTTTCCTAGTTCCACTAGAGGCAATATATTTTCTACCCCTGATCCTATTTTGTGGTAAACAAAATAGTTGTTTTGAACAATCTGAAATTGCTGAAGTACGATATAGGGAGATTTATACTTCATAAATAAAATATCGTATTGATATTTTCTTCCTCGGTAAATGTTTTGTTTTTTTTTTTTTTTTTTGTTTTACATAGCGTTTTAAATTTATTATATGTTCCAATTTCAGATTCATAAAAAAACATACATTTTCAGATTTAACATTATTTTTTAAAAAACTAAACTAGATTTTCCAAAAATATTGAGATCACTACTTTACATACTCTTTTCCAACTGTAATTCTTTCCATAGCCTTAAAGGGCTATGGAAAGAAGTTTTTATACAGGTGTAGAACTTTAAGTTGGCAACACTTTTTTAACTGACGGCCATTTTGTCAGCTATCAAGTGATTTATATTTGGTTTGGCATTTCCACATGAATAGACTGACGCCTGAACAACGCTTCCAAATTGTGCAAATTTATTTTGAAAATCATGGTTCTGTTCGAAATACGTATCGCGCACGAATTTTGTTTAGCGATGAAGCTCTCTATTGGTTAAATGGATACGTCAATAAACAAAACTGCCGTATTTGGAATGATGATAATCATCAAGTGTATGTTGAGATACCATTACATCCAGAAAAAACTCACTGTTTCGTGTGCTTTATGGACTGGTGGAATCATTGGTACGTACTTCTTTCAAAACAATGCTGGTCAGAACGATACAGTCAATAGTGACCGCTATAGAGCCATGATTACTGACTTTTTCGTTTATCAATTGAACAACCATGATGTGCCACAATTGATTTAATAAAGGAAACGTTTGGTAAAAGAATAAGTTTCACGTTTCGGACCCATGAATTGGCCTCCAAGATTGTGCGAGTTAATGCCGCTGGACTATTTTCTGTGGGGCTATGTGAAGTCGCTAATCTACGCCGATAAGCCCAAAACGATTGACCACTTAGAGGAGGAAAAAGTCATCGAAAATTGCACCTCCAGATTAGACTACGTCCGAGCCAGCCGTGGCGGTCATATGTCAGAAGATTATCTTTCGAATAAAGCAAATTTCATGTCAATTTAAGAAATTCATCTTTGTTTTTTTCCATGACAAAGTTATATACCTCTATAAAAAAAAACACCCTCTATTACATTTTTTTTGCTCAATTATTTTAACTTTAACCGCAAAATCATTAATTTGTTTTAAGAATCTAAATTTACACAAAATTATCCTTCATTTGATGAAGGAAGTTGAAAATTTTACTTTTTTGGTTTCATCCTTATAAATTCTATGCATGTTAAAAATTTTAAAATTTAATCATTGTAGATAAACTAGACATTAAAATGAAACAAAAATGTATTAAAATTTTTACTCATTTTCATTATGTTATCTTATATTCAAACGGAGCTATCTACTTCTATACAATTCTTCAGGAGAGTGAAAAAACTGCTTAATTTGCTCGAATTCAAAATATTTGCAAATATACTTTCTACAGTGTTAATCAAACATTTCTACTGATATTTTCGTAATATTCGCGGCTTTACAGTAAATAGCTCCGTATTTTTATTTGAAATTAATCAACATGAGTATATAGACCCTTTAAATTACTTTTGTTAATATTAGAAATGAGTAATTTTTAACTGGTCTGGATTTAAATAAAGTTTCGTATGGTAATAACGGAGATGCTGAACATAATTTTGTTTCATTGGCATCACCAAAATCTTCAGTTGTCCACAGTAGAAAATGATAAATGGATTAACCCAAACCTTTACATACAACAAACAACATCAACTCTATGAGAATTTGTCTGCATTACAAGGGAGGTATCCCAAACAAGCAGATTTTAATGAACTTCGAATATGTTGTAAAGCAGAAAAAAGAGATGTATTTTTTTTTTTTGAAAAGCAACAAAAAAAATTTAATATGACAATAATCATACTAGATTTTTGACTTCAAGTAGAACAATATTCTAACTAAATACATAAAAAATATAGTAAGTCCGAAAAAAAAATACAAAAATTAAAACATTTTTGAGTAATTTAAAAAGTTTATTATAAGTTTATAAAAAATAGTTTCGTAGGTTTTATGGTAGGAGTTTTAATTATAAGGAGGAAACATACGAGGGCATGACTTTTTGAATGAAACACAGTTTTTTTTTTACAAAAAAAAAAACATTTTTTTTTTTCAACATAATCTCCTTTTAGCTCAATACACTTAGTCCAACGTTTCTCCAATTTTTGTATCCCTCCCAATAAATAGGATCTTTCGAGTTCCATAAAAGAGGCATTTCTTGGCCATATGGGGTGGTTTTTTTTTTTTAAATCCTCGTTAAATCGGTCCAATAAGTTGGCATTATATTCGCCGTTTATTGTTTTCCCTTTTGAAGGTAATCGATTTGTATTATCCCGCGTGTGCATCCCAAAAAACTGTTGCCATCACCTTATTGGCCTTATGATTACGTTTATGGTCAATTGAGAGCAATTGTGGCACCCGTATTGCAGACAGCTTTCATAAACCCAACTGATCACTTAAAATCGAAACCACACTTCCATATGAAATGCCCATGGCATCAACAAGTTCACGCACTTTTACTCTTCGATCGGCCAACACCATGTCGTGGGTTTTTTCGACATTTTCGGGAGTATTGCCCTCAATTGGCCGTCCAGAACGTTCAGCGCCATTTGTACTTGTGCGACCACAACAAAAGTCAGTAAACCACTTTTTTACCATTAAAATCGATGGTGCAGAGTCCCCGTAGTATTTGTCATGCTTTTCCTTGGTTTGATTGACGGTTTTTTTTTTTCGCAAAAAATAATTTTTAATGAGCTCTCGAAAATCATTTATTTTAATTTTGGAAAAAATCCACTAGGTTGTATGTTTTGAACAGCTGTTAAACGCAAAGTAAATGACGGAACTTGCTCAAAATTTGACAGTAGTCTCTTAACAGGTAGTAATTGATAGGAGCAGTTTTGCATTTCATATAACTTTAAGGGAAGTTCGAAAAGTCACGGACTTATTGATACGCCCTCGTATTTAAAAATTACAGTTTCCGCTGGGATACTGCAATAACTATCTTGAAAGTTTTTTTTGTTTTTTTATTTGTTTTGTTAAGCAATTAAGTTTAGCCCGTTTTCGATTACATTTTTTGTTTAAAATGCATTATAGGAAACAATATACGATAAATATATATTAAAAAAACAAAATTGATTATCCAGCAAAAAAAAAAATAATAATATTCAAAAAAAAACAAGTTGCTAAGTGTGTTGCACTATGTAGACATATTTATGTTTTGAGCGATATTAAATTAAAAAAATAAATTTTAAGCATGATTTACAATTTATTTTCTACTTAACACTCGGCAATAAATATAAAAATTTACTAGTTTAGTTTTTTTTTTTTTCTTCCCCGAGTTCAACAAACTGCTGCTGTGGCTGGTAGTAGTTTATTTCTGTTCAATATAATTTTTTTTAGCTTACAAAACATTAAATTGTTGACGTTTTTTCAATTAACATGAGTGTTGTTTTAATAAATATTTATTTTCAAGTTTCGTATTGAAACCAATAAACGTTTACGCAATTTTACCTTTTGGCAATTAAAATTTCATAGAAATTTTAATGTCTAAATTTCATGTTGTGCGTTTTGAGTGTAAAAGACAAACAAACTTGAAAACTAACAAAATTTATGGGCAAACAAATTCCCAATTTTTTGTGTGTGTCCGAAAAACGTGTTACACCACCTGATATTTAAAGCAACAAGTAGTTTTGCACTTGTTACTTGTTGGTGGGAATTGAAAAATAATGTACCGAACTAATACAAAAAACGTGTCAAAAAAATGTATTTACATTAAATCACGTTTTATTACAGAAAACAATTTCATTATTATTATTATTGCATAAATTTTGAGTGTCAATTTTTAAAAATTTTTTTTTTTTTTTGTAATTATTAACAAAAATATTTAGAATACTAATTAATTTTTTTGGTAGTTAATCGAAAGAAAGAGTTTTTTTTTTAACAATAGAAGTGAAACGTGATAGAAATTTTTAAAGAAATTTAAAAAAACATAAAAGTTTTATTGGGGAAGAGAAAAAGTCGATATTCTGAAAATAAAACTAGCTAATATTTATAAAAATTGTATAATATATTATTGTGTCTAGACAGGCATACTACACAGAAAAAACTAAAAACGTGGTTCAAGCATAATCATATTATGATTGTAAATTTGATTTTATCATAATATTATCCTAATGATAATAAATATGAAACTAGTGATCATAATATGATCAGAAGTTATCATAATATCACACCCATTATTACGATTATTACGTGATGCTCTTAACCCTAGAACACACCCGGGTACACATGTATCCAGGTGCAACTTTGCAGTGCTGTAACTCAGGAAAAGCTTAATTTAGGGCATAGAGATTTCGGAAACATAAGTAATTTCTAATTTCTATTTATTTGATCCAATTCGGATCAGTGGTTCAGGAGCTACGAGCTTCCAAAGTCGACACACACAACATTTCGCTATCCCATGCCCGTGACCTTTTTTGCCTATATCTCTTGAACCAGGTAGAATATTTGCATGAAACATAAACTAAAAAATAAAGAAATTGGACCATTTAAACATTAGAAAAAGCCAAACTAAGTTAGTAGGTACAAACGCATTCCGGGTGTGTGTTCTCGTAGAAAAAGTTGGGTATGCATCGTACGATTAAAAAAGATTTTTTTCTCTGACAAGGGGAGTCTCCCGATGGGTTCTCCCCGATTTTAATGAAATTTGGATATATGATAAAGATAATAAAAAATATGGAACAAGTTTTTTTTATCCGAGCTCAAGCTCAAGTAAAAGGGTTAAAATATGGGGTCAAAGTCAATACATTTTTGTATAATAGAATAATGTCTAAAACTAATGAAGTTCAGATTTTTTTTTAACGCAGTTTTGATGTACTCGAGAAAACAAAAATGCTGATACAGTACTTTTCGCTTATAGTCACATCTCTTAGTTGCACACAAGTTGTGGACTATATCGCTAATGTGACTATATCGCTAGTTTTTTTATATGCCATTTTGTTGCCTATAAATAAATTGTGATATAGTCATCATAAAATGTGACTATATGCAATTTATTTATTTGTGGAAAATTTGGAATATAAAAACGATGTTTGAAACGATTCAGCTCAGTTTCCTTGTTCCAATTTTCGTTTTAGCCTCTTAAATTTTTAAATAATTTTAAACCGAAAAAAAATTCAAGATTTCACAATTATATTAGAAATTTTCTGTATTGTGACTATAACTTAAATTATTTGCATATAAATTTACTTTTAGTAGCCAGAGTTTAGTGGCATATAAGCCAAATGTGATTATATCGTGAATGGACTATATCCTAAATATTTTGTATGCAATTTGATTTTAGATGACAGTAAAAGTGTAAAAATGGACTATATCGCTAAATGGACTATAAGCGATGTGACTGTAAACGAAAAGTACTGTATCTCTATATTGCCTATGTATTGTGTTAGGGTTGCCATTTATTTAAACTATTTAAAATATAGGTTAAAAAGCTCCCTCAATTAGAGAAGGCTGTAGAAATAGTGTCGTTTTTTGCGAAAAAGAATAGTTATAATCTGCTAAAACCATTGGGTAGTTCCTAAAAATTATCAAATTCGTGCATACCTTCATTATAATGAACTCTCGAAACTCTTAACTTTAATCAGTTGTTTGCTACTCCAGACACCGTAAAGATATTTTGATTTTTTTTTTAATTATTTTGAAAAGCTGTGCAAATTAAAAATATTTTTTTTTTTTAATTTTTTATTAGAAGTTTTTCTAATCACGCTTTCAAGGTCATGGTTTTCAAATGCAAATAAAAGATTATTTCATTTTTCAATCCGACGTTTCGTTGGGATTATTTCAACATCTTCAGGGATTTGATTTTATTGAATATATAATCTTTTTTGTCAAGTTTACATTTAAATTTCTTTAATAAAATTGGTAAAATACGAACAAACCGTACGACATTAAACACAATATTATAATTAAAAAAAAATAATGAAAAAATAAATAAAATAAAATATCACAGATTAGAACTTTTCTTAATGTATCACAGTTGAAACTATAATAAATGAAACTACATATTTTTGTTTTTTGAATTAATATGCATTTGACAAATTTAATTTAGAAATGTTGAGGTTAAGAAGAAGAATAAACGTTTTTCTCTAAAAATTATAAACACTATAAATTTTTAAATCAGACTAGACTAGTTTTTGCCTTTTTATGGACAGGCTCATCAGTGATTTTCCATTTAAATTGTATTATTATTTGTGTCTTATAATTGTCAGATTGTCTCTATATGATAAATTTTTCAACAACCTGCGGCTGTAAGAATCAAACCTGCGCTCATCTTACATTACAAACGTAACCAATACCAAGTCATGGCCGTTTAGCGATCACACCCAAGTATGGCCTCGAATCTAATGCAACTAAATTGCAGTTTTCTTTCCTATTAGCTTTTTCTGTTATTGTAAATTATACTCAGAAGTGACAACACTAACAACACAAATATTCTATTTTTAGATTTTTGTTTATTTTTCAAATCTCCTCCGTCTCTATTTCACAATGTTACCAGATTGATATATGGTTTTTACGTTCAGGGTTGAGTTGCGTTTTAAGTTGAGACATCACCACAGGGAAAATTTTATAATGTATTTTAGTACAGTGTTATATTTATTAACGTCATATAGACAGTCGCAATTATTTTTAATTAATATGCATTTGACAAATTTAATTTAGAAATGTTGAGGTTAAGAAGAAGTTTTGAAGAAAACAACGATTAAAAATGGTTCAATTTTGGTTATTTCAACCTTTACTTTAAAAACAATTCAGAAATCGAGCTTGATTATTTGGAAAACCAACATAATATATTTTATTTAAAATTTTTATGTCGCACAGAGGAGTATTTGGCCTGAAAAGCTGGCCAAAATTATTAAACGTGTTTTTTGAATTAAAAGTTTTAGTTTTTTGATAGTTTTAGGTGTAGTATGATATAAAAAGTCTAGTGGCAGATTTTGAAAAAATTACACTGCGCAACAAAAGTACACTGCGCAACAAAAAAAATTTTCTCTACCCTAGAAATAAAAGTATGTGGACTATATGGATTTTGATTCCCTTAATTCAAATCTGTTTTCCGTTTTTCTCTAGTACGTAAGGATTTTCTTTTAAAGGCGTGGTATACTTCACCCCCTAAATCGTTGGGTTGCCTTATATATTTTGCCATAACTTGAAAACGTGTTCTCCGATTTTAATAGCAGGAGGATCAGAAGATGCACCGGAAAATTATGCTTAAACTAACCATACACATTTATTTTATATATATTACTATTTTAGAGTTACTAAAATTTTAATGGCAAAAAAAAAATTTACATGCAAAATGCATCAAATTTTTTGTTTTCAAAATGCAATAAAAAAATTTAAGAACCAAAAAGTTTAAATTTTTAAGATTTTTCTAAAAGCCACATTCCTAAGGAATAAAAGTTGGTATAAATCGCAAAACTCAATTAACAAATGTTGATTTTCAAAATTTACAATATAATGTAAAATATTGTTGTCTGTCGAGCTGCGTACTAAGTTCTTAAGATTTCTTAAAATTCAGTTTTGCCTTTTTGGCCAGCTCTTCAGGCCAAATACTCCTCTGTGTGTCGCACAAACTGCATCTTCCGAAGATACAATCGTTGAGTAGTATTTTTCAATTATTTTATTGTCTGAATTATTAGTAGGTCATTTAAGAAACATTATGGTAATGTATACAAAGTTGCTGAATAGTTTTCTCAAGTACTGCATAAATTTGGTTAAATGGGAACAGCATTCAGTAACTTCACTACAAACTTAACATCCATAAAAATATTAATATTTTGATGTTCATGAGCTATGTACCAAAATTCAGTCAAAAAAGTTTATATTTGCGAAAGTAATTTTAACAAACACTCTCATTTCAGTGAAGATCTACAAAATATTCTCCAATTTTATTTTAAAAATGTTCTTATATTTGTATGCTCTTTCGTTTTAAAAAGATATCGCTGTTCAAACTGAGAACTAAAAATTGCAAAGTCATAAAAAATATTATCCTGCAGATCAAGTTAGGGATGTTAACAAGACCTAAAAAGGATCTCCATTATATTTTGAAATTTTTATCAGTGTCGAGTTGAAGTGTTTGTGAAAAAACAATTGCCAACCGAATTGAAAAGAATATTTTGATAGTTACAAGCAATAAATTCGATTAGTAAAATCTTATTCAAATGTGATTTCTAGATATTTTGGGTGTTGCAATCATTTAATTGTACCAGCACACTTTAATCATAGTAACCGAATTTCAGTTGGAAATAGTGAAAATTTTTCTCTGCGTGTACATAGAAAATATCGATTTGATTCTTAATGTGCAAAAAAAATGCGCAAATTCAAATGATTTAAAGTTTCAAAAATAAAGAAAATTTCGGTATTTTCCAGTACATCGAAAGTGACTCATAAAGTTAAGGAAATTACAATTGCTGTCACCCAATATCAGGTAAAGGTGTTTGCTACAAAGAGTTCAATTTAAAGTATTAACATATTAATCAACATGGAAATTATTTAATAATTTATAGTCATGGCAAAAGACAATAACGCTGCTGTCGAAAATTATTCATATCAATTCAATATCATAGATAAATAATCGGAATTTTTTATTTTTTTTTTTCGCTTTGGTGTCATTATAATCTGAAACTGATAAGGTTAATGACATAATTGTATACTTCACATGTTGTATATTTTACAGTGTGAAAGAGAAGAGTCAGCCCTTCACAAAAAAAATCACATAAACGAACTTAGTTATAGAAATTATATAGATTTTTTAACATATTCAACATTAAACTGAGTATATAAATGGTTGTCAATTCTTTTTTTAATACAAAATTTTTTAATGATTTGTTTTTATTATGTTCATGTTTTATTACGTTGACAGACCGAACGACCGGCCATCAGTAGAAAGTGAAATTTCTTGGTTTTCAAAGAAATTTTTATTAAACAATAACTGAACAAAAAAAAATCATAAAATAAAATGGAAAGGCATACGAATATTAAAAAATAATTTGTTTGTTTTTTTTTATGAATTTAAATTTGTGTTATTTTTGATACACTAATAAAAGAAAATTAGTAAACATTTTTGCTAAAACTACTTAAAATTAGTTAAAGATTAGCTTGCACAAAAAAAACTGCTTAAATTAGCAGATTTTTTTTTTGCTAAATATTAGTAAGATAAGAATAGAAAAAATAAATCTGTTAAATCTACAAATTTTTAGATAAATTTTAGCTAAGTTTTAGTAAATTGAAAGTAACAAATTGATCTGCTAAAATCATTAAAAAAGAATTGCTAAATATTAGTAGACAAAAAGATTATAAAAAAATTTGATATTTTTTTTAAAGTTTTTTTCCCAGATTTTATTTTTTAATGCGAGTAAAAATCTGTCCATCTAAAATCGGCCATCTATACTGATACAATTTTCCTTCATAGTATTAATGAATCGATTTAATTAATTGAAAGTAATTGGGCGTTGTGGTGTAATGGTTAGCGCTTTGGACTGTTACACAGATGGTCCCGGGTTCGATTCCAGGTGACGACAACATCAATTTAGAAAAATAATATATATGAGTTTTCTATCACTTATATGTATCGCTTCGCCCACCTTCGGTGTTCCCATAGCACTTAACCCCACCGAAGTAAAATAATGAATCAGGGCTATGAAACAAAAAGTTTCAATAAATTCGCCAACTCTACATCAGGTGGCGACCAACAACTGTTCGAAGACTTATCATCTCGCGCAATTACAGTGTTGACATGTTTGAAGCCCTTCATCTTTCACCACCTTTCATCTCTCCACTATCCCCTTTCCAAAGAAAGCAACACATTAATTAATAGGAAGAATTTCCTGAGTGTTGCTTCTCTTTAAAAAAAAAAAAAAAAAAAAAAAAAAAAAAAAAAAAAAATTTGATCTACTAAAATCATTAAAAAAAGAATTGCTAAATATTAGTAGACAAAAAAATTATACAAAAATTTATATTTTTAAAGTTTTTTTTCCGTTCTGCGAGTAAAAATGTGTCTTTCTAAAATCGGCAATCTATACTGATAGAATTTTTCTTTAATTTATTAATGAATCGGCTTCATTAAAATGGTTTCATTGATTTAATGAATAATTTCATTAACTGAATGAAAATTAATAAATATTGCTAATTTGTTCATTTAAATTTTTATATCATAATTTCATTAAAAAAAAGTCATTAAATCATTGCAAAATTTTCGAATTTTTTTTAATTAAAATGTTAACTTGTCATATAGTACATTTTCTTTTCTATATAGTACATTTTGGATTAACCAAAAATCGCTGAAGTTAAACGTCTAACATTACAAATGACATACATTTTTTTGTTAAACAGAATTAACCTAAACTTTGAAAAAAATGGATTTGAGACGATCTCATAAAATTTAGTGTATAAAACGTTGATGTGAAATGACTATAAATTTCTTAACCAGACTATCGTCTGGGTGGAATCCACCCATAAGGCTGAATTTTTGTTTTTTCAAGAGAGATGAATTCCCAAACTTATAAAATTAAATTTTTTTTCTGTATTTTGAAGTTTATTATTGAAAAAAAAAATATTATTTCCATAATTGAATTTAACTGATATGAATGGCAGGTACTAATAAGTAGGGATGGATTACACCCAACGATAGTAATGGCGTAAGTTGAATAACGATAGTACTGCAGGGTTAAACCAGTTTCTTAAGTGATTTTGTGAAAAGTCAACCAATTTTTTTTAATTAAAGAACAAATTGTTTTTGGCTAAAATCGCAACCTCTTTAAAAGGTGTTTTTTTGTAATAAAAAGTAATGGAAAGATTTCATAAAAACTATGAATTTTATTCATTAAATAACGTTTATGGTAGAGTAAATGAATATAATTTAATATACTCTATGAAATTTTCATTGGGTCAATGAAACCATTCATTCTTCTTCATTTCCGCTTAACTCCCTGTGGAGCATAGGGCCTCTACAAAATTTCTCCAAGAAATTCTGTCATTCGCTAGTAGTTTTAACTCGTTCCAGCTTCTTCCGCTGTGTTCAATATCTTTGAGCAAGCTTCTTTTTTAGGTGGTCTTTGGCCGACCTCTTCTTCTGTTGCCTTGTGGGTTCCAATCTAGTGCTTGACGGCTTATTTCATCAGGGTTCTTCCTAAGCGTGTGACCGATCCATTTCCATTTTCTTCTCTTTATAATAATGGGAATAGGATCAATTTGGCATTTTCTATACAATTCTTCATTGCTTATGACGTTTGGCCACCAAATTTTTAGTATATACCGCAAGCAACGGTTTGTAAAGGCCTGTAGTTTGCAGTTCAGTGCTACTGTTGTCAGCCAGGTTTCGCAGCTGTAAAGCAAAAGTGATAGAACGTTTGACTTGAAAATATTTATCTTAGTTTTGACCGATATAATATTGGATTTCAAAATGTTCCGCAGCTGAAAGAACGCACTATTTGCCTTTCCAATTCTGTGTTCGATCTCTGATTTAGCACTTTCCTCTGATGAAACCATGCTTCCCAGATAGCAGAATTTATCAATAAATTCAACCGTTTCGTTGCCGAGGAAAAAAGGTTGTTGTTTGTGGCTCTTATTTTCATTGCCTTCGTTTTCCCAGTATTAATTTTCAGACCAACATTTGCAGAGTGGAAAACAAGATCATTAAGTTTTGATTGCATATCCGAATGCTTGGTGGACAAAAAACATATATCGTCAGCATAGTCTAATTCCTCGAGATGACCGGTCAAAGTCCATTGGATGCCACGTCGATGATTAGCAAGTGTGTCATCCGAAACCTTGTCTATAACAAGCAGGAAAAGTAGTGGGGACAATAGACATCCCTGCCTCACACCTGATTTCGGTATGAATGGTTAACATTGCTTAACATTGTTTTAAACAAACATATTTTATTGATTCAATGAAACATTTCTTTGGGAACTTTTTTATGAAAAATTCCTTGTATTAATAAAGGAATTAATTAATACTACACACAATTTTCTATCAGTGTACAATTAGCTAAAATTTCTGTTGATTTTAGCAAAATGAACTGTTATTTGCATTCTACTAAATTTGAGAAAAATATAGCATATATTTTGTTGATATTACAGTTTTCGTTTGCTGTTTTTAATCTACAAATATTTAGTAAAAGTTTTTGCTAATTTTAGCAGAGTTAATTGCTATTTTCAAATAATTAAAATTCAATTCGAATATAGCTAAAATTTTGTAAAGTTAACAGTTTTATCTTTGCTGTTCTTATTTTATTAATATTTAGCAAACAAAAATCAGCTAATTTTAGCAGTTCTTTTGCAATGTAGTTTTTAACAAATTTTTAGTAGCTTTTAGCTTGCTACTCTTACTGATTTATTTTTATGAGTCTAGTATTCGTATGATTTGTTTTGTTAATTTTGTTTATGTCTTTTTGATGACATGTTGCCTTAAGCATGTAATCGTATTAAACAAAAAGGTCTTAATGTCATATTTTTTCTTTTTGCTTTTTTAATTTCCTTTTCGTTTGACATTCATCATCATCATCGCTGCAACTGCTCTTCTTTTGGTTGTTGATTTTGTTTTTTTATTTAATATTTTTATTTAATATTTTATGTAATCATTTAAATGGAGATTTTTGCAAATATTTATTTTACAATCAAGTAATTATTGTTTTTTTTTTATATCCGATAATAATAAAATTATTATGAAAGTACATATGTACTTCCGTATGAAATGCAATGTGCAATTATGACAGCTTAAATTTAATGAAAAACTGAAAGTTCAAATTGTTGGCTTTAATGTCAAACAAATTAATTACAAATCTCTAGTTTTCTACGGAAATGGCGTTAACTAGAAATAGGGTTTTTAAAACTGTTTTAAACCCAGCAAACTTTTTTATTTCACAAAGTGTACGAAAAGTATTTTGACTTTTTATGAAAATAGTTTTTTACTGAAACTTCTGCATTGAGTAGATGAAACGTTTAAGAAATAAAATAATTTTTTTATAAGATTTTACACTGCGTTGCATACCTATTTACCCAGCAAAAAATAACCTCGATTTGGTAAGCAGCAACTACATTTTGGTGATTCCAAGAAAGCGCTTAACTGCCTTGCATACAATTAAGCAATTTGAAAGGCATTTTTCTTTTGTTCCCTGAATGCATTCTATTGAAGCAGTTAAGAATGCATACAATAAATTATTAATGTTCCAAATACACAAAAAAGCGCTTCCCAATTCCTACGAAGTCATGAATTTATTGCTTCTTAGAGCACACGAAGGAAGTGTTTTTTACCTGCTAAAAAGAGACATAATAAGTGAGACATCGCTAACAAAAATCATGCCTTCTGGAGTAGTTTCGGAAGCGCTCGGTAAAAAGTAGTGCCTTCCAAAATTGCTTCTGGTAAGCACTTTTTTTTTTGCTGGATATAATTACAAATGATTTTTGCTTTTTTTTTCCAATATTACAAACATTTTTTTAAAACTTCCCAGGTGAAAAAGTTCATATATGATAATATACTGTCATATATGGTTTCATGTATGAGCATATATGGTTTCATGTATGGGCATATATGAACATATATGTTATGCTTGAAATCATATATGGGTAAATACATGCAAAGAAAAAGTTCATATATGCATATGTATGACACCATATATGATAATATATTGCATATGTTGGTTATGAGTTCATATATGAATCTATATATGTTCCGATCCAAAATTTTAGCGTATACCCATAATATTCCCTGCTTCTAAAGTTGCCACATTTTTAAGGCAAATATCAACTTTAACTCACTATTAAAAATTGTGCACGCCTCCAATTAGGTAGCGGAAGCAGTTATAGATACTACAACATAAACCTAATTTATTCGCAAGCTTCTTTCAATCCCTGCTTTAAATGTAGACATGGAAGCAAAAATGTAAAATCCCATTTCTGGATTTTTTTTTGGGAATCGTGGGATTGCTTACAGCAAATTATAAATTCGGATATAAATTTCATATTGTTGACTTAAAAGTCTATTTAAATCCAAAAAATCATTATATTATGTCTATTAATAAATATTTTATTGAATAGTAAAAATTTACATTTCAACAAAAACTGAAATTTGTACCTTCCTACTAGAATTACCCAAGTATTTGTGCTAACTGGAACTCTTTTTAAAAATGTTGTAATCTTCTAATTTCATTTTCACCGATAAACTATGTTTATAACTTATTATCAGGAAAATATTTTTCAAAAATTATTTAAAATGTAAAAAAGCTTAAAGTTTTATTATTTTGATTGTTACCCAATAGCAAAAAATACTATTACAGAACCATTTTATCTGAACCAGGCAACTAGTACGATGTCAACAAGTTCCAAACTGCCGTTTTGGAACTGGTTGAGGACTAGTTTGAAAACTACAATTTAAGAATAAAAAATAGGGAGCAAAACTGGTAATAATTTGACACTAGCGCAGTCGCGGTTTCAAGAGGAGGAATGGGCAATTCAAAATTACTGTATGTTTTTACTAGTCTGAAAACTAATACTTTTCGGAACTATTTCAACGATTTTCGACTGGGTATGTTGATGATAAAATACAAAACTATATTTCACTGCTAAAAAAAAAAATTAGACCGATCGGAACATGAATTTTGTTAATATACAATTTATTCCGCTTTAACTTAAAATATAAATAATGACTAGTTTTTATTAAAATACTACTACATTTATAAAAATTATAATGTACCCCGACGTTTTACTAAAAAATTTAAAAATCCGTCTAATTTAAACAAATTAAATTCCATATATTTCAGAACAAAAATTTCACCATAAAGTTATACAAAGTTTTAATGTTTAATATATAAGAAGCTTCAACCATCTAGGATTTATATTCTGTAAAATTTTGATAATATTTCCAATTATTTTTTCCCAAATCCATTTAAGCTACTTTTTAAAAATGACTTGGCAATTTGTATATTAAACTTTCTTTTCTGAAGAACACATTATTTTTATAAAATTTTTATTTCGTAAAATGTAAGATTTAGATATGCTCTCGAACACAAAAAAAAAATTGACTATTTTCTTCTCTTCCGAAAAAAAATTGAGAGATTGTTTTTATATTTCTAGAGACAGCTTGGAATATTTTCCTTGTAATCGAAATTTAGTCTTATAATTGCTTTATCACATCAGGTTATCAAAATATTCTGACCTAGACTTTAAAACTATCTGTGATCAGGGACGCCATTGAAAAATGTAAATTTTCTTAAAATATAACTTCAAATCATTTCCAATATAATGAATTTGAATGTATACTGAGAATATTATCTACTTTATCTTAATGATTTTTTTCATAAAATCAATGAAATTTCGGTGCAGCTCGTCCAACGAAATTTTCACTCTTTCACAACCGACTATTTGTTTGTGGGCATTTTTCTATTTTTACTTCAGCTTTCTGTTAGGAACTAGTTGAATCCTCAAATTAGAAAGAAAAAGTTTACATATATGTCCCCTCTTACTCTTACCCACAAAAAATGTTTCCGAAAATCGAATTTGTTCAACTTCTCTGCCCATTTTTACCACTAAAACGTTCGAATAACCAAAAATGCTTTGTTTGGTTTCGTTAAAAATAGGACTTCGAAAAATTTATTTATTTCAGTTATTTATTTAATAAACTTGAAATTATTCAGATATGGAATTCTTTATCGGATATCACTAATCCACATTCCTGGAATCAATAACGACTCCCGAATTTGTCAAAAGTTGAAAAAAGTTGAATGTTATTATGAAGTTTTGCATAATTTGAAAATGTCATTTAAATTTTGATAAGACTATAGTAATCTTTGTTTTTTTTTTGTCAAAAATATTGAAATATTTGGCCTGGGGACTAAAAAAACCCCATGAAAATTAATTTAAATTATGACTACAAGATTGTAAACAGTGTTGCCAGGTATGTTGAGCATAAAATCGTGCAATTTTCCAATAAAAATCGTCAAAATCGTCATTATATTTTAAAAAATCGTCAAAACAAAAAATATTTGTTACAAGTGGGATAAAGTTTTAATAAAAAAATAAATAAAAAATAAAAAAAAAAATAAATGTAATTCACATTTCAAGTGCTCTTGTACTATCAGTGTAATATAATACGACTTTTTACACTTTTTCTGAATTTAAACTTTGAAAATCATGATATTATATATAACGATAGCACTTTAATACTTTAACTGCTAATTACTTCTACATAATTCTGTAAACACCATTTCAGTAGCACCATTTTTAAATCTTAAATTCTTTTTCAAAGTTTAGAAATTCTTAACAATGTTATTTTCTTTAATTTTTAAAAAATAAAAAAATACCGAAACGACGACTTATAACGTTATTTTGTTGATAAAACAAAATTTAATGGGTAGAATTTTGAAATAAACCCTGTAAAGACACATGCCACTATTGGAATCGTAGTTTTAAAACTTTCAGAACTGCATTTGTGTGGCCGTGGCAGGCAACTGCCATTGTAATGAAAAGGTAGCATTTTCCAACTATACTCAGGGAACTTCTGCGGTAAATATTTGTCGTTGTTTGAGTTCTAATACAGTATCTTTATTTTTAAGTGAAAAAACAGTCATTTATAGAAGAAATTTAATTTTTGACCACAATTGTAGTTCATTTAAAAACCATGTGGTTACAGTATTATTATTTTGCGCTCATTTTATACAGTAGTTTTTTTTTTTTTTTAAATAAAACAAATAAATGTTTATTTTTTACTGCATAGTGGTTCATTAATACTACAATTGTGATTAATTGTTTGAAGAGTCAAAAACAAATGACAATGTTAGTTGAATTTACTGAAATGTAAGTCGTTCTTTTTTCAAGTGAAATTTCATTTGTTTTTAACTACATTTGTAGTGGTCTTTACCTACATAGTATTCTAAGTGCAGAAAATAAATTAAAATAAACCTAAGATGAATCCATAAAATAATTTTTTTGCTAAACTTTATTTCACATCATTTTAGCAAATATATGTTAGATTTTAATAAAAAATAGATTTTAATTTTACCGAAATAATAAAAATCCAAAAATAGATCCGGTGATTTTTTAAGAATAGCATATAAACATGTTTTGCTGACATACCAAACGTTTGTCAAAAAATCATCATTTTGAAAGCAAAAATCGTCCAATCGTCATTTAGGTATTTTATGTATAGAAATCGTTAAAGTGACGATAAATCGTCAAACCTGGCAATACTGACGGTAAAGCTTATTAAATTGATCACAAAAAATTTCATTTTGATAAAAATTATTGGCTTAACTTGTAAGAAAAGACGAAAATAACTCATGTTGTTCGGATAATCAATTAACATCACTTTGAGGTTCTTGTGGGTGGTGGTTTAGAATGAGGCTGAAGATGACCTAGTCGCTTAGGTCAAAAGCGCGGCACTCCCTCTAGCATTCATCCCCATAAGATTTTTTTTTAATTTTTTCTTACATTTATTAACAATTAGTGTTTTCTTTTTGTAATAGCAAAGATTATATACAAATAGAGAGACTTCACTTACCACGTCTCTCTGAAACAAAATACCGAACTCGGGCAAGCAAATGAAAACATTTTTTTTTTTTTTTCACTAAAAAATAATTGCAGCATGTTGATAAAAACTTGTTGCTTAAAACACTAACTTTTACTTAGTTTATAAATATTTTGTTATTTTCTACTAAAATTTAATATATTTTTATTTTATGCAAGTTTGATATAATTTTTATTAAAAACTAGCTGACCCGACAAACGTTGTTTTGCCTTCAAATTTTATTTTCATTGAAAGTCTGGATCCGTTACAAAGTCGTGGTGGATTGATATTTTGAAGAAGAATGTACCCGTATCCAAGCAATGCAGTGTAACAAAGCATATTCACACAATTTAATATGAAAATGACTAATGTTCAGAAAAATCACCACATCTCGACCAAACGAAAATATTTTTAAACAATTTTTTTTTTAACCATCCTCATTGCATGTTCTACAAAACGTATTCAGCCATTTTTTATTTTATGCAGCCGTTCTCGAGGTTTGGAGTGACAATCAAAATGTACACTGCTTTTTATATATATAGATAAAAATTATGTTTTTTTCGATCTTTAATTGTGCAATGAAAATGTTCAAGTTCAAACGTGTATTGCATATTTACCAAAGGTAGACATACACACAAAAAAAAACAAGTTTTCAATTTATTTTTTGATCAATGGCGATAATCTTTAACTTCGAGCTCATATATTAGTTCTCATGTAGTGAGTAAACTAGTTTATATGAATGTTTGATGTTTGGCATGGGATTGTTAAATCTTTCAAAACGTGTTCTAATGATGGGACCCTAGAAACTTCCCGAAATAGATCTATCAACACATTCCTGAAAGGGTCAAATAATAAATTCGAACTATAATAATTTTCATTTTCATTATTTTAATTTTATCTTGCTTATTTTATCAATAAAATTTTAAATAAATAAACATTTTATTGAATTATTATTCAAAAACACGATAAAAATTAATTAAAATTTTTAAATTTCTGCAACATGTTTTCATTTGGTCGGTGCAAGTTCTATGAACAAATAAAGAGAGTGCAGATTGAGAGAGACTGATGTGGATAGAAACCCACTGGTAATAGTAACATTTTAATTATGATCTCCAACCTGACAATTGGAAATGAAATGCAATTTTTAAAGATCAACAATACATACAAAATTCCCTAAATATTATTATTTTATATAATTTGGTTCCATTACAGTTAGTGTTTCCACTTTTGTTCTAAAAAGACCCACTAGGAAATTTACTAAATATTTTTTTTTTAAGTTTTTATATGTGATAAAAGGTACTAAACTAACTGTAAAATTAAAGATATTTTTAATATCTTTCTCACGATTTACTAAATATATTTAAAGGGTTAATTTATTCCGTTAATTTTGTCTACACAAGCCAAATTTTGCTCAACTCGGTGCATGTCCTAGGAAAGAGATTCCTTGTAAGTAAAATTTCAAAGAAGTTAACCAAATTTTGTTTAATGTTATTGTAGGTGTTTAAATAAGCATTTGTTTGTTTAATTGTGTATTTGTTAATGAAACTGAAAGTTGTGTGTAGGAAATGTCAACCATGAGTGTTTAATTAGAAATGATGCTTCTAAAATAGATATGATGACGATGATTGTGATACAAAATATCAAAAAATTAAAAATTAATTCATACATAGAAACGTCTCAAAACAAGACTCCATAAACGGCTTGATTTAAAAAAAAAAAAAATATTTAAATTGGCAATGTTTGTTAAATTTTTTGTTTTAAAACAACAAAAAAAAACTTGTTTTTTTCAAAATATCATTATTTTAGAAGACTTTAAATTTGGGTTAAATGCAAGACTAACCCACTAAGGTTTTGTTTGCTTCTTTTTTTGTTGTTGTCGTTTTTTACTCACTCAAGTTGTTTAATTTTATTTTTTAGTTCTTTAAAAGTCACTTGACAAGTGTTCATGGTTTAGTTTTATTGTGATCAGGGATGGGAATAATAGCACTTGGTATTTATACCAAAAAACAAACTCTTTTAAAAAAAGAAATTGTGTGGTGAAAAAACAGTTTTGAGGTGAAAAACTATTTTTGTGGTGAAAAACAAACATTTTGAGGTGTATTTCCATTATTATTCAGCTCTTACAAGGGAGGTATCCCGACCCGAACTCGCAGATTTTAATAAACTTTGGATATGTTGTAGAGGATCAAAAAAAATAGATACACGTTTATTTTTTTAACTAACCAATTTCATGTTCAATAATTAAAAAACGAGGTTGAAAATTCATTTGTTTTTGTATGAAAACTTGTTGTTAGTTAAAAGATGCCAGATTTATTTGTACGCAGTATTAAATACTCAAATGTATTAATATACACCAATTTGTATTGAAAACTTAGAGTTACCTTCCCATCTTCACTCATACATAACTTTTAAACCGCTGGACCGATTTTACTCATTTTCAATACCAAACTGACCTGGAGAATGTTCAATAATCTAGTTAAAAATGAGCATTCGCTATCACGTTTTCGCCACGTGATTGATATTTCAACAGACAGACGAACATCGCTAAATCGGCTTAGGATAAAAAATATTCATACCTAATGGGGTCTTAGACCTTAATTTCGATGCGTTACAAACGGAATGAAAAACTGATATATGTATACAGTTAAAGTTAACAGCGAATATAGAAATTAAACCATAAAAAAAAAATTGATTTTGTGCACCACCTGAAATAAAAAAAGTATCAAATGAATCACTGGCCCAAGTTCAAACAAAGTACAATCGTATAAAATTCCCATCTCTGGACATGGTATACTAGTAGTATTTTTATACTAAATATATATAATGATTTGTAAAGTATTGTTTTTACGCTTTTTTTCTTTCAAGACTTAGAAAAAATATACAAATAATTTGACATACTCGTAAGAACAAGTCATATAGTAGAACATATGGTGGTGGTGGTCGGTCAGAAATTTAAAAGACTTAAGGTTGAAACTGAATTAGCTAAAGTGACTTAAGTCAAGTGTTGGTATAAAATAAAAATTAAATATTTTTAAATTATTGTATCTCAGAATTTTTGTTTCATACAAACACCTGCCTTAAATCACTTAAGCCAATTTGGGAGTGAGATCGAATAATTCCGGACACAGATTATCATTTATGACATTTTTTAAGCTTAAAAGCGAACTTTTTATGGATCAAGTTATCTTTTAAAAAGTCGTCACACGCAGAAAAAACTGTGGGAGTATTATCGAAGTGCTTAATAATTATACAACTACATAAGCTTCAAGTTAGTTTAGCAAAGTTCTAGTAAAATATTTACAAATTTTTGTAAAATATATACAAGCCTAGTAAAAAATTTCTAAAAAAAAAAATCATATATTTTACAAGAAATTTGTAAAACTGACTTGAAACTTATGTAGTTGTGTAATTACTAAGCACTTCGATAATATTCTCCCAGTTTTTTTTTCTGCGTGCAGATTATGTATAGAAATCGGATTATTAGTTTGTTTACAAATGGACTTTAAACAAAAAGTGAGTGCAAAAAAAAAGAAGCATTTTAACAAAACAAAAACTTAGAATTTCTAACAAAAAATTTTTGCTTAATTGTCCAGAACTCACAACAATCAAATGATATTAAGATTATGTTTGAATTATTGATGAAAGCTACAAAACAAGTTCCCAATAGTGTCACTTTTTTCGGAAATGGTCTGCTTCTATCAGCCAATAAAAACTCTATAACTCACTTTTTGTTCAGATTCCATATGTAAGCGAAATACTGAGCCGATCGTGCTATTACTTTGAACACATAATCTGGCAACCTTCTAAAAGCTAACTCAATAAGAAAAAAAGTTCAGTGTCGTACACAAAAGCAGTTCAGCTTTCACTTTCCTTATTAAATGTTTCATTAAAATGTATTATTATTCTCGAAAGAAAATTTCATTAAACTGATTTAACTGTTCATTGCTTGAATGCGTGAAACTTTTTTATTGAATCCATTCAATTTTTAAAAACTAAAAAGTTTTAAAAATTTTACATGTGCGCCCCGGTAGGCTAGTTGGTAGCGTGCTGGCTTATCAGTGCGGGGGTCGTGGGTTCGATTCCCACCAGAGGCACTGGTCTGTTTTCGCTACAACGCGCAGAAGGCCATAGTAGCTAGTGCTCTGTTATGGTAATAGTATATCATTTGTAATTATATGATTATTAATTAATAAAAAAAAAAAAAAATTTTTACACAGAGAGGGTTTTAGTAAAGGCAACCTAATGAAATTTTTCAGTAAATAAAACTTTTCTTTGCAAAGTGAACGAACAATTTCTTAAAATTATTGAAAAGCTTCATTATTTGTATGAAACTATTTTTTTAATTAAACTTCTTTATTTAGTGATTGAAGATTTTAATAAATTATTTAATTAATAATTTTCATTAAATTTTATAAAAATTGGTTTAATGAAAAGTTTCAGTTGACGAATTCAATGCAACTTCATTGCTTCTGTGCAACATTCATTAATATGATGCAGACAATTCTTTCAGTGTAATAATGCATTTAAAAAATGTTTCATAAGATAATTAAAATGAATGAACCTTTTCATAAATAATATGAAAATAGAAATAGATAGTCACAAACTAACCTCTTTTAACTGATTTTTTTTGTGCATACCAAACTGCTTATCTATCATATAGAAGTCATTGCACTGGGAGAATGATCTTCATGATATCTACAAACACTCTACTCTGAGAGAATTATCTGAATGATATTATTGAATTTTTGCATTAAAGAAAAAAACTCGTTCATTGACATCTTTCATTAAAAAATACAAGATTTCATAAATTTTCATAAATACATACACACAGAGAAAAATTTAGCTATTTGCCAGCTGAAATTCGGGTACTGAGACTCAAATTCGGTTAATACGCATTTCAGTCGGTTGGTAAAACTGAACATTTGTATTCACAACAAAATTCGCTTAATTTAACTGAATTTTAGTTGCAACACTCAAAATATTCAGAAATCTAGTGTTGATATCGTTGTACTAACTGAATTTATAAGTTGTTAACATTAATATACACTTTTTCATTCGGTTGGCACTTTATTTCTCTGTGTGTATATATCATGTTATTTATTATAAGTTTCATTGGCTCAATGAAGAAGTTTCATTAAAAAAAAAAACTTGTTTGATAACAAGTATGAAGTTTATCATTAATTTTACGAAAATTTTCATTCACTTTGTGAAGAAAAGTTGTATTAGTCTACTGAAAATTTTCATTACTTTTGGTCCACCAAAATTTGTTTATTATAAAACTAACTTCATCAAAATAATTAGGCTGTTCATAAATTTTAATAAATTTTGCATTCAGTTTGTGAAAAACAATTCACTGAGAAATTGTTTCGCGAAGTACAATTTTCTCTGCCTATGCACAGTGGGGTGTGTCACAAATATTTTGGAAATAATTCAGCCAATTCTTACCAGCAGATTGGATTGCCATGAAAATTGACACAGCCACAATCAACGTAATGTTAAGCTTTATTTTTAAAGAAGGGACCACAAGATCCATCAGGCGCTCATCAATTAGACTCCAAAGCCGGACACCTCGGGTATTTTAAAAATTTAAGAGCTTGCCAATTTTATATGTTAAACTTTTATTTTGCGTTAAAATATTTGTTAATAAACGTATTGTAAAGGAATTTAATACTAAGCTGTTCCTTGCTATTGTTTATTAATTATTAAATTTCTTGCTATTATTATTAAATCAGAAAAAAACTGATATAGGAATTTCCAAAAAAAAAAAAACTGTAAAAACTTTCATAAAATGGGATTTTTTTACATTTATTGCTTGGCTGTCCACATTTGAAGCGATGTTAAAAAAGTATAATGCTATCATATTTGGACTAAATTGAAGGACCTACCACCGTTTATCACTTTACAATTTCGATAGTGCACTCAGAGAAAAAATTGGTTTATGTTGAAATTTGATTAAAAAAAATTGTAGAATTCGACGGGGTCTGGAAGGATAGCACTAACAAACTGGGGAATATAATTTACATAAAACGCAACTATATGTAGTAGTCTTTCAAAAAAAAAAAATAATCACTATATATGTTCCAGAATAAACTTTTAATCTGGAGGCAAAAGAGTCGTGCTACCTTTTCGACCAAAAAATTACTAAAATCATGTTTTTTATAATTTACAGATTTAGAGACATTTTAATTCAAGCGTAAACAAGATATTGCATTGAAGTTTTTTTTTCTGTTTAATTAAATATCTTGTTGTAATATCACCAACACTTTTCATAACAATCGGACTTGATTTGCCTTTTCCATTGTCAAAAACCCGGACCAGGTTATTGCAAAAATGCATAATTTTTTCAAATGCGGATAACGTTTGCGCTTTAAGATATAACCCATATGAGTAAGCATATTTTTGTTGGAAATTGCAAGCACACTACAAAACATCGGCTCAAAAATATAAATTTGACAAGTTCTAAAAATGTTTGAGTATCCGAGGTGGCCGACTTTGGGTCTAATTGATCAGCTCCTGATAGATATAGTGGGCGTTTGTTTGAACGTTAGGCTTGAAATTACGTTGATTATGGCTGCGTGAAGTCAGGGCCGTCCCATCAGCCAGTAAGAAATGGCTGAATTATTTCCAAAATATTGCTATGTCAGAATTCATCTAAAGAATCTTATTAAATAAATGATATTATAATAAATGATAATGTCACGTGTGTCATCGCAAAACAACATTTATTCCTATTACTTTTGCGTTGATGGTAGCTGGTGTTTAAAATTTTTAATTTAAATCAAATTTGCTGTGAATAGTTTAATATAAAAAAATTTTGGACATAACAATCAGTTTTTTTTTTTTGTTACAAAATTTCAAACTTTGTCACGACACTTGGAAAATATTTTATTTTCTGTAGTAAAATAATTATATTTAAAATTATATATTTTTACGTAGATGTCATACTTAGCTAATAAGAGGAATGAAAACGCACGATGGTATAGAGGAAAATTAAAAAAGAACCACTTAAGTCAGAAATTTCATATATTCTACTAGAAACATATTGCATCAAAATCTAAAAATGTCAAGAACCTGGGACTAGATTATACTTTTATAAAGATTTTATATGCGCAGAATTCGAATCTTACAACAGAATTTCTCCATTGTATCAGATATCTTAACCTCAAGTTATAAAAAACTTGGTTTTTTGCTATATTCGGGACGCAATAACATCGCTACTCCGATTCAGCACACATCAAACCTTTTGAAAAGTGAAAAGTTGGAGAACTTGTTGTCCGGTGTAATTGAATTAATTTAATTTTAATTTTTTTTAATAATTGCTAGCATTTAGCTAATAGGAAATTTATGTCCCATTACGCTACGTAACGTCAAGTGTCACACTATGGGTTGTAAAAGAACAGCAAAAAAAAGTTTATTAATTCAGCAAATTGTAAAACAAACATAAAATATTACAAATCATATTAAAAAAAGTTTTATCAAAAAATTCCGACACAATTCGCAGAGTTTTGCGTTTTTGTAAAATACGAAAAAACCAGCTTCTATTTTTGTCACATCACGTCACCCTTTTTAATTGCTTATATTTTAGGATTAAGCAATTCGCTTGTTTCCTAATTTTTTCTTCATATAGAATTTCTAAAGTTCTACACAAAAATATAAAGTAAAAAAATATATATTTTTTTCCTTGTTTTTCACCACATTGAACCGTACACATGGTAGCGTGGGTGACTATGGAAATGTCCATATGTATTAAAAGTTTCATGCATTTAATGAAAATTATACATTAAAAAAACAAATTTCGTTGAAATTATGAAGCTTTTAATTAATGTTGAGTGCGCCCGGTAGGCTAGTTGGTAGCGTGCTGGCTTATCTGTGCGGGGGTCGTGGGTTCGATTCCCACCAGAGGCACTGGTCTGTTTTCGCTACAACGCGCCGAAGGACATAGTAGCTAGTGCTCGGTTAGGGTAATAGTATATAATTTGTAATTATATGATTATTAATTAATAAAAAAAAAAAAAAAAAAAAAATTAATGTTGAAATATTAATAAACCATTCTTTAAAGTTCTGAAATTTAAATGTTTTTATATTCTTTTCTTAGGCACCTCGTTTGAAAAGATGGTAGATAGAGAAGGCCAGAGGAGGGCAGAAATTTTTAGTCACAAACTACTGCCAGTTATTCAATTAAAACCATTTAACAATTAAGTTTGTACTTTGTATTGTTATGTACAGTTTATTTTAAGTCTAATTAAACACACAGAATAACTAAATTGTTAAAGAACAACAAAAAAATAAAAATAAAATACTAAATACTAAATAAAACATGTTAAAACATGTTTTTTTGTTGTTAGTTTTCTTGTGAACATTTGCATTGCACTTTGTAATTTTTGTTATGATGTCAACTAAACGTCCTTGATAATTATTTTTCTTAAAGACTTTTGTACAGACTTTATTATTATTATTCTGAGTGTACACTAGGGGGTCAAGTCGTTAGGTAATCAAACAGAACCTTGAACAAAATTTCGATTTTTTCAATTTTAATTATGTTCTGCAAGTTTTCATAAAATTGTATAAAAAATATAATTTTATTTATTTAAAGTTGCATAAAAAGGATGAAGCTTTTCATTAATTTTAAGAAAATTTTTGTTTATTTTGAGAAGAAAATTTGCATTGATTTACTGAAAAAGTTCATTATTTTTTGTTCAATAAAATTCTTTTTGTGAAGTCTGAATTGGTTTAAGGGCTGAAGTTTACTCTATTGGGTACAAAAACAAAACGTAAGTGACCACCACTAGAATTGAAATAGAAATTTTTTTTCTATTATCGGTTAAGGGGGCTGACGACGCCCCTAAGTCCCTCATAGGCCTTAAAATCCGTTACGCCTAGTAATCGACCTAAAAATAAAATCTAAAGAAACCACACTTATATGTTACCAGCAGTACCGGTTTCTAGGGCCTGGAGGGCCCCAGGGTCCTCGTCCCTCTTAAATACAGAAATAAAAAATCTTTTTTAATTCATGAGGGGTTCGTATTTTTAAAATTTTTTTTTTTAGGGTTGCCCGTAAAAGTAAACTTTTGCCTTATTTTGTTATATTTTCTAATGATTTAACCACTTACTGTTAGTGAATTAATGAGACACAAATGTGCAAAGTCTCTTTCATATTTTCTAGAAAAAAAGTCTGCAACTTGTGAACTAGATATACATAATGTTAATTAAACGTCTTTGGTAACTTTTTTTCGAAAAGATTTTTTTTGGGAGACTTTTAAAACATGCACTTTTTGCTTTTAAAAAGCTTAATTTAATTACTACAGTGAGAGAATTATGTTCGCTTCAGTAATGAATTTATTCATAGTTTTAATTGTTACTGAAACTCGTTCGTTGAAACTTTTCATAGAATCTATGAAACAGATTCCATTAGAGTCAATTCTAATATAATGATTCATAGACGTAATGTAAATCTTTATAAAAAAAGCGTTTCCTAAAGACTGACAGAATTATGTGCGAAGTTTTAATTAATTTGTTCATTAATGCAATGAACTTAATCATTGTAATGTTGCTGAAGATTAGGGTATTAAAAAAAAACTTTTTGTACGCAAAAAAAAGGTTCATTAAATTAATGAAACTTCTCATGAATGTTAAAAAAAAAGTCACTAAAAATAAGCAACTGAAGCGTTTCATATAATTTATGAAAAAAATTTATAGAAGTTCAAATAAATAAAAGGCTTTATTGAATCAATAAAAAACTTTATAAAATATATGGAACACCAGAGAATTAAATCTTAAAAATCAAGTTTAAATTGTTTGCACTCAGGGAACTTCTGCTGTAAATAGTTGTAGTTGTTTGAGTAGTAATACAGTATCTTTATTTTTATGTGAAAAAGCAGTCATTTGTAGAAGAAAATTCAGTTTTGACTACATTTGTAGTTCATTTGAAAAGACAAACCACGTCAAATTACTGTACTTTGAATTTACACTCATTTTATCAGTTCCTTTGTATTAAACAACAAATTTTTTACTACATAGATGTAAAATTATATGAAGAGATAAATTATGAAATCTAATGATTTTTTTGAAATTACGAAATATAAATGTTATGAAGAATCGTATTATATACATGAAATTTGTTTACTATTATGAAACTCTTCATAACTTTTTTTTTTAAATTTCGTTTGAATCTACGAAAAAAAAACAACATAAATTGTTTTATTAACATTATGAAGAATTATTTTATTGATCACGTGGGAATTTTTTGAGGACATTTGGTAGAAAAATGTAATGATGTCTCAATAAGATATTTCTAAAGCTCTTGTACACCTATTAAGACATATAGCGATGGCATTCGCAATTCAGACTTTGACGCTTTTATAATTTTATAATTTTATAATTTTTTTTTTTTTTTTTGTTATTAAAGCAAATATCTATAATTTTGTTTTGTTATTAAAGCAAATATCTATTAATTTGATCTATTGGATTTTCAAGATTTTTGAGAATTTTTGTTGAAAGAAAATAGCTAATTTTTTACATTTAAAAAGAAAATGAAATAATTTTCTGAATAATAAAGTTTTTACAAGATCAGTAATTTCTTGATCCGATCTTTTAAGTTTACATAAAAAGTGCACACTGACAACAAATTTTTCTAAATCAAAAAATTTTCCCCTACGTCCTTAACCAAATTAGCATATAACTTTTATAACACCGGTATAATTATATAAACTAATAAATTTACAAAAAAAAATGTGCAATAAAAATTTTTCAAAAATTGTATTGTTTTAATAATTATATGGCAATCCTGGAATAATATTTTGAAAATTTTTTTAAATTATTTGTATATTAAAGACCTCAAATTTTCACTTGCTTTTTACTGCTTTAGTTTATCTCCCTCCTATCTAAAATTATCGGACCTTAAAAGTAGGTGTTGCTTTAGAGCAGGGGTGCCCAAGGCCTATGCTCATTTGTTTTTGTAAAAACACTTAGTTATAGGCTGTGTGTTTTAATACACATATAGAGCGCTCAGCACTAGCAATACGAAATACACAAACAACTTTGTCTTATTAGTTTTTTTGTCGTTCTTCATTGTATACACGCAAGCGCAAAGCAACAACACTTTCGTATGCTTTGCTGGTAAACATTGAAATATTTTTTTCTTTTTTCTTTGTATGTATTGGTTTTTACAACAAAAAATATTGAATAAAAATTAGTTTTTCTTTAAATGTATTGGTGTTTGCTCTTCCATAAGGAACTTTTGGGCACTCCTGCTTTAGAGCAACGGCAGTGTAAAATGGGTTAAGCGATTTTTTTTAGCACTGTTTCGAACATGGGATAAGAAAATGTGTAGTGGCAACTCCTATACAAATCAGAATTTAAAAAGGCTTTAACTCAGCTCATGTTTTGGCCAGAGCTACATTAATTAATTTTATTTCATGCCGATACACATTTTTCTTAAATCAATAGCCGAGATCTCTCCTATCCGTTTCGCTATTTTATTTTTCTTACAGTAATAGCGGAGATATCATGTATTCGTATGGATATCTATTTTCTTGCCGACACACATCTTTACCCTAAAGCAAAAGCCGAAATCTCTCGTTTTCGTCTCTCTATATATCTCGCTTAAAGCAATAGCAGAGATCTCCCGAATTCATCTCACAATTTTGATTCCTGCGTTCTAACATCGTAGTTAGTCTGTGTTGTTATTACAAGTAGCTCGTGCAGTTAATTGTCCGCATTTTTCCGATATCCAAAATCTTACGCATTTGTCTCGATATCTATTGCTTGCCGACACTGCACACTGAGAGAATTATCTGTATGTTATCAATGAAGTTTTGCATTAGAGCTATGAAGTTTCACTGCAATTCTTTTATTGAAACTTTTTATTAAATTAATTTTTTTGAAAATTGTAGTTTTTTAAAAGTCAATGGTTCGGAAAGCAATTTGTTCTTGTGGGAGAAAATCAAGTTCTTTCTTTACAACTGGTACAATAAATTGTGAAATTTATAGAGATTAAGGCTTAAAAAAGCTTCTGTTACCATTTGTAAGATCTCACACTACAAAACCGTTATTTTGTCATTATGAAAGAGCCGCAAATGAATGGTATAACAACAACAAAATCGACTTTGTACAAAAAGAACACAATCCACCGAATTGTCCAGAAATACGTCCAATAGAAGAATATTGGTCAATTATAATGCCCGTAATTTCAAGCAATAGATACCTACCGGTGCTTAGATATCTACCCGTATACACGAACAAAATCGGGTAGGTATCTAAGCACCGGTAGGTAAATATTGCTTGAAATTACGAGCACAAAAGGAACTTTAAAGAAAACAGGAATGACAATGTCAACTGTAGAAGAGTTCAAATCTAAATAGAATTTGGCAGCCAGAAAAGTGCATGAAAGTCTCTTGCAAAAACTAATGGGACGAATTCGAAAACAAAGTTCGATGTTTTGCTTACCAATCGAATTTTAAATATTTTTTTTTTTTACATTTTGGTAGTTACTATAGATATATATAATAAAATAATAAAAAAAAAACTGCAAAAGCTATTTTTTTTTATTTAGAAAACAAAGTGGTTCGTTTTTGGTTATATCAACTTTCAGGTATGCTATTTAAATACTGTAAGTCCTTGGACCAAAATTAGATCTTTTTTAAGAAGTTTAAGCTTCAATCTTACTTTGTGTTAAGTATCAATGGCTTATAGACAAATATGTTTGCAAGATTTTTAAAAATTGAACAGTTCATGCGAATAAGGACGAATAGACCACTTTTTCGCAAACACGTTTTTTTGCATAAATGCATTTTGTTAGCAGAGCCCTACAATCCAATGCAGACATTTTGGGGAAATTTTGACTTTTAAGGCTAAAAAAATGACTTTGAAAGTGCAATAATTCGTATATTTTTATATTTTTGTTTAAATTGGGAGTGAACTAACGCACAATTTTGATTAAATACAACACAAAAACATACAAAAATTTTACTTTCGGTAACAATGTGTTAAAAGAACATTACGAGGAACAAACCACACTTATTATATTGGCAACAAATTTTACCGTTCTTGAGTTATAAGACTTTAAAGTGTGGAAAGAAAAAAGGGCGAATATCCATCCTTAACAAAATATTATATAAAAATTATTTAGCTGCGAGTTTAAAATTGATATTAGCTAAAATTTGAAATTGTACACAAAAAAAAACAATCTTAGCACATACAAACAAATTAACCAGATTGGCGAAAAAAAAATCTTCAGTGTTACCGCGTAATTAAGATCATATAACCACGAATACATGGTCTAAGCATATTTTAACCGTCTTTTGAATTATTTTATTTCGGAAATCAAATCAATTAATATTATAATTCTTAAAAATTAATTTTGTGTCATTTAGTGTTAATACTGCATCCAATGTCAATAATAAAAAACAAAAATTTTTTCATGTCCTTTTATGTTACGTCGTAATATGCAGTCAAGGGTTAATATTAAAATTCCTAAAAATGTATTTAGTGTCATAAAGAATTACTACTGCATCAAATGACAGGAATATTAAAAAAAAAAATTAACAAAAAAAAATTTTTTTGCATGTCCTTGCAATCCTTAAAAAGTGTATCCTTGAAATCCTTAAAGTGTTACAAACAAATACCAACCATTAGTGTCCGACCGAACGTTCGGCTTCGGCTTCGGAGTTCGGCCAAAAAGTGATGTTCGGCCAAGTTCGGTGTTCGGCCAAATTTTGGCCGAACTTGGCCGAATACCGTATATTTGAAGAAGAACAGTTCATTTTTGATTTATTTCACGTAAAAAACAAAATTTTCAAATTTATTTCACGTAAAAAACAAAATTTTCAATTAAATTCGTTATATACTTTTGTTAAAATAATGAAGTTCAGGTGTTTCCATATTTTTGTTGAAAACTTCAATAAAATAATTGAACTGACTTTATAATATTTTTGAAAAAATATTCTAAATTTGCTTTTTTACAAATTTATTGATGTTTGAATATTTTTTAATATACTTTAATGATGATTTTTGTAGTCAAAATCAACGAAAATTTAAATTTTATTCAAACTAAAAAAAAATTAAAAAGTTCGGCTTCGGCTACGGCTTCGGCCGAATATTAAAAGTTTGGCCGAAGTTCGGCTACGGCTTCGGCTTCGGCCAAAAAAAGTGACTTCGGTCGGACACTACCAACCATAGTTCGACAAGTTTTGCAAGTCTCATGAAAATGTAGTCAAAATCTGCTGCAAAATAACACATTTTTATTCAAATTTCAATACATTTTTTTGGATAATAATACCAAAAAGTTGACAAAAATATTATTTTTTAACCGTTTTCTGCGTTTTTATTGTCCCCTGTAAAATTCTACAAATGGTCTATTCGTCTTTATTCGCATGAACTGTTCAATTGTGTTCAATTCGAAATATTTTTTTTTTTTTAAAGGGAACCTGCACTCAGGAAATTCTTCCTATTAATTAATTTAATTTTTTGAAATTTTACGATATTTTAACGTTAACGCTTTCTCCAAACTATGCCATTAACCCTAACAATTTCTTCATAAAATATTTTGTAAATTTGGTTTTCAATCGAAATAGCTTAATTTCTTATTATAAAACACTCATTTGCAGCACTTATGGTCAATATAAAATACCACGCCTGGAGGCGGGCTTGCCGGTTAGAGGGTTAATTACGACTACTTTTGCTAAATTTTAGCTTTTTTTCATATTTTAAAACGCGATATTTCCACAACCATTAGAGCTAACAAGCAACCCAAAACTTGTACGATGACATATTTATATCACACTTACCTTCCAACCCAAGTTCGGATAAAATTGAAGAGGGTAGAGGTCGAAAATTGGATATTTTATGATGGTTTTATATGGAATATCATTCATCGTGCACAGTGTAGTTCTAACAAAACCTGTAAGTTTCACATTGATACAACATTCCAACTTTTTTTTACACAGGACAGTTGGCTTGGCAATCTTCATGTATGAGTTTTCTCCTGGTTTGAACAAAATGTGTCCTTTATATGGATTTAACCGCTATTTGGAAATATCCGTTTTTGAGCATATTTACAAATTTGTTAATTTCTACTTAAAACTGAACACCCTGTAGTTTAAAGTTGTTTTCCGAAAATATAAATGTGCAGTAAATCAAAGTGTTAAATAGGTGTGCTGTGCTGTGCTGCAAAAAATGGCAAACTTCGTTTAAAGTACATTTTTTGATTTGTTTCTTTTTAGTTGCAGGTAAATTTCCTATAATTTTCAATGTGGTGGCATTAAAACTGTCTGACTGTCATGTTTGGGTAGTAGCATTTCTTGTATATTTCTCGTGTTTTTTGTTTGTAATTTTTTTTAACAACTTATAACTTGTTATATTGTTAGGAAGACGACATCGTTATCGTTGAAGTCGACGTTGTCGTTGTCGCTGTCGCTATTGTCGTTGTCATTATGGTACTGTCTCCGTATATTTGTTACTATTACTTTACTTTAACACCTTTCTTCGTCGTCGTCATCGTTGACTTTACTGAGATTATGGCAATCGGACATTGACGTTTTAGAGTTTGGTTTGTTAAGTTGGTAGATGGGGGTTTAGAGTGTGGTTAAGTTGGCGTTTTGCTTTAGTATAAGTTGGTTAAGTTTTTTTTTTTTTTTTTTTTTTCTTTAAATCACATGAGACTTTAAAAATCTTTCTCTTTTTGTTTCTGAATTCCCAACTAAAGAAAAATAATGCTAATAATTTCTTTTGAAGTAAACAACTTTGTCGTCTTCGTTTTTTTTTTTTTTTTTTGTTTGAAACGTACAAAAAGCTCTTGGGGATTTGGTGGTGGTGGCAATGATCAATCGTAATGATTGAAAATGATGACTAAGCCAACCATTTTTTACTACCACGTACTTATGTTAGTTAGACAAGCCAACAAATATTAATGTCGATAAATATGAAGACAGCGCAACACAAAAAAACTGCCGCGCATTTCTTATTTTCAGAGCAACGACTTTCATGCAAATGCATATTGTAGTCAGTAGCCGAAAATCGATTTTGAAACGTTTCCGAAACAAAGAATTGGCAACGATTTTTTGTTGCATATTTTTACATATTTTGTTACACACAGAAAAAGGATTGCTTGGAATTGGGTGAAAACCAATAACATTTATTTGTTAGGACGTTATTTTATTTGGAACTACCAATAATCGATTAATAATGCAAAAATACTGTACTTGAAATTAAAAAGAGGGCACAGGAACCAAAAAACAATCCTATTATCCAATTATTGGTATTTTCAATCAACTTTACATATAAAATTCAGTTAGTAATTGTGTACGGTAGAAACAACCATTAATTTTGTGATAATACAAGATACCATCATTATACCAATAAAAAATCATTATACCAATCCATTAAAAAAGTTGTCGAACCCAAAAATGGGTTTCCCAATCAAATATGCCACTAAATTAGGGTTTCAGTAGTACCAAGCGAATTTTAGATTGCATTGATTGTAGACTCAATTAATGGTTGGTATTGGCAAACGAATTTCAGACTATGTTTGTTTTCCTAACAAAATATTTAAATTCAAATTTAGCACTCAACGTTTATAAGTATTTGTGGTGTAGCTTGTACTCGGAACTTCCGAGTTCAAATCTCGGAAAAGACAAACACAAAAAGGTTTTTTTTTTTAATTAAAATAAAATATTCAAATGTTTAAATAGCAAATAAGCAAAGAAAATTTAAAGTGATTATGGTGTAATCAGTACAGGCGCGGACCCAGGAAAAGATTTTGGGAGGGAAGTTAGAGCATTTTTAAAAAAATTTATATTCTTTTGATTTTTTTGTATTGCACATTTTTAGTTTGGGGGAGGAAATATGCCAATTTCCACCACCCGGGATCCGCGCCTGTATCACTATACACTGATAGAAATTTATGCGTAGTATTAATGAATTCCTTCATTACTCCAATGAATTTTTTCATAAAAAAGTCCCCAAAGAAAAGTTTCATTGAGTCAATGAAAGGTGTTTCATTAAATCAATTTGAATGAATGTTTTCATTGACCCAATGAAAATTTCATAAAGTATATACTTTCATATATATGAAATTATTTTCATTAATCCTAGCCTAATCGTTAGGAAAGTTTCATGTGTTTAATGAATAAAATTCATAGTTTGTATGAAATATTTTCGTTGATATTTAATAATTTGCACTTTTTATAAATATTTTAGCATACAATTACAAATTTTGAAAATAAAATTTTTTTTGAAAATAAAATTTTTAGACTCTAAGGCCTAGTTTTTGGGTTGTCAGTTACACTCGGTTTAGTAAAATCTAAAACGAATTTTGACTGCCATTTTCAAGTTTAACAATGTTGTTAACAACAAAAATGTATTATCGTTTAGCATAACGTTTTTGTGTAACATCGTCAAAACGATAACAATTTAGGTCTCGTTTTGAACAAAACTATATCGTTTTTCATGGAGAATCTGTTACCTGGAATTTAGTGACCAACTATTCAAATTCGTCAAAAACTGTTAGCTCTAGGCAAATTAAATAAAAAAAAATTATTTATATCAAAGTTTTGGTTAATTCTATTTAAAAGAAATTTTTCAGTTTTTTTTTTTTTCAAAATGATAGTACAAAAAAAATTTTTTTTTCTTATTACAAGTCAAAGTTTTTATTGAAAAAAATTTCAAAATTTTTCATTGATTTAATGAATTTTTTTTTATGAAATTTTGAAAAAATCATAAATAATGTTAATGAAAAAATACCAATATTAATGAATTCATTCAGTTAATGAAATTTTTCATTAAACCAATGAATCGATTTTAATGAAATCGTTCCATTAATACTATGAAGGAAAATTCTATCAGTGTACAGGCCACATTTCAATACCAGAAAGATCAAAAAGTTTTTCAATTTGATTAAAATTTTGTGGAACGTAAGGCAACTGAATATTAGCTTTCGCGACAGAATTCGATCGGCAATTCGCCAGAACTCGATTGGCAACAAATTCGGTGGCCACAACAGAAACTGTTTATTGGGTGTATAAATGCATATTTAGCTATAAATGCGTATTTTGCTATAAATGCATATTTAGCTATAAATGCGTATTTTGCTATAAATGCATATTTTAATGAATTTATTGCATCATGACATGTTTTGCATCTTTTCAATTTAATTGTATATATTGTAAAAATAAAAATTAAGTTTTTATTATAAATAAACAAAAGAAAGCATTTGTAACAGTTAACCAATTAAAGACTGGCCCCCGGCTCCGTTTGTCTAATATCGATGAAACTTCACACATACAATATTTTAGGTGTTTGTATTGATATGGTATATATATATATATATATAATTTTTTTTTTTGCCATACTTGGGACTTATGCATGATTGATGTTAAATAATTCATCCATGATTTTTGAATAAAATATTTTCCTATAAGATCTTCCATACCTGTTGAAACCCAGGTGAGTGGTCCTAAACAGGTCACCTAAGACTTTTACGCGTCGAGAATGTTTTTAGATTTTAAACTTCCTCAATTTTTTCAGAGCCATTTTCGTGCAGATTTTTTGACTGTGTAAATTTGCTGACTTGTTTGCCACTAACTACCACCTTGGGAGGGGGATAAATTATACCCCAACATTTTTTTTTAAGTAGTTTTGTCCTTTTTCTACCTGCGTCTGAAAATCAATTTGATATGACTCTTTTCAGGAGAGACTATGATTGCTCTCTTTTTGGGTATTTAAATACCCATTACTCCTTAATGAATTAATAACATATTTCGTTTTCAAACTAACGATCTCGAGTAATAAACCGATTTTTAAAAATCCAAGTGCATATTTTTTTTTTATTTTTAGTGCATATGTTTAGACTTTTAATACATATTTTTTTTTTTTTTGGTTTTTAGTGCATATTTTAAGCGAACATTTTGGATTGTTACTGCATATTTTAGGAACATATTTTCGATTTTTACTGCATGAAAGTCGCTGCCCTGATTATTATTACCACATATTACTGCAATATTGTGGAGACTTAAAATGTATGGTATCAAAGCGGAGGGAGAAGGGCTTGTTGATAAAATTACATGCGGCTTTCGCAGAAATTGTCTGCGTTTAATAATTTAATTTGAAAATCTTTGAATCACACTTTATATTACAAGATTAATTTTGGAGCGTAAATCCTAACTGGAAGGTTATAGACACCATTAACAGTGGTTTGTGAGTTTATGGTGTATACACTGAGAGAATTCTCTGCATAATATTAATGAATTTTTGCATAGAAGCAATGAAAATGCACCGAAACTCGTCCATAGAAAATCTTTTGATTTATTAAAAGATTCACTCAATGAAGAAGTTTCATTAAAAAACTTGTTTCATTAAATGTATGAAGCTTTATATTAATTTTAAGAATTTTTTCGTTCACTTTGTGAAGAAAAGTTTCATTAGTCTACTGATATTTTTTATTATTATTTTCGTCCACTAAATTTTTCTATGTGTACACACAGAGAAAAGATATGGCTGCACGAATACACAGAAAAAACTAAAATCGTGTTTAAATTTAAATATTTATTAATTCAATTAAAAGTTAAATTAAATTCGGTCCTAATAAGGAAATTGTAATGTCTATTAAAATAATTTGTAACTATTTAATTGATTTAGCTTCAGATTTTAATCATATATGTTAAAAATTTAATTGAATATTGTTTTTTATTTCAAACTAATTTTAAGTAGACATTATTAAAGTTTTGATTAAAATTGCAAACATCGCCAAAAGTTTGGAAAAAATCGCTAAAACTGAAAAACTAGCCAAAACTTTAAAAAAGTACCAAAACTTAAAAAAAGCACCAAAATTTAAAACAAAAATTAAAATTGCTATATTTTAAAAATACAGCCTAATTGTTTTGTTCAAAAGAAATATTTTTACAAATTGTTTCAATGAAAACAAAATATCATAATCGGAGAAGTGAAAAAAAGTGCCATAACATTAAACAAAAGTGAAAAACAGTCTGTAATAAAACTAGATCTTATGAACTTATTATGAAGATGACATTAAAAGGTTTTCATACAAAAAGTGCTTTAAAAGATTAATAATCTCAAGGTGGCACGCGACTTATTTTTACAAAAAAAAAAAAAATTGTGCCATTTAGTAGCACTCAACGCAAAAAGTCTTGCCACTCTGCTCTATACATTGAACTACACTCAGGTAAAATAGTTTTTTCATATTTATGAAACAGTTTCATTGGACAAAAAACTGTGATGCACTGTCATATTTATAAAGTTTTCGTATATTTGATGAAACTTTCCATAAATATTTATGAAACATAATTCAAACCTTTGTCATCATTTCATAAAAAAATTCATCAATACCGAAAGAACAAATAAGACAGATTAGTTGACAGAATAATATACGGATCATATTATGATTAACCATTACCACGACCATATAATATGATAATATTTGAATCCTTTTTTAATCATAATGGTATAATTTAAGATCATATTTCAATATAAAAACTAGAAAAAATATGATTGCCACAATCATTTAATAATATTGTTGCTCTTCGAATATAATTAACCCAACCATATTTTTTATTTTCTTTTAATACACGCGTATTGTAAAGCTTATGGCGATTTGTGTATTAAAGCGTTTCTATTTGTAATAACAAGTTGAAAGAAGAATATCTAAAAATTTTAGTTTTCCATACCACTGTAGCACTTTATAGGCCTAAAATTTCACATTAAGACAATAGCACTTGTTGGTTGGTTTAAAATCACGATGTTAATGCTGCTGTTGTTGCAGCATTTGTCACTTTCATGTTAAAAGCCATGAAAAATAAAAAGAAGAAAAAAGGCAGTAAGGCTGACCAACGGCTGAAAATAATTATCTTAATGATACAAGTATTATAGACATGTTACAAATGTGCGTGTATATACGAAAATGCTTTTGAGTACAGTAGTGCCCGCTTAAATGCGTAACAAAAAATGCAGAGTTTTTTGCGCGTTTAAGCGGGAAATCGTTTATGCGAAAACTCGGATAAATGCACAGTAACGCATTTAGGATAATATTGCATAAATGCGCTAAAAACGCATTTAATTTAATTATTTTTCATCAACTAAAAGTTTTGTTACACTTTTTACTTATATTTTTGCTTTAAATGAAATTTTTGCTTAACTTTTGCATTTCAGTTCAAAATAAGTTAAGTTTTTAGCATAAATTTGTGGTTAAAAAAAGTTTTAAAAAAAAATTACATATTTTATGGATTGTCTTTTGGCAAAAGATCATATTTTCAAAAACGCATTTAAGCGATAAATTTCTTTCTTATACAATACAACATTTTTCAACACATGATTTTGGGACTCAATTCTGGGAATTGCACGTGAAAATAGTGAAAATAAGAACTTCTGCATCATTCGTTTTGTCAAGTTGGCTACAGTAATAATTGAATGGCCATACGAATTTTTTTGGCTCAAGGCGGATTTTTAGCACTTTTTTTTAAATTTTTACACTGTCATATCTCGATATACCGTACAGAATATCTCTTTTGTGTCTGAAGCAAAGTTGTAGTTATTAAATAGGATAAAAAAAAATCCGGAACAATCCTACTCGAAAAAAGTGCACCGGTGCCTTAAAAATCGCAAAAATGCCCATTTTTCCCCATTTTCCACCTTTTTTGCTCAATAACTGAATTACAAATCCACAAATATGCTGTTTTTTTCCTTATAAACTTTATTTTGCATGAAAATAAAAATTCCGATTCATATTACAGCTATTCTTACATCGAAATTATGAGATTTTTATATGTTATCTACGCACGGAAACAAAATTTATAACATTTTCAATTATAGTTGATTCGGAATTTTTATTTTCATGCAAAATAAAGTTTATAAAGAAAAAACAGCATATTTGTGGATTTGTAATCCAGTTATTGACCAAAAAAGGTGCAAAATGGGGAAAAATGGGCATTTTTGCGATTTTTAAGGCACCGGATGTACTTTTTTCAGGTAGGATTGTATCGCATTTTTTGCTCCTATTCAATATCTACAACTTTGCTTCAGACACAAAAGAGATATTCCGTACGATATATCGAGATATAACCGTGTTCAAATATAGAAAAATTGATAAAAAATCCGCCTTGAGAGAAAAAAATTCGTATGGCAATTAAATTATTACTGTAGCCAACTTGACAAAACGAATGATGCAGAAGTTCTTATTTTTGGGCTACGTGCAATTCTCAGAATTGAGTCCCAAAACCATGTTTTGTACTGTGTTATTTTACTACGTATTCAAACGGAATTCCTTCCATGCACTTTGCATTAAATATATTTTTTTGTCAGTACTTTTTGCGCATTTAAATGGGGAACGCAGCTAAGCGGGCGCATTTAAACGGGAACTACTATACTAAAGGGTCCGCCATCTAACGTTTTTTTTTCAACTAGTGCTTATTTCGTGAATGGTAACACTTAGCTCATGTCTGATTTGACAGATAATTAGTTTTATCCTTCCGCTGAACGAATATGGTACGTATGTTCGTTATCTTGTGAAAAAAGTGAAAGAAACTGGCATCCTCATCGATAAACCAAAGCGTGAAAAGCCAAAAACAGTGCGTACACCCGAGAATATTGCTCCTGTGGCAGAAAGTGTGCGTGAAGCGCCATCAACATCAATTCACCGTCGTTCTCAACAATTGAACATTTCGGAGACATCATTGAGACGAATTTTGCATAAAGACCTTGGTATGACGCCATACAAAGTCCAATTGGTTCAGGAGTTCAAAAAAAAAAGTTATTTGGCGGACCCTTTACATACAAACATATTCATTTTCAAATGATAACTTTTCAATTTTATCAATGTTAAAATGTTTTAAACAAAAACATGTTACAAACCGCATAAGATAGCAAATTTAAATAGTATTAACAATCATTATCCACCAAAAAAAAAATTAAATAAAATAAATAAATTAATTAAAAAAATCCAATATTAAGCAGATAATTGAAAATTATGGATTTACATTTAGACTATTAGTACGTCTTATCGAAATTAGTTTTAAAAATTATAATTAAAATTTCAATATTATGCTATTATAAGCATATAAAATTTGCAAACTTTTACTCTGTCTATCATTGTAAATGTTGTAATTGTGTCATTTTAGTTGACTTTCAATTATTTTTATTATTATTTGTATGAAAGCATGAACACTCTTGCTTGCTTCATAACTATTCATAAGTACGTTTATTCAGTTACAATTCAATAAAATATTTTAATTGAAAACTTTATTCATATAACACCCTATATAATAAACGACATAACAATTTAAATAATACAAATACAAAGATGGCAAGCGTAACTGATGTGGGCGTTGTGGTGTAATGGTTAGCGCGTTGGACTGTTACACAGATGGTCCCGGGTTCGATTCCCGGTGACGACAACATCAATTTAGAAAAAAATAATATGTATGAGTTTTCTATCACTTATATGTATCGCTGCGCCCACCTTCGGTGTTCCCATAGCACTTAACCCCACCGAAGTAAAATAATGAATCAGGGCTATGAAACAAAAAGCTTCAATAAATTCGCCAACTCTACATCAGGTGGCGAGCAACAACTGTTCTAAGACTTATCTACTCGCGCAATTACAGTGTTGCCATGTTTGAAGCCCTTCATCTTTCACCACCTTTCATCTCTCCACTATCCCCTTTCCAAAGAAAGCAACACATTAATTAATAGGAAGAATTTCCTGAGTGTTGCTTCTCTGTTAATAAACAAAAACAAAAAAAAAAAACATAATCGATTTAAACTGAAAACCGTAATCGGTATGTATTTGCCCTACGGGGAATGTATCTATCCTTTGACGGTTTAAAGGAATTCTGTTTACAGACATTACTGTGGAGGTGTGTCAATTATGCGGAAATAACTGGTCCTGTAAGTCGTGAAAAGAGGACATACAACCTACAGAGCGCTGAAAGGTTTATTTTATCTTAGCAATATGTTTATAAAAGCAGTTTTAGTTTTTTTTTTTTTTTTGTTATTTTTTTTAATTTAGCTCTTTTTTATTTCAATATTTTGAGAATTGTTGAATTTTTTTATTTTTTAATCACCCCTATCGTGAATAAAAAGGGAATGTTCCCATGTAATTTTCATTCCGCCTCAAGTGAAAATTGGTATCGTGAATTTCCCCTGAAATTGTATTATGCTATTCACGAGTGAATAATTAGACAAAGTGAACAAATTTCGTGAGAACTTTTATATTGGAATTGAGTGAAAAGGGAAAAAATTCAAGGGAAAAAATATTCACGATAGGGTGAATATCTTTTTAATTTTATCTATCTTGTTTAAGCGCTCTTTTTGTTATTTTAGAATTAATCATTTACCCGTTTTTGGTTGTTTAATTCCGAAATTTTGCACCCATAATTAATTGAAATAGCAGCTTTGACACTTTGTATACACTTAAAGGGTTAATATTTTTTTATAAATTTAATTTGTATGTATTAAAAAGTCAAATATCTATTAAAAAATTGCAAATTATTTTGATTGCTGCTTTCGCACTATTTTTATGATTTTTTTTTTTTTAAATTTTGGTATTTTTAGGCAATTATTGAAAATTGTTATTTGGCAACTCTAATTGCTCAAATTTAAATGTTCATTCGCTGGTTGAGAGAAAATATCACATTTTTGATATTTAAATCAAAAACGAATTAATTTTCAGCATTCCGAGCAAAAAAATTATATATGGTCTTATGTTTTTTCTTTTTAAAATATATGTAAATTATATGTAATTACATACATAATATTATATGTTTCTTATATGGTAACATTTATAACGATATATTTTAAGTATAATTTTGTTGTTTGGCCAATGTAGTTGTTTAATAAATTTGTTTTTATTTTAGCTAATAAGGCCTAAAGTTCTTTATGTAATTAAAAATGCATTTAATCCATATTTTCCCAACGTTTCGTGAATGTTATGTTCACTTTATCAAGGGATTCGTCTATTTAAATTAAAGAAAAATATATTTAACAATAAACATTTACTACAAACAATTATGACTTACTGTAAGAAAAATTATTTTTATTACATTGAACAATAATTTTTATTGTAGACAAACATAAAACAGTAAACATGAAAATTAAATTAAACACAAACTTAAAAATTATATCACAGGTTAATTATAATATTGACCTTTATAAATATAGATATTTGACATATATGGTTACATAAAAGCTTTATAACTTACGATATAAAAGTATATACTCTCATATAAAAAATATTTTTGTGTTTGATATTAGATATGCTTAGATATGACAGTTGTATAACACAACTTAAGATATATTTATATATGACATTAAATGATTTAAGATATAATTATATAAGATACAAGATTAACAATTTAGTTAGAGATATGATTATATATAACCCCATACATAATTATATATGCGCCAGATATTTTAATTATTTTTCGTAAGTTTTTTTTTTAATTTTGTTTAAAATTATATATGTTTTAAGTAAATCCAATTTAATCTCAAAATATCTTATTCGATCCACCATAAGCTACTTATATTTTTAGATCGAATTAGATCTTAATTAATCCAAAGGGATATTTTGGAATCTTTCATCTTAAATAAGATATTATTGGATACCCAATTTTGAGATCAATTTTGATCTAATTTAATCCAGTAATATTTTTGAGGGATCTAATCGGATATTACTCAAAGTTTGAGATAAACTTGGAGAAGAATAAATATCGATCTATATCAAATGAGATCTGATTTTATATTTGAGACATAGTTTTTTTTTTTTTTTATCGGTATACTTTTATTTTTACAACGACGGAAAAATCTTGATTCGATTAGTAAATTTTTTCAAAAAGTACTTGTTGAATGAAAAATGTTTCGATTTCTAAAAGTTTTCTTAAATGTCTTTACCGGTACCCATAAATTGCGTTTATTACACCTGTCTTACTTATATTTTTAAATATTTTTTAAAAAAAATTGTTTTCAAAAAAAGCGAAGAATAGTTTTTTTTTAAATCATTATAAAGCAACCATGGGATTACAAATTTAAAAAACTTAAAATTTTAATATGCGTTTTACTGCGTTGTTATCGCCTTCCAATAAAAAGTTATAGGCTCTGAAAAATTCACATATCTTTATAAAGACACTTTGGTAAAAAATGGGTTAAAGATATTTTTAATTTAATTAAAATTTTATTCAATTTAAATATTTTTTTGTAAAATTCAATTTATATTATCTGAAGTTTTATTGTAATTTTCTAAATTTGAATAATTATTTTTAATTTTATTGTGCTTTCTGCATTTTGTATTTTCCTAACTTAGACCTTATTAACTTTTAGGGCTGAAACATAATTGGCTTAATTGACTTAAGTCAGGTGTTGGTAATACAACTGTTTAAATCATATGTTTGATTTTCTTTATTTTTGTAAATATACGGATGAATTAAAAATTAAAAAAAATTAGTTTTCTTTCATACCAATCACTTAACCCTTTAATGCTCAATTTGAATGTGATGTAAAATGCTAAATAAACAAAACCTGGGTATCACGATTTTTAAAATATATTTTTACGCTTTTTATAGACAAAAACCAAAAGTTTCAAAAATGAAGCGACATATGGACAAAATAAAATATTTTATTTTAAGGCTTTTTTTCATTTGCCTCTAAATACTTACCCGTCAAAAATAACATCGATTCGGTAAGCAGTAACTACATTGCTTTCAAAAAAGCGCTTCAATGTATTGCATACAATAAAGCAATTGGCAAGGCATTGTGCCAATTGAATTCTTTTGAAGCAGCAAATAATGCATACAATGAAGCACTAAAGAATGCATACAATGAAGCATTTATGTTGTTAATACACAAAAAATCGCCTTTCATTTCCTACGAAGACATCGCGAACAAAAATCATGCCTTCTGGAATTGTTTCGGAAGCGCTCGGTAATTAAATCATGCCCTCTAGAACTGCTTTTGGGTAAGCACTATTTTTTGCTGGGTATGTATTTCATTTAAACTTTTTCAAATTATTTTTGTTTTTTTTTTTTTTTTTTGATATTATAAAAAAGCGTTTTTAAGTTTTTAATTAAATTCTCACATTTTCGACTTCTTTCGTGATTAATAAATGAAAGGTCAATTCTAAAAATTTCTTTCAAATGAGCGCTTCGGTTTTCTTAACACAGTTCTGAAGTTTTAGTTCAGCTGAAAATAAAGCCGTAGGAATGGTTGTATCTTTAAAGATACAGTGAGCATTTCAAACTTAAGGCAATTAGGTTTCAGTCTTTACACTCTCATAATGCATAATAATACCAAATTATTGTTAGAACAACGAAAACTTTTGCAAAATGAACAAATTTTCGTTTATTTTACGAATGTTTTCGTTATTTTGAAATGATTTTCGTATTTTTATACTAGATTATTATAGATGCAATGGCGTTTCTAAAAACGAAATCAGATTACAAACAATATACCTTTCAGCAAGATATAATTTTAGACTAAGAATTAGAGTTATAGCGGTATTGCTCTAATAAAAAATCACCAAAATTAAAAAAAATCGGCAAAGCAAAAAAAAGGACAAAAATTAAAAATGTTTTCAAAATATTGACGTTTTTCATTTTTTTAAGTGATTTTTTTAAGTTTAGCGTTTTTTTTTTAATTTTTTTAAATATTAGCTATTTTCCATTTTTGTTATTATTTAAAAATGTTGGCGATTTTGTTCTAGTTTGAACGTTTATTTTTTTCATATATGTATTTTTTCATTTTTGTTGTTTTTTATAATTTCCAGTCTCGTCAATTTTGAGATTTTTTTTTAAATTTTGGCGATTGTTTTTTAATTTTGGTGATATTTTTAAAATTTTGATTTTTCAAATTTTGGCGTTTTTTTTTTTATTTTAATTAAAAAAGTTAGCATTACATATGGTTACCCCTTAAGCAGCTTTAAACGATACATAAAACGTTTTAATAAATAAAATTGAAATAAATTTTAATTGAAATACAAAATTTTTGTAGATTTTACTTCATTTTCTAACAATTTTCTATGCTTTATGGTACATGTACCCTAATGTGGAGTTTTTGAGTTGCTTTGAAAATTTATATTAAAAAATGCCCAAGATGTTGGCCTACAAGCTGATGTATTTGGATTTGATTTTTTTTTATAGTTTTTCACTTAGTTTTTTTATTTAGCCCAAATAACAGGTTTAGAGCCACAAAATTGATATTTTAATTTTTTTGCAATGTTAGCGTTTTTTTATAATTATTGCGATTTTAATGTGGTTTTTAATTAAAGTTTTAATAGTACTCGTATCTAGTAAAAATTTGTTTGAGATTAAAAACAATATTCAATTAAATTTTTAGTAAATATGATCAAAATTAAAATAAATTACCAAATTATTTGAATTGATACTACACTGATAGAATTTTCCTTCATAGTATTAATGAAACGATTTCATTAAAATCGATTCATTGATTTAATGAAAAATTTCAGTAACTGAATGAAAATTCATTAAGATTGGTATTTTTTTCATTAACATTTGTTATGATTTTTTCATAATTTCATAAAAAAAAATCATTAAATCAATGAAAAATTTTCAAATTTTTTTCAATAAAAATTTTGACTTGTAATAAGCAAAAAAAATTTTTTTTTGTACTACACTCAGGGAACTTCTGCTTTAAAAATATGTAGTTGTTTGGGTTGTAATACAGTTTCTTTATTTTTAATGTAAATGTCAGTCATTTGTAGAACAAATTAAATTTTTAACTAACCTTGTAGTTCATTTAATAAAACAACTCACATCAAATGACTGTTTTATTATTTTACATTCATTTTTTACAGTTGTTTTTTGTTATTTAAAAAAAATAAAAATAAATAAATGTTTGTTTAATTTTTACTACCATGTGGTTATTTTTACTACAATTGTTAGTCATTTTTTGAACATTTAAAAACAAATGACAATGCTAGTTGAATTTACTGTAATGTAAGTCGTCCTTTATTTAAATGAAATTTCATTTGTTTTCAACTACAATTGCAGTGGTCTTTACCTACATAGTATTCTAAGTGTATCATTTTGAAATAAAAAAAACTGAAAATTTTCTTTTAAACAGAATTAACCAAAACTTTGATATAAACAAATTTTTTTTATTAAGTTTGCCTAGAGCTAACAGTTTTTGACGAATTTGAATAGTTGGTCACTAAATTCCAGGGAACAGATTCTCTAAGAAGAACGATATAGTTTTGTTCAAAACTAGACCTAAATTGTTATCGTTTTGACGATGTTACACAAAAATGTTATGCTAAACGATAATAAATTTTTGTTTATTAACAACATTGTTAACAACATTTAACATTTTTATCTTATATGGTCGTAATTTAACTACAAAAAGTGGACTATAATCGTCGATCGTTCTACAGAATTCCAAGCCAGATCGATAAAAAATTACATATTTTGTACCGACATGTAATTTTTTTCATCTTTTAACACAAATTATAAAAAATGTAAAGAAAGCTTGAACAATTTTGTAAAAATTAAGCAACAAAAACATCAATACATTACAATTGGTTTTTTTAGTTCAGCTTTAAATATTTTAATGCCTGTTAATTATATTTAAACGATTTGTTCAATCATTAAAGTTCTTAATATACATAATTTAAAAAAAGTACCACGCCTATCTCAAACAATTGAAAAATATGTGCATATTAATTATAGTATTAATTGCACACTGTCTAAGAAGACGATGAATAAAATTAAAAAATCCCCAATAAAATATATCAAAAATTTGCTCCCTGGCAACTCTTCCCTAACAACGTGAATAGCCAAAACTACCGTATGTACAAAAAATACATCATAGTTGTCGCTAACTCACAAAACTTGGGAAAATAGTGGAAATTAGATTACATATGATTTTCTAACAATTGTGAATTGTTGTGGTGTTTGTCTTAGCTATCTTCTGCAATTACAATTAAATGTAAAATCGACCCCGTGTTATTGAAACTGGTTTTAAGCCACAGCAAAAATCGACCTGACTTTAGATCAAGTGGTTAGATCGCCTGTCTAAAGTGTAGTGCGAAGTGCATGTGGCAAAGAAAGCAGGTTCAAGCCACGGTCAGGATTGCATTTAATAAATAAACATTTCATATAGATGCAATCAAACAATAAAAAAAACCATAACAAATAATTACAGTATTGTCAAAAGGATTACTGATGAAGGTTGTGTTACCAGAAACTGCGCAGTCTAATTCAATAAAAATTTACAATGTAGTTATGATTTTTAGAAAAGTATGCTTAATCTTCTCTACCACGCCTATCTCAAACAATTGAAAAATATGTGCATATTAATTATAGTATTAATTGCACACTGTCTAAGAAGACGATGAATAAAATTCAAAAATCCCCAATAAAGTACAATAATTACATATTTATTTTTTATAGATAAAAAATTTTTTTTTTCCAAAATTTTTTAATTTTCGATCTGAAATCTAATCAGCTACTTTTCAAATTTTATCTTTTTCGAATTCGTCAAAAATTATGAGCTCTAGCAAATTTGTTGAGAAACAATAGAATTTTCCCCACTGTGCTACATTGGTGGGTGGCCCCGGGAAAACCATTCTTGTTAGATTTCTTTCTTACATGTCATAATATTCCAAGTAACGAAAATTTGCTGAATCAGGCTGAGTTTAATAAAAATCTGCCATCGCTTTTACAGAACAGCCTGTGATATTTACTTTCGAACTTTTCGAACTTTTTTTATAAAAATATTTTAAAGATCCTATAAAGACCAGACCTTATAAATAATGATAATTTCTCAATAACCACCAAATTAATGCTACGCTAAAATTATCATAAAAAGTGCAAATTATTAAATATCAACGAAAATATTTCATACAAACTATGAATTTTATTCATTAAACACATGAAACTTTCATAACGATTAGGCTAGGATTAATGAAAAAAATTTCATGTACTTTATGAAATTTTCATTGGGTCATTAAAATTGATTTAATGAAACACCATTCATTGAATCCATAAAACGTTTCTTTAGGGACTTTTTTTATGAAAAAATTCATTGAATTAATGAAGGAATTCATTAATACTACGCACAAATTTCTATCAGTGTACAAGGCCCTTAATAGGACCGAATTCAATTAGATTTTTAGTTGAATTGAGCAAATATTTTAATTGAAACTCGATTTTAGTTTTTTCTGCGTAGTATTCTTTGTGGGTTGTGTAATCAAGCCCCACTGTAGATAAGTTGATATTTTTTTATTCTTAGTTGTTTTGATTTATTTGAAAATTTATTTTAAGACTCTGTATATAACTATTCACAAGGTGTCTAATATGATTCAATTGACATACACCTATGACAACGCTGTGTTAAAGTCACCAGTCCCTTTCATATAAAAAGTCCGATCAATGATCGGTCAATGTCACCTTGGAACATGGCATGCATGTCACCTGGGACCAGTCCCTTTCCCCCATAGGAATAGCAAAACAGTTTTTATTATAAAACCAAAAGCGGTACATCACTATACCGGTGCTAACAGTACAAACCAGGGACCGAAAATAACAGTTATCCCGAAAACTATAACTCAAAAACTCTCTATGTTAGAGTAAACGGAGACGTATACTATTATATACCAAATGATTCGTATTGAAGTGCTCTTTCAGAATCTATTGTGATTTTAAGGAAACGATCTCAACTCCACAGTTAAGACTTATTTTTCAACGAAAAAATAAAAGATCGGATGAAACTCTTAAGAAGAGAGTTTTATTTCGCCTTCATTAATTTTCCCGTCAGAAAATAAAGCTCATTTGAGGAGTTTTATTTTGAAACTCATTTAAGGAGTTTTATTTTTCCGTATAAAATAAAACTCATGTTGTTTATTTTCTTCTTTTTTTTATTGACTTTATTTGCTATAATGTGTGTAGTAATTTATTTATTTAATTTAACGAACATAACTTTTTCCAAATTTTCTGCGGAAAGATTTGAACGCAGGTCGCTCAATACCAATTTAAGAGCAGAGAATGCTCTTTCCACGCTTACCTGGGTTGCAGGTACACACTGTATAGTTTTTGCCAATGTATACAAGTACGGATAGTGTATTCTTTTAGCCTCCCAGAACTCAAAAAGAGGTTTATCAATCGACAAGGGCCTTGGAGAAAAATTGTCGATTTCATAGAAAGCTTTTTTTCATGCTCATTATCACTTCCTTCGCTTTCTTGTTCCATATCTACATACACATATAAGAAATAAAACAACAACCATTTAATAATAGGAATCAAACAATAACAAATTAAAAACAGACATGTTTTCATATTAATGACGATTTTTTCAATTGCAATGCAAGTGATAAGATTACACTGCCTTACAAATTGTAATGATCTGGCAAGCGGCAAGCTTTGAGTGTCAATCTACATAAAATGAGTTTTATTCTCTGACGGAAAAATAAAACTCCTCAAATGAGTTTTAAAATAAAACTCCTCAAATGAGTTTTAAAATAAAACTCCTCAAATGAGTTTTATTTTAGACGGAAAAAATAAAACTCCTCAAAAGAGTTTTATTTAATGAAGGCGAAATAAAACTCTCTTCTTAAGAGTTTCATCCGATCTTTTATTTTTACTTTGAAAAATAACTGTTTTGGATGTTTTTTTTTTCTTTTTACGCCACAAAATAACTGTTAAAAAGGAACTTTTTTGATATCACTTATAACCGTTACGGTCCCTGGTACAAACCCTAATTCGTTTTAGTTACCATCCTTGATCAAATATCAATTACATACAAGTAAAAACATTTTTTTTAAATACTGATTGATCGTCAAGTGCGCGTCATATTACCAAATTTGGGTCATAAAGAGACTTGTACGAGTAAAATTTAATAAAGGTTGTAGATATTTTAGCATAATTTAAGCGCCGACACTTTGTACAATACATGAATGTTGTTTTTATCACCAAAAATAGTAATCGATTATATTTTTTTTTTGGCCAGACTTAATTTTGTTTGTTTAATTTGAATAAAAGGGAAGTAATGTCATTAAGAAATTAATGATTTTTTGGAAGTTGTATTTAATAAATACCTGAGAGAATTTTAAAGATTACATACCTGTAAAGAAAAAGAAGATTAATTCTGTTAGTGAACATTTTTAATTTAAACAAGTAATATAAGTTTTTTTTTTAACCCATAAACTGTATATTCAAATTAAAACTAACCCTCAAACAATGCGAAAAATTGTATATTTCAAAAGCAAATAATGGCTTGTAACTCTTCTATAAATAGCCGAAGTTTAACTTTAACCACAGATATGTTCATATAAATGTGACATTCGTAACTATATTTAAGTCTTGAACTCAACTTTAACTTTGGTTAGGTATCACTGTGTGTAATTTTTTAAGTCATGGCAAAATAACCATATACGGACACCACTACGTGATAAAAGACTAAAAAAAAAAAGACCCGTGTCTCCCAATTTTTCCCAAAGTCATATCCTCTTTTGTTTATGGGCCGCCAAAGATTTGGGGCCTCGGTATCATTTTCGCAAAAAAGTGATAATTTTCTCAGGCTCATATCTTGCAAACCGTTCAGAATTTCGATTTACTCTCTATGGCAAAGTTGTAGCTCTTGTCATAAAGAACAAAAATTGCGAACATATAAAATCAAAAAAACTTCACCTTCCAGATCAAAATCGCAAAAAACTTAAAAAAATTCGATTTTTTTTTACCTTTTTTCCCGTGTTTAGGTCCATAGGTAGCAAACCGTTCAAAATTCAAGGAAACAATCAACTACAAAAATTTACCTAAGATCTCAATAAACAAATTTCTAGAACATATAAACTTCCTAGAGATGATTCTTAACACTGTTTAGGTAGCGCGCAAAAGTGAAAAATTTTTTTTTCCTTTTTTCTCCTGTTCAGGTGCATAGATAGCAAACCCAATTCCCAGGAAGTTTATCTGTTCTAGAAATTTGTTTATTGAGATCTTAGGTAAATTTTTGTAGTTGATTGTTTCCTTGAATTTTGAACGGTTTGCTACCTATGGACCTAAACACGGGAAAAAAGGTAAAAAAAATCGAATTTTTTAAGTTTTTTGCGATTTTGATCTGGAAGGTGAAGTTTTTTGATTTTATATGTTCTTTATGACAAGAGCTACAACTTTGCCATAGAGAGTAAATCGAAATTCTGAACGGTTTGCAAGATATGAGCCCGAGAAAATTATCACTTTTTTGCGAAAATGATACCGAGGCCCCAAATCTTTGGCGGCCCATAAACAAAAGAGGATATGACTTTGGGAAAAATTGGGAGACACGGGTCTTTTTTTTAGTCTTTTATCACGTAGTGGTATCCGTATATGGTTATTTTTTTTTCGTGTTGCACTGTGTATTCAGTCAACAGCTCTGAGCTATCTCGATATGTTTACTTGATAGATAAAAACATAAATGAATTGCTTGGCGAAAACGTTCTTACTTTCCAGCTTACAAAAACTCAAAAATAAGTATTTATAAATATATGTACTTACTAGAAGTGACAAAATAATGAATCTAAAATTAGATTTTCAAAAAATGTGTAGATCATTACTTTATATTTAAAATAATGATATAAATAAGTATTTATGGGAATTATTTTCTGTATTGAAATATTAGGAAAACTAACTAGTTATTAGTAAGGCCTTATTATTTGTGTCAAAGTAATGCAGGGGGTAAGCTGGTGTCATTGCTGGTAGTGATAAAAGTAATGACATGTCATTACCGTTTCTACACTGGATTATTAACAAATATTTAAGGGACTTACTTCGAATTAAATGTGAACGCTTTAGAAAACATAAATTTTAATTATTGATATTTAAATTATCATTAGCAAAATATTTAAAAATTTTGAATAAAAATACAAAAACATTTTAACAAATTTTATTATAATTTTCAAAAAACTAAATCTTATTAAAATCAGGGTCAAACCATAGAACCGAAATAATTAAAATATTCAAAGAAAAAAAAAAAACCAACAATATTTGTTTAACAAAAAGAAATCTAACGAAAGTAAATTCTTTTAACTTGACCGATATATTTGAAACAGAAAAAAAAAAACGAAGTAGGAGAAGAATATAAACATGACTATTGATCTAATTTGCATAATGAGTATAATGATAATGTGTGAATAATGGATGTTGATGATGATGGTGTTTCGAATTCGAAACACCACAAAAACTAAATAAACGTGAACAAATAATTATCAAAAAACACAAAAAATATCAACTCGAAATAAAGTTTTTTTTAGTATTTCTCTATGTATCTGTAAAAATTTCTAAATGGTGTTTATTTCTGTAAATAGAATTTTAAAATTTGTTTCAACAACTTTCATGTTGTTGTCTATACATGGTAGTGTTTACAGAATTTTTTTGATGTTGTGTAGATTTGTCGATATTGAAATTAAGTTAAAATTGTTGTTTTTGCAAATTTTTCACTTAAAATTCGTGACATTTTTTTTCTAGGTTTCTATGTTAGAAGTGGAAGTAAGATATTAATTTGCATCAGATTTTCAAAGAATGCAAACTATTTTGAAATAAAATGCACATCGGGTGACAAACTTAGCCAAATTTGCTCAACTCGGAAATAGGCAATCTAATTAGAGAATTATTTGTTTGCATTGAAATTTAAACTACGAATTTCCACGAAATTTGCTAATCATTGACATTATCCTAGCAGAATACTTTACCTACGAGAATTAAGTGTGAATAGTTTGAAAAGTACAAAAGGGGAAAAAGTCTTCCCCTTGGAGGCCTGCCCAAAATCGTTTGGCTAGAAAGCTGAATTGTATGTTACTACGACCTAACTCACTGGTAGGAATTTTTTAGGAATTTTGCCCAGGAACGTGGTAATATAGGGGCTAAAAGGGGGAGAAAAGTCTAAAACTTAGAAAGCTGGCCAAGCCGGTAAAGCGTTTGATTTCAAACTCACTTTCAATTAAAAGTTTAATAATATCTATTAAATGTTTAATTGAAAATGAATTTGGTGAACAGAAAATTTCCAGTTTTTATATTTATAGCGACAAAAAATTTAAAAAAAACTAGGTACAAATTCAAAAAAAAATTGCGAAAATAAAAAAAAAATCGATTAAATACAAAAATCGCGAAAATTGAAAAAAAATCGCAAAAATTGAAAAAAAATCGCGAAAATTGAAAAAAAAAATCGAATGAACTAGCAGATTTTAATTAACTTTTTCTATGTTGTAAAGGAGCAAAAAAGAAAGAAACACGTATTTTCTTTAGGTTCCCAATCTCATGCTTAAGAGTTAAAAAGTAAGGTTCAAAATTCATTTGTTTTTGTATCAAAACTTGTCTTTAATTTACGAAAACCTGATTTAATGTACTCAAAAGTATTAAAGTTGTTAAAGTACTCAAGAAAGCAAAAATTTTGATACCCATATTGCCTATATAGAGTTCCCACAGTTGCCACATTTTTTAATTATTTGAAATGTAGGGAATAAAGGCTCTTAGGGAAAAGTCGATTAAAACCCAAACGGTTTCTAATATCGGAAAAAGGTCAGACCGCCTCGATGAAATTAGAAAGGCATTGCTATGCAATATTTTTTGCTTAATACACTAAAATTCCTTAATAATACGCTGTGGTGTAATGGTTAGCGCGTTGGACTGTTACACAGATGGTCCCGGGTTCGATTCCCGGTGACGGCAACATCAATTTAGAAAAATAATATGTATGTGTTTTCTATCCCTCATATGTATCGCAGCTCCGACCTTCGGTGTTCCCATAGCACTTAACCCCACCGAAGTAAAATAATGAATCAGGGCTATGAACCAAAAAGCTTCAATATGTTCGCCAAATTTCCATTAGGTGGCGAGCAACAACTGTTCTAAGACTTATCATCTCGCGCAATTACAGTGTTGCCATGTTTGAAGCCCTTCATCTTTCCCCACCTTTCATTTCTCCACTATCCAATTTCCAAAGAAAGCAGCACATTAATAAATAGGAAGAATTTCCTGAGTGTTGCTTCTCTTTAAAAAAAAAAAAAAAAAAAAAAAAAAATTACTCAAAACACATTTGTTTGTATAACAAAAATATTTGCTAGTCCTTGGCATAACACCAGTGAAAGTGTCTTCAAAACCCTTTCATTTGATACCAAATTTGTCTATAGTTTCTTTTAATAGAACGAAATAAACCGACAAAAACTTTTGTCATTATTAACCCTACTTAATAACGCCTAAACATGAGATTGGACAGCTAAAAAAAACACGGGTTCATTAAATTTTTATTTTCATTAACATCTGCCGGTCCGAGACGGGATACTTATAAAAATCACAGAAATGAGAAAAATCACCAAAGTTTAAAAAAAAATCTAAAATTTAAATCAAATCACTAAAATTATATTAAATCGCCAAAATTTAAAAAAAGGCGAAATAAAAAAAAATGATAAAAATATATATACGAGGGCGGATCAATAAGTCCGCGACTTTTTGAAAGAAACACAGTTTTTAGCTCAATACACTTAGTCCAACGTTTCTCCAATTTTTGTATCCCTTCCAAAAAATAGGAGATTTTGAGGTTCATAAAATATGCATTAGTTTGATCAATAATTTCATCGTTGTAGCTAAGTCTCTTTCCACCGAGCCATTTCTTTAGGTTTGGAAATAGGAAATAAACATTGGGGGCTAAATCCGGAGAATATGTCGGATGAGGGTACCAATTCGTAGCCCAATTCATGGAATTTTGCCATTGAGACTGCACACGTGTGCACCCGTGCATTATCTTGATGAAAAAGAACTTTTTTCTTGACCATATTAGGTCGTTTTTTTTAAATCCTCGTTAAATCGGTCCAATAAGTTGGCATAATATTCGCCGTTTATTGTTTTTCCCTTTTGAAGGTAATCGATGTGGATTATACCGCGTGCTGCCCAAAAAACTGTTGCCATCACCTTATTGGCCGACAAACTTACCTTGGCCTTCTTCGGAGCCGGTTCACCCGGAGAAACCCATTTTTTAGACTGCTGCTTGGTCTCCGGAGTGTTGTAATGGATCCATGTGTCATCCACAATTACAAAACGCCGCAAAAACTCATTCGAATTGCGGTTAAACACCTCCAAACAATCCTTTGCAGTTGTCACACGTTTATGATCAATTGAGAGCAAACGCGACACCCATCATCTTGCAGACAGCTTTCTTAAACTCAACTGATCATTTAAAATCGAAACCACACTGCCCTATGAAATGCCTATGGCATCAACAATCTCACGCACATTTACTCTTCGATCGGCCAATACCATATCGTGGATTTTTTCGACATTTTCGGGTGTATTGACCTCAATAGGCCGTCCAGAACATTCAGCGTCATTTGTACTTGTGCGACCACAACGAAAGTCAGTAAACCACTTTTTTACCATTGAAATCGATGGTGCACTCTGCACCATCGATTTATCCCCCCATATTATTTATCAAGCTTTTCCTTGGTTTGATTGACGGTTTTTTTTCGCAAAAAAATAATGTTTAATGAGCACTGGAAATTCACTTTTCTCCATTTTAAAAAAAATCCACTAGGTTGTATGTTTTGAACAGCTGTTAAACGCAAAGTAAATGATGGAACTTGCTTAAAATTCGAAAGTAGTCTACTAACAGGTGGTACTTGATGGAAGCAGTGTTGCATTTCATATATCTACGAGTGAAGTTCGAAAAGCCACGGACTTATTGATCCGCCTTCGTATATATTAAAATTTATTAAAATTTTAGCAATATCTACTAAAAATTAGTTTGAAATTAAAACATTACTCAATTTAATTTTTAATAAATACTAATCAAATATTAATTGAAACTAAATCAATTATATAGTTTCAAATTAATTTACTTGATACTACAATTTCCTTAATATGACCGAATTAAATCAAACTTTTTATTGAATTAACAAACATTTTAATTGAAACTTGATTTTAGTTTTTTCTGCGACCCGCTTAGACGATATTTTTGGAAATTTCTTCTGGAAGGGGCATGAAGGGGAGAGTCTTCCCGTTGGCAGCCCGGTCAAACCACTAAAGTGATCTACTTGAAATTTGGTATGTGGGTTCCTTGTCTCCTGTAGAATCTGCTTAGACCGTATTTTTGGAGGGGCTAAAAGGGGAAAATCCCCCCCCCCCTTGACGGCCTAGCCAATCCACTGAAGCAATGCACTTAGACACCAGCTTCGAAGGGATTTTCTGAAATGCCTACAGGGAGGGGCAAAACGAGGAAAAGTATTCACCTTGGCGGCCTAACCAAAAGCCTTTGGCTAGAATTTAGACATTTAAAATATATGTTGCTTTGAATATGACCCAACTTACTGATATACCATATGGATTTGGGTGAAGACACCCTCTTAGTGGAGTTTTTGAAAATTCCCACGGGGAGGGCCAAAAGGAAAAGTATGCCCTTTTGAGGTCTGCCCAAACACATTTGGCTTGAATTTTAAAATATATTTATGGTCCTTCGAATATGACCTAACTCGCTAAATTGATACCTTTTGGATTTCTGACCGGGAACGCCGTCAAAAAAGAGTTTAATGGGTTGAAAGAAGCGCAGTCACTCCCTGGAATTTTTCTTTTCGGAATTGTGCACTCTCAAAACTTTTTTATTTTTCCAAATTTGGATTTGATCGATTAGTCAAAAATTTTATGGCAATTTTCAAAGTCTCTGTAGCTGAGGGCTAAAAAATTAACTTAAGTCAAGTTTAACTATAAACAATTCTCCAGAGTTTTTCAGCGAAAGCAAGAGACATTTTTCGACCGATTCTAGATTTACATATTTTAGAAAAAATCGAGTTTCAATTAAAATATTTGTAAATACAATTAATTTTGATTTAATTCTGTCCTAACTACTAAGGAAACTGTTAGTATCAATTAGAATATGTTGTACCTACTTAATTGATTTAGTTTCAAATGAAATTTTAATATTATCTATTAAAAATTTAATATAATATTGTTTTTTATTTCAAAATAATAAAATTTTCAAAATTGAAAAAAATCGCCTGAATTTAAACAATTAAAAATAATGCCAAAAATAAAAAAATAAAAAATCGCCAATAAATAAAAATTTTGAATTTAAATTTTAACGTTACGTTATGTTATGTTATTCTTGTTTATATAGAATAGTAATCTACCTTTCTTAAAAGTTAATTATATCTCATATTAGTAATAGAAATAATTTAGGCACAAACTTCCAAATTGTTAAACTTAAGTTTACGAGATGCCTTCTAAAACTTCTAGGGTCCATATCGCCTAAGAGACTGTTCACAACAAAAGCTAAAACTAAGCGCGAAAACATTTTAAAATACATTTTGTATGATATGCAAAAATGTTGCTGGGCTACCGGCAAAATTTAGCGTTGTATACAAAATGTAAGGGAAAATTTGTTCGTTTTAGTTTTAGCTTTAAGTGTGAACCAGCTCTAAAGTAGGCAACGAAATTTAATTCAAATATTTTAAAACTCGAAATATATAACTAATAAACGAAACAATTCTTTTGAATCCCTGTTTATATGCTGCTGTGGTATATTTAGCATATTTTTAGTCGTGGTTTCACAAATGAAGAAAAAAAATTGAATCAACAAAGTGAAATATGGGTTTTCTACCTCTGTATTTATAATTTTTTGTTTTACTTTTTTTGCGCTGTAAGAAATAAGAATTTCGTTTTGTGAAACTTTCAATCGGTCACTGGGTAGTCGTCATTTGCTGTTCTTTCAGTTGTTTTTGTTCTTATTCAAACTGATTAATTTTTATTTTATACGATTTTTTTCATTCGTCTGTGGAGTTTGATTATTTTTTTTTATTAAAATGAATTCTTCATATTTATAAATATAAATTTTCAAGTTGAATGCTATTTCGATTTGCCGCTGCTGCTACTCTTACTGCTTTTGGTTGGCTAATGATCGTCACTCGATAATTTTGCTATCGTTGAATGGATGTTGGCTTTGAGCTTTGGCTAATTGTGCTGATTAGGATGATCCCAAAAATAAACAAAACCATCGATCAATGTTTGCTTTTATTTATTCTATGCATATAGCGTTTTGCTGCTACGTTTTCTGTGGTATCCGGTTTTTTATGGCATTAAATTTAATTTTTTATTTGGTGTCATCAGTATTTTTTATCTTTCCATTTTAGCATTAAATTATTATTTTGATTAAGATAATTGCGAATTTTTTAAATATTTTTAAAAGATTATATGGAAGCATGTCTTGACGTGAAAATTTGTTATCCCTCAGTTAAACTACTTTTTTTTGCATTGACATTTAAACATTTTAAATATTAAAAGAAACAATCTTTGGAACTCGTTCGATTTACATTTAGTTCAATTTTATCATAAAAAAAACCTTTGGCCCTCTGATATCTTAAGAATTAAATTTAAATGTTTAATTTTGTCTTTAATTTAATTAATAGAAAATTACTTTGACAAGCTGGTGACAACACAAAATTAATTTTTTTAATTCACAATTTATGTGTGTACACATTGTTGGCGTCCTTTTGGTTTATGTTTGAAAAACAGATACAAAAATCTTCCATGTTGATTTTTTTATATGTCTTACAAGAGATGTACCTTTTAGTATAATTTTCATCGTCTCTACTACATCTTGACATGCAACGACATCTACTTCATTTTGCGTATTACTTTCAATGTGGTTGTCGTCCGCACTATTAATGGGCTTATCGGGAAATTTTTTTAGCAAACTTAATTGGTAAAACAATAGTAAAATATTAGTAAAATATTAGTAAAACATTAGTTCGAAACAGTTAAGTGTTAAATAAGTGTAACTAAAATTTAAGCTGAAAACACAAATTCAGCAAAAAAATTGATGAAAAATAGTATACTTGATTTACAAGACGTTTCACTAAATTTTCTACTAACTTATTTTTTTGAGTGTACACTGAGAGAATTATTTACATGATATCAATGATTTTTTGCATTACATCTATGAAATGTCACTGGAATTGGTCCATTGAAACTTTTCATTAAATCAATGCAGCTTTTCATAAAATTTTTAAATATTTCAAATATATGGTAACCCTAAAAAACTAACCGACCCAAAATTAGTCGACCTAACAATGAAAACACAACAAATTTGCGAAAAATGTTCTTTATTTCTCAACAAAATCTGCTTTAAGCTCCCAGTGATAACTTCGATACCCGGTTTATAGTAAGAACTGTCTAGCTCCATAAAGTAGCCATCAACCTCAGACTCTAAATCTTCATTGTTGGCAAATCTTTTACCAATTTGATAAAGAGTGTAATTTTCATGTCGTTATTAACAATATTTCTTTGTTTAAATTTTATTTTTCAGGTTCGAAAAAGTATAATTCCCAAATCATTATTAATTATATTTTTTATTAAAATTTTATTTTTTATGTTTGAGAAAAATTTTAAATATGTTTGAAATTTCTATGAATTTCAATTCATATTATTGAGTCAAAACGCTGCAATTCTCTATTCAAGAACAATATTTTCTCAACACTATTCTCAAAGGTTAATATTTGAAAAAATTATTGATATAAATTCGAATTTAAATTGTTTCAAGGGCATTGCTTAAGGGGATTGCTAAATTACACGAGTAAAAATTGTATAATTTAATATAGTTGGCAGAATTAAATTGATGTATTGTTGCATGTAACGTTTTTGTTCTGAAATCCATAACCATTCCGCTCAAAATTTTAATATCAACTCGAAAATTTTCATTGAAAATATCCATTAAAATTATCTTAAATGAAAATCACAATTTAAAATATTAAACTCCAATAATTTTGGGTTGACATACAAATTATTTATAGTTAAGCATATAAAATTAAAATTTAACTTAAATTTAAATTGGGCTCTTAATAATCGGACCATAATATAATAATCGGACTATAATATAATAATCGGACCATAATATAATAATCGGACCATAATATAATAATCGGACCATGATATCAAATTGTATTTCAATTAGATATAAGGCAATATCAAATTCGGTACATTTCTTTGTTGCATCATACTAATTTTTTTTTTAATCGGGTAGAGCCATTATTTCTCCACAGTTTCAAATTCGTAAAAAAACTGTTAAAATGATATTAGTTAGTCATATATATTAGTTTATGACATTAGATATAATGTGATATAATTGTTGAGAAAAACTAAGAACTGTTTGTATCAACTTTTTCTAATGATATCGAATTATATGTAATTCAATACAATTTTATATAAAACACAAACATTTGTGTGGGTACATAATTGGATCTAATTCCATACAATTCTGTCGAATTCGATACAATTTGATGTATTTTAGACACAATTATATAATCTCATTTTACGGATCAAATTTAATCTCATCGCATATCTTATTTATATATAATTTAATATAATTTGATGATGCACCACATAATTTTTTGTTTTATGTGGGATATTAATTATATTTTTCCTCAGGCATAATTTTGATCTAAAGTAATTTTTCGCAAATTCAAAACAGATTTATTGTAAAATGTGCTCGATCGCTAGCGTTTTATCACTGAATTGTTCTGATTCAAACCCATAATCAAATAAAAAAAAAACATTTTTGGTGTTGCTCTGTTGGGTTAGAGCTAGTTCCGACGAAGCGTGAGCAAGTTTCGGAATCAAATTAAGTTACTTTTAAGAAAAAACTGATTTTACAACATTGTTCGTTTAAATATAGTTTAACACATATTTTATTCTTTTTGTAATCGTTTTTTGAAAAACAAAAGAAACTGAGAAGAAGTAGAAAAAAGCGAAAAGTGCTAATTGATTAATGTTCGGTTCATTTATTTACAATATAACTAATTCTCACTTGTTGTTTGTTATTTACTGCCTTCAATTCACTTTACTTTTCATTATGAACACAGACATTTTTGCAACTACAAATATCGTCAAAAAGGGTGGATCGATTTTAGGATTTAAGATATTTAAGTCAGTAAAAAAAATTGTGTAAACTTTAATTAAATTAAAAAAAAAATCAGTTTAAAACATTTATTTAGCTCCCAAATCGGTGAGCCCGCCTCCAGGCGGGTTATTTTAAATTGGTCATAAGTGCGCCAAATGAGTGATTTATAATAAGAATGTATGACTTTCTATAGAAAACTGTAAGTTCTGTATAGCTCCAACCTTGTCCTTGTCAATTTGCAGCGTTCCGTTTCCCACAACGTAACCAAGATATCCAACACGACTTAGCGCAAAACTACTCTTCTTGACGTTTTTAGTCAAACCGGCTTTCCGAAGTTGCGTTGCAACCTCCATTAAATGAGTCAGATGTTCGTCAAATGTCTGAGAAACTATTAATAAGTCATCTAAATAAACAAAAACATGAGATTTCATATTGTATGGAATGACCTTGTCCCTAAGTCTGCACAACGTTTGCGGTGCATTGCACAGTCCAAATGGTATTCTTGTAAATTGATATAGAGGTCGATTTGGAACTGTAAAAGCAGTCTTTGGTCTTGAACTTTTCTTCAATTTAATTTGCCAAAAGGCATCCTTAACTGTCACAGAATTTAATTTTCTACTATCCACACACATCCTAACTTTTCCTGGTTTGACTATCACCACAGTCGGAGAAGACCATGATGAATTGGGTGCCTCCTCAACAACGCCAAGAGCAAGTATTCTCTCTATTTCACCACTCAATTGTTTTTCTACAGCAGGTGAAATAGGATAGTATCTCTGCTTTATGGGCTTCGCATCACCCGTATCTATACAATGTTCAACTAGACTGGTACATCCTAGTCCCTCTACTTCGGAATTTGGAAAAGCTGCAATCATCGCGTCCAGTCTTTGTCTCTGTTTGTAACTCAGTCTAAGTTTATCCGGATCCATTTCAGTACAGTCAATCTCTCCAATATTAGGTACGTATATTCTTATTCCGAAAATTATCCAAAAGTCATAACCGCAAATGTCATCCTGTTGTATCGTCGGTACTACTAAAAATTCAACTAATTTCATATGTCAAATGCAATTGTCCCTAACACGTTTTGTCTTTGTCCGTCCGCTGTTCGTACATTTCCCTTACATTTGTAAAATCTAAAATCTCCCTGAGCACGGCCGGAAATATAGGTAGCAAAGGTTCCTGCCTCAGAGTCCGAAAATATAATCGTTACAAAACCAAATTTCCAAAATATTTTGTGAGTTAATTTTTTGTGTGCATGGCACGGTTTGAAAGCGAGAAAGCGTTAAAGTTAAAATTTCGTAAAATTTAAAAACATATGTTTTGAAATGAACACAATTTTCAAAAATCTTTAAAACATATTTATGTTGACGAGAAACCGTTGATACTAAACATAAAGTAAGATTGAAGCTTAAACTTTAAAAAAAGCTCTACTTTTGGTATAAGCACATACAGGATTCCAAAAGGATACCTGTAAAGGACATCGTCTTCACTTGAAAACGTATGGGCGGATTTTTATGACATTTGGCAGAAAGATTATATTAAGTATTTTGCTAGCTAGCCTTTAAATGTAATCAATACATGTTGAAGATAAGCTGCATTTTCGCACAATTTCACGTTTTTCGAAAAACGAAGATCGACATATTTTCTTTACTAAAACCACAAAAAGGGTAATTTTTGGACTGTAGTTATATCTTGGTAAGAGGAATAATTGATGCCTAAAGTTATTTATTTAAATGGATTAGTTTTTGAGATTCGCCCTATTTTGGCCCATATCGCCTAAAATTGACAACCAAAAAAAAATTTGGTAGAAGAACATATTGTTTATTTTTCGTGCCGAACAAGTGGTATTAATTTCCTTGCATAAAAGATTAGACCGGTTTGAGGGTTAACTTAGCAAGTTTTGAAAAATGTAGGAAGATGCAGAGAAGACAAGTGACGGATAGATGTAAAAAATATTGTTGAAAAGTTTCAGTCAAATCGGAACTGCTTGCTCTTCGATTTTCGCTTTTCATCAGAAGTTTCAAACAAAGTATAAAAAATTAATATCGAAATTTTTTACGAAAAATATTTGTTCATTCCACATCGAATTTAAAGTTAAAGATCACTTAAAACGGTAATAAAAAAAATGCTTTTTCGAGAAATTTGTTATGGAAACCTCAAATTTTGTCTGATCATAGTTTTTTCTTCGCTTATAGGAGAGATTAAAAATATTTTCGTGAAAAGATTTTCGATTTTTAACAAAAAAAAAATATGTTTTTTTGGTAGTTTTAAATTTTAGATAAATGTCAAAGATCTATTCCGATTTGGCTAAGCTAAATTTGTCGGAATTCGATCCATCCTAATGTATATGCAGGTTGCATATCTCGAATATTAATATTTAGCATTTATTTATTTTTTCAGTTTAGTTTATGGAGTTTTTCTTCGTATTTATTTATTAATTTTTTTTTCTTTGCTTTTGTGTACAGATAGAAATGAATTTATAAAGTAAATAAAAATACTTAAAACAAGTGCTAAAACTCATACTTATACTTGTAAAAATTACCACATATATTGGCATAGGAAGAGTAGTGACCAAGGACACTTATAAAAAAAAATGTTCTAATATGTTAACTAGGGTTGTCAATTATTAGTGTTTTTATTTTGTTCGAATAAACTACGAATCAATTTGTGATCGAACGATCAAACGGTTTACTTTAAAAAATTATTCGATTAATCGAACTAATAACGAATAAAAATAATCTTAAAAATACTTAAATGTTTAAAGTATTTTACCCTATCATCTCAAAATTTTAAGAATTTTGGCATTAATTTGAATACTACAACAATACAAATTCTCAAATGCAATCATTTTAGACTATATATTACACCATTTGGCATTATCTCGTGATGAAAAAATTATAGAATTGGAAATCGTTGAAAAGTTTAACAGATATCGGCGATAGTTTTAATATATCGAGCTGTTAAGATCTTATTTTAGTCACCGTAGAAATTATATATATAGAACTTACAGTTTAAGTGCTAACGTGCTATCGTTGTAATATAGCAAAATTTTTGAGAGTTTTGATTTTATTTTGTCCATTATCATTTGTTATACAAATTTAAATATTGTATATTTTCGAAAAAGTTTTATTTAAAGAAGTATCTTTTAAATTATACGTTTTATTCAATTAATCGTTAAAATTTATTCGAATTATTCGTTATTCGAAAATCATGTTTTTTAAATTGTTCTTTAGAATTTTCTTTTTGTTTGTTCGATTAATCGAATAATTTTTATTTGTGTGACAACCATAGTTGCCATGCTAGTCCACATTTTTATTTATAGTTAATTTTAATTTAAATTATACATTCAGTTATTTAATGTTGTAGAATACACAAAGAGAATTTCTTTGATGAGTTTTAATGAATTTTTTTTTCATTAAACTGATGAAGTTTTCTTCACAAAGTGTTTCGTTGTTTTTCATGTCTTCTACCAATTTTAATAAATAAAATGAAATTTTTCATAAAATTGTATGAAAAACTGCATTAATATAATGAAAGGTTTCAAAAGACGGGTTAAAGTGACTTTTCATAGCAGAGCTTTGAAGAATTCATTCCTTAAAGTGACTTTTCATAGCAGAGCTTTGAAGAATTCATTCCCTAATTCCCATTTTTTTAAATGAATTTAAATTTTAGAATTGAATTTCCTGATTAACTTTAAGGAATTGAATGAATTAATGTTTTTTTGCATTCGATTTGTCTTGAAGGAATTCATTTAAATTTTTTAAATTCCTTCATGAAAATTATGGAATTCATTCAGTAGGGAATTCATCCAGTAAGGAATTCAATCAGTCGGGAATTTATTCAAATCTAGTTAATTCAACTTTAAGTCAGGAAATGTATTCCCTAAGGAATGAATGAAGTCCCTAGGAACTTAACTTTTTTGTTTAATACCCTAAGGATTTATTTTTTTTTGGTTTAAGTCCCTAGGGACTTAACTTTTTTGTTTAGTTCACTAAAGAAACTTCATGCTCGACCTAATAATATATAAATAATAATTAACGAAACTGCATTTTTTTAATAAAATACAAGGAAACCGGATCCGCATTTAAATATTACATAGTTAAGGTTTTAAAAAACCGGCTGTTATGGTTTTGTAACGAAAAAAACTCGAAAAATTTTAAATTTTTTGACACAAAAAGTATTTTTGTATTTGCAGAACAATTTTAATTTTCCGACCATCCCTAATCTCACTTGAAAATTTTATTTCAGGAATTTAAACTAAAAAATCAAGTCCTTAGGAAATTAAACAAAAAAGGTAAGCCCCTACACAAAGAAAACAGACTCGGTAGTTGCAACCGAATTTGTAGTTGGTTTGGTTGTGGTTATATAATTATTTGCCAGCTATCACCGAATTTCTGTTGAGGCAATCGAAATTCTATTGTAGTGACCGAATTTCTTTTGCTTCAATCGAGTGACTGTTATCACAACCGAAATATTCGGTCACAACAACCAAAGCATTCGATTGGCAACAAATACGGTTGCTATTAACAGTATCGGTAGTAGTGGTTCTGGGTGTAGGTACCAAAAAGTTAAGTCCCTGGGGACTTAAACCAAAAAGTTAAGTCCTTGGGGAATTAAACAAACAAAGTTAATTTTCTGAGAGAATTAAACAAAAATTCCTTTGGAATACATTCCAAAAGTTGAATTAACTGAATTTGAATGCATTCTTGTTCCTTAATTTTAATGCTTAATGTTTTAGTCATAAAAATCATTCTCTAACTTTCAATTCTTTGAATTCATTCACAGGAATTCATTGTAAGTATTTTCTTATTAAAGAATTCATTCCTTGAATTTAAAAACTGAATTCAATTTTAGGGAATTCATTCCCAAATTGAATGAATTCTTTAAAGCTCTGCTTCATAGATATAATGCGAGAATTTATATCATGCAGAGAATTCTCTCAAAAAGAATTTAATTATTGCTGTTTATATTGATTTCTAAAGATAGTTGACCTCTTAAGGGTGCTATTTTTGAGTTGATATATTGTCCCACTTGAACCTTAGAAACACTTTTCTGGCATTAGTTCTTTAGGGATCAATTGTTACTCGTGTCCCCTTATTATGTTATTTTGTTAGTGTTTTATATAAATCTGTTATTTTGAACTTTCCAATCAATCGTAAATCGATAAAAAATCATAAAAAATTTAACAATCACGACCATGAATAAAATAAAAATCAAACTCAACACTATTAATAAACAAACAGTAGCATTAAATTTTTATTAAAGCGTTGCTAAACATATTAAAATATGATTAAAAGGGGAAACTACCCCTCAAAATGCCACCAATACATGAATATTTAGGTTAATAAACTCCACTTTGTTATTTTGAAAATTTCCAAATAAAAAAAAACTCTAAAGTCTGGTTGTTATAGTTTTTATATTTTTACACAGCGAGAATTTCAGTGAACAAAGAAAAATTAAAATTTTCTGCAAACTAATGAAACTTTTTTTTTACAAATATTAAGAACAATTTCGTACTTTCTATGAAATTTGATTTTTAATTAAACTTATTCATCAAGTGAATGAATCTTTTAATAAATAAAGTTATAATTTTCCACAGAATGTTATTAAGACTTGCATTAGTTTATTGAAATGTTTCAATGGACGAATTCCAGTGCAACTTTACACCGAAGGCTTAACTAGAGGACACATGTGGTCTAGAATTAAGATAGAAGAAAAAGTGATTATTATTCCTTTTAGCATAAAAATAAAATGCAAAAAGTTATTTTGTGACTTTTGTCTTTTCTAGCAGAAATAAGTTATTTTTTGACTTTTATATTTTTGAGCAAAAAATAAAAGTTGTTTTTCGACTTTTATTTTTTCAAGCAAACATGACCTAACCACGTGCTTGATTACTAAGAAGACAAGAATGGAGCAAAATTGATGATTAATAGGTTTTTTTGTTAAAGTTCTGCCTATTATGGAGGCTCTAGCTTTTCTAAAACTGTGGGTTCTGATGAGATCTTTAGCGAGATCGAAATACTAGTATCAACCTAGCTAATATGTTTGATTTGCTTTATTTTTGTAAATATACGGAGGTTGAAAGCTCGTTATAAATTGAAAATAACATAAAAATAATCTCGATGTATATAAAAACAAAAAACTAATAGGTATAACTGTAAACATAAAATTTATTTTTTGATTTTTATTTTTTTGAGCAAAAATAAAAGTTACTTTTTGATTTTTATTTTTTTAAGCTAGTTTCTAAATTTATGGCAATTAAAAATTCCCATGAAAGTTATTTTTATCGGGATTAATCACATTTTGATGAGTTTATTATTAGCTTGTCAAAAATAAAACATAAATTATTTTAATGCATTTTTTAAAACAAAATTAACTTTTTTTTTTGCTCTCAAAAATAGAAGTCTAAAAATAAATATAAGTCAAAAAAACTTTAAACTTTTGCTCGAAAAAATATACTTAAGTTATAAAAAATAACTTATTTTTGCTAGAAAAAATAAGTCAAAAATAACTTCTATTTTGTTCAAAAAATTAAAAGTCAAAAAATAATTTTAATTTTTGTTTGAAAATATATGTCAAAAAATATTTTTTTGTTTATATTTGCTCGAAAAAATAATATTAATATTAAGAAATTTTTCATAACACTTATACTATTATAACAGTAACTGATTGCAGTTTTTTTAAAAAGTAATTAATAAACTTTGTTTTTAACATCCCGACGAAAAATTTTTATATATAGTCATATATGTCTTGATATGATTATATATAATTATATATGTGGCCATATGTAACGATATATATTTACATCTCATACTTATTTTTACGAAAATTTCTAATATAGCGCTAGATATCATCATACACCATTATATCTTATGTTACATATAAGTTGATATTTTATTATAAAACAAATTCTATCACTTTTATATATAATTATATATAAACATACATGATAGAAATTAACAAAAAAATCTTTCAAGGAAAATTCAAAGTATTCAAAGCAAAAAAATAATGCAAAAAAAGGAAACGTAGAATCTTAGAAAAGCTGCACTTACAACAAAGTTCAAAGTTAATAGATTAAATAATATTTATGAGTAAAAAAAATATTTTTAGTCAGAAATTCGTAAAAAAAAAACAATTATAAAAAAGTCAAAAAAACATAGAAAAGAAAAAAAGTAAATTTGCCTTCGCCTGATAGTTAAACATATGTGCTGGAAACAAGAAAATAATTGATTACTTTTATATAAAATTGTATCTGGCATCACATATTAGTCAAATTAAAAGCACATCTTATTATAAAATTATATTTAAATTTTCATTACTATTTGAAATGTAAAACAAAATATTACTGCAGATTTCCAAACAATTTTAAAGGATTTTATGAAGTTATATCAAATTGTATCAAATTATGTATAACTTCATCAAATTAGATAGACCCATTTTTCGGATCAAATTATATCAGATGATATCCCATGGGATCACATGCGATAAGGTTATGTCTGCAATTTTTCGGATAATTAATAATCATATAATTACAAATTATATGCTATTACCCTAACCGAGCACTAGCTACTATGGCCTTCAGGGCGTTGTAGCGAAAACAGACCAGTGCCTCTGGTGGGAATCGAACCCACGATCCCCTCACTGATAAGCCAGCACGCTACCAACTAGCCTACCGTGGCGACGAGATGATATGAAATTATTTATATGACTACCATACCGGAACTTTTTTCATCGGGATTATGCAAGTTAATGATATTAAAAATTAAAGAAAAATTGTTTTTGGGAGTTAATTTTTGATGGTTAAAATAAAAGAAAATCTTTTAATTTGCTAAAGAAAATTGTAAAAATACAAAAGTAAAAACTTTAAAAAAAAAAGAACAAAAATCTTTAGAACCAAATCGGATTTGGCAGAAAAAACACCATAAAATGTTGTCGCGGAATTAACTTTTAAAATTATACTATCAAAATTATTTGTCTTCAATCTAATACGATTGTTAAGACAAAATCAAGTCTCGACTTAAATTTGGTTGAATTAATAAATATTTTTCTATAGAACCAGACTAAAATATACATGTTTTTTGATAAAAAAAAAAAAAAAACTGAACCGAAACTAGAGTCAAATGAAGGAAACATAAATGTTCTTTAATACAGATTAATATTTAACCAAAGTGTTTATCATTAACAAGCTTTAAATGTTCTTAAAATGGCGTTATAAGTATAAACACACACACACAGTGTCTAAGTCAAAATGAAATCACGTCTTATTTTCAAATTCAGTGACTCATATTTAAATTTTTTTAGTATTTGGAATGTGAAACAAAATAGTAGGGCGGATTTCCAAAGAATTTTATGAAGTTATATCAAATTGTATCAAATTATATATAACTTGATCAAATGAGATACTCACTTTTCGGATCAAATTATATCAAATGAGATCACATGGAATGTCATGAGGTTAGTTTATGTATGTATTAGCTGATATATGATGTGATATATATATAAAATTATATAGGTAAGTCATAACTTTGAAATTTATCTATAGATTTATTTTAAAATAGGTTTTCTGAAATCGTAAATATAGTGTTTTCAAACACTTTGTGGACCGTTTGTGGAGTATTTTTTTTTTTTTGTCAATACCTAATTCTAGACCACATGTGCGATATTATGATCGGTTTCTATTTGGAGACAATGTGAACAAATTTTAAAACCATATTCGTTGAGCCGTTTTAATTCTGTTATGAGTAAAAAATTTTAGAAAAAATCCGAAGTTTATTCGGCTGCCAAACTTTTTCCGATTTGGCCGAACGTTCGCCGGTGGATTTTTTCTTTTAATTTGACACTCAAAAGCGCATCTAATAAGCCCAATAAACATTTTACCATTTCTAAAATTTTTCCATAACGCTTTATAATACCGAAAACAGACAAAAAACATTTTCTGCCCGAAGTTTTCGTTCGGACACTAGTATCGAGTATTCAATTCAAAATTATTGCGTAGTATCGGGATAGTCAAATGTAGCAGGAGATTCACGAGTTATTACTAAATATTAGGTTGGAAAATTAGTTCAAGTACAGCTGAAATTTGTTCTTGCGGTAATTAATATCATGCAGATTATTCTCTCAGTGTATGTAAAAAACAAGTGTTTTTTTTTTGAAAAATTCCAAGAATATAAATGCATTTTTAAGTAGATTCTAAAATTATTTGTGTTGAACACAACTAGTGATCCATATAATTTTATATTCCCATAAATGTCTGTTTTTTTTATCGAAAAAAGGGGATTATTTTTAAAGTCTTAAACAAATATTTATGATGTCGCCGTTTTTTTGTGGGCCCCTCTCAATACTCTACAACACCCCAGTGTTATCAATACAAAGTATTTAAAAAAAAAGATATTTACTTAAACTTTTTGCTCTTTTTTATTTCAGTCTGATAATTCTGTTTTTTGTTTTTAATGCTGTGTATTTGTTATTCAATAACAAATTTTGTTAAATTTTTCATTTATTTGTTTAATTTTATTTTAATAAATAACTGAATACTACACCCCGTTTATATGATAGACATATTAAAACTACGTGTGATAAGATAAAAAGAAACAAATAATTTTAGTGGCGTTTCATTTTGAATACTATTTTATTTGTTTTATAATGTTTGTTAAAAAATGTTAATTATTAATTTACAATTTACCAATTTCGGAACTACCATTTAGTAATTAAAAAATTCTATATTCTAGGGAAAACATTTTAAAAATTTTAAATTTGTAATAAGATAACAAACAAGTAAGGACGCTTTCAACTCCACGCTTTAATAAAAGATATTTAGATTTTTGTCCTGAAGATGAACAGTGAAGCTGTTCGAAATATCGAAAAGATAATAAATATTTAAAAATAAAACTTTAAAAATTTTAATTTTATTTTAATTTTTGACCTTGAGCCAAACCAAAAAAACTTCATCACATATTAAAACAACAGGTCAACTACAAATTTCTAACATTTGAAGATATTTTTTTGGCAAGGTAACAACAGAGTGGTGAATCCGCAAATTTGAACGAATCTTGGATATCTTGTAAACGACAAAAAATATTAGACACATTTTTTGGTGCGCAATCTCAAGTTTAGTGGTTAAAAAGTGGGGTCAAAAATTACCCAATTCAACCTTTTTTTTTTTAATATACATATGGCTTATATGGCTTATATTAGTTATTTTTGTTATTCAAAAAAATAATTTGTCTACTCCCACATTTGTATGGGAAGTTGTTTCCCAGTGTGCCAAACGGATCCGTTTCGGATCCGTAACGGATCCGCTTCTTCGTATTTTCTATCCGTAACGGAATCCGTTACTGATCCGTTACGGATCCGCAAGCGGGAGAAATTCCTCTCAAAAAAACGGATTCAAAAACGGATTTTATGTCCGTTTTTTGGATCCGTTACCGACTCGTTACGGACATCATATTAGGATCCGTTACGGAGCCGTTTGTTTTCATAAAACGGATCCGTAGCGGAATCCGTTACGGATCAGTTTTGGATCCGCAAGCGGGAGAAATTCCTCTCGAAAAAACGGATTCAAAAACGGATTTTATGTCCGTTTTTTGGATCCGTTACGGACTCGTTACGGACATCATATTAGAATCCGTTACGGACCCGTTTGTTTTCATAAAACGGATCCGTAGCGGAATCCGTTACGGATCAGTTTTGGATCCGCAAGCGGGAGAAATTCTTTAAAAAAACGGATCCAAAAACGGATTTTATGTCCGTTTTTTGGATCCGTTACGGACTCGTTACGGACATCATATTAGGATCCGTTGCGGACCCGTGTATTTTAATAAAACGGAATCCACTGCGTGGTTTTAATAAAAAAGATTTAATATTGTGATGAATTTTTTGTTTTAATTTTTTTTTATTATTATTATTAAATTCACAGTCATTTGATAGTAAAGTAAAAACAATTCAGTCAGTTCATTTAAAATTAACATATAAAAGTAAAATACATTAAAAACATAAAAAACAATTCATAGAATATTAAAAAAAGTTTGTTTACAAAAAAATAAATTAATGGCAAAACGATTTTGAAAGAAAACATTTAGTGGATGAAAGTCCCACACTGACATTTGGCTTTTAATGCTTTTCTCCTATTAAAAAAAAAAAAATCATTTCAATGGAGTTGTGTTTGATAACTTAGAAAAAAAAAGTTATTACAAATTCATTTTGCTGGGTCCACACAAGGGCCTTTTCATAAAAAAAAACTCAATTATTAAAAACTGATTTTGCTGGGTCCACACAATGACCTTTTCTTAAAAAAAACTCAATTAGCGATTACATGTCAAATCGCGATTACACTGATTCCGTTTTTTAACTCCATTACGGATCCGGAACGGGTCCGTAACGGATCCGCATCCGTTTTTGTGCGCATTGGGTTGTTTTAGTTTAAATTAACTTATAATAACGGTCATTTAATTTTATCGAGGGGTGTCACTTTAGCTCTTTTCGCGCTAGATTTAGCCCTTTTTTACTATCCCAGATTCGGATTATTTTCTTTTAGGGCTTTTTGTAAAAAAGGCGCTAAGTTGGCTCTTGTCGTGTTTGTATTTTTGTATACTTTTAAATAATTGTTTTTTCAATTTAGAATAAAATACTTTAAAGGCGATTTTTTTTTTTATAAATTTGCATTAAAATAACTATTTTTTTCATAATTTTTTAACAATTTTTTTTTTTTTTAGAAAGAGAAGCAACACTCAGGAAATTCTTCCTATTTATTAATGTGTTGCTTTCTTTGGAAATTGGATAGTGAAGAGATGAAAGGTGGGGAAAGGTGAAGGGCTTCAAACATGGCAAAACTGCAATTGCGCGAGATGTTAAGTCTTAGAACAGTTGTTGCTCGCCACCTGATGGAGAGTTGCCGAACTTATTGAAGCTTTTTGGTTCATAGCCCTGATTCATAACTTTACTTCAGTGGGGTTAAGTGCTATGGGCACACCGAAGGTGGGAGCTGCGATACATATGAGGGATAGAAAACTCATACATATTATTTTTCTAAATTGATGTTGTCGTCACCGGGAATCGAACCCGGGACCATCTGTGTAACAGTTCAACGCGCTAACCATTACACCACAGCGCCCAATTTGACATAAAATAATTTAAACTTGTTCTTAAAAGCGATTTTTTGTCATAAAATAATTTTTTTTTTTTAAATCTTCCAAATTTCTAAGAAAAAAGAATGTAAAATTAAGCTATTATTACTAAAATAGTGCTTTTTAGTACTTTTTTTACCGATTTGCCGCAGAAATTAGTTAATAAAGTTGACATTTAAAATTTACCATCTAGTGGTTTCAAGCGCTTTTCAAATTACCAGACCAGGATCACTGGTGTCTGGGCTTTTTTCAATTTTCGTAATCATTCGCCTTCAACACGACTTTTCCCGAAGAACTTTTATAACCCATACTTTAAATATTTTAAATAAGTGGCAACCCTGGAACAACAGCATAGGTAGTATGGGTATCCAAAATTTCTAGGGTAATTTAATACTGCGTACAAGAAAATATGAATTTTTTAAATTTAAATATGTTTTCATCATGGTTGGCAAACACTAACCCTAAAATACCGATAACGATTTCAATACCGTTTCAAGAAACTGTTTGTAACCTTTAAATAACACTAACGAAATGATTCCAAAATACCGATAACCGTAAATATCCTAACGAAATAATTCCAAAATACCGATAACGTTAAAATATCCTAACGAAATACATAGCGGTTTTTTTTTCTTAAAAACATCATTACTTTAAAAATAAAACAAAATGACCATATATGTTCGGATCCGAAATTTGAGGGTATATGGTCGTATTTGACCATATATGAGCATATATTGATCATATATGAACATATATTATCATATACGAGCATATACCCTCAAATTTCGGATCCGAACATATATTTAAATATATGAGATCATATGAGATCATATATGGGCATATATCGCACCATATATGAACATATATGACCATATATGATCATATACAATCCCATATATGATCATATATGTTCATATACGATCCCTTTTTCACCTGGGAAGGATAAATTTTGTTAATCATAACTACATACAAACATACATATCGGTCATTCCATAAAAGAACATTAAGAATTTCATATTTTTGCCACTTCTCATCCGACTTTATTCATATTGTGAACAGGAAGAATATGGAGCAATAGAGACATTTCAGTTTTTAGATCCTTAAAATTTTAAAAATTAAATCGCGATTTTATTCACGTTTTTAATTTTTCAGAAACTAGAAACTAGTGAACTGGGAAGATTAACAATTTCTTCAAATATTAAAGAATGTTCTGAAAACAGCGGTTGTCTACTTTTAAGATCTGTAAACCAAAAGTAGCCTCCTCATTATAAAAATGCATTTTTACTTTTATTTTAATTTTGGAATGCATTTCGCACTTTTTAATTTCGGTGTGTTAGATACTGTTACTGTTGCTGTTATTGATACTGTTATCTGTAAAATATACGTAAAAACTAAAATAACTTCACGAAACAACGCAAAATAACATTAACCCTAAAATGAAAGACAAGATTTTATATAAGCATCAAATATCAAGTACCATTATCTTATACTTAAATATAAATCTTGTGTAAAGTTAGCTATTAAGTTTTTGACTGCCGCAACATATGCGGCAAAACCAGTTAACCGGTTAATATTTCTAATTTGATTTGAACTTTAAACCGTAATATTTTTTGTGAGTTAAAGATAAATGATTGAATGGTTAGCACAAATGTTTATATCATCCAAAAAAAAATTTAAATATTTTGACTCAGTGTCGAAAATTTTTGATATTCCTCATATAAAATATGGTGGAGGGTTTACATTTTCCCTCATAACTTTAAAACCCTTCAACCGATTTTGCTCATTTTCAATATCAACAAACAATTTGAGCTTATATTTTTTTTCTTGTTTTTATTGGAGAAATATTTTGCTTTTCAACATACAGATGGCCAGTTTATGGGGTCCCAGAATTATTTTAATATACCATTTCGCACTCTTTGATGCAGAGTTCAAAAATATTAAAATATTTGAGTCGAAATTTAAAAGGAACTAGTGTCCGACCGAACAGTTCGGCCAAAAACCTATATTTTGTCGGTTTTTTGATATCTAGAGGCAATGATGACAAATTTTTGTATTGGAAACATGTTTGTTGAGCCGATTTAATTCGATTTTGTGTATAAAATTTAAGAGAAAAGCCGAAGTTTAGCTATAAAGTTTAAAGTTCGGCCGCCGAATTATTTTCAATTTGGCCGAACTTTTTAAGACCGAACAGTGAATTCATTGCTTAACTACAAACTTTTCTTTAAATTTGACAAAATAGCATCTAATCAGCTCAATAAACATTTTTCCATCCGCCAAATTTGTCCATAATGCTTTAAAATACCGAATACAGACTAAATACATTTTCTGGCCGAACTGTTCGGTCGGACACTAAAAAGTACTGTGGGAATAACAAAGTGGTTTGTCGAATTTGGTTTAAGGGAATTACACTGCAGGAAAAATTCTAAATTTCCTTAAGCAAGATAGAGGTTTTAAAAAAAATCATCGATTTTAAGACATTTGTTGCAAAACAAACATCGAGTTATTTTGCTCAACAATTGTTTCATGATCTTGACAGACTTTTTAATGAGTTTGAGGAATATTACTTGGCTTAGTTTTGTTGCCACAAATTTATCTAAAGTAAATCTATGCGTGTGTGTTATTGCTAACATTAATCTGTGCATGATTTTTTGGTAACTTTAAGATATTGTTGTTTTTGTACGTATGTATCTATTATAGAGTAAGTGCGGGTAATGTAGAGTAGACGGGAAGTGTGGGACACCCCCTTATTTCGGAAACCAAGGACTGTTTGAGAAATGTTTGTTTTTGAAACCGTTGCATAGATTAATGTCAAGCTTACATTTTTGATATTAACCTTAACCGTTAGTTTTTCACTATTTGTATAGTAAAACTTGGTATGCATACCTTTTTTTTACATGTGTTCAAAGATTTATTTGGTACAATAAATTTAACATATGTTAATGTTTTGCAGTTGTGTCTGAAAGAATATGAAGTATGGATTTTGTTAATGCCATTAATGTGTGTTAATATTACGTTTAACAATTTTTAATAATTTTTTGAAAAATTTAGTTGCAGATCGGCTAATGTGGAATACCTTAAGGCGGGTAATGTTTAATACTATTCCACATTTCGCGCTTACTTAGTATTTTTTTAAATCGAATATAACAATTTTAAATTTTATTTACTCAATACACTCAAAACAATCCATGCTAGAAAAACGAAAACAATGTCAAAACAACGAAAACTTTCGTAAAATAAACAAATTTTTTTTATACGATTTATTTCACGACTTTTTTTTATTATTTCTCTTATTAAGTCTTCAGATTTGTATTTTCGTTTATTTTACAAAATTTTTTGTTTGGGCGCTGTGGTGTAATGGTTAGCGCGTTGGACTGTTACACAGATGGTCCCGGGTTCGATTCCCGGTGACGGCAACATCAATTTAGAGAAATAATATGTATGAGTTTTCTATCCCTCATATGTATCGCAGGTCACACCTTCGGTGTTCCCATAGCGCTTAACCCCACCGAAGTAAAATAATGAATCAGGGCTATGGACCAAAAAGCTTCAATAAGTTCGCCAACTCTCCATCAGGTGGAGAGCAACAACTGTTCTAAGACTTATCATCTCGCGCAATTTCAGTGTTGCCATATTTGAAGCCCTTCATCTTTCCCCACCTTTCATCTCTCCACTATCCAATTTCCAAAGAAAGCAACACATTAATAACTACGAAGAATTTCCTAAGGGTTGCTTCTCTTTATAAAAAAAAAAAAAAAATATTCGTTATTTGTATTTTCTGTGCAATTTAAACCGTTCCGTGCATACGATATATTATTCGCTAATTTGTATTCATTTATGAAATAGTATTAAGTTTTACAATAATGTAGATGTCTCTTTTAAACTATTTTTACCTTTTATGAAACTATCTTTTATTCTAAAGTCGGAAAACTCACGTTTTTTAAATTTTTTGAGAATTAACCATTCGGAAAAAATATTTAACAATTAAATATTCAGTCTTACTTTTATTTTCGATAGATTGATTAATGTTATTTGTCGTATATTCTAGACTTAATAAATAACTTTGAAGTCTAATTAGCTATGAAATTTCTTTTTGTTTCAAAATAATTTTTTTTAACAAATCGCGTCACACACTGATATAATTATCTGCATGATATCAATGAATTTTTACATTAGATTTATGAAGTGTCACTGGAATTCGTAAATCGAAAGTTTACTGCAGTTTTTTATAAACCATGAGTTTATTGATGGTGGATTTTAGTTGTGGAATTAGTCGCTTAGGTCGAAAGTGCGGCACCCTCTAGCGCTGGAATTGGCTAATTTTGTTTGCCAAATATGAGTTAGATATGAAATTGGAGCTAAATGTCAGTTTCTTAAAAGTTACAAAATAATATGCTAAAAACAGCAAGAAAAAAAATTCTTAACGTAAGTAGACAAAAATAATCACAAAAAACTTTGAAATTTTCAGTTTTATTATGCGAATTATAATCTGCCCTTCTGAAATCAGCAGTATACAATTTTTCATCAAATATTTTTGTTAATTTTAGCAGGATATACTGTTATCTGCATTCAAATAAAGTGAAGGTAAATGTAACAAACATTTTGTAAATATTACAATATTTGTTTGCTGTTTTTTGTCTACAAATATTTAAACAGTTTTTGCTGAATTTGACAAATTAAATTGCTATTTTCAATTAACTAAAAATTAACTATTTTCAATTAACTAACTCGAATTTAGCTAAAAATTTTTAAATTTAAAAGTTTAATTTTAATACTAATATTTAGCACACAAATCCGTTAATTTCAGCAGTTTTTTTCTGCAACGTCAGTTTTAACTTATTTTTAGTAGCTTTTTCTGTTCCCTTTACAGGTGTACTTCAATGATTGTAAAGTTTGGATTATGGTCATGAAAAAAATATATTTTTTGGACAATTAAAAGTGTGATACATAATTTTTAACTAATTTTATGATGATAAACTAGAATATGGTTTAATTTTTTAAATAATTTTTAGTAAAATTTTAACTTTTTCCTATATATCCCAGCACAACTTTGGTAATGGGTGCGATAAAGTAATGCATTACCTTGTAATGAGTACTCGTTACGTGTATCATTATTTTTCAACAAGAATTAATGAGTTACCGATAATTGAACACTCATGGATTACCTTGTAATGATACCTCAATACATTTTACATTACTTCAAAACATAACATAATGACTTACCAATCATCAATTACATAATGCATGAATTATAAACGTAAAGTATAATATAAGTATAATATTTTTGAAAATCTATTTATAGACACATTACTTAGTGATTTTTTGTAAGCATGAGGGTAAGGTGTATATTTTTGATATCACGAACGAAAACACGAAGCACAACAACTCAATTAGCTCAAATAGTAGAGCTCTCGCCTAACTAATTGTTAAATACCACAGACCCCAGGTTCGAATCCCCACATGACCACGTAATTTAATTAATAAAAAAAAAAAGTTATTTATTTAATTAAAAAAAAATAATTTAAAAAAAAAAATATCTGTAAAAAATATTTTTTATGCATTTTTTCTATGAAAAAAAAACTATTTATAGACACATTACTTTTTCCCACCATGTAACCATATAAGTAACCAGTTACATTACCCCCTACAAGGTAATGAGTTAAACCCATTACTTTGAGGCTCATCGCCTGTAAAATTCATCAGTGAAGTAAGGTGTAATGTAATGCGTGAAGCCCCATGGCAATACATTACTTTACCCATGATTTGGTAATGTGTGGTTTAGCTGGGATAGAAATTTCTTTTACTTTAAAAGACGCTTGACAGATCTAAAAAGTTTAAAAATATTCGTTTTCATAAAGTCTAAAATTTATATTTTTTGGGTCATAACTGGATCGAAAAAAATTAACAATGTTCAACTTAAGCTTAAAAAGTCTTTAAAAAATTCCACTTAAACAACATCGCAGCACTAATTAAAAGATTTTTAAATGACAATACGAGTCTTTTGAAAGCAATCAAAGTTTTCATTTTTTACATTATGATATTATGAAGATGCTTTTTTATATGAAAAAATTTAAAAACATCAACGTTTTAGAAATCTATATTACAAATGCGCATTTTTGCTGGGGAAAGACAAAAAATTGCGATATTAAGAAAAATGCTTATTTAAAAGTGACTACCAGGCTAAAAATGTTCATATATGGAACCATAAAGGTTCAATGTATGTTTGTACATAAATCTTTGTTGATACATAAATCTACATACAAGCTTCCATAAATCTCTAGGAACATGCATGAATACGTATGATCATGAATGTAGGTATATTGAAGCTTGTATGAATATTTATGAATCCATGTAGGAACGTATATGCATGTTTATGAGCATGTACAAACCATATATTGAACCTTTATGAATCCATATATAAAAATGTTTGCCTGGATGATAACGAATATTTTTTGTTATGAACACAGTTCGACAACAAATCAAGTTGTATTTTAAGATCGATTTTGTACATTTATCTTCAATATTTTGGCAGAAAACTACAAAAAACTACATTTATCTTCAATATTTTGGCAGAAAACTACAAAAATAAATAGGTATTCCACATTACCCGTTCTTACTCTACTAAATATCTACGTATTTTTGTGAGTGTGTATTTTCCGTATCTCAATGCCAACCACTTGTTTTGTTTCGGTGTTGTTGTAATTGTTCAATACATGTTGTTGTTGTTATTAACGCAACTTAATGTTGTTAAGGGAATGTTCCCAATTGTGGCCAGTTCCCTAAAGTAGAACTTCCGTTGTTTTTCGTGTTGTTGCATGAATATGTCAAAGCTGTCAACTGTCATCGAGTTTAATTTCTGCCATCACTATTTCAGTTTCGACTTGAATCAACACGTTTTTCTTGGTTTAAATGTGTCTTTTCAAAAAAAAACAATATAAAGTGTATTTTTTGTAAACATAAAAAGTGAATAACAAAAAAACTTTAAAGAATTTTCCAAGTCGGGTTTTTGCAAACGGTAGGAATTTTATTCACAATTTTAATAAAAATAATTGATTCCATAGAAAACATAATGAATAATATAAAAATGTGAAAATTTAAATTTTCATAATGTTGTCTAAAGTAAACCTTTGATTTTTCGGGTAATTTTTGGGTAATTTTAACCAGAGTTTAATTGTAACCATAGACATTTCCATATAAATTTGACATTCATAACTATAGTTAAGCTCTAAGCGTTGGTTAACTTTAGATAAGTTAGCAAGTCTTAGTATTTTTAAAATGGTGTATCCATCACTTTATCTGTTCTTGTCTTGTTTGAACAATTTTTGATTATGTTTCACTAAAAAAATATCGTTTGTTTACCGCAATTAAAAAAGTTAGCATTACATATGGCCCTTAAGCTGCTTTAAACGATACATAAACCGTTTTAATAAACAAAATTATAATATATTTAACCTTGAATAAAAATTTTGGTCGATTTTACATCATTTTCTAACAATTTTATATGCTTTTTGAGAGTTTTTAGTTTAGGTCCACATAACGGTACATGTGCCTTAATGTGTTAGAGTTGTTTTGAAAATTGTTATATAACTTTTTTAAATTAGTTGCTACATATAAGAAAAGAATAGCCGAAAAATGCCCAAGACGTTGGTCTGCACGCTAATATATTTGAATTTGGAATATTCACTTACAAGGGAGGTATCCCGACCAGTACCGGCAGATTTTAATTCGTATATGTTGTAGAAAATTCAAATTTAAGACCCGTGTTTTTTTTTTTTTTTGCTGCCCAATCTCATGTTTAGGCGTTACTGAGTGGGGTAAAAAATTACTCCATTTTACGCTTTTTCGGTTTATTTCGTTCCATTTAAAGTAACTATAGACAAATTTGGTATCATATGAAAGGTTTTTGAAGAAACATTCACTGGTGTACAAAATATTTTTAAAGACTTTCAAGTACATATTTTTGTTATTCAAAAAAATGTGTTTCGAGAATATTAAATCTGGCGTTGTATTAAGGAATCGTAGTTGTATTAAGCTAAAAATAATGCATAGTAATGCCTATTTAATTTAATCGAGGCGTTGTCTAAGCTGTTTCCGATACTCAAAATCGTTCGGTTTTTATGCGACTTTTTCCTAAGTGCCTTTTTCCCTATATTTCAATTCATGTCTGGGTCCACTATATAGGCAGTATGGGTATCAAAATTGTTGTTTTCTTTAATACTCTAATCCTGTGTACAAGTAAATCTTATTTTCGTAAATTAAAGACATGTTTTTATACAAAAACAAAGTCACTCTTAAAACTTAAACGTGAAATTAGACATCTAAAAAAAAATTTGTGTTTTTTTTGTTCCTCTACAACATATCTAAAGTTCATTAAAATTCGCGAGATCGGGTCGAGATACCTCATTTGTAAGTTATTTTTTCATAGCCCAAATACCAGGTGTAGGCCCACATTAGGGTACATTCCCTTATTATTATAAAATACATCTTGTTATTGTAGTTGCAACTACTTATTGCTTCAATTTGTTGTTAATGCTGCTGTTGCTGATAATGTTGTTGTAAGAAACACGCAAATTGTAAATTGTTTTAAAACTTAAAAAACTACAACAAAGGAACATCAGGCAACAAACAAGTCAAGAAGACGAAATTCGCACAATTGTTGTATGAATATAATTCAAAATTTTTTTAAATTAATAATTCTCTGGTGTTTTGTCATAAATTAGTTTTTACCCTTCAGTAAAATGTGTGAGCTATACGAGGGCGGTCCCAAAATTATCCTTACTTTGCTGAAAAGTGTCAACCTTATAAAACATATGTTTTATGTTTCAAGGCGCCACGTTTTTTAGTATGTATTTTTTTTTTTTTTTTGGAGCCATCACAAATAAATGATCTCAGTAAATTTTTAAACATAGTAAAAATTGGCGACCGTTAAAATAGAAAAAATTGGCTGCCAAGACGAACATCGTAGTGGTTGACCAATTGAGGGTACACGCCAGAAGTGGTTAAGAAAATCTACAAAATGGTATTGGATGATCGTCGGCTGAAGGTGCATGAGCTAGCTGAAATGATAGGCGTTTCAAAAAGTATTATACATCGCATATTGACCGACAATTTGGAGATGAGAAAGCTGTGATAGGAGCCGCGTTTGCTCACAATAGAACAAAAACAGCGTCGTGAAGATGTTCAATAGAGTATTTGGCGATGTTTCACCGCAATAAAGCTGAGTTTTTGCGTCGATTTGTACCCATTGATGAGACATGGGTCCACCAGTTCACACCTGAGACAAAGGAACAGTGGACTGGAATGGGGTAATCGTATCCAAAAAAGGCGAAGACAGTTTCATATGCAGGCAATGACATGGAGCTAGACAGTTCTTACTATAAACAGGGTATCGAAGATATTGAATATCTCCGGGAAAAGTGCATCGAGCTAATAGGAGATTATGTTGAGATTATGTTGTATTTTCTTTGTTAGGTCGGCTAATTTTGGAACCGCACTTACTAGTTTGTCAATCCATTTGTAACATTTAAATATTAATAAAATACGCCCAAAATACTTTTCTAATTTATGCAAAAATTTGGTAAAATATACCAAGTTTTTAAAGAAAATATTTGTGTAAATTTTACAAATTTTTTTCAAAATTTATACCAAAAGTATTGGGTAGATTAATTTTACAAAAATTATATATTGTGAAAAAAAAAACTTGGTAAAAGAAAACCACGTATTAACCGAAAAACTAAAATAATTTGTAAATTTTATTAAGTTTTTGCAAAATCTATATAAAAAAATTTGAAGATCGTATTCACAACTTTTTAAGCTACTTTTTCTGTAGAAATGTGGGTATAGTATCGCTTTAATTACGCCCTTAAAACGCCCTTAGTCGTTTTTTACAGAAAATCTTTGTCATTGGCTTTAGTAGTTTGTCAAAGGAAATTAGCAATATCGGTCGGTGGCATTGTTGCCAGAACTCGTTTCCCAAAAATGACAAAATTTGTTTTAAAAAATGGCTAAAATATAGCTTAAAAAAATGGGTAAAGGTGTTATGATACTTGCTATTTTTTGTATTGCATTTTTTTAAGATTGACTGAATGAAACAACAAATGCGAGAAAGAACAAGAAATACAAACAAAACCGTCAAAAAAAGCTAAAAATCGCAAAAAAAAAAGTTAAAACCCGCTACTTTCGATCAAAAACTAAAAAAGTTGGCAGCAGTGCTAACATTTAATCTGGAAATGTCAATTTTAAGCTAAAAATTTTTATATTTTTTTTGACAGTCTAAGATTATTTATCGATAACACACGTATATTTGTTTGACATTTCAAGATTTTTTATGGTATAATCATACTCTTTACACTTAGTCAGTTTTCCTATGCAAATATATTTGCACTGTTCTCCAATATAGAAAAAATACAAAAAATAGCAAGTATCATAACACCTTAAGCAATTTTATAAAAAAAAACAACCAATTTTTTAAAAAAAAATTATGTAATTTAATACGTTTTACAGTTAAATCATAAAATTGTTTATATTTCCGAATATTTTGAACAATGTTTATTACACTTTTTAAAGTGACATTAGATTTTTTAGAAAACAAACAATGAACAATGTTTATTACAAAACCCCTAATGTTATGCAAGAATTTCCTTCGAAAAAATACAAATTTTAAATTCAAACTTTTATTTTTATCAAAAATAAAATTAAATTTTTTAGAAAACAAATAAAAAAATGATTAAATAAAATATTTGCTGTTTTCTAAATTTAAAATAAAAAATTTTAATTTAACTTTTAAGAGTTTTATAAAGTGAAAAAAATTGTATTAAAAACTTGAAATATTTGAAAACACCAAATATTTTCATAAAGTTATGAACATTAGATGCCCAGTGTAGAAGCGGTAATGACATCATTTTACCTTTCTCACTACCATTAATGACACTCAGCTCTCTTCTCTGCATTATTTCAACACAAATAATAAGGACTTACTTATAACTAGCAGATGTTTATAAAGGGTCCGCCATCTAACGCTTTTTTTCAACTAGTGCTTATTTCGTGAATGGTAACACTTAGCTCATGTCTGATTTGACAGATAATTAGTTTTATCCTTCCGCTGAATGAATATGGTTGTTTATACGCTTCAACAACGCTGGGAAATATTGCGACATTACTTTGAAAATCATGGTAATGTTGCAGAATGTGTGCCGATACACCCAAAACGAGTCACTGTTTGGTGCGGATGATGGTCCAGAGGCACAATTGGGAAATTTTTCTTCGAAAATGAGCAAGGAGTTGCCGTTACAGTCAATGGCGATCGTTATCGGGCCATGTTGAACGAATTTTTGTTCACAAAAATTGAAGAGGAGGAAATACAGCTGCACACAATCGATAATGTGCTTAAAAATTGGACCGATCGTGTAGGCTACTGCATGGCTAGCCGAGGCAGCCATTTGAATGAAATCGTTTTCCATTATTAACCGGAAGGATTGTACTTTCAAATAAAAAAAGAAATTTGAGAAAATATTCAGTAGTTTTTTTTTATAGCATTTTCAAAAAAAAAAAGTTATTTGGCGGACCCTTTATTATTTCAATACAAAAAATAATCCGTTACATATAAGTACTAATTCTTATCATTATTATGAATATAAAGTAATGATCTTAACAATTTTTGATAATCTATTTTAGACTCATTATTTTTCACTTCTAGTAAGTACATATATAACTACTTATTTTTTATTTTTGTAAGCTGGAAAGTAAAGATATTTTGTGCAAGCAAGTCATTTAAATTTTGTGTCTATCGAGTATAACATGTCGAGATAGCTGACATGGTAGAGCGGTTGACTGACATCTTGGAGGTCTTTGTTCGTATCCCGTATGGGCACATTTTATTTAAAAAAAAATTTCAATATAAACAATTTTTTTTTTTTAATTTTTTTTTTTTTATTTATTTATTTTTAGACTCATTATTTTTGTTCACACTGGTAAACATATAGGTAACCAGAATTTTTGGATCATTACTAATATGACATTATTTTGTGCGACATCTCCATATAAAAGTAATGAGATTTGTACACAAAAAAAAAAATTTGGTTATTTGCGAACTGAAATTCGGTTACTACGTCTCAAATTCGGGTAGTACGAATTTCAGTCGGTTGGTACAACGGAAAATTAGTTTTGACAACAAATTTCGGTTAATTCAACTGAGTTTTAGTTGCAACACCCAAAATATTTTGAAATCTAATGTAAATATCGTTGTAGTAAATGAATTTATAGGTTGATACCATTAAAATACACTTTTTAATTCGGTTGGCACTTTATTTCTCTGTGTGTACTGACAATTGTAAGTACTTGTCATTACCAAATATGTACTTATATAACCACTTATATGGTAATGCCTCACTACACTGGGTAGCGTTTTGTCTTACAAAATGGAGCGTTATACGAAAACTTAATAGTAAGTAAACAAATTAATTAGTCAACTTTGTTATAATTTTTGCTCAAAAATAATACTAAATGCAAAAAACTAAAAATGGCTAAACTTTTCTTAAAATTTCTAATGGCCAAATGACAAAAGATGGCTAAATCTGGTAAGAAAATAGCTGGATTGGCAAAATTGGTCGGTGGGTTCAAAAGTTATAAGTGAAAATGTGAAGAGAGATGTCTAATCAACATGGATCATTTTTTTTTTTTTTAAGAGAAGCAACACTCAGGAAATTCTTCCTATTAATTAATGTGTTGCTCTCTTTGGAAAGGGGATAGTGGAGAGATGACAGGTGGTGAAAGATGAAGGGCTTCAAACATGGCAACACTGCAATTGCGCGAGATGTTAAGTCTTAGAACAGTTGTTGCTCGCCACCTGATGGAGAGTTGGCGAATTTAAAGTAACAAAAAAAATTAATCTATTTAATAATTTTTCGATTTGTTTAATTTTTACTGTAAAGGGTATCAAAAGATTCGTTTAAGCCGATTAAAATTCTTTTATTTGTGTTTATCAACATTATTATTACTTTTTTTAATTTTTCGTTTTTTTTCTGCTTGAACAACAATAAGAAATAAATTTGTATTTTTGGAATTAAATATTTCGCAAATTGCACTACTTTTATGATTCTAACTCTGGGCTCTGACTCACTGCCAGAGACCAGTCATTCATTTTCAAAAGTCATGCCTTTTTGTTTTGCTACTGGATTTTTTTTTATCACTACTTTTTTTTACTATTTTGGTTTATTTGATTGTAAATGATTTTGGAAGTTTGTGGGTCTTTTAAGTCTCAAGTTCATTTGTTTAAATAATGATTATATTTTCAAAATTTTAGTTTATTTTTGCACAAAAATATTTAATCATATAATTGCTAATTATAGTGCGCAAAACAAAAACATTTAAATTTTTTTTTTATATATTTTACTAAATACTGGCCACCAAGGATTTAGTCATGGTTAACTTTAAAAAAAAAAAGTTTTAACTCATTATGGACCAAGTGTTCCATTTTTAACCTAGTACTTTTAAACGGCTGTATTTTTTTACGGATGTATGGAGATAGTGGTTTAAAAATTCAACATATTGACTATGGATATATTCTTGATATTCAGAGTTGCCAAGTTATTATTGTAAAAAATTACAGTTTTTGCCTTTGTTTCGTGTGTGTTTTTTTCAAAGATTATTAAAAAATATGCCATAATTTATTCCGATTCTGCTCAAATCATAATTTTTGGACAGTTTTTTATTAAAATTATACAAAATTAATTTCTAAAAATATCTTCAACCTTCCAGGATACTTATTTTGTCAAATTTAGCACTCCACTAGACGGCACTTTATTTATGGCAAACAAATGTACAAAAATTTCTTAACAAAGCACGTTTCCAAAGTTGGGTTGAAAAAAGGCCAGCGGTTGTATAAAAACAATGTACCTTTAAATAAAAAACTTAGTATAATAATTAGTAAATAATAATTAGAAACGGGATATAAACCCTATTTACAGTTTTTGTACTAATTTTTAGTACAAAATCATTTTTACTCAAAATTTAAAGTTTAGTAATTCGTGTCCATTTATCAAGAGGAAATACCTAAAAGTGCAACTGTCAAATATTTGCGAATGACAATAGACAGGCGCATTACATGGAAACCGTACATCAAGGCGAAGCATGAACATCTAAAACTGAAATGCAAGAAACTTTATTAGCTATTAGGACCAAAATCCCAACTAAACTTAAACAATAAATTACGTATCTACAAAGCTATACCTAAACCAGTTTGGACCTACGGCATACAAATCTGGGGTACTGCGAGCAAATCCAATACCGACATCTTTGAACGGTTCCAATCAAAAACGCTTAGGTTAATTACTAATGCACCCTGGTTTATAACTCATAAACACATCCGTCTCGATTTAAAGATGCCAACGGTGAGACAAGAAATTCAAACGTATAGTGAAAAATACCTGCAGAGGCTGAGTGATCACATTAATCCTTTGGCTATATCCCTTCTTGATGACAGCAATGAAACAAGGCGATTAAAACGAACTCATATACAGGACTTGCCCTTCAGAAACTAATTCTGAACTCGTAAATGTTAAAAATGATTTAAATAATTGTTGTACAAACATATTTAACCTCTTAGATATTATTATTATTATTTTCTTATTACCTTTTGCAATTATTTAATTCAAATTCATAAATAAGTATTATTAAAAATTCACTAGATAGTTCATTGTATAAAGTTATGTGGTTTAATGGAATCACATAACACCTGTTAATTAATATCATGTTAACAAATTTTCTTATTGTCCTTGGACAGATTGTAAACAAAGAAAAAAAAAAAAAAGTAATTCGTGATTCTCAAAATTTACAAATTTTGCCAGTTAATTTAAAACTCATTTGCTTTCAAACAAATACTATTTTGTGTCTCCGCTATCAGTTTTACTTGTTGATGGCTGTATTTTCTCATATTTTTTATTTTATAATCATAAAACAGGCTATATCTGGGAAACTAAGCGAGATAGAGCAAAATAGCCAAAAAAAAAATCGTTACTCCGCTACACCATTTAACTACTCATTATTAAATATTTATATTCCCGGTAATAAATATTAGTGTCCGGGTTATTGTTACCTAGAGGCAAAATGAGGATAAAATTTGGTATTGGAAATATGTTTGTTGAGCCGAACAGCTTCTACACGCATAGAAAAACTTTTCACCCCTATCGTGAATATTTTTTACCTCGAATTGTTTTCCCTTTTCACTCAATTCCAATCGTGAATAAAAGTTCCCTCGAAATTTGTTCCCTTAGTCTAATAATTCACTCGTGAATAGCATAATACAGTTTCAGGGGAAATTCACTATACCAATTTTCACTTGAGGTTGAATGAAGATAACATTAGAACAGCAAGAACTGATTATATTATGATCTTAATGATCATAACACTCAACATTAAAATTAGCAGAAAAAACTACTAAAAATTTGTTAAATGTACGTCACTGCTAAAATTTGCAGAAATTTGCTAAATAATCATAAAATACGGAAAGCAAAAATTAAACTGTTAACATTACAAAATTTTAGTTGCATTCAAGATGAATTTCAGTTAACTAAAAATATCAGTTTACTCCACTAAAAGTAGCAAAAACATTTACTGAATATGTGTAAACTGAAAACAGCAATTAGGACCTGCTAACTTATCCACATTAACCAAAGTTTAGGGCTTAACCATAGTTATGAATGTTAAATTTATATGGTATCTGTGGTTAAAGTTAAATTCTGGTTATTAATAGAAAAATTACACGTCCTAGAAACTGTAATATTGGCACAATTTTAGCTTTATTTACCTTCAATTTAGTAAAATGCAAATAACAGTTAATATTACTACAATCAACAGAAATGTTTTCTCAAAGATTTTAGATATCTGCCCAGCCAGAAATTGCCAATGGTCTGAAAAATCAAGCACTGGCAGAGCACTGTTTGCCAATGATCCAACAAATGAAGTGCTGGCAAAGCACTGATTTACAACGCTCTGCCAACGTTATTAAAAAGTGCTTTGCCAGTGCTTAATAAACAAAATTTACAACAGCAAAAATAATAAAAGCACTGGCACAGCCGTGGATTAGAACGCTCTGCCAACGTTCGTAAAAAGTGTTTTGCCAGTACTTGATTTACAAAATTTACAACCGTAAAAATAAAAATGCACTGGCACAGTACTGACTTAGAACGCTTTCCCAACATTGGCAAAAAGTGCATTGCCAGTACTTATTTACAAAATTTACAACCGTTAACTTAATAAAAAGAGGCACAGCCCTTGTTCACAACGCTTTTTCAACGCTGGCCAAAAGCGCTTTGCTAGTGCTCGATTTACTAAATTTACAATCGTTTGTAAAAAACAAAATTTAATACATGTACTTGTTTTTAAATAAGTTAGCAGGTTTTAATAAAAATAACAAATGAATAGTATTTTTTTAAATTTATTTTACATACTTTAAAATTTAATTCTTTTTTTCAAATCTTAAATGAATTTAAAATCAACAAACCATAAGCATATGGTATTGAAATCAAATTCACACAATAAAAAAATCCTATAAAGTTAGCAACATTTTTGCTCAAAGGATAATTATAGAAAAATTGCTAATTTAGCAAATTTTTTGCTGATATTAGCAATTTTTCTGCAAGTATCCTCCCAGCAAAAATGATGCTGACTTTACTGCCTTTTTTTGCGTGTATAATAAGTATTTACTCAAATCGTATTTAAAAACTTTTCTAATCTATACCTTTATAATATTAAAATTACAAGAGTGGAAAAATTCAAAACTAAATTGCAATTTATGATTTGAAGTTAAGATTATTATGGTCTCCTATTACAGTTAGCACAAAGTATAGTTTTTGTACTAAAATTTTACTTAAGAAATTTATTTTCAAATTTCTTTCTTTGGTAAAATTGTAGTAAAAAATCGTGCTAACTTATCACAAAAATAATTTGATAAAAAAAATATTCAGCTATTTTGTAATTAACTTAGCTGAAGCAAGCCTATTGTTATTTCTGTTCAAATTACCAAAATCATTCAATAGGAAATAATACAACAACAATAATACTGAAGTGAATTACTAAGTAGGACTTTATTGGTTGTTTTTGATTTTGGTACTGACAAAGCGCTTATTGCCAGTGCTTTACCAACGTTTTAAAAAAGAAACGGCCAAGCCCTGCCCGGTGTTATCATTTTGGGGATGGCAAAGCACTTAAATCTTCAGATATACAACGCTCTGCCAACGCTCATACCACCGTTGAAAGCACTGTGCCAATGATTTGCCGTTCGTATTTTTCTGGCTGGGTGATTTCAGATGGTAAGATTTTTATTCGCATTCAAATTGTTTTATTATTTTTTATTTTTGCCTACTATTTTGCTGATTTTAGCAAATTAATTTGTTACTTTTAATTAACTAAATTTTAGCTCAAATTTAACTAAATATTTGTTGATTCAACTGATTTATTTTTGCTATTATTATCTAACTAATATTTAGCAAAAAATCTGCTAATTTCAGCATTTTTTACAATGTAATTTCTAACAAATTTTTAGTAGTTTTAGCAAAAATATTTACTAATTTTTTCAATTAGCATTAATATGGATATGACTGATCATATTATGATCACTGAGTACGATTTTGATATAATTTGTGATCATAATATGATCATTAGGATAATATTATGATTACGTTTTCAAACTCTTTGTGTATAAGAGAACCTGTTCTAGAAAATATTTGATTGAAAATGTTTTAAGAAAAAAAAAAGTTTTCTATGAATTTGTGCATATTAAATATTAAAACATTCTTCAAAAAAAAATCTCTCAAATATTTAAACGTTTTCGAAGAAAATCCAAAAACGACACAAAGAAGGCTCAAGTGAATCTTTATTTCATTGTCTTGAAGTCCCAGACTTGAATGTTTCACTTTTTCCTTATTGTGTGAAATTATTAATTAGCAGATGTTTTTTTGAAAAACAATTCAAACACAATAAACACACTAGAGTTGATGTCAAAAAAATAAATCGCCTGACTGTGAATCATTTGTTCATTTTGTTAATATTTTTTTTTTTTTTTTTCAAAAATGATCTTGTAGTTTCTTCTATTAATATGTGCAAATTACTATCGTAACAAAAATAAATTTAAAGGGTTCACTCTTTTGTAAATATACACAGTCAGTGTTTAATTCTGTTTATTTTACATTGACCCTAAAGAAGGTGGGAAAAATTTTCAAGATGACTGATTTTCTTTTACAAACAAACTTGAATAAATTCTCATCAAATATTTTATAATTTTTAGTAAAAACTTAAAGATTGTTTTTTTATAAAATGTGCATTTTCTTAACCCTTTCACTACCGACTTTTTGTTTGTGGATATATTTCTATTTTGTCTTCAGATTATTGTTAAGGGTTCGTAAGTTAAAAAGATAAAGGTTTACATGTGTGCCCCCTCTTCCTACCTCTTCCCCTCTTCCTACCTCTTCCCCTCTTCCTAACCCACCAAAAAGTGAGACCGAAAATCGAATTTTTGAAACTTCTCAGCCCATTTTTACAGCTAAAACATTCGAACAACCAAAAATGCTTTTTTTGCTCTAGTCATTAGATGAAGCTGCTTGCAAAACTTCGTGATTCTAGCTCTCTTAGTTTACGAGATACACCAAACGCCCCTATTTTCGGAGACAAAGCTTCATTAAAAAAATCGGATTTTCTTTAGCGACTATATTGCCCTGATGAACAGTTTATCCATATAATGATTTTTTTCAATGACTAAATTCCTAATGAACATATTTAAACCAAAATATTTTATTGCATTATCAAAATGGTTATATTTATTTAAAACTGTGTACACGGTAGTGTATAAGAGTAGTCAAAGAGTTACAAGGAAACTCACCTCACAATTGAGGTATTCCAACCCGGACATGCAAATGTTGTAGAGAATAAAAATTTAAGGGAATTGTGTTTTTTTAGCTGCGTAATCTCGTGTTTATGGGGTCATTAAGTGTGTTCAAAAATTACCCCATTTCACGTTTTTTTCCGGTTTATTTCCATCTAGTTATTTGAAGTACACTCTAAAAAATTATTGTAAATTTACTCCTATAAAACGAGTAAAGTTTCATGTATTATTACGCAAATTCGGTAAATTTATACATCAAAATGTGTAAAACTATTTTGCGCACACTTTTATATACAATAATACCCACTTACAGTATTTTTACCAATTATGTGTTTACAATTAAACACATGATGCCTAAATGTAGTACTATTTCGTTAATTAAAATTTTTACGCACAAAGTTTGTAAATATACTAACTTATAATAGTAATAAATATTTTGACATTTTCAAATTGAAAAAAAATAAAACAAAAGGCTAACAAAATCTAAAAAATTTAATTTATTGAGAATCTTAATGAAAAAAAAAAAAATTGTATAAATGAAGTATTTGTGATAGTGAATTAAAAAGCTTTATAATGTACCAAAAACGTTTATTTCATAGTGTTTGCAGCCTAATTGCAGAAAAATACTTTCAAAATATAATACATATATGTACAGAGCTTTAAAGAATTAGATTCTTTATTCGATTTATTCAGTCAGTTTTTACTCAATCGATTTAAAAATATCGCCAATATTGAAAAAAATTGCCAAAAATTGAGAAAATCGCCATAAATTGCTAAAATTCAAAAAATCTTTGAAATAAAAAAAAAAATCACCAAAAATTAGAGAAATCCCTTATATTAAAAAAAAATCGGCAAAAATTAAAAAAAATCGTTAAAATTAAAAAACCACAAAAAATTGGAAAAATGGCTAAAAATTAAAAAAAAATTCTAAATTAAAAATAAAAAATTGCAAAAAAAAAAATCTCTAAAAATGAAAAAAAAATGTCAAATTGGAAAGAAAGCTAAAATTGAAAAAAAACCAAAAATATTAAGGAACAATTTAAAATAGTTGTAAATGGAAATTTATCTTTATTATTATTTCTAAACACAGGCTATGTTCCAAATAAATTCTCTTTTTGCTTTGCGATGCTTTGTTTTCGAGAAACTACAAGAGATAAATAAATACTATAAACACTTTTGCCGTTTTTAAATTTTGAAGTTTTTTCATTTTGGCAATGTTTTAGCAATTTTTCTCATTTTTGGCGATTTTTTTTTTTTAATTTTCGCGATTTTCCAATTTTGAAAAATTTTAGTGATTTATTTTTAATTTTGGAGATTGTTTTAAATTTTGTCGATTTTTTCAGTTTAAGGGATTTTTTACATTTTTGGCGATTTTTTCAATTTTGGAGATTGTTTTAAATTTTTGGGGATTTTTTAATTTAACGATATTTTTTCAATTTCAGCGATTTTTTCAATTCTGTTTTTCAGTTTCGCCTATTTCGGCAATTCCCCAATTGTAAGTCGATTGAGTAAAAACTAGATTGAACTCTCAATTATTGAATTCGCAATGATTGAATTCACAACGATTGACTTCCCAAAGTTTGAATTCCCAATGATTGAATTCAATAATTGATAATATCGAATGAGCTAAATTGATTGAATTGCCCACTAGCGAATTCCAAAGAATGAATTCTCTGCGACTGATTAAGAAAAAAATCATTCGATTTAAAAAAATCCGATTTGATTTTTTCAAAATAGAATTCAATCTTTGAAGCTCTGTATATGTACAACCACTTGTATACAAATATTTATTATTAAAACTCTTTCTAAAAATTAATTTTTTGTTTTATTTGAAACATTTTTTGGGCTGTTTTTCTTTCTTACCGCAAGGTAACTATACGCATTTTTAGGGGGTTTTTACGCATATAAAAATGTATTTTTTCGCATTTTATCAGTATATTTACAATTAAAGCATGTTTTTTTACTAAAAAATTCAGTAAAATTATTCATTTATTTCTAAATTTAATTACATTTTTACGCACTCGCATAGTACATTTACACGCTTTTTGTTGACCAACTTACACTTAATGTGTGTATTTTTTTTTTTTCATTAACACACATAGAGCAAATTTACCCAACTTATAGTAGGAGTATAGTTTCCTACTATAAGTTGGGTAAATTTCAACAGAAATTAATTAGAGTGTAGCTATAGCAAAATTTGATATCAAATGAAAGGTCTTTTGAAGACACACTAACTGGTGTACAAATTATGCCTAAACACAGAGAAAAAACTCATAGTTAAATCAATTATTATTTCATATTTAAGTTAATATATTATTTTTTTACGAAAAATTTCTATATTAAGTATGAATCTTATATAAATATGATTCTAGATAAAATAAACTTTTTCGTATTTAAAATAATATTTTAACATTATAGATGTCATTTCCGAATTTTAAAATAAGTGAAAGCATATTTAAGCTATAAAGAAAACAAACTTTGTTTGATTCCAAAGCTGTTTCTATTTAATTTAATGTTGCTTCTACTTGATTTTCTAATGTTTATTTTTCTGTGAGAAGACTTTCAGTATTTTAATTGTTCAAAAAAAATGTGTTTTGAGTAACATTAAATCTGGCATTTTATAAAGGAATTGTAGTCGTGTTAAGCTAAAAATAATACATATTAATGCCAATTTAATTTAATAGGGGTTTGAGCTTTTTCCGATATTCGAAATCGTTCAGTTTGCATGCAACTTTTTCCGAAGAGCCTTTTTCCCCTATATTTCAAATAGTTAACTCATAAATGTGAGATTGTGCAGCTAAAAGAATACGTGCCCCTTTTTTTGCTCTTTTACGTCATATCCAAATTTCACTAAAATCTGTGAGTTTGGGTCGGGATACCTCCATTGTAAGTGGCAGAAGAAAATCTTAATAGGGGGATAAAAAATGACAGCCTCTAATTAGATTTGTATATTTTCCATATAAATGTATGTATGTTGAGTATCAAATGAAAGGCATTTTAAAAAGGTATCCTGCGTTATAATATGTTTGCTATTTTATGCAAAATGCAAAATTTTATATTCCTAAACTAAAAAAATACAAATTCGTATTTATTTTTTGTAATTATGTTAAATAACAAATAAATATTATGCTGAAACCTTTCATATGATACCTTAATTATATAAATTAATGTCGAAGATAAATGAAAAATCTATAAAAACTAAACTTTTCCCACTCTTCTTGTAACTCTAAAAATTTAGGATATGACCTCTAAGAATATCTTAGCCTGTTAGCTATGTCTCCTTCATCGTCCCAGAGCTCTCCCTCTGAGGAAACCTTCCTCAAATTCAGTTGAAAATATAATTATAAACCATTAAAGATAAGCTGTATCTTCCTAAAGAAAATGAACATTCTTGTGAGTTTTTAGATCTAAAATAAGAATAGAATATTTATAAAAATACCACTTAACAAAATTGATAAGAATTGTACAATGTATTTAATTGTAAATACACTCACAGTAGTTAGTTGCATAGATAAATTGTAGTAAAGAGATACAAAATAATGTAAAAAAATTATCTAAAATTTTTTTTGTAAATATAAAACGGGTTTTATCTGTTTCTGTATCAAGTAGTCATAACTTAAAGTAAGATTCTTTTTTCTTTTTGTTTCAAAAAAAAAAATTTCTTATCGCAAATTATATTTTTAATATACCCAAGTCTATGAACTTTGCTTTACACCCACAAAAAAAATTGGCTTTTGGGCGGTATATACAAACTACGTTGTAGAACAGATCAAACACACAAAAAATGGGTTTGAAAGCGCTATTGTTCCAATTTCAGAAAAACCAATTTAAAAAAAATCTGAAACAAGTTTAAAAGTTATGCTACATATGCCTAAAAAAATTTGAAGAGGTCAAGACCCTACGACTAAAACAGGTGCGCTAAATTCGTATATGGTCTTAGAATTTCTCCATTTTTAATGTCATTTCAAATTCCTATCTATTGTTTTCAAAACTCAGGTTTAACCTTTCCAAAATCTTACTAGGTTTTTGAGATATCTTAACGTAAAGTTTAGAAAACCCCGGTTCTTATTATATTCGAGACGTTATAACATCGCGTGGTATGACCTCTTCACAAAATTTGTTATATCATCCGAAATTCCTCCATAATGTTTGCAAAACTCAGTCTTTCAATCTTTCTATATCAAAGCAAGCGATGTCATAACGTCCCGATTATAGTAAAAACCCGTGTTTTTCCAAACTTTATGTTAAGATATCTCAAAAAGCTGATAAAATATTGTAAAGGGTTTTGAAAACAATAGGAGGCATTTCAGAAGACATATAAAATTTTGTGAAAAAGTCATGTTATAACGTTCCGAATATAGCAAAAAACTGGATGTTTCTAAACTTTTTGTTAAGATATTTCGAAAACCTGATATGATGGAGGTATGACTTTTTCATAAAAATTTTTTATGTCAATTGAAAATTGCTGAGTCAGCAAAATTTTAGTCAGGAGGGTGCTTGCAAAAAAATTGATAATGTCAGCAAAATCTTTAGTGGATTCAGTAGTAGATTCGGCAAAAGTTTTGCTAAAACTTATTGGATTAGAAATTAAAAAACCCTTGCTAAACATTAATAAAATTTTTGCTGAATATTAGTAGACTGAAAAAAACTCAAAAAATTTGTAGAAAATTTTTACTTTAGTTTGCTGAAAATCATAAAACATATTTTTGTGATTCTTTTTAAAATAATTTATCTTTCAACTACTTACATCATTGGTTGTCTAAATGATGCTATCTTTTAAAGGAACACTAATGCAGCAGAGAATTACAGAAACGAAACAAAAAAATAACAAAATGCAACATATACAACCCTTCTTTTGCAATAAGAAAAAGGAAACATAAAAATTTACCTAGGATGTATTTCTTCCGCTTTAGTCTGACTACCTGCTGTATATTTGTAATCAACTTGACCACTCAATTTGACTCAAATCTTTTTTAAATTTATATATTTTATTTTGTCTTTTATTTAATAGACATTTACTTTCACAAGCCGGTGAAAAACGCAAAATTTAAGTTGTTTCAATCCACAATTTTGTTTTATGTATGAAAAACATGGTTGATTTTTTTATGTGTCTTACTAGAGTTGTACTTTTTAGTATAATTTTCCTCGTCACTACTACATCTTGACATCTAATTCATTCTGTGTATAACTTTTAATCTGGTTGTCGTTCACACTATTGATGTGCTAATTAGTACAATTTTTTTAGCAAAATAAATTAGTAAAACATTAGTAAAACATTAGTAAAATATTAGTAAAACATTAGTTCAAAACAGTTAAGTGCTGACTAAGTATAACTAAAATTTTAGTTTAAAACATAATTTAAGCAAAAAATTTGCTGAAAAATAGTATACCTGATTTATAAGATGTTTTATTAACTTTTCTACTAACTTATTTTTTTGAGTGTGGATTTTAAAAACAATTGGGATGGATTTCAGAAGATATAATTTTTTTTTTTTTTTGAAAAAGTCATGCAAAAAAATAAAGGGTTTCTTTAAACTTTATGTTAAGCTATCACGAAAACCAGATAGGATGGAGGCCAGATTCGGATTCAGCGGACCTCAAGCCTTTAGAAAAGTATGTTTTAGTCCTACGGTCTTGACCTCTCGAAAATTTTGTAGACATGTGTAGCATAACTTTAAAATTTGTCAACAGATTTTCTTTAAAATAGGTCATCAGAAATACAGTGCTTTCAAACCCTATACTCACTTTTTGTGGATTATTTTTTTTTTTTTGTCAATACCTAATTCTAGACCATCTGTGAGATCGTGAAATTAATATTTCACAGAAAACTTAATTATAATCTAAAACAAATTTCCCTCTATTGTAAAATGATTTTTCTAAGAACAAAGTATTCGATTTTCAGGGAATTTTCTGCTTAGCAAATTTTCAACTTTTAAAACTATTTTTGATGTATCGGGTCTTTAATACCCAAATTAATATTTTCGAGATTTTGAAAAAATTTTATACCACAAAAAATTTTTTTTTGCGAGAAAATTGGCCTCAAAAAATAGTCAACTTTTTTTTAATTAATTATCGAATCGACGACTCTCAGTGTATTTTCCTCTGACATTGCCCTATTCTGGACTAATTTTGAAACAAAAATGAAGAAATATAGAGTATGGCCTCGAACTTGAATAATTTTCATTTTCATTGCAAAAACTTAAAAGTTAATTAATTTCTTGAAGAAATATTAAGAACATTTTTCTGGAGAAACACACAGAAAACAAATTCGTGGCAGTCGAATTTGTGCTCAATCAGTTGTGACAATTGAAAGTTTGTTGAGACAATTGTAAATTGATTATGACAACAGAATTCTCGTTGTCTTTACAGCAATTCGTTATTTACAACTTAAAAATTCGTTAAAAAAAAATGGAATCATTTGATTATAAATAAATTTGGTTGCCAGCACGAATCTGTTTTCTATGTGAATGCAAATGTTTACCGGTCTTCACAGATAGAGGGAGTGCATTGGAGTTTATTGATTTAAAAAAAAAATCTGCTGCCGCATTGGAAAGTCAAATAATATGTTAAGCCATTATTGGAAGAAATCTGTTTCCTTATTGGAAAACCCAAAAACGACATCCATCCGAATTCCATTTTATAACTTAATATTGACTTACCTTTTGCAGCACTCATTAAATCCTTAACCTCCTTAATGATCCTCTTAATCTGATGACTAGTATGATCTAATTCCTTTTCATGACGATTTAAATTATCTCGAAATTCTGGACTATCCACGATGCACTCTTCAAATTCGAGCGGCTCCAAACCGCGACGGGCATCTTTGACGCCGCCGCCCATTTTACCACCGTTACCCCGGCCGCTGTTGCTGTTGTTGTTATTATTCTTATTGCTCTGTGAACGACCCACCAAACGATGTGATTTTGATTTGGACTTTAAGTTCTTTTTTAAATTATTTGAATTAAGGATGTTATTGTTGGCGGGAGAAGAAGTGGATTTGGTTAATTTGTGACCAGCCGTGGAGGTGGATAAGGAGTTTTTATTATTAAGATAATTTAAATTGTTGCTGTTGTTGTTGTTGTTGTTGTTGTTGTTGTTATTGTTGTTGTTATTCGTAGATTTTTGATTATTCTTCATAATTTTTGAATGGATCGAAGGTGGAGAATTTTGAAATTTTAAGAAGGCGGAAAGAAGAAGAGAAAAATACAAATGATTTATGAAATTTCAATTCAGATTAGCTTTCTTTTTTTGCTGTGGCTGTGTGTAAAATTAAACAAAAATTGTTGAAACGAAAACAAAAAGCAATTGTGTAGAAAACGAAAAAATATTTAAATAATAATTAAAGAAAAGTAAAAGAATCGGTTTTTTTAACAAATTATGTCATTTTTTTTTTAATTAATTGGCACGTTTTCTTAATTTTTTTTATGGAATATTTACACTTTTAGAAATTGGTTTAGTAATTATTTCTAAATGGTTTTTTAATTATTTTTAGTTTTTTTCTTTTTGTAATTAATTAAATGATTTGCTGTTTGTTATTTTATGCAATTTCTTGTTCTTGTTGTATTATTCTTCTTTATCTTTATTTGCTTTAGTGACGTTGTAGTTGTTGTTATATTGTTGTTTTATTTGAAATTCCATTGCAGCAAATGGTATTTTAGCTTTTCTTATTATGATTGCTGTTGTTGTTGTTGTTGTAATAGTGATAATTTGTTGTTTTTGTTGTAATTTTCAAAGTTGCACCTTTTGTTTTTCTTTTAAACTGTTTTCATTTATTTTTATTTTTTTGTTTGTTGTTCTTATTTTTTGTTTTTTGCGTTTTCATACACTTGTGTGTTATTTCGTATTTTTAGCACTCACATTCTATCTCTTTCTCTCTTATGATCTTTTAACCACACGATCAACTATGACATTTGCGCATTCGCACTTAAACTAAAACAACAACGGATAAACTTGTTTTTGTTATTCCACACACTCTCACACAATTTAAAGAAACTTTTTTTTTCAATTTACTTCAAAAAATTTCTTTTCATTCTTACTTTTATTTATTGAAAATTCTTAAATTTTTAAACAATTTTCACCAAAATTCATAAATTTAACTGAAAATAAACACAAAAATAACGAAAATCAATTAAATAAATAAAAATTGTTTGATATAAATAAATTTAAAATAAAAATTTGAAATTCCAAAAAAAAAAATTGCAAAAATTATCATTAGTTTCGTAAAATTCACCTTTCAATTTCACAAAATTACTAAACTCTTTTAAATTATATTCTTTTCTATATAATTATCATAAAGTTTTTTTATTAAATTGTAATTAATCCTTTAGATCAGTGGTCTTCACAAAGAGAAACACACATAAAATGAGAGTATTACACTGAAAGAAGTGATGAGTTTTTCTTTTTGTGGTTCTTACAAGATTTGTTTTCATTGTTATAACAATTATGAAATTATTGAATATGTTGCGTTAAAAAAATATAAATTTTAAAAATAGGTATGTTCATTAGGGTTATGACTTTTTTGTTGCGAAAAAATTACAAGGACAATATTGTACTGATAAAAAACAATATTGTATTGATAATAACAATAATGTACATCAGTGGTCTTCATCCATATCACCCGGAAAACGTTTTATTTTTTGTTTTTATCAAAAATAAATATCAATAAAGTTTAAAATGTTTCTATAAATCAATAGAAACGAAAAAAATTCAAATATACTTTAAATTAAAAATATCCCTCAAGTTGAAAATCGAAAAATGTCTTAGTGTATAAATATTAAAATAAAAAAAAATATTTTGAAAAATATGTTTTTTGAACAATAAAACGTTTTAAAACGTTTTTTCTTTTTTTTTATCTATTTTTTTAATTTTAAAACTAATAATACAGATATTATTGTGGAATGCTGGTTTGATTGCTGTAAAAACCATACGATTTCAGTGCAAATTTTTCTGATAAAATAAATAATAAATAAATAAAAAAAAGTTTTTCCACTCAACATCCCACATATTCATTAAATATTTTAATTTCAAATGCTGTAAAAAAATATATATTTATACGAAATATAAACAAACATGCATAAATTTATGTAGCTTGTTATCAAAACTTCTCAGTGTATCAAACAAAAATGTAGCTTTCGTTAAAAACGTTAAAACATAAAAAGATCCGCTATACTCCTACTCTGTTGAAAGCTAACTAGCTACTGAATGAAATAATTATCTCACACACATATTTATTGTTGTAATTATGGTTGCCGTTCAGTACGATGCAAACAAGGAGTACGTATTTTTTTTATGAAAGATATTGTAGCGTTGTTAATTTATTACAATTAGTTAAGTTTTTGATAGGAAAATAAAACAAAAAAAGCTTTCTGAGAGTTATAAAAGCAATATTGGTAAATACAGTACGATATTAAAATTTAAAGATATTGTAATAAAGATTAGCGATACAGGTAGTTTTGGTACATCTCAAGAAGCTGTCTTGTAGGAGTTTTTTTACTTTGAGCAACCCTGGTTATAATATTCACGAAGAGAATAAATAAATACCCGAAAAACTTCGTCCCCTGGGTGATATGGATGAAGACCACTGCTTTAGATTTCTATTCAAAACTTCACTTCTTTTTAAAATATTCGTCAATGTAATGGAATGTTATTTTTCCTTGCAGTTTTTTTATTTTATTGTTTTTCTATTCTTTTTGTGTGTTTTTTTTTTTTTTTTTGATATTTCAAGTTTCCGTTTTCATTCGCTTGATCGTGTTCCTCTTTACGTTCGCGTTTTAAAACTGTTTTGTTTGCTTTGGTTGGAAATCTGGTTTTGCGTTTTTGCCATTGAAATTAACAATTTATTTTTGGTTGCATGATAGATCAAACATGTTTGCTTGCAACATTGAGAGCAGTTTGATCGTGTTTTGTCAAAATAGTTAGTTTAGAGTTTTTAGTACTAAATAAAACTAAATGACGATTTGATGACAGTGATACCAACTTATTTCAACCAAAACGCGCAGTCAAGTACTTTAAAAAGCGCAAGATGGTAAATTTTTATCAAAATCTCTACATTTCCAACTAATATCTGCAGCAAATCGGTTAAAAAGTGCTAAAAAAAGCACGATTTTAGGAATAATAACTTAATTTTACATTCTTTTTTCTTAGAAATTTTGAAGATTTAAAAAAAAAAATATTTAAGTGCAAATTTATAAAAAAAAAATCGCTTTTAAACAAGTTTAAATTATTTTATGTCAAATTGTAAAAAAAATTATGAAAAAGTGTATTGTTGGACTAAAAACGTTAATATAATGTAAAATTGTGTTTGATTTAAAAGTTTTTCCGAAAAGGCGCTAAAAGAGCTAAATAAAAAAGCGAAAAGCGCCAACCTAGCGCCTTTTTTATAAAAAGCGCTGAAAGAAAATAATGCGAGTTTTTGGTAGCAAAAAAGCAATAAGTCTAGCGTGAAAAGTGATAAAATGGCATCTCTGATTTATTGATTTTTGCTTCCATAATGACGATTTTTGAAATAGTATAGATGCATTTCCTCGAAATCTAGTTTAAACTAGATTTCGAAATCTTGTTCGTGTATAGAGTTGTGTCGTTCATGAACGAACTAGTTCAATTGAACGACTCACTCAATTGACCGATATGACTCGTTCACCAATATTCGATCTTGTCGTTCAATCGTTCATTTCGTTCTTTTTATTCACAGAACAATTGCAACTCTATTCAATTAAAACTGCTTGTAAGAGCAATTATTTTTTTTATCAAATAGTAGTAATATTGTTTCAAATTAGGAAAAGCAATTATAGTCATACAAATAAAATGTTTTTTACACAAAATAAATAAATTTTTGTTAGAAAAGTCGCAATTTTATAACACTTTTTGTCTTGTGAAAAAACTCGTAAAACATGAATAGTGCGTAATAATTGTCAAACGAACGACACAGTTCACAACACGCAGATCAGTCACAAGTCAAAGGAAAAAAGAACGATTGAACGATTTGTACGAACTAGTTCACTGACTCGAATTGAACGATAATGACCGAGTCACCAAAATGAACGATTAATCCCAACTCTATTCGTGTATAATTTTATACACTACAGCTGCATTTACATTACGCACGCAATCCAGTTTACACTAGATTTCGAAATCTAGTTCGTTTATTACCATATGATCGAAATCTAGTTCGAACTAAATTTTAGTGGCAAATGCAGCTTAGAATATGATCGAAATGTAGTTTAACACGCATTCGTCGTTTGTGACAATTTGACACAAAGGCGCAATAACATTTTCAATTGGAAAATTGTGTCAAATTGACACAAACGACGGATGCGCGTTAAACTGAAATTCGTTGGTAAATGCAGCTTAATAATAAATATTAAGCCAGCAAAAAAATGTTTTTGGGGAACTTCAAAAAGTTTCGACACTTTGAGGTAAAATATACTCAAAAATTTTTTTGGTATGACATGAATAAAATGTTATGTGTGTATGTTAGCCGATGTTTAAGCATGCTAAATTAATTCGCGTTAATCATTTATCTTTAACGACGCAAACATTATTGCGGTTTTAAGTTTCAAATTAAAAGCATTAAGATTTTAGTTTTTGCTTGAATTTAGTTAAAGCAACATCAATTTATATTTCTTTTTGTATTTATAACATTAAAACTTGCTAACTAATTTCAAGTTAACCAAAGTTTAGGGCTTAACCATAGTTATGAATGTAAAATTTATAAGCAAATATATGTGGTTAAAGTTAAACGCTGGATATTTTTAGAAAAGAAATTTTTTTGTCAGATTTTGCTGACTCAGCAACATTTTTGGCTGTCTTTACAAAAAATTTTTTTTGAGTGTTGTTCTAGACATATATGTATTTAAATTTGAAACTAAAAAATATTCAAGGCTGTAATTTGAAAAAGGAAAATTTTAAATTGGGTTTAGGTTAGAGGTAAAGTAATTGCCTTACAAACGGAAGGTCACCGCTTACGGCCCAGTTCGCGGTTTAAGAATTTTTTTATTAATAAAATTAATTTTGTGGAACGCATATGAGTCTATTTATAGAATATTACAATAAATAATCATAAAATATTCAATTGCTACAATAAACATTCGAAATTTGTAAATAAATGTCGGTTGTTACAATACACTCAAAAAAAAAAAAGTTAGTTCAGTTTTTGAAAACTTCTAATTTCTTGTTTTTGGTTTCAAATTTGCATGGAAATTGACAAGTGAAAACAAGTAGTTACCAAAAACTACTAGTTTTTGGTTGAGGTATATACAAAAAAATGCCATGCAGATAGTCTGTATTTATATGTTTTACGGCTAAATTCGACTATGACAATTCTCATGCTATAAATACATAACGTCAAGACGTATGATAACTGTTATAAAATCAAAAACAACAGCAGGAAAAGATATACAGGGAAAAGTCAATTAGTAAAACAGTTAATAGAGTAACTCTATGTTAACAATAAACGACTATCAAACCGCACTTTGTACAATGATCGAACTGATGAAACGCAAGGTTCTTTTTATTTTTTTTTTTTTTTTGTTAAATACAAAGATAAATAAAGCTCTCACTATTTTTGTAAATACAGTAGGGTGCGGTTATAATGAACACCAGATATAACGAGCATTTTTTATAACGAACGATTTTTCTGGTCCCAGCGCATTTACGAACATATTTCATACAAAATAATACGGTTATAGCAAACATTGTTTATAACGAACTTTTTATATAACAAACTAATTCTTTGGACCCCTTTACGAATTGTATACAAATTTTTGCGCTTATAGTAATACGTGGAAAAATCGAGATTATAAGATGAAAATTCTGCTGAAAATCTTAAAAATTATACACATAATAATCCATGCACACAAATACGAAATTATTGTCAAAACTACAAAAACTTTCGTAAAACAAAAAACATATTTTCGTTTACTTTACGAAAATTTTGGTTATTTTGACATTTTTTCGTAATTTTATGCGTGGATTATTATCAGTATAGGTTTTTAAATACAAATTTACTAAAAAGAACTAAAAACTGTATGAAACGTAATTAAATGTAAGAATTGTTGCATAATTACAAAAAATAAATTAAAACTAGGAGAATTTGAGAAGAGTCCTTAAAAATTTAATAGTTTTTGGGAAAATGTTTACCTCGCTTATAACGAAGTAAATCGTCCGGTCGCCTTTAGTTCGTTATAACCGTACTCCACTGTATTTGCAAATATACGAAATGGTCAGTGTTACAAATTTGGAGATTTTCCAGCTAGATTCGACGTTTTTTTTTTTGTCTTCGCTGGTAAAAAATTGATTTAGCTTTTCGCTGGAAATCGAGCGATTATTTTCTTAGAAAAAACGGTTTGAGTTGGCATTTCATTTTTTTCAAAATTACCACATAATTTTAAGTTAATAAAATGAGACATATTCAATGGAATATAAACAAGTACAATTTGTTGTTGTATCGCGTGTGATTTTTCAACCACCTAAAGTGAATAGTTTTTTTGCTACTCTTTGTTTAGCCGGTGTCCCCAAATACAATAAACGATAGTATGTCAAATCGATTGCAGAGAAACGTCAAAATTACGTCAATTGTTATGTAGCGGAAAACACTTTACCCTTGAAAACAATTCAAATTCAAATTTATATCAAAATGTTGTTCAAATATTAACCTTTGAGAATATTGTTGAGAAATTTCGGGAAATATATGATTGATTAAAAATTTAAAAATTAAAATTTTTAAATTTTTCAAAGGCTTGAAATGATGTTTATTGGAAAACAATAAAATTTAATTTTTGTCTACAAAATAATAATAAAAGCTTTTGGTTTCCAATTTATTTACTAAGTTTTTTTTTTTTTTTTTGATTGCTAAATTAAAATGAAAACTAAAAGTGACATTTGCTGGCAGACGTCAATTACATGTCAATGATAAATTTATATTGTAATTATACTGAAATTAAGTGTCTACACGTGAATTTATAGAGCTGAAATAATTTTGAAAATTGCTTGCTATCATTTTAATGCAGGTGAAGACGCGGGGTTATACTAAAATGCTGCTAAAATAATATAACGGCTCTCGAATAACGATTTAAATTTAAATAAATATAGATTTTTCTAACAAACAAAATTTGTTTTAAATTTTAAATTAATATTGTTTGAATATTGCTAAAATAAACATTTTTTGTATTGTATTTGGCCAAAAATGCTCAAAAGGCCGTCCAAAGAAAAAAGAAAGTTGGTATTCAAGAGCTTGACAATATCAAAATACATATCGCTCATTTACTGCAAGAACGTCACAACTCAAAAAACATGATTTTTGAGTTAATGACACAGAATTATTCGTTATATCACGTATCATATTGTGTAAAAAAGTCGTATTGATATCTTGTATACTCACCTCTTGAGAGAAATTATGTCGTTATTTTTTTCTTCAAGGTGGGAGTAAATTTAAAACTTTAAACTCGTTTTCTACAAAATCAAACTTTTTGAGTTATGACGCTGTTGCATTAAATAAGCGATATGGTCTGTTAAAAAATTTCAAAGAAGCTCTGCTTAGAGGTGGCAGATCAAAATTGAAGTTTCAAAAGTTGTACTGTTCTATTATTTTATTTAAATTGAAAAATAAGAAAAATTACAAAAAATTAAAAATAATTATATAACTCTCGTTATATTTTTGAGCGTTTATTAAGAATTTGAAATTTAATTAAAGTCAGAGTAGCGGATTTCGCAAAACTGTAAAATTTTATGCAAAAAAGTGTCCAGCTTTGATCAAAAAGTTTTCATATATTTATTGTCGTGAAAATTAATTTTTGCGCAAATGCATTTCTGTGGTATATCCTCTTAGGTGAGATAAGATTTTTGTTAACAAATTAAATTCAATAAGCTAAATACTAGCGAAAAACCAACAAATTTCAAAATTAAAGTTCATCTGCTGGGTTATATGTTATCTTTTCCAAAATTAAAAACCAAACCTTATAAAGCTCTTGGTAAGTAGATCAAAACTATAACCAGTTCGATAAAAACTTTTTAGACATTAAGAGCAACATTAAGGACTGCAGAATCAAAAATTTTAACATTATCTGTAAAATTTTGTATAACTTAGCTTTAGTTAGTAATGCTAATTTTTAAATTTAACCTAAAGCGTTTTTTTTCTAAAATTTAGTTGTTTTTGTTTTCAATTTTGCAGCTAAAAAAATGTTTGCTGTTTCTAGCGATTTTTTATTTAGATTTAGCTGTTTTTCTTTATAAAAAAAAGATGGCAACAGTGGAAATGAAAAGATATTGAAAGACAAAGAGAACAAGATAAAAAACAAAAGTTTCCGAAAAAAAGAGTGTTGCAAAATTATCAATGAGAAAGAGACAGAGTGAGAGATATTTAATACGATTAAAATATTTTTTCAAGTTTTTAGTGTTTGTTTAATCACAGGTTGTTTGTTATTAAAATATTAAGTGAGCACGACGATAAGGACGTCAGATGTGTGTAGCATCTGTATGATTGAGAGTGTGTGTAGGTACAAATCGTGACATTTCCGTAATTCAGTGATAAGCTAAAATATTGTAGATTTTTTATTTTTTGCGTTGAACGAGTGGCTTAAAATCACACACACTCATGCTATGAAGCGAAAAAAAAGAGAAATCGGAAACTTTAAATAAAAACTGGATTTTTTCCTTTAGTATATAAACAAAAAACAGCAACACAAAATGTAAATAACAACAAAAAAAAAGCAAGTTAAAAGAATTTCCAAGTAAACTTGACTTGTGTTCAGAACTTTGGATTATCAAATTCTTCTTTTTCTTAAAGTTTATCTTAAAAATCAATATTTTTGAGTAAGCGTTAATTTTTTGAAATATGAAATCAGAATCAAAACGCATTAAAAAAAAGTTAGTTCAAGTCTGTTAAATGGGTTCTAATTCAGATGAACTAATTTTTTCTGCTGTTATCGTTTAAATCAGTTATTTAGCTAAAGACATTTAGTTATCTTATTTAACCTCAATAACAAATTCCATCAGTATAAAAAATAATTTTTCGACCTAAAATTAAGTAATTCGTGATTCTCAAATTAACAAATTTTGCTAGTTAATTTAAACAACAATTGTGGTCAAACCTTTATTTGTTTGTGTCTCCGCTATCAGTCTCACTTATAGATGGCGCTATTTTCTCAATTTTTTTAATTTCATAATCATAAAATATGCTATATCTCGAAAACAAAGCGAGATAGAGCAAAATGGACCAACATTACAAAGGATTTCTGCAATTTTTGCTAATATTAGAAAAAATTTTTAAAAACTTGTAACTGTTTTTAAGAGTGTGATAACATAACTTATTGTGTACATTGAACCAAAAGTCGTTAGTGAAAGCAGCATAACTTTTTTGTTAGCTTTTGACAAATTTTATTTTTAAAACAACCCAAGAAACATTTTTACGGACTCTCCGGCATGTACGGATTCTTGAATCCGGGGTTTACGGTACGTTTTCGGACCGTTTAATCGGATTTTCGAAAACACGTTTTTAGTCCGTTTGGGGATATCAGTTTTCGTGCCGTTTAATACGGACTTCACCGATTTTCATCCGTTTCAAGTCAGTCACAATCGGTAACAATTTTTTTCAATTTGTTTTATTAAAATAAAATTAAGTAAATAATAATATAGAAGATCGGGGCGCCAAATAAATTCAGATAGCATGCATAATATGCATTGCATACGTTAGATGGTAAGTATTTATATAATTTAAAACGCTCAAATGAGATTGCAAACAAAAATATATTTGTTCTTAGAATCCATCGTTTTTAAACCCCACTTAATATTTTTTACATGTAGATATCTGATTCAATAATGGGCCACAAACTAACAATGATGCTCTTGGTGGAAACAAAAAACTGCATCGAAAAAGTAAGTATCAATTTTTTTTTTTAAATAAAAAAAATATATTCCAAGAAAACTCTTACTATCTCTTGAAACTAAAATAATAAATTCTTTTTTCCTTTTAGATTTTGAATATTATCGACCACAAATGTTCCGTGATGCTGCTAAGCTGGATACAAAAAGTAGCTGTGGCGAATTTCGTATTTAATTAAAGTTAAATGAAGTATATTTTAATATTTTTTCAAATAAATTAATAAATGTATAAAAAAAAATAAAATCCATTGAGTTTTTTGTAAAAAAATGGTTAGAATACGGACCAAATAAGTATTTTCAACGATCCGTTTATTGTCCGTTTTATATCCGTAAAAAACGGAATCATCCGTTTTCAGCACGACAAAACGGTCCGGAAACGGTCCGTATTTGACGGACTTTAAACGGATTTGAGTCAGTTTTTAACACGACCCAACGGTCCGTAAACGATCCGTCATTGACGGACTTGCAACGGATTCGAATCCGTATTCGATGTTCCTTTTAATCCGTTTTCTGGTCCGTATACTGATCCGGAAAACGGTACGGAAACGGACTCCGGATCCGACTATGCTGTACCGAAAACGGCACATAAACGGACCGGATTGTTTGCTGGGAACAATTATTTTATTCAAATTGATGTTAATTATTTTAAAACCAACAAATTTAATCGCTTTTATTCCACAGAAATTTATAAAAAAAAAGGCACTAAATTTGGCGTGCTTTTAGTTTTGTGGTATCATTACTCGTGTTAGTGTGTGAGAAACATTTGTAAAAGTTAGAAAAATTAATATTATTTATTGTTACATGGGTTTTTACAAAAGAATTGTAAATCATTAAACTCGGTGAATTATAGTGTGTCTTTATTAGAAATTATTTTTCAAAAAATTGTGTAATATTATACTGTTTTATGTAAATTGTAAACTTTTATTAATGTCATTACTTTACATTTTTATATAAGTGATAATCTAGCGAAGAAAAGGATTTATATAAATATAAAAAATGTAATTTATTATTAATTTGAATATAAAATCGAATAATGTGTTTTGTAAATGTAATGTTTCATGTGTTTTAAAAATTTAGGGTTTGGGTACGTATTACGTTATAATTCTTAATTTTAATATTTTTATATTTTAAAAAATTAAAAAAAAAAAAAAAAAAAAAAAAAAAAAATTAAATTAAATTCTTTTTTTTTTAATATACTAACTAAAGACGTATATTTTTAAAAATTTTAATTTATAAAATATAAAAGATAAAGAAATATAAAATTAAGAATTAATAAATCGACAAAATACGAATAGATTAAATAAAGCGCATTGTTAAATTGAGTAAAGCGTATTGTTAAAACAACAAAATAATTATTCAATTTGCTTAAATAAATTTGTTAAAATAACTAATTTCTGTTAATACATTTGACGATATTTCGTGAAAATAACAATAAACAATTAGTTAAACGTCAACAAATACATTTACTAAATAATTTCTTAAAATGACGGACAGGTTTTGTTGGTTGTGTAGAGACCATACATTCATCAATTTAACATATGATTTAGTTGATTTCACCTTTGTTTTTATTTCAGTATAAAATTTAAGAGATTACTGAATTAATTTAAGAGAAACATTGTGTAATAATATTTTGTTAGTGTTTCATAACTAAAGGGTGATTTTTAAAAGCTTTCAGATTTGAAAATTTTAAAATTCAGAGAAATGTATGAAATCTTTATTTGAGTCGATAGAACGATCTATATAATTCAATGTTTAAAGATGATTTCATGTAAATGTTGACCGCGGCTACGTCTCAAATGGTTCATACGATGGGTCCAATTTTGGCATACTCTCTCCAACTTATCGGCCGGTATCTCAGGAATAAATTCTTCAATATTGGCTTCCAGTGCGTAAACCGTTGCATGCTTGTCCCTATAGCCATGAGCCTTAACATAGCCCAACAAAAAATAGTCTAAAGGCGTTAAATCACATGATATAGGCGGCCAATTGACCGGACACAAACGTGATATAACCTGTTCACCGAACTCGCCTCTCAATTGGGCCATTGTTTCGCGTGCTGTGTGGCATATGGTACTGTCTTGTTGAAACCACATGTCACACAAGTCCAGCTCTTCCATTTGAGCAAAAAAAAAATTGTAATCATCGCACGGTAGCGCTCGCCTTTCACAGTAACGTTCCTGCCTTTATCGTCTTTGAAAAAGTACGGTCCAATGATGCCACCGGCCCAAACTGACTATAAATTGGAAGAAGTGCACTATGTATTTTCTTAACCAAGCATGCATTTTGATAATAAAATTCAAAAATCTGCAAGCGTTGTTCGTTTGTAAGTCGATTCATGGTTAAATTGTAGACCAAACTGAACATGTTTAACAGTAACATGTTACGCGAAAACAGCTGAGCTGCCAAAAGAAAGAATAATACCGTTCCTAGAGAACGGTTTATTTTTAATTTTATGGTGCGCTTTTTGTTTCGACGGTATGGTTGATTTGCCATTTCCAAGCACCAGAATGAATTCTTCTGAGTACATTACAGTACTAAAAGAGAAATTGGTGCCATTTATTGAAAATAGCAACGAAGAATAATTCATTTTTAATCAAGGCAATGCCTCAATACATGCAACTTTAAAATATTTTTCTTTAATTTTTGTAAATTTTGATATATTTAGTTAAGAGTATTTATAGTTATGAAACACTTATTGATTTTGTTATTATTTTTAAATAGTAAAATCAAAAATAAATATATTGCCTTTTTGTTAAATATTATTAATGTTCCATTGGTTTTACATTTATGCAGGTTAAACTCTTCTACTTTTTTTTAACTTCCGAAGTTTAGTGACATTAATGTGTAATTACAGTTTTGCAACGCAGTGTATGAATGAGTTCTTTTGTGAATGAATTCTTTTTTGAGTGATTCAAAATATTCTTAATTCATTTAATAAAAGTGTGAATGGTAATATTTTTTTTACAGTTTTTCTAATTTTTTTTTTTTTTCGTTTTTATATATATCGAGATTATTTTCGATTTTCTGTGGTTGCTTCATATATATATATATATATATATATATATATATATATGTATGCACAGCGCATACTTTAGGAACACGGCCAAAATTGTCCCCGAAATATGCGGTGTATCGAACCAACTGTCCTCATCTTATACATATATATATACATACATATATATATATAAATGTATGCACAGCGCATACGACATTTATTCGTTTCCCCGCATATAAGATGAGGACAGTTGGTTCGATACACCGCATATTTCGGTGTATCGGACCAAGCTATATATATATATATATATATACATATATACCTGATCAAAAACTTGAATTTCTTGTGGGTGGTGGATTAGAATGAGGCAGAAGATGAACTAGTCGCTTAGGTCGAAAGTGCGGCACTCCCTCTAGCGCTAATCCCCACAATATTATTTTTTATCTTCTCTTAATAGTAACATTTTAATTATGATCCCAAACCTGACAATTTAAAAGGAAAAAAAATATTTTTAAGATCGTAATAAATGCAAATAAATTAAAATATCCATTAATATTTAAGCTATAATTTTTAAAATCATAAATCGACTTTCAAAACTAGGCCACATTGAATTTTTTGGTTCCACATTTACAAAACGAACGTACAACGTGCTTTATAGTGATGTATGCAAAAAAAAATCTAGCACTTTTTCTAGCACTTTCTTTCCCCAATCTAGCACTTTCCAGCACTATTTTGTCAACGATATAGCAATTTCCAAAATAAAAATTTTAATTTAAATTTCACCATTTTTCCCTAAAAAGGAAAATTTTATTTTCGCAAAATTTATGAAACTTTTTTATGAAACGATGAAGGTCTATGAAACATTTGTCATATATTTTTATGAAACTCTTAATCATATTTATGCCAATTTCATAAATATGATGAATAATTGATGACAAACGATTTATGAAACAATTTCATAAATATGATAAAACTATTTTCCCTGAATGTAGTTCATTTGAACTAATTCGTTCAAGAACTACACAAGTCTACATCTTTTGTAACTGTAACTCAGAAAATAGCAATTCAGAAAATATCAATTCAAATTTTAGAAATTGCATCTGAAATTTAGAAGACATTAAATTTAATTGATATGATATTAATATTTTCTGAATTTCAATTTATGTTTTCTGGATTTCAATTCATATTTTGTAAATTTCAAATAATATTTTCTAAATTTCTAATAGATATTCTGAATTGCAATTGATATTTTCTGAATTTCAAATTGAAAATCTGATTTTCAATTGATATTTTCTGAATATCAAATTGAAATTATAAATTTCAATTAATATTTTCTGATTTTCAAATGGAAATTCTGAATTTTAATTGATATTTTCGGAATTGCAATTGCAAACGAACATTTATAATTTTTTTTAGTGGTTTCCCGTTTTGGACATTTCAAAAGCTAGCAAGTTTATCACTGATCAAACATTTTTTGATTGACTTTAACCATGGATGGTAACCGATTCGATGCGGGAATCGGTAAGGGTAACGCTATTTTCGTTTATTTCGGTAACGGTATTTTAGGGATAACGATATTTCATTTATTTCGGTATCGGTATTTTAGCGTTAACGGTATTTCACTTATTTCGGTAATGGTATTTTAGCTGTAACGGTATTTGAGTTATTTCGGTAACGTTATTTTAAGGGTAACGGGTTTACAGTTATTTCGGTGACGGTATTTTATTAATACACCTAATTCTGTTTTTACGCGATAGATACGTTCCTCGAAAACTCGCGTAAAAAAAATCGCGTAAATAAACATAGTGTATCCATATAAAACGAGGGGATAGGTTCCACATGTTAAATTTCAGCTAAAATAACACGAATAAAGTATATATAATTCAAATTCACATATTTTATTTTAACAAAAATTAACCAAAAATAATAGAAAAAAACAGTTCATTTAAAAAAAACACATTATAAAAATCATAAAACTTAAAAACTAGAATAAAAATAAATTTTTAATCAGCATCAATTTCTGATAGTAATCGCATTCGTTTACGATAGACTTCAACATCACTTTCATCACTAGAATTAGACCGCGTTTAAATCAAATAAAACCGCGTAAAAACAGAATACAATAATTTTTTGAAATCGCGTTAAATCAAATTCGCGTAAAAAAAGGTCGCGTAAAAACAGAATTTGGTGTATAATGAAAGTGAACACCGAAATTTTTAAGCTCCGTTGTGCCCGTATTCCAATAACTGGCTAGTTTATGATCAAACTTAGCGAATATTTTTTTATCTTCCGAAAATATTACGGTAATGGTATTTTACTGATAACGCTATTTTAATTATTTTGGTAACGGTATTTTAGTTATTTCGGTAACGTTATTTTAGTTATTTCGGTAACGATATTTTACGTATAACGATATTTCAATTATTTCGGTAATGGTATTTTAGGGATAACGATAAGCCGTGGAAAGGGTTTTGAATCGATGATGGTATTATAGCGGTTTTTAAGCCATTCTTTTAAAGCTCTGTTTGTGTTGCATTGAATGTCGTCGTATTGAAAACTCGTACAAATTCTAAAGGAATTTCTGGTTTATATGCTGATAATTTTCGCAATTTTTTTTTCACAATGATTTTAATAAGGGTTTGTGTATGTATTCGATAGATAGATAATATAAAGTAGTGAATAATATTTACATTATACTCAAAATTTGCGAAAAATATTTCCATGAACAATTTGATTACATTTTCTTCTTTATTAAATATTCTCTGCTTCGAATTTGTGTAAATAATTCTCAATGATAAATTTCACTTTATTACTTTTTTGTGTAAAATAATTCGCGATTTTTTTTTTTTTTAAATAAATTCAACCGCAAAAATTTTTTTTATACACAAATTCTTAAATATTAAAGAAAGCCCTTTTCACTTCACTTTTGTATCTCTCACATTTGTTTTAGTTGTTGCTATTGCTATTTATTTTGTCCGTCTGTATGTCTACATTATTTCCCGGTAATTGTTGCTGTGGTTTTTTATTATTTTGTTTTTAATTTTTCGTATTTCTATCTTTACTTTTTACACTTTCTGTTGTTATATTTGTTGAATGTCACCACAGGCAACGGCTTTGTAATCAGTTGAAAATTGTTTGTTGTAGAGTATTTAGTTAGAGCAGATAGATTATGATGTTCGTTCAAAAAAGCAACATTGAATAACAATCGGTTTAATATGTACTCGTAATTGAAACGTTTCTTTTACAAACTTGCCGTTATTTCGTTTAATACCGCACGAACGCTCATTGAAAACTGAAATATTTGATATACTTCAATCATACACGGCGCAACAACAAACAGAGAGATGACTTTGTTTTTTGTTCGAAGTTTGAACAGAAAGTAATCTACTGAAAACGAATAATTTGGTATGGGTGTAAGGAACACTGTGGAATATGAAACTCTGTAAGTTTTTTTGAGCGAACTGGAGAATTCCATGTGAACAGCGCTGCCAACTTTGACGATTTGTGTCCATTTTGAGGATTTTTGAAGTGAATTATGATAAAATGACGATTGACGTTTTTATAACCAACGTTGCCAATTTGGCGCTAGATTTAGAGCTTTTATATTACCCAAAACACGTATTACAGTAGATATCGGATATAAGCACATCTCATATAAGAACAAATCGCATATAAGAAAGATTAGCAAAAACACCGAGCCTTTTTGCCTATTCTCAGTGTAAAAATTGCTTCATATAAGAAAAACACGTATAAGAAAAACACTGATATAAGAAATGTTTGTCAAACACCAAAGCTGACAAACGTATCTGAAATGGTTTCATATAAGAAAGTATTTAAGATTGTTGTCAAACTGTGAACTGATTTTATTTTAGTTATTTTGTTTTTTTATATACTGAATTGTTTTGTTTAATAAAATGTTTTTCTTTAAAACTTTTTTTTACTTTTCTTTAAACATTTTAATTTTAGAGAATATATTCGTATAAGAAACAACTTTCTTATATCCGATATTTCCATATAAGAAAAAATCGCATATAAGAAAGAAATCTCTGGCTTTTTTTGAGTTTCTTATATCCGATATCTACTGTATTTGCTGTTAGAGCTTTTTCATTTAGCTCTTTTAGCGCCTTTTTTTTAAATCGTTTAATTTTAATACAATTTTAGCTAATTTTAAAATTTTTATTCCAAAAATACAATTTTTGTATACATATACATTTCTACAATTTAACATGCAAAATAATTTTACATGGTTGTCTAATTAAGTTTTGCTATAAATTTACACTAAAAACATTAATTTGCACTAAAAATCTTTGAAGTTTCCAATAAGAATGTAAAATTCAGTTCTTTCTCTCCAAAATATAGTTTTTTCGCTGTTTTCCGAATAAATTAGTTGAAGAAGTAAACATTTTGATCAAATTTTTACTCTAGCGCTTTTTAAGGGGGCTGACTGCGCTTTTTGCTTCAAGAAAGTTCACATCACTGTTTATAAAATGCATTTTGTATGGAAAATGAAGATTTTTCAACATTTTTATTTTTTTCGATTTGTAATTGTTTTCTCCATAATTTATACTACAACCAAAATTTAGTAGTTCAGTTTTTTTTTTAATTATTTTATGTGAAATCTATCATACTATGACATCTATATCGAAAAAATAAAAAATTTAAATGTATCCGTGAATTTTTGCAGATTTTAAAATAGGTCGGTGATTTTTAATTATAATCGTCGTAATGTGTTCGGAATTGAGTTCTTAAAACTAGGAGACGTTTATAAATGAGCACAAAGGCAAAAAAGGGCATCAAAATGATAAAAAAAAAAAATTACAAATAATAATAAATAATAATAAAACGAAATTATGAGTAAACTAATCCCTTTTTTAGGGAAATAACGTATGCGGAATGCAAATGCAACAAATTTTGCAAAAAAAAGTAATTATGCTATAAAACGTTTGCCTTTTGTTTCGGAAAGCCACATGTTGTTTTATGTTACTGCATAAATTTTATGCAAATTTAGCATATACTTTTTTCAAAATCGCAAAAAAAGAAGAACAATTTCAAAAAATAATTGTAATTTTTTTTGATAATCACTCTTATTTGAAGAAATCGAAAATTGTTTCTCTATTTGTTGAACAGCTAGAAAATGTATGTGTAGTATATAGAATACTGGATAGGTAAGTAACAAGATACAATACTGAGAGTATGCCTTGCATCGGTAAAAAGTGCAATTTGACCGACATATTACGATAGTTTAAGAGCATCATGTTATGATTCCAATGCCTGACAATCATAATATGATAGTAGCAATATGATCGGTAATCGTATTATGATCAGACAGAATCATGTATACGATAGTTAGGATCATAATATGAAAATTTCGTGTCCGCATTCATATTCAATCATATTTTTTCTCTGCGTGTAGAGAATCATTCCCTACATACTCTTAAGTTTGTATTTCAGTTTTACTTTGAACTTAATTTAAATTTTTGTTTTTGCAATATTGTTTAAATATAAATTATATTTCAGTTTTGGTTCTTTCAATCAACAACATAAAAATTAATAATTGATTTTTAAATAGGATCCTCCGGGATTCTATAATCATAGCTGGGGAAAATAGCTAAATCGTATACCTAGCTTGAAAAGGGGGGTTTAATGCGATTTAAAAACATTCAAAATGTTCCTTAATTATAGGGGGACACAAAAAAAGTGCAGAAAGAATAAGCGAGCTCTTTTTGAAACCTAAGAAGCAACCTTTAAGCACATCCACACTAAATAACAAAACACGTGTTTGGACAAAACGAGTATTTAAGCTCTTTATTCTATTCCAACAGTTCTTTGTTCTTTTCATCTCGTTTTGGCAAAAAACGTGTTTTTATTCTGTTCTGAATACCGTATTAAATTTTCAATTTACAAATTTTGTCAAAAATGGTCAAAAACTTTATTATTTGCTACGATTAGTCATATTTCATCTTAGATGGCAAAAAATGGCAGGTAAAGCAATTTTTCGAGGGAAATAACTTTACTAATGCTAAAGTAAAATATTTGGACCAAATAAATTCCAACTCCACAAAAAATTTAATCAACAATTTTGAAAAGAAGAACATCAAAATCCCAACATCGAAATTTCCAATAGCTAAGGGCAAAGTTCCTCCAAACTGCCTCATAATTGGATGAATAGGGTCAGTTTTTTTAAATTTAATTTTTAAGCAAAATTTCCTTTTTTTTTTAAGTAAAATTTTCTTTAAGTTTGCGCTAGAAAAAACTACACCTTTTTTCGTTTTGTTGCACTTTGATTCCGCAAACGGTTTGTGGAGTTTTGACAATGACGATTTTTTTTACGATTTGTCATTCTCAAAATGGCAATTTTGACGATTTCACAAAAATTGACGATTTTTTAAGAAAATGGGTTGGCAGCACTGCATAAGAGAATAATTGTTATTAGTTAGGGTTGCTAATAGCATGAAATAGTCTATGATAAAATGTAAAGGAATTTTCTTGAGTATATTACGATGGAGTTGGCAAAGATTATAGAAATAAGTTTCGTTCTGACAAACGAATTGGTCACTACACTTATCCTTCTTATGACGTCGATTTTACCCGTATGACTTTAAAAAAAGGCAGAAAAGACTTTAAATTAAATAATTTAAATGATGATAATTAGTGTTGGTATTAGAGTTGGTACTTGCAAAACTATTAACATGGACAAATGTGAACGTCAGTTTAGCTAAATCTAAACTAATCAAAAAGGAAAAAACAGAGATTCGATCAACTTTTGCAACTTTTTTTCTAAAAATATCGCTATAACAAACTGAAAAATCGTGAAATTATGAAAAAACTCAAAAATTTAGGAATGAATCGCTAAATTTGTAGAACTTTTCAAAATCTGTTTTAAAGTTAACAGCTAATTTATCCTAAAACTTGTCTAAAATGTCTCTTTTTTGGTGTCTTGATTATACCGTTTTAGTTAGATACATTAAATTAAATAACAGTTAGATACATTGCATTCAAAAATATGTTTATTTTGGAACTTTTTGTAAAAATGGGGGTTCAAAAGTAAAAATATTTCCCTGTAAACGACCTACCAGAACCGCTGACGAGAGAAACTTTAAATTTGATCCCTCCAGCATAGACATCAGATAAAATGGGATTTTTAATTATTTCTACGGAGTCGGACAAAAGTCTCTCCCTTAACGGCTTGTCCATAGCCATTTTGGCTTGAAACATACTTCAGGTTTTAAAGGGAAAAATTCCCCCCTACTGACCTGAAGAAACCGCTACAGTTATGAACTTGAAATTTAGCATATAGATTCCTGACTTTGAATAGACTTCCCCACCTCATTGACGTCCTTCTCAAACCACTTTGAGTACACATAGAGAATTTACTTGGACGAATTTTAATGAAAATTTTCAATAAACTAATGAAATTTTCTTAACACAGTAAATGAACAATTTATTCAACTGTATGAAAAATCTTCCTAATTTGTATGAAACTATTTTTAATGAAACTTTTTCATTAGGAATATGAAATTTTTAATAAAATTTTATGAAAAACTGTATTAGTTAATGAAAAGTTTTAATGGACACATTCCAATGGCAGATAATTCTTTTAGTGATAGTGCATTAATAAGGTAATTTTTAAAAACTCCAATTAGAAAGTGGTTTAAACTGGATTACAATTAAAAAGTCTCCCCTTAATCTCCCAGTCCAAAGAGCTGGTGATTGGAACATTAAATTTGAAATTTATAAATCGGTTAAGACCATGCAAACCCTAGAAATTAGTACTTGATATTGTAACATCCACCTCAAAAGGTTAAACAAATTTGTTAAGAGAGGAAATTCGTAAAGAAAATGATTAAAAAAAAATTAAATAAAAATATTAAAATACTTGGCCACACAACAAAATAAGAATTCAGTGTTCTTTTTATTCCGGTATTTAAAACTTCAAAAGGAGAATGAAAAATTTCTTAAAATCAATAAAAAAAAGCTTCATAATTTCAACGAAATCGTTTTTTAATTTAAAATTTTTAATAAATATAATGAAATTTTTAATTAAATTTTTTTAAAAAACTACATTAATTTAATGAAAATTTTCAATGTACGAATTACAGTGACAGTTCATAGAACTAATGCAATTTATATCATGCAGATAATTCGGTATTTTAAACTAGTATATTTTATTCGGGCTAGCTCATATTTTTAAAAGAGCATGTGTCTAAGCGAGCATTATCCATCATTGATAGTGATTTTTCTCCGTTTTTAGGAAAGCCTATCTACAATGGTAATAATGTTTTTAATTGATGCATTAGTAATGGCAAATAAATTTAGAACCATTGTTATTGATCACTAAAATAAATTCCTTAAATCATCATAAATCAAAATATGATTTTATTACAATTGATATAATAAAATCAATAATTCATTGGTCCCATAAATGAATTCTACATTTTGGGTAAAAATTCCTTTACAACGTAACACTGAATATAAGCACACATCTGGCCACATCTGGCCACATCTAACGGAAAAATATGGCATTTGTTAGCGAGCTCACAAACCATTTTAGGTTAATGTGCCAATGCCAAAATAATTTATTCAGCAGATTTACAAACCATGCTAAATCAGTATGGCAATGTCAAATTTAAGCATAATACACTAAGAAAAAATTTAACTAAAATAATGTGTTTAATACAATTTTTATTCATTTCATAAAGTGAACTCATTTTATTTTGTTTAAAACATTTAACATTTTTTTTGTTTAAATATAAGAAAATCTATAACATGAGATCTTTAGACGGTTTACGTTTCATTTCCATTTGTTTCTTTACAAATTGGAACGCCTGATAATGCTCTCCTAATTAACATGATTGCATTGTGTATCACTACTGGATTTAGCAAGTTTCAATATTAAAATTGGTTTTAGTATTTTAATGATTTTGCTCATTTAAAAATTAATAATAAAAATATATATTCGTTGTTTTAAATTCCGGTGTTACAGTTTACGGTGTTAATTTGTTGTCAACATCTTTGATAATTATTTAAGTACGTCCTGGAGCACTGGGTACATATTTTTCCGATGGTTGATATTGCCACTGGGCACAGATTTCTTCTTGTTCGGTTTCATTGTAACCAGCTCTGTAAGAAAATTAAGTTTTCAAAAAAATATTTTGAAATATAAAATTATTGTTAGTAAAAAAAATGCAAACAAAATAAAAATATGATTTTAAAAGCATTTATTTTCAAAATTATAATTAAAATACTGGTTTCGAACTTAAAACTTAATGTGTATAACATAAAATATTAAAAATAATATGGCAATAATTACTAAATTATAACAACTGATAGATAAATAATAAGATATAGGGTTGCCAGATGAAAGAAATAGGTCAGAAAGCTATAATTATACAGAAAATTTAATAAGGAGTTCACACCTATGTGCTGAGCATTTATTTTAGCAAAACATGTATTAATGCTCTTTATTCAATTACAAATGTTTTTAATTCTTTTTCTTTCGTTTTGACAAAAAGCGTATTTAGAGTTTAGGTGTGAACGCCATATAATAATTCCAGTGATAAAAACATTGTTGCAAAAAGTTGTTTAAGAAATGCACTTATACACGTCAAACACGAAACACTTTCAATGATTTTGAGAAGTAGTTTTTTAACTTTGTCTTCTAGAAGAATAAGTACTCAAATGTTGTGGACTTTATCTAATTGAATAATTCCAATGTTCTGAACTTGTTTTTATTTAATTGATTTAAACTAGTATCTTTGCTAATTCCAACATCTGGCAACCCTAATTAAATACAAAATAAAATGGACTACAATGTGAAGCTTAAATTAAGGACAATTCACACGATATCCATGACTATCCACCCGTATCTACTATTTCCCAGTATTAATGATACGAATTGTCAAATTATTGTAAATTTTCTTTTGAAATTGACATTTTGTTGTTGTAGATATGGGTGGACAGGGGTGGATAGCGTGTATAGCTATCTAAATATACAGATTTCAAATAATAAAATCAGTCTTTTAAATTAGAAATATTTTTAATTATTCCAAAAATTATTTGGTGTAGATCTATATTGATATGAATTTTGTCTTTGATATGACGACCTTAATGGCTGTCTATTATAATAATTTGAATTTGGTGGCAACTCTCTTCTAACGGGAGATTGCAAACTCTCCCATACTACCCGAGGACTTTGAACTATTTCACGAAATAAATTACGAGCAGCCAAACCGACCGAAGCTAATTTTACACCAAAACGACGTTTAATATTATTAAATGAATTCGATGACGATGAAAATGGGGAATATTCTAAAGAACGTCCCGATACATGGGAATTAGGATTATAATATTGATTTTGTAAACCATATGGCTGGGATAGAATCTTTTCTATAAGATTTCCAGCATTTGGGGGAACATATAAATCGGCTGAACGAAATTCTATATCACATTGATTGGCTCTATAATAAAAATCATCAAACCTTTGGTGGGTTGAACAAGGGCTACGCTCTTGAAAACAGGTAACCTGTACAACATTATAGAAAATAGCGCCCAGAGTGTTAGCAGTTTCTGAAAGTGAAAAGGAATCTTAAATATACGAGGGATTTCAAAGAAAATTCCATCAACTTTACCCGTATTTAAAGACTGTAAACAGCGTCTTAAACGAGCATCACAATCACAATGAGACCTGGTAAAAGTGCCCGTATTGCACAGACCTCGCCTACATTCTCCAACATTTAAGACATTCGGACAGTTGTCATGTTCTCGACAGCAACGATCTTCATCGGCATGTATACCCAAATCATTATAGTCATTAGCAGCAGTACCTTCAAAATACAATCATTACAACCGTTTCAATATTTAATATTTTAATATTCCATACCTGGTCCACACCATTTTGTCCCGGGATATATAAATCCTAAGCCACCTCGAAATACTTTACCATGCGAACCAGAACTTAAACAAATTTCTTCCAATTCCATTACCGACTCACGTGGTACTTGTCGTATACGCCTAGGATCTGATGATAATAACATGCGTTGTATATCACCTCTGTAAAAATTGTTGAGAATGGATTAAGTACAAATTTTAAATCCCTGATTGTATAACAATTTACCGATCTGTATGCATTTTACAAAATGGATGACGGGATGATAACTCTACCATTACGGACATAGTTAAATCGGATATAAGTACTGCTGAAGTGTTTACCGTTTTGATGGGAATCGTTACAAATAGCGCCACAGTTAGTACCAATATTTGAAGTTTGAGAGACATCCTAGAATAAAAATTGAAACACAATCATTAGAACAAGGTCGATCATATATAAGAAATATATAAGTAATTTCAAAAATTTTCAAAACCTATTGAAACTGACTATAGATGCCTCTTATTTCTCAAAGTGTTTTGATATAAGAGAAACGATTGACAGGTTTAGGTAGATTATACTTAGAAACTGTGACATGCACAGTATTACGCAGAAAATGGTGTACTAAATATTAAGGTCGATCACCTTGGTCCTGAACCATTCTGTGGAATACTTGCGGGGTATGTTAGGGAAAGGCTCAGGGCATGGAGAGAGTCTGAATTCTCTGGTTACTGGGAAAACTCTCCTGGTCAGCGCCAGGCTAAAAGATTGATCTCTTTTTCCAGTATGGGGTCGAGTCGACTCTTGTCGCTTGAAAGGGGGAGGGGGGTTTGAGGACCCTGGCGTCGTACTTAACTGGACACTGTAATCTCAGATACCATCTGCACAAGAAGGGTCAATCGGACACGGATATGTGAAGATTTTGTGAGATGGTGTCTGAGACCTCGGAGCATGTTCTCTGCGAATGTCCCAGGCTTTGTGATAGGAGACTTAGGTTTCTAGGTGATCGCTTCATTTCGCCTTCCGACATCGCGAACATTTTGCCTAATAGGTTAATTGGCTTTATAGGTAGCTTCAATCTGTAGGAAGCTTTAGGCAGCACAAAAGACCTACATTGGTCGCGGTACATAGTGCCTTCTGATCTAATCTAATCTAAGGTCGATCACGTCCAAGTTTCTCTCTTTTAAAATGTTGTTGTTCTGAGTAGCGTCACAAATAACAGTCTTTGGTAATTGGTCTATGGTTATTTGGTGATTTACAAGTGAAACCAACATTTTTTAGATTTGGAAACAATCGCTGTTTTATCCATAAGGTTTGTGCGCCGTTTAATGGAATTGAGAATATCAGTTAGCTGAATACTAAAATCTAAAAGGCATTCACAAATTAATAACCCGAGTAAAAATAATATTATATAAATTGTATAATGTTATCTAGTTTTGTACAATTTAATACAGTTAAGTATGATGTCATGTAAAGTAAGATACTATTTTACTTGCCACTGTAAATTTTCGTAGAACGGCACATTTAATTGTATCTTACAATATGTAATACCATACGTTATAAGACGGGCAATATATAACTGGATTGGCAGAATTAAATTAATATATGGGATTAAACAAAACAATGTATTGCCCCATGTAAAAAAACAAAAAAAAAGTTAAACGCAAATGAAAATTTTTCAAGTTCGAGGCCATACTCTATAGTTATTTATTAGGATATTGTCCTAACAAATAATCTATAGAGTTTTTGTTTTCAAATTTATTAATTGACCACTTTCAGGAATGTGTTGATAGATATATTTAGGAAATTTTCCAGGTTCCCATCTTCAGAACACGTTTTGAGGGAAGTGGCAACTTCAGGCAAACCTCAAACATTCATATAACCTAGTTATGCCACTAAATGAGAACTAATATATGAGCTTGAAGTTAAAGATTACTACCACTGATCAAAAATAAATTGAAAACTTGTTCGTTTTGTGCAAAGACCTATATTTGGAAGATATACAATAAACGCTTTTTATTTTTATTCTCCTTTTTATTTATTTTTGACAATAATAAGCACAATATCCTAATAAAGAAATAAAATTATTTTTTTTGTTTTTGGAAAAGAAAAGTGTTTCCATCAAAACTTATGCCAATGCTGACATATTTGAGCAGCACCTGCTACCAAGCAGTTATCATTATTTACATTTTAAGCTATCAAGTATTATATGTCTCGGTTGATCAGTAGTTAAAGCTGTCGGCTAACAATCTGCCGGCCAGTGTTCGAATTCCGGCGGAACCAAAAAAATTATACATGAACTTTTTTAATTTTATTTTGGAAATATATTTTTTGACCACCTATTTCATGATTTTACCAACATGTTGCCAACGTTGGAAAATTTGTTTCCCAGTGCTTGTTGGAGAGACAGACATTTTGTTTAATGATGTTATCATTTTGGGAAATCACTTGTTGCTAGCACTTGTATCACTTGCTAAAGTGCCTTGCCAGCGGTGGTCCGTTTGTCTTTTTTTGACTGGGTAGTTTAAAATCATTATTTCTAATTTTATTGGAAATAATGAACTTGAATAATTTTCATGGTCATTGCTCAATTAAAGGTCGAAAAAACATAATTTTTATTTTTAATAAAAATTATATCAAACTTATAAAAAGTTAAAGTTGTGGAAAAGTGACGTTTTTGGTTTGAAATTTCATAACACCCTACTCAAATTTTTAGTATCAACTAGACCATTTTCATTAAAAATATCTATCAAAATTATCTTTTTTTCTTTTCTTTTTTTTATACGAACGACCCCGTCACTTACCTACCCACCCTTACAGACCGAGAGGGCTCGTCCCCGTAACGGGAAGACCGCGTACACACCAGGGCCCGAGCCTTGGTGGATTTTAAAATGATAAGTAAAATGGCATGAAGTATTTCGTAAAATCTGCTACAGATTAAAATGAACAGATTTAAATAAACATCACAATTTAAAATATTTAACTCCAAAAATTTTTATTTGACATATCGTCGGCTTATTATTGGTTTGACCCACCGACCATTTTTGAAAAAATGAGTTAGGAATGAATTGTATATAATGTAAATATCCTCTTTTTGATTTCGAAAACCGTTTCGCGTTATTTCGTATCATATCAGAGATATCAAGTAACAAATTTTACCTACCTGCAGATTTTGCATACAAAAATTGAAATAACTGCACCTTCTTGATCGTTTTTCTCGATAACAACTTTTTGGCGTATGGGTCAAACCAATAATAAGCCGACGATATATATAAATTTTTGATTCATACACACAGAGAACAATTAGGTATTAGCCAACAGATATTCGGTTACTACGAGTCGTACGAATTTCCGTCGTTTGGTACAACTTAACATTACTTTTCACAACAAAGTTCGGTTAATTCAACTGAATTTTAGTTACAACACCAAAAATATTCAGAAATCTAATGTAAATATCGTTATACAAACTGAATTTATGAATAAGTTGTTATGAATAAGTTGTTACCATAAAAATACACTTTTTAATTCAGTTGACACTTTATTTCTCTGTGCGTAAGCATATACAATATACAATTTTAAACTGTACGTGCAACGCTGCACCAAAATTGCTCTACGGAATTTTTTTAATATTTTTCCCGGAATGTACTCTGTATTGCGCAACTTTTGGCTTCAATTTTTTTAAAATCAAAAATTTTTTTTTTTTGAAAATGCACTAGGATTGCAATCTTTAGGATCCGGTAGCCATCTGGTTTTTTGTCCAAAAATTTTTTTGTTATTTTTCTCGTAAAAGAGTCCTAAATCCCCATCATTTGGGGGGGGGGGGGGGCAAGCATTTTCAAATTCGAAAAAGGCCAAATTCGGGACGCACTAATGTACGTTGAATTTAAATTGGGCTCTTTATAATTGAAACTGTGTTTAATTTTGCAAATTTATTTTCACTGAATTGAATTGTATCAAATTGTATCAAACTCAATGTAATATAATCAATTTGTATATAATACGATCCACCATTTTTCGGATCAAATTGTATTTCAATTAGATATAAGGCTATATCGAACTTTATACATTTCTTTGTTGCATCATATTCATTTTTTTTAATCGTGAATAAATAATAAATTTTCCTTAAATTTGGAACTATATATATATTATGTTCCGATTACTAAGAGCTTAACTTAAACGGCATAAAGAAATCGTCAAAATAAAGGCAAACTTCCAAATCTGGCAACGGTGTTAAGGTAAAACTTTAACAACAACAACTCCTAATTTATATTTAGTATTTTTATTATTCCTTCATTGCACTTTTTAGTTTACACGAAACTTTCATACGCTACGGACTTATTACGGTAGAGACTTTCGATGAAATTAAAATTGTGTATTTAAATATATGAATAGAAAATTTCAATATTTTTTGCATAAATATATATTACTAGTGTAGATTAATAGTTTTCTAAAAAAAAATCATAAAATCTTTGCAATAGAAAAAAGTGTTTTTAATATAAGTTGCGTTTGCGAGCCGGTCGGTGTTTTTCTTTTGTGTGGTCATTCGTTTTGTTTGTTTCTTAGAGTAAAAGAGTGGCGTGTTAAAAAAGAGAAATAAAAAACATATTATGGCAAATTTGGTTAAATAAAATGCCGTTATATACACGAGTATTTTATTCATATAAAATACAAACATGTGTGCATGTGTTTAATAAAAAATCGTAAAGTGTTGACTTGTTGTTGGTTAAATCTCAGAAGTTGTTCTCTTTTGCTTTGTTAAATTTGTTAACACAAACTAAAAGGAAATAGAAATGAAAGAAGGTAAGTTCTCATTAGTCTATTACTTTTGGTTTTGCCTATAAAAGCTTTTTGTGAGAGTATAAAGTTCCTATAGTAAAAGATCATTCTCATTTATTAAATTTTAAAGTTTAGATAACAAAAATTTCGAAATATGGAAAAAATATAAAAATAAAAATTAAAAAACTGCCAACTTTAAAAAATTCTAAAAAATTTGTCATAATTAAAAAACGATTTAAAAAAAAATTTTTTAAATTGCCAAATTTGGAAAAAATCGCCTTATTAAATTTAAAATGGTCATATCTAAAAATCAAAGAGCTAAAGAAATATTTTTGCAGCATTGGTCGAAACTCGATCCAATTATTTTGGTTATATTCTTAGATCGTGTTTTTCTCAAAAACTAAGCTTCACAGATCAGAAGAAGCATCGCCTGTATATCCATATCTCGAAACCAAAAATAGCTAGAGAAAAAATGTTACACCATTGGTCAAAACTCACTTGACTTGAATCGCGTTTTTCTCGAAGAATGAACTTTATGGAACATCGCCTGTAGTAATTTTTTAAATTTTACCGTTCTTTTTTATGAAATTTTTGTTATTTTTTTCAATTTTCGATAGTTTTTTAAATTTGGCTGACTTTTGTAATTCTAATGACTTTTTAATGCTTTTGAGCAATAAAATAAAAAATTGTTTTTAGCAAGTTGCCAATTCTGAGCAATTATTTAATTGACTCAATTAGTTTTTAATTGACAGCTTTTAAAATTTTAAACAAATCAATTTAATTGAACCAAATTTGCGAAATATTTTTTTCTGTGTACTAGTTTGTGGTTGCAGTATAAATGTGGTATTACAGTAAATTATGATAATAATCATAAATTAAGAAAAGCCTTTTGTTTAATTTATTTACATGTAAATATTAAATTTTAAAGTTAAACGTTTTTTAAGAAACAAATAAAGTAATACGAATATTGCCGATGGTATTTTGCACACAAAACAAACTTGTTCAAAATTTGTGCAAAACATCATTGTGAACACTCTCAATATTAAATAAAAAATAAACAAATTACTTTTTATCTGTATGAGGCTTCAACACAGAAAAAACAAAAATCGTTTTTCAATTAAAATATTTGTTGATTCAATTAAAAGTTTAATTGAATTCGGTCGTAGGAAATTGTAGTATCAATTAAAAAAATGTGTAACCATTTAATTGATTTTACTTTCAATTACTATTTAAATCATATCTATTAAAAATTGAATTCAATATTGTTTTTAATTTAAAACAAATGTTTAATATATACTATTATTATAACTTCAATTCATGTTTGCATAAAATCGCTAAAAATTTGGGAAAATTCGAAAAAAACGTCAAAAATTTAAAAAAAATCGTCAAAATTTGAAAAATCTCTAATATTGAAAAAACCGCCAGTATTGAACAAAATTACTAGAATTTAAAAAAAAATTACGTAACTAAAACATTTTTAATTTTTGTATTTTTTTTTTTAATTTTTAATTTTTTAATATTTTTAATTGTGTGTTTTTTTCAATTATTAGTGTTTTTTTTTAGTTCTGACGACTTTTTTTTAATTATTAGAGGTGTTTTTTAAATTATTGATTTTTTTTCAAATATATATTTTAGTGCTTTTCTAAATTTAATGGATTTGTTTATCATTATTAGGATTTTTTTTTTACATTTTGGCATTTTTTCACTTTGCTGTCATTATGTGCAGCAAATTCATTTTCAATTAAACATTTAATAGATATTATTAAACAAGTTTGATATAATTTGTATTAAAAATAAAAATTATGTTTTTTCGAAACTTAATTGTGCAATGAAAATGAAAATTTTTCAAGTTCGAGGCCATACTCTATATTTCTTTATTAGGATATTATCCTAACAAATAATCTACAGAGTTTTGGTTTTCAAATTTATTAATTGACCACTTTCAGGAATGTGTTGATAGATCTATTTCGGGAATTTTCTAGGTTCTCATCATCAGAACACGTTTTGAAAGAAGTGACAATCCCATGCAAACATCAAACATTTATATAACCTAAATATCAAACTAAATGAGATCTAATATATGAGCTCGAAGTTAAAGATTACCACAATTGATCAAAAATAAATTGAAAACTTGTTCGCTATGTGCAAGCTCTACCTTTAATAGATATACAGTACACGCTTTTTGTTTTTATTCTCCTTTTTATTTTTACACTTGTTTTGTTTTATTTAAAAACAATATGTAAAGGGGAAGTAAACTAAGACCGTACTTTGTCTTTTTACAAGTTTGATATAATTTTTATTAAAAATTATGTTTTTTGACCTTTAATTGTGCAATGAAAATGAAAATTATTTAAGTTCGAGGTCATACTCTATATTTTTGAATGAATTGTAATAATCTTTAACTTCGAGCTTATATATTAGGTCTCATTAATGAAATCATGGATTCAATGAAGAATTTCATTATATACAAGAAATTTTATTAATGTTAAGCAAATTTTCATAAACTTTTTTTCATAAAGTTTCATTAGAAAAATTCATTCGATTTCATAAATTATCTATTCATAAATTGAATGAAAATTTTCTTTAGAGCTATGAAATTTTTTTATTTTTTCATAAAATTTCATAACTTCATTAATTTTCATACATTTCAAACTTTAGTTTTAAGATTTAATTCTCAAGTGTTCAACATTTAACATAACCTTTAATTAATTTTGGACTTCCATGCAATTGTTTAAAAAATCTTAACTAAGCCATAGTTCCAATGCATTTTTAACCCTTTCGACCCCAACTTTTAATGGCTTTGAATTTTTCGATCAAACTTTGTGACAACATTGATCTATGGTAAAGTTATATTTTGTATTAATCTCATGGCTTTTGCAGCACAACTAGCGGAGATATTTGTACCTAAAGTTAAAACTTTAACAAGCTGCCGGTCCCGAACGGGTTAAAATTTTTCCAAAATCTAAATTTTTTATTTTTGTTTAAACTAAACTCTACATAAAATATAAAAAGTTTTTTAATTTTGTTCATCATACGATTTTTGAGTTTTTTTTTTTTAAATTATGTATATATTTTTAACTATTAATAAATCACTAATTATCGCCGATGAAACTGAACATTTTTGAACATAATTAAAAATTTAACTGTAAAATTTTAGTGGTTTGTTTTGATTTCACTTCTAAAAACATTAACTTGTAAGCAACTACTTAAACAAAAGAAATATATCAATCACAGCTTGTGCTAAATGGCCACAAACAGTGAAGTTGCCCACAGGCAACTTCGGGGTCGAAAGGGTTAAGACATTCAAGAAGAGTGTTAATAATTCAAAGAAATTCTTAACATTAAAAAAATATTTTATGAAACTGGTTTATAACTTATATAAACGCTTCATAGTCGAAATGATTCATTAGTTTAATGAAGACTTTCATTCATTCTACAAACATATCATAAACATTGACTTTAATGAAACCTGTTTCATAGATTCTATGAAGAGTTTCAATGGACGAGTTCCAGTGACAATTTTCATTAAACCTATGAAGAGATTCATTAAGATTCATTACTAAAGTGAAGATAATTCTCTCAGTGTAGCATGAATATTTTGAAATTTATTCTCTTGCTGTGATGCCAATTTTGACGATTTTTGTACTTAAAATAGCAAAAAACAGACAAATTCACCTAAAAAAGATTTTATTTTTTTTATGGGATACTTTAATTTTTTTTTATATTTTTATACATAGTTTTTAAGATTTAGGCCCGATTACTGAATGTCCATTTAAAATTTAACAAACAGTTAAATTGATAATTTATATGGGGAACAACAACAAATGTGTCAGTTAAAGTCCCAGTTAGTAGTTAACGGGACATTCTGTAATCGGCCCTCAATACTATTAGATTAAAAAAAAAATTCTGTTGAATAAAAAAATGTTTTGCGAATATCTTGCAAGACATTCGTGCTACCCTTTAATACACATAGAAAAAAGTTTTGTAGTTGCAGCCGAATTTTTTGCCAACCCAATTTTTGTGGTTCCTCGTACTATCACTATTATTAAATTTTAATATTATTGTAACAACTGACATTTATTTACAAATTTCAAATTTTTATTGTAACAATTGAATATTTTTTGTTTATGGACTATAATATTCTATAAATAGATTCACATGTGTTCAACAAAATTTATTTTATTAAATAAAAAATAATATGCCTCTAACTGAACTCGAACCTGCGATCTTCCGTTTGTCAGCCAAGTACTTTACCTCTAGCCTAAACACAATTTAAATATTTTTTTTTTTAAATTTCAACCTTGAATATTTTCTAGTTTCAAATTTAAATACTTGTCTAAAAATAGATTTGTATGTACAATAGAAATTCGGTTGCTAATCTCAATATTTTATTAGAGTTACCAAAACTATAAAAAAAAATTATATTATTTTAAAATTAAAAAATTCTTCTCCGCGAACTGGGCTTGAACTGGCGACCTCCTGCTTATCAGGCAATTACTTTACCTCTAGCCTAAACACAATTTGAATTTGTATTTTCAAATTTTTTACCTTGAATATGTTTTTCTTTCAAATTTAAATATTAATGTCTAAAAATAGATTTGTATATACAACAGAAATTGGGGTGCTAATTTTAATTTTTAATTAGAGTTACCAAAACTATTAAACAACTTTATATTATTTTAAAATTGCTAACGAAAACTTATATTTGAGATAGAGTCATTGTTTTTTTTGCAGGCGAAACTAAGATTTGATTTTAACTGCAAATATTTTATTCAAGGGATAAAATCTCCGAAAAGTGGTTGGTTGTTGGTATTAAAGGTAATGTAGAAGATAATGTTTTTTCAATATTGATAAGGAAAACCTATAGTTTGAATGATGTGACTGTGTTTTGGTTAATCTTATATATTTTCTGTTTAAAATATAGTTTATTTATTCTGATGATGAACTTTAAGAACTTACAATTAAAATTATTGAATATTGATTAAATTTTGTTGTTTTCAATGGAATTCCAAACAATTTATTCTCTGTGTGTAGATAAATACAAACATTCATATCCATATTCATATTCCATGAAAATATATTGAAGAATTAGCATTTTCACTTCACTACATCGGTCTTTCCTTGTGAACAGGAAAAGTCTAAGGCTTTAAATCTTTAAAAACTCGCGATATTATTCACATTTTTAATTTCTCAAAAGCTTGAACAAATTTGAAAACTAGTAAGCATTGAGGACCTACGGCTTATAAACTGACTACTTCAAAAATCTAAAAAGGTTCCAAAAGATGCGATTGTCTACTTTTAAGATATGTCATCCAAAAATATCATAATCTTTCTAAAACGCATTTTGACTGCTGCTGTAATTTTAAAAGCGTTTTTTGCAAAATGCATAATTTTTCATAAAAATAGAAATTTTACATAACCTAGCTGTAAAGTTCATAAAAAAATATAAGGAAACATAATATTACTTTTCACATTTTTCGAAAAAGTTCCCGCATAAACCATTTTGAAGGTTGGAACCGTTTTTCGTCAAATTTAACTTAAACCAATATTTCGCCAATTTAAGTAATTAGACTCCAAAGAAGTACCGATCGTTAGGAACTCAAAGCTTTTAAAATTTACGGTTCTCGCGTAGTTTAATAAAAAAAAAATATTATAGCAATATAAGTGAAGTAATTTTGTCACACTAATGATAAAAACGTTTTTGTTTCAAAATTACACGAAAAATCCTTTTTTGTTATTGTACTTTATATATTAATTTTGATATGCTATCTCAGTATATATGTAGAAAAAGTGACAAACTTTCGAAATGTGAAATGAAATAAAAACTACGAATTGAAAAAAATCTAAAGACACCTTAAGTATAGATTTCATAAAATATTTTCAACTATTTGATCACGTTTTTTGACCAAAAATAGTTGTTTAAGTTAATTATACAATTCCATAAAAACATCATATAAATACTACTTTAATAAATAAATAAATCGATTAATTGATCATAAAAAATATATTAAAAATACTAAATGAGTATTTTTAAGATTATGCTTATGGTTAGTCACTGACAGGTTTTATATAATTTGCCAATCAAAATCAACTCATAAACATTTTTATGTCATCATATTTCATTTCATTTAAATCAGATGCTAATCAATGGCAATTGTATTAACTTAGATAGATAATTTAGTTGTTCGATATTATTGAATGCAACCTGGGATTTAGCATCCCGGGATTCATGGGAAAATAAGCCTTTTTCCTTTTCCGGTAATCCCGTGAATATTTTTCAGGATCCCTGGGATTTATAAGAAAACAATTTTAAACAAAAAGTTAAATATTCAACATTTTTAACGTAGCACATTAACATTTTAACAACTAACATTTTAAACTATGTTTAAAAGGAAAAAAAATTATGTTAAGGGGGCACATTACATTCGCGGCAGAGAAAACAGATATTTTTTTAAAAATTCATAACTTAGTCAAAAACAAACATTTTTCCAAAATTTGTTTATTATTGTAGAGAATTGAACAAATTACAAGAAAAAAATTCAAAAAAAAATATTTTTCACTCCAACATGGTTTTATAGAGCTCCAAACTGGCGGCAGAGAAAAAAAACGGGGCCTCGTGGTTGCAGCGCTGGGAGTCGCAAAAATTGTCCGATCTGGAAAAAAATTACTTTTTTAAATCTTAACAAAATTGGTTATCGTATGACACGAGCTTTTTTTTTAATTTTTGGTGATGTTCCAAATTTAAAAGTGTGTTTTTTCAAAAAAAATATTGACTTTAAAAATTCATAAAAAATCGAAAAAAAAAAAATTAAAAAAAACTCGTGTCATACGATAGCAACCAGTACGAACAACATGGTTTCGATATAAACGCGTTCAATGTTTGTGAATATTTTTCACAAAAAAAAATACGACTTCACGCTGCAAAAGATGCCAAATAACTGAGCATATAAAATAAAAATTCCACTATATGAGGTATAAAGATGCCCTTTTTTCAAGAAATTCAAAAACACAAAAAAAACCCACCCTTCAAGTAGGTACGAAATAACAACCACCAAAAGTCAGGTAGCAAGTAAAACAAGTATATACCAGCTGCCGAACGTAGGTAGAGCGAAAATTAAAAATGCGCTCTCACTAATCCGGCTGTAACTTTTTAACCCGTAGGAATTTTTCCATGAAATTTTTTTTTCTTAGAATCTTAAGAATATTTACTAAAATACAAAATTATAAAAAGTCGATTTCAAAAAACGGCCAATGCATGTCCCCCCTTAACTTAACCGCAACAGTTAACTTCACCGTTTATCTTAGACTTCGACTTTAAATTAGAATATTAAAGTCACTCTAGTTTGCTCCTAAAAACTTTGATATTATAAAAATTTGTCTAAAACCAAACCGTTTTTGGCCGAACTCATAGGTCGAACTCTATTGATTTTAAAATTTTTCTAGTTTTTAAATTGTTTGTGAACTTTTTTTTTTATTATTTTAATCAAATTCTAAGATTCAGTGGATTTGCTATTAAAAAATAAATTCCTCTGAGACTTAAAAAAAACTGACAAATTCTAAAACACACAGAAATGGACTTATTTTCATAAAAAATCTAAGATCGCATAATACATTTTATATACAAAAAATATTATTTAATATATAAAATTTATTAATTTATTTTTCCAGCGGGATCTCGAGAATTTCGAAAAAATTTCCCGCTTTTCTGGAATTTTAAAAGTGCGGGATTTTGCATTCCTTATGGGCAATATAAACGATTTGGGAACATTCACCGTTAAGGTGAGTTCGCAATTGTAGATTGAAATCCTATCTGCACTCCAGCAAAAAAGTTAACTGTCCAAAAATACATATTTGACACTTTAATACTTACTGCATAATTCCTGAATTTCTTGATCTCTTGTAAATTTGTTAATATTGCTTAAAGCGGTTTACTAGCTTTAGAAATCAAAAAACGACAATATTTAAGCAATTATTAAAAAATCAATAGAAGGTTTATTCAAAAAATTATTTTTGCGATTAGAAAAACATAGTATTAGATATGATTCTAAAAATGTAGAGTTCGGACTACCATGGCAACCCTGGTAACCATTTCATTAAATACCCTTTTTTTAAAGGCAAAATCGGATGCCATCGTGGAGCCATGGGTACTCATCTGAGAAAAAATTTTTTTTTCACACACGAATAAATTTTTTAGTCCCTAACGCAGCCGGATTTTTAAAATTTGGATTTGCATTAAAGTGGTATGAGGGTAAACTCAAAAATTAAAAAGCACCAAAAAAAAACGTTGTTTTTTATTTTTCAAAAAAATATTAGGCAACAATTTACAAATGTTAGGGACTTAATTTTTTAATTCTCTACAAAACAAAACAAAAACGATTGAAAATCTGTCCACCTGCTAAGGCTGCACAGTGGCACCTTTCGACATCTTGATTTGAGAAAAAACCATTTAAAGTAAATATTACTCTTGTAAAATATAGTGCAAGGAGTTTGTTTAACAAGCTGTAACTTTTTTATTTCTGCGATTTTTTTTCATAGTACATAGAAAAAAGTTCAGACTATTGCAATATGAAAAAAAAATTAAAAAAAAAATCTAAAGCTAGTAACCGCTTTAATTATTTAATTTAAAAACGCACACAAATTTCATGTAATTTTTATTTTTTAAACTTTTTGTTTTTAAATTTGCTGACAATTAGAGATGTGAACAGATTAGATCAGAAGGCACTATGCACCGCGACCAATGTAGGTATTTTGTGCTGCCTAAAGTTACTTACAGATTCAAGCCTATAAAGCCAATTATCCTATTAGGCAAAATGTTCGCGATGTCGGAAGGCGAAATGAAGCGATCACCTAGAAACCTAAGTCTCCTATCACAAAGCCTGGGACATTCGCAGAGAACATGCTCCGAGGTCTCAGACACCATCTCACAAAACCTACACATATCCGTTTCCGATGGTACACAGATGGAAAAAGAGATCAATCTCTTAGCCTGGCGCTGACCAGGAGAGTTTTCCCAGTAACCAGAGAATTCAGACTCTCTCCTAGAGATGTGAACAAATTAGTGATGTGTTTTTTTGGAAACATTTTCATGTTAAACAGTTAACAGACCAATGTTAACTCTAGAGTGGAAAAAATCTGTAATAAAAAAATTGGAAATACAAAAATATGCATAAGAATGAAAGAGAAAAAAATATTTTTGCTACATCTTAGAGTACTCCACAATTGTGAACGCACTTTTAATCTTTAGAGTTCAAATTGTTTAAAATATAGAAATATTTAGTTTAGCAAATTTAGACATGAACAAATTAAAAATAATAATAAAATCTATAGGATTAAAAAAAAATATATGATGCAACAAAGAAAAGTATCCAATTTGATATAGCCTTGTATCTAACTGAAATACAATTTGATCCGAAAAATGTTCTATCGTATGGTATATAAATGTATTATATTACATAGACTTTGATAAAATTTTATATAATTCATTCCAGCGAAAATAAATTTGTTATATTGAATACAGGCGGAAATATATTATGGTCCGATTATTAAGAGCCCAATTTTAATTTATGGTAGTATTTAAATTTTATATAATTAACAACCAAATTGTGATGTTCATTTAAGACTACACGGCTTGACATCAAAAGAGTTTATAATGTTCTTGACATCAATTCTACACTCATAGTAATAAACCTGTAAAAAAGCAAAAAAAAAGCTACTAAAAATTAGTAAAAAATGTTCGTGCAAAAAAAACTGCTAAAATGACCAGATTTTTTACTAAATATTAGTAATATAAAAATAACAAAAATAAATCTGTGGAATTTACAAATATTTAGTTATGTTTGAGCTAAATTGTTACACATTTTATAATCTGCTTAAACCAGCAAAAACACTTACTAAATATTAGTAGACAAAAAAATCATTAAAAAATGTGAAATTTTAAAGTTTTTTTTTTATTTATTTTAATGCGAATAAAAGTCTGCCCTTATGAAATCAACAATCCAAAATTTTTTAGCAAAAATTTCCGCTGATTTTAGCTAAATAAACTGGTATTTGCATTCTACTAAATTTGTGGTAAATATAGTAAAAATTTCGTTAATATTACAGTTTTTGTTTGCTTTTTTGAGTCTACAAATATTTAGTAAACAGTTTGGCTAATTTTACAGAGTAAAATGCTATTTTCAATTAACTAAAATTCACATCGAATATAACTAAAATTTTGTAAAGTTAACTGATTTATTTTAGTACATATTTGTTACAAAAAGTAGGGTTTTTGTTAGAAAAACTTTTTCAAACATAAACATTTTGGCTGATTTTTTTGCATATATACCTCTCAAAGGTATTCACATATTATACTAAGAGTTGGACGATATAACAATTTTTTCACAAATCGCACTTTTTGCATATGAGGAACCATATTAAAATAATTGTTTTCTACTGAAGTTTGACTTTCACTTTCTACTGAAGTTTGACGAATAGTAAGAAGTGCGTTATACTGCATTTGTACTATAACCAAAAACTAGTAGTTTTTGAAAACTACTTGCCAAATTCCACAAAAAATAGAAGTTTTTAAAAACTATAAGTTTTTGGTTGTAGTATAAATGAGGTAAATATTTAATATAATAGTAAGCCCCCGTTAGGCTAGTTGGTAGCGTGCTGGCTTATCAGTGCGGGGGTCATGGGTTCGATTCCCACTAGAGGCACCGGTCTGTTTTCGCTACAACGCGCCGAAAGCCATAGTAGCTAGTGCTAGTAATATTATATAAATTGTAATTATATGATTATTATTTAAAAAAAAAAAAAATATATATATTGTTACGATTTAGCCTTTTATAAATCGTGTTTTGTTTAATTCCCGTTGAATAAACAATTTTACGGATTCTTTTATTTGCAAAATAAAACACTTTTTATTTAATTTAACTTTAGATTTATTAAATAACCGTTTCACACTAAATTAATTAGCTTGTAGCTTAAGGTTGATAGTTATCGCTTCACGTTTCGATTACAACTTAACGACTTCGACGATTTAATTACGACTGACTCATTTATTCGCGGCGCACTGGTATTTATACCAGTTGGCATCACTTCTAGAAAAAGCTCGACTGATCTGGCAATTACTGGTTACAGAATAGTAGCAATTTTGAATTTAACGGAAAATAGTGATTGTTTGACTGTATTTCATAGTGTTGCCATCTTGCTGTTTTATATTTAGCAACAAGAATCCCCAAATTCGTAACACTGCCGCCCACTTAAGCCTGTTCGTCCCGAATAGGCACACTATCTCCCTTTCCGTAATTTGCTAGTCGTTCAAGATGGACCACCTTCATTTTAGATCTTGGGCTGTTGTACTTCTGGATCCTGTAGACAACATCGTTCAACTTCTTGATCACTCGGTAAGGCCCATCCCAATGCGTCTGTAGTTTAGGAGATAATCCTTTCTTTCGTTGTGGGTTGAAAAGTAGAACCAGCTGACCTTCAGTGAATCCCTCAGAGTTTGCGGCTCGGTCGTATCTGGCTTTCATCTTATCACTGGTCATTTTAATTCGACCGCGCACAAAGTCATGTAATTCATTCAAATTTTCTTGCGCTCGAGAAGAGTTTTCCTCGTTCCCATCTAACGGTGTAGGCTTAAAGCCAAATTCCAAATCTCCAGGCAGTCTCAATTCGGTTCCAAAAATAATTTTTGCTGGTGTTCTAGAGGTAGAGTCATGCACAGCCGACCTATATGCTAATAAAAATTTTTGTATGTGCTCGTCCCAGTCTTTCTGATGGGCGCTCACCACTTTTCGCAAGTATTCTTCCAGAGTGCGATTAAATCTCTCGACCATGCCATCAGACTGTGGATGAAGTGGCGTTGTCCGGGTTTTTCTTATGCCATATAGCTCACACATTTCCTTAAACACGCCGGATTCGAAATTTCTACCTTGGTCAGAATGCAATTCTATTGGAACACCATAACGGCACACCCAGTTGTTCACAAATACTTCCACTACCGTTTTTGCTTCTTGGTTGGGGATGGCGTATACCTCTGGCCATTTGCTAAAGTAATCCATTACTACTAGCACATATCGGTTTCCAGCGTTGCTTACAGGAAATGGGCCTGCAACATCCATCGCTATCCTCTCAAATGGCGCACCTGAGTTGTATTGCTGAAGTAGTCCTCGACTTCTCCTTACTGGACCTTTGGCGGCGATGCATTCTGTGCAGTTTGCTATCCAATCGGCTACAGCTTGTTGACATCCAACCCAATAAAACCGCTGTTTTAATTTTTCTAGGGTTTTTGTTATGCCTAGATGACCTCCACTGGGACCATTATGGAACTCTTTCAATACTTCATTCATCTTAGAGGACGGCACGACTATTAAATTAGATGAAGATTTGCCGTCTGCACTCTCCCACGTGCGATATAAGCAACCATTTACCAGTTTCAAACTATTCCATTGTGCCCAATAAGATTTCAAAAGTGGTCCCTCTGCTGATATTTCATTGCGGGTAGGTCTTCTGTCTTCCTCTTTAGCCACTACAATTTTTGACAGGATTGGGTCATTCCTTTGTGCTGTTGACCAGTCTTCTTCCGATTCTATTTGCATTAGCCGAATATCAACTACACATTCTTTCTTTTCGGCTTTAACGCAATGTCTGCACTCCAAGTTACAGGGTCGCCGCGAGAGGGCATCCGCATTGCTGTGTTTTGTACCTCCCCTGTGCTCGATATTAAAATCGTAGCTCTGCAGGCGTTCAATCCAGCGCGCAAGTTGTCCTTCAGGATTTTTAAATTGTAACAGCCATCTAAGTGCAGCATGGTCAGTCCTCAGCGTAAAATGTTGGCCATACAAATACTTGTGGTAATGTTTTATGCACTCTATTACCGCCAGCAGCTCGCGTCGCGTAACACAATAGTTCCTCTCAGGCTTCGAAAGTATTCGGCTGTAATAGCCAATAACTTTTTCTGTCCCGTTGACCACCTGTGAAAGCACGCCTCCTATTCCGTAGCCGCTCGCATCGCTATCTAGCACAAATTTTTCTCCAGCGATGGGATATGTCAGAACTGGTGCCGTAGACAACAATTCTTTTAGCTTTTGGAACGCACTTTCCTGTGCTTCACCCCACTGGTACGGTCTCGACTTTTTGGTCAGTTCATGTAAGCTGGCGGCTATGCTGGCAAAATTTGGTACGAATCGTCGGTAGTAAGTGCAAAGACCCAGAAAACTTCGCAATTCATGAAGATTTTTCGGGCGAGGCCAGTCCTTTACAGCTCGTATTTTATCTTCATCAGTAGAAATGCCGTCTGCTGTTACAAGATGACCCAGATATTTTACCTCTTTCTGGAACAGTGTGCATTTCTTTATGCCAAGTTTTAGTCCTGCCGATTATATACGTTTAAAGACTTCAACCAGGTTTTTGAGATGTTCATCAAAAGTCTTTCCTATGACAATTATGTCATCAAGATATACCAAGCATGTTGTCCAGTGAAGTCCCTTTAATACACGTTCCATAAGGCGTTCAAATGTGGCCGGAGCATTGCAGAGTCCGAATGGCATAACTTTAAACTGCCACAAACCTTCACTTGTACTAAACGCGGTTTTCTCTTTGTCTTTATCTGCAATCTCCACCTGCCAGTAACCACTTTGCAAGTCTAAGGTGGAAAACCATTTGGCTCCGGCAAGCGTATCCAAGGTGTCATCGATCCTAGGTAGTGGATAGCTGTCTTTCTTGGTGACGTCATTTAATTTTCTATAATCGACACAAAATCTGGTACCGCCATCTTTCTTTTTCACCAAGACCACTGGCGAGCTCCAAGGACTCGAAGATGGTTCGATTACGCCGTTCTGCTCCATTTCGTTTACTATCTCTTTCACCTCATTTCGTTTTGCGAGGGGTACACTTCTGGGCGCTTGTTTTATTGGTCTTGCTTCGCCGGTGTTTATTTCGTGCTTTACAATTGCTGTTCTACCTTGATTTTGGCTTTTTAAGGCAAAAACAGATGCATGCTTTTTAAGTAGCTGTTTCGCCTTATTCTTGTCAGGCGCTGCTAAACCGGCTATCCATTTTCCCATATGTTCGTCTAGTATTTCACGTTCTCTTGCGGATATTTTAACAGGTTCGGGCTTCACTTCGCTATTTATTACTGCCTCTGCTGGAGCACATTGAGCTATTTCGATGTTTTGTTTGACGACTTTTTCATGGCTAGATAGATTTAGCACTCTCACGGGAACTCTTCCATCTTTGCAAGTTTTGACGAGAGCTTTTGCTGTTAATAAGTCACTCTTTATTTCAGTTGGTTCTACCACCCACAAACGGTTATCCTCACAATCTCCCTCCACACGGGCCCATACCAAATTTTCGGATTGTGGTGGTAATTTTTGGTTCTCAATGGCTACTAGCTTTCTTACTTGGGCCTTACTTTCATAACCAACATCGAGGGGTATTTCAATATTACGCCAAATCATTGTTTGTTGTCCCATGTGCAGATTAATGTTATGTCTTATCATGAAATCTGCACCAATGATGACTTCGTCCACAATATCGGCAACGATAAATTCATGATACGCAACGATGTTGGCCATAGCTACCTTCACATTAATTTTTCCATGAACAGTGGCAGACTCTCCCGTAGCTGTACGCAATCTTATATTGCTCAATTGCTCGATTCTCCGCTTTACTAAATCGGTCCTTATAATGGAATGTGATGCTCCGGTGTCTATAGTACAAATGCGCTTTTCTCCGTTGATGTAGCCACAAGCAGTAAGGTTGCTGTTTTTCTGTTGCATTACTGATATGAAGATCGTGAGGCCCTCGTTTGTGGGAGCCAGCTCATGCCCCTCTGTGCTGGCTCGTTTTAGTTTAACGGTGACTCGTGTGATGATGCATTGTTAGACCGCTTATTGTTTCTCGGTGGAGAAGCAGATCTGGATCTTTTACGTGGCGCTTTGCAATTTCGCTGAAAATGGCCGACTTTTCCGCAGTTATAGCATTTACCTCGGGCTTTATTTTGATTCTGCGCAAATGCCTCATTAATCGCCTCCTTGATGTCCTTAATGAGACTACTCTCTTTTTCGTCGGTAACCTCGATTTTTCGAGCTCTGCAAAATTGTGGCTTCGAAATTACTTTAGCAGTCTCTTGAGCTAACGCAAAGGAAACAGTTTCTGCAAAAGATAACTTTTGCGTAGCACAGACCGCATGCTTGACATCGAAATCACGAATGCCATTCACAAATGCCTCTATTTTAAACTGATCCAAAAACGGGTGATTTTCGCCAGGATAAGTCAGCTGCACCAAACGCTCAATTTCCATTGCAAAGTCTTGAAGAGACTCATTGGCTTTTTGTACTCTGCCTCGCAGCTCCATACGGTATATCTCTTTCTTATGTTCACCACCATACTTACGTTGTAGTGCCGCCATAATGTCACCATGATTGTTTCTGCAGCTAATAGGGACAGTTTCGAGAACTTCTGCTGCGGTGCCTTTTAAAGCAAGAATCAACTGTATTGCTTTTTCTTCATCGCTCCAACCATTTTTGCTGGCAACCGTATCAAACTGGAACTGGAATACTGTAAATGGTGTACTGCCATCAAAACTGGGAGTCTTTGTCTTACAAGAAGTTTCTGATATTACTCGCACCGGTCCGCCTTGGATTTGCAGATTGTTAATTTTTGCCTCTATATCAATTTCTAGATTGTTCATTTTATTCTTTAAGTCAGCCAGCTCTTCATCGAATTTGCATTCAATGGAATCTACTCTTTTATTTATTACCTCAGAAATCTCCAGTAATTTATCGTTTGTGGTTCTAGAAATTTCATGAACTTCAGCTAAAAGTTTCTCGTTGCTGGCTCTAGAAGTTTCCTGAACTTCTGCGAGTTTCTCGTTGGTGGCTCTAGAAGTTTCTTGAACTTCCGATAGAAGTTTCTCGTTGGTGGCTCTAGAAGTTTCTTGAATTTTCGTCATTTGCTCCATCATTGCAGCAAACATTGCATTAAAGTCTGTATTGCTTGGTGCAGTGAGGGTGGATACTTCCATTACCTTTTCTTCCTCAAAATCGTGCGCTCCGATGTCAATGCCACGCCGCTTGAATTCATCTATAAGCCTTTTTTGCAGCTCCGCTTTATTACCTGCTGTCGGAAGATCTAGCTTATTTAACTCCTTTTTGAGTTGCTCAACTTTCAGCTCCTCAAATTTCATGATTGTCCTTTTTTTTTTTTTTTATTTAAAGTTTATTGCAAATTTCACTTCTGACACCAATTGTTACGATTTAGCCTTTTATAAATCGTGTTTTGTTTAATTCCCGTTGAATAAACAATTTTACGGATTCTTTTATTTGCAAAATAAAACACTTTTTATTTAATTTAACTTTAGATTTATTAAATAACCGTTTCACACTAAATTAATTAGCTTGTAGCTTAAGGTTGATAGTTATCGCTTCACGTTTCGATTACAACTTAACGACTTCGACGATTTAATTACGACTGACTCATTTATTCGCGGCGCACTGGTATTTATACCAGTTGGCATCACTTCTAGAAAAAGCTCGACTGATCTGGCAATTACTGGTTACAGAATAGTAGCAATTTTGAATTTAACGGAAAATAGTGATTGTTTGACTGTATTTCATAGTGTTGCCATCTTGCTGTTTTATATTTAGCAACAAGAATCCCCAAATTCGTAACAATATAAATGAGGTAAATATTCAATATTCTGAGTTTTTTTACAGCTTCTCTCAAAAAGTTTGAACTCTTTGTTTATGAAATATTTGTTGAGTTATGCTATAAACACATAGACCACAGCAGACTGCAGAGCTACACGACTGCAAATGCCGTTGACTGCAATCGTCGCCGTGTGGTCAGCTACTTATTATTTTGGAAACGACAGCAGCATAGTAAACAGCTGATCACGATTCAATTTAAAAATATCAACAGCTGTTTTTTATTCAAATCAGGGATGTTAAAGTTGGTACAATTGTACTTTTTTTTTGTACATTTTGACCTTCTAAAGTACCGTGGTACTACCGCGACTCATTTGGACCAATTTAAAAATTTTTAATTTTTCCCCTTTTTGAATTTTTAGTATAGCAAACAAATTGTTATTGTGTCCTTTTTCATTGCATTTATTCGTTTTATGTAATGAGCTCTTAAAATATATGCGACTATATCCGCCAGATTTTACGATTTATCATCATTTTAAGGATTTTGAAGAATAAAGTTGGCAATTTTTTTTTTTTTTTTAATATCGATTAAAAATTTACGATTTTTTACAAAATTTATCTGGCAGCTCTTACATATATTGACACTTGTTGCAGCCAACTTCACTTTTATTTTGAATTTATTAAAATTCTGAAGAAGTGAAAATTGATATATAGATATGGCATCACTTATAACATATGGGAAAACAGTGGACATTAGAGTGAGGTGAGTTTCTAAAAATAGAACTGTTGTGTTGTTGGAGTTGTACTTCTGAGATTATGTATGCAAGAACAAAAACACCGTGTATTGAATAAAACTAGTTTTAATCACAACAAAACTCGACCTAACTATAGCTCAGAGGGCTAAAGCGCTCTGTCTAACGTGTAGTGCGAGTGCATGTGGCATTAGAAATCAGTTTATCTATACCACGGTCAGTGATTGCACAGAAAAATTTCATATAGACGCAATCGAACAAATAAAAACATAACAAATATTACATTATTCAAAAATTCAAAAAAACAGGGTCACTGACGAACGTTCAATACGAGAAACTGCGCAGTCTGATTCAGAAAAAATTGAATATTTGCAATGTAGTTATGATTTTTAGAAAATACACTCATTCTTCTCTACCACGCCTTTCACAATTAAATTAAATAAAATTGCATATTAATTATAGTATTAACTGCAATTGTCTGAAAAAGACGTTAAAATTCAAACTCAAACGAAAATTAAATTATTGTTAAAGAAATGAAAGAAAATTCCAAACAATCTTATATATGTTTAATTTAGAACGAGCTCTCAACCTCCGTATATTTACAAAAATAAAGCAAATCAAACATATTAGCTAGGTTAATACTAGTATTTCGATCTGGTTAAAGATCTCATCAGAACCCAATGTTTTAGAAAAGTTATAGCCTCCATAATAGGCAGAACTTTAACAAAAAACCGATTAATCATTAATTTTGCTCCATTCTTGTCTTCTTAGTAAAAATATTACTTCAGCCAGAGTAAAAACTAAAATTTTTTTAACTGAAGTCGTTAAAAAATTAAAACGTTTGTAGTTTTTGGTCGGTAGTAGCTAATTTTCAAAATGAACTGAATGTCAATATGTTTCCAGACATTTCTAGTCGTTGCTGGAATTTTATCCATTCCACACTGGTCTGCAAATTTGGAAAGGGTTTTTTTCTTTTCAAAATATAATAAAAACTAAGGAAAGAAACAGACTACATTAGCCAACATTATCAAGTCTCATACAGACTAAGGATTGGTTAAGAGCGACAAATTTATGCTGCTATGATGTAGAAATTCCAAATAGTTTATTAACTAAACAAATAATTCCATGATTTGGTCTCATATATTCATAAGACTTTTTTATGCCTTATTTTATTCATACATATAATGTATGTTATTGGAAGGTTTTGTTTTTTTTTTTTCTGTACAAGAGAATTTTTATGTATTTTTTTTTGTTGTTTTAATAAATTTAAAAAAAAAATGGTACCGTCAACGTCCAAAAAGTACAATTTTTTTTTGGATGTTGGTACATAATTGAAAACTCCATTTAACATCCCTGATACAAATGCATTTTTGTTTCAGTAGTGCCAATTACATCTTTTTTTTCTTTATTAAAATAGAACAACATGCTTGGTTGTAGACACGTATATAAAGTTCACTTAAAAATACAATTACTTATTTATAATACATTATTATAACGTGAAAATAAATTTATATAACCCCTCTTGAATATTAATGCAATTATACCATTTGATGTTGCGACGTTTTTTGTGTTTAACAAAATAAAATATTTTTAAGCACTAATTTGTTACATATTTTGTTTTATTGTCAACACTATTTTTGTTTTGCAGCCAACAAAAATAGAAATTAACCTAAGTTGACTACAGCGGCAAAAGTAGTCGGGTAGCCGTGTAGTTGTGTTGGTGCCAAAATAATCGTTTTCATATAAACGTGTGTATTTTATTTTTGACAGGCTGTAGTGGTGTAGCTGCAGTCGTCTATGTGTTTATAGCATTAGATTGAAAGCATTAATTTCCGCATTTAAAACTTTTTCAAATTTTTGTTTTCTTCTGCAGCAGAACATTTCAATTTTGCCACTATCTTTAATCGGGAAATTAAAATAAATCGTGAATTCCCGGGAAAACCCCCTAAGTGTGAGAAACAAAAGAAGTCTATTAATGAAATTACTTAGTCATAAATCAAACCTATTTTGAAAATATTTTAAAATTTCTAAAGAATTATTGAAGCCAAAACTTTATAACATTGGCCACAAGAGGGTTAATGTCTGTCGTCAGAGATTGTAAACACGTTGTATTATGGCCATAATTTCAGCTCATAATGTACAGATATCAATAATAAGATAAATTGTAATGTTAGCTGTCATTTGTTAGTAGGTGATTTGAAGTATGTTTTTAAAATGTCAAAAATGTTTGAAAACATTTGAAATTATCATTAATTTTGTGATTTAAAAATAATGCTATAAACACATAGACGACTGCAGCTACACGACTACAGCCTGTCAAAAATAAAATACACACGTTTATATGAAAACGATTATTTTGGCACCAACACAACTACACGGCTACCCGACTACTTTTGCCGCTGTAGTCAACTTAGGTTAATTTCTATTTTTGTTGGCTGCAAAACAAAAATAGTGTTGACAATAAAACAAAATATGTAACAAATTAGTGCTTAAAAATATTTTATTTTGTTAAACACAAAAAACGTCGCAACATCAAATGGTATAATTGCATTAATATTCAAGAGGGGTTATATAAATTTATTTTCACGTTATAATAATGTATTATAAATAAGTAATTGTATTTTTAAGTGAACTTTATATACGTGTCTACAACCAAGCATGTTGTTCTATTTTAATAAAGAAAAAAAAGATGTAATTGGCACTACTGAAACAAAAATGTATTTGTATCAGGGATGTTAAATGGAGTTTTCAATTTTGTACCAACATCCAAAAAAAATTGTACTTTTTGGACGTTGACGGTACCATTTTTTTTAAATTTATTAAAACAACAAAAAAAAAAAATACATAAAAATTCTCTTGTACAGAAAAAAAAAACAAAACCTTCCAATAACATACATTATATGTATGAATAAAATAAGGCATAAAAAAGTCTTATGAATATATGAGACCAAATCATGGAATTATTTGTTTAGTTAATAAACTATTTGGAATTTCTACATCATAGCAGCATAAATTTGTCGCTCTTAACCAATCCTTAGTCTGTATGAGACTTGATAATGTTGGCTAATGTAGTCTGTTTCTTTCCTTAGTTTTTATTATATTTTGAAAAGAAAAAAACTCTTTCCACATTTGCAGACCAGTGTGGAATGGATAAAATTCCAGCAACGACTAGAAATGTCTGGAAACATATTGACATTCAGTTCATTTTGAAAATTAGCTACTACCGACCAAAAACTACAAACGTTTTAATTTTTTAACGACTTCAGTTAAAAAAATTTTAGTTTTTACTCTGGCTCAAGTAATATTTTTACTAAGAAGACAAGAATGGAGCAAAATTAATGATTAATCGGTTTTTTGTTAAAGTTCTGCCTATTATGGAGGCTATAACTTTTCTAAAACATTGGGTTCTGATGAGATCTTTAACCAGATCGAAATACTAGTATTAACCTAGCTAATATGTTTGATTTGCTTTATTTTTGTAAATATACGGAGGTTGAGAGCTCGTTCTAAATTAAACATATATAAGATTGTTTGGAATTTTCTTTCATTTCTTTAACAATAATTTAATTTTCGATTGAGTTTGAATTTTAACGTCTTTTTCAGACAATTGCAGTTAATACTATAATTAATATGCAATTTTATTTAATTTAATTGTGAAAGGCGTGGTAGAGAAGAATGAGTGTATTTTCTAAAAATCATAACTACATTGCAAATATTCAATTTTTTCTGAATCAGACTGCGCAGTTTCTGGTATTGAACGTTCGTCAGTGACCCTGTTTTTTTTGAATTTTTGAATAATGTAATATTTGTTATGTTTTTATTTGTTCGATTGCGTCTATATGAAATTTTTCTGTGCAATCACTGACCGTGGTATAGATAAACTGATTTCTAATGCCACATGCACTCGCACTACACGTTAGACAGAGCGCTTTAGCCCTCTGAGCTATAGTTAGGTCGAGTTTTGTTGTGATTAAAACTAGTTTTATTCAATACACGGTGTTTTTGTTCTTGCATACATAATCTCAGAAGTACAACTCCAACAACACAACAGTTCTATTTTTAGAAACTCACCTCACTTTAATGTCCACTGTTTTCCCATATGTTATAAGTGATGCCATATCTATATATCAATTTTCACTTCTTCAGAATTTTAATAAATTCAAAATAAAAGTGAAGTTGGCTGCAACAAGTGTCAATATATGTAAGAGCTGCCAGATAAATTTTGTAAAAAATCGTAAATTTTTAATCGATATTAAAAAAAAAAAATTGCCAACTTTATTCTTCAAAATCCTTAAAATGATGATAAATCGTAAAATCTGGCGGATATAGTCGCATATATTTTAAGAGCTCATTACATAAAACGAATAAATGCAATGAAAAAGGACACAATAACAATTTGTTTGCTATACTAAAAATTCAAAAAGGGGAAAAATTAAAAATTTTTAAATTGTACCAAATGAGTAGCGGTAGTACCACGGTACTTTAGAAGGTCAAAATGTACCAAACAAAGTACAATTGTACCAACTTTAACATCCCTGATTTGTATAAAAAACAGCTATTGATATTTTTAAATTGAATCGTGATCAGCTGTTTACTATGCTGCTGTCGTTTCCAAAATAATAAGTAGCTGACCACACGGCGACGATTGCAGTCAACGGCATTTGCAGTCGTGTAGCTCTGCAGTCTGCTGTGGTCTATGTGTTTATAGCATAATAGTAAATTCATTTAATTAATAACAATATCTCTTTAATATTAATACACCATAAACTTGAACTTGACATTAAATACAGGTATCGAAATGAATATATGGTACAAGTGTTTATTTCGAATATTTTTTATCCAATTATAGGGAACTGGGACATTTTATATAAAACACTTTCTATTCCATAGTATTTGTGATCAATGAAGCAAAATAAAAAATATTCAATATGAAATAATTATATGGTACAAAAAGGCATAAAGTTAACACTAGCTGAAAATTTCGAAAAACTTAAGACACTTTATAGAAAACTGTTTTAATTATAACTCCAAGTAGTCTCTAGGACTAAATACAACTAAATGTAAGGTCTTTGCGATATATAACATAGTTGTATTAGTCGTATATTTGAGAATTTTCGAAAAAGGCTTAATTATATAAATGTTAACCAGTATTAACCAGAAAAATTTTACAAAAATTATAAGAAAATGTTTTGTAATTATTAACTGCACATTTATTTACGATTTCAGCTTTTCTAAAGTCAGTGGTCATTTGAACTGCAGGGAAATTCAGATAAAATCTAAAATTGTACCCACAAACTTTCAATCCAAAATTGTTTTAAACTTTAAATGCATACAAAAAAAAAGCGTAAAATAAAAAAATATAAAAAAAGTTAGTAGACAAAATTTACAATTTTTGTACTAATTATTAGTACAATGTTTTTTTTTTGAAGTAACATTTTTTGCTATTCTCATTCACAAAATATTTTTGAAAACCAGTTGCTAAATGTATCAAAAATTTTGCTACCCGGTTAAAATTTTTTATATGGAGTCTAATAAAATTATATCTCATTTGATAATCTCCCATATATAAGCACATACAAATTGATCCGAAAAATGGGTCATCTACATGTAATTAATTATATCAAATTAGATATGATTTTATACAATTTTATACGAGATTTGTTCATATCTGGGACATTATATTTTATCTAATTAGATATAAATATATCTGATTTTATAAGATTTTTGCCGATAGTAGGTATGCTTTTTGTAATTTGAAGTTATGTTTAAAAGTATTTAACTTTAAAATTAAAATTTCTAGAAATCAACAATTTTAAAGAGGAACATTTTTTTAAATGAAATAACGAAATCATTTAAAATTATCAAAAACAAATTTAGTGTATCAAGAATATATAATTAAGTGGTATTGTCTTATAAAATGTACACATTTTGTTATTTCAAATTATATAAAATAAATCATTTGCAAATGATTTTGTTATAAAATAAATTTGGTTATATGTGAAGCCATATATAATAAAGTCTTAACTTGCAGATAACTTAATTTTATATTAATCTTTACGTAAATGTGTATGGGATTATATATAAAGATATATAAATTTATAAGGAAAATATTTTCAGTATGGCGTCACATATAGTTTAATAAGACTTAGCATGGGAACATATATAATCATATCGATCACTACATATATTTGGATTATTATTATATGGCTTATGTAGTTATATATGGAGTAAGATTTATAGACACATAATAATATCAAGTACGGTATAAAAATGTTTCTCAATAAAAATTATCAGATGTATTTGTATATAATAACATTAGCCGTAATGTGACTTCATTCAAAGTCATGCATGACTCAATCATATTATATATGACTTGATATAACTATTTTTACCCAGGATATCATATATATATATATATATTGTTACGATTTATCCTTTTATAAATCGTGTTTTGTTTAATTCCCGTTGAATAAACAATTTTACGGATTCTTTTATTTGCAAAATAAAACACTTTTTATTTAATTTAACTTTAGATTTATTAAATAACCGTTTCACACTAAATTAATTAGCTTGTAGCTTAAGGTTGATAGTTATCGCTTCACGTTTCGATTACAACTTAACGACTTCGACGATTTAATTACGACTGACTCATTTATTCGCGGCGCACTGGTATTTATACCAGTTGGCATCACTTCTAGAAAAAGCTCGACTGATCTGGCAATTACTGGTTACAGAATAGTAGCAATTTTGAATTTAACGGAAAATAGTGATTGTTTGACTGTATTTCATAGTGTTGCCATCTTGCTGTTTTATTAAAATCGCCATTTAGCAACAAGAATCCCCAAATTCGTAACACTGCCGCCCACTTAAGCCTGTTCGTCCCGAATAGGCACACTATCTCCCTTTCCGTAATTTGCTAGTCGTTCAAGATGGACCACCTTCATTTTAGATCTTGGGCTGTTGTACTTCTGGATCCTGTAGACAACATCGTTCAACTTCTTGATCACTCGGTAAGGCCCATCCCAATGCGTCTGTAGTTTAGGAGATAATCCTTTCTTTCGTTGTGGGTTGAAAAGTAGAACCAGCTGACCTTCAGTGAATCCCTCAGAGTTTGCGGCTCGGTCGTATCTGGCTTTCATCTTATCACTGGTCATTTTAATTCGACCGCGCACAAAGTCATGTAATTCATTCAAATTTTCTTGCGCTCGAGAAGAGTTTTCCTCGTTCCCATCTAACGGTGTAGGCTTAAAGCCAAATTCCAAATCTCCAGGCAGTCTCAATTCGGTTCCAAAAATAATTTTTGCTGGTGTTCTAGAGGTAGAGTCATGCACAGCCGACCTATATGCTAATAAAAATTTTTGTATGTGCTCGTCCCAGTCTTTCTGATGGGCGCTCACCACTTTTCGCAAGTATTCTTCCAGAGTGCGATTAAATCTCTCGACCATGCCATCAGACTGTGGATGAAGTGGCGTTGTCCGGGTTTTTCTTATGCCATATAGCTCACACATTTCCTTAAACACGCCGGATTCGAAATTTCTACCTTGGTCAGAATGCAATTCTATTGGAACACCATAACGGCACACCCAGTTGTTCACAAATACTTCCACTACCGTTTTTGCTTCTTGGTTGGGGATGGCGTATACCTCTGGCCATTTGCTAAAGTAATCCATTACTACTAGCACATATCGGTTTCCAGCGTTGCTTACAGGAAATGGGCCTGCAACATCCATCGCTATCCTCTCAAATTTCGCACCTGAGTTGTATTGCTGAAGTAGTCCTCGACTTCTCCTTACTGGACCTTTGGCCGCGATGCATTCTGTGCAGTTTGCTATCCAATCGGCTACAGCTTGTTGACATCCAACCCAATAAAACCGCTGTTTTAATTTTTCTAGGGTTTTTGTTATGCCTAGATGACCTCCACTGGGACCATTATGGAACTCTTTCAATACTTCATTCATCTTAGAGGACGGCACGACTATTAAATTAGATGAAGATTTGCCGTCTGCACTCTCCCACGTGCGATATAAGCAACCATTTACCAGTTTCAAACTATTCCATTGTGCCCAATAAGATTTCAAAAGTGGTCCCTCTGCTGATATTTCATTGCGGGTAGGTCTTCTGTCTTCCTCTTTAGCCACTACAATTTTTGACAGGATTGGGTCATTCCTTTGTGCTGTTGACCAGTCTTCTTCCGATTCTATTTGCATTAGCCGAATATCAACTACACATTCTTTCTTTTCGGCTTTAACGCAATGTCTGCACTCCAAGTTACAGGGTCGCCGCGAGAGGGCATCCGCATTGCTGTGTTTTGTACCTCCCCTGTGCTCGATATTAAAATCGTAGCTCTGCAGGCGTTCAATCCAGCGCGCAAGTTGTCCTTCAGGATTTTTAAATTGTAACAGCCATCTAAGTGCAGCATGGTCAGTCCTCAGCGTAAAATGTTGGCCATACAAATACTTGTGGTAATGTTTTATGCACTCTATTACCGCCAGCAGCTCGCGTCGCGTAACACAATAGTTCCTCTCAGGCTTCGAAAGTATTCGGCTGTAATAGCCAATAACTTTTTCTGTCCCGTTGACCACCTGTGAAAGCACGCCTCCTATTCCGTAGCCGCTCGCATCGCTATCTAGCACAAATTTTTCTCCAGCGATGGGATATGTCAGAACTGGTGCCGTAGACAACAATTCTTTTAGCTTTTGGAACGCACTTTCCTGTGCTTCACCCCACTGGTACGGTCTCGACTTTTTGGTCAGTTCATGTAAGCTGGCGGCTATGCTGGCAAAATTTGGTACGAATCGTCGGTAGTAAGTGCAAAGACCCAGAAAACTTCGCAATTCATGAAGATTTTTCGGGCGAGGCCAGTCCTTTACAGCTCGTATTTTATCTTCATCAGTAGAAATGCCGTCTGCTGTTACAAGATGACCCAGATATTTTACCTCTTTCTGGAACAGTGTGCATTTCTTTATGCCAAGTTTTAGTCCTGCCGATGATATACGTTTAAAGACTTCAACCAGGTTTTTGAGATGTTCATCAAAAGTCTTTCCCATGACAATTATGTCATCAAGATACACCAAGCATGTTGTCCAGTGAAGTCCCTTTAATACACGTTCCATAAGGCGTTCAAATGTGGCCGGAGCATTGCAGAGTCCGAATGGCATAACTTTAAACTGCCACAAACCTTCACTTGTACTAAAGGCGGTTTTCTCTTTATCTTTATCTGCAATCTCCACCTGCCAGTAACCACTTTGCAAGTCTAAGGTGGAAAACCATTTGGCTCCGGCAAGCGTATCCAAGGTGTCATAGATCCTAGGTAGTGGATAGCTGTCTTTCTTGGTGACGTCATTTAATTTTCTATAATCGACACAAAATCTGGTACCGCCATCTTTCTTTTTCACCAAGACCACTGGCGAGCTCCAAGGACTCGAAGATGGTTCGATTACGCCGTTCTGCTTCATTTCGTTTACTATCTCTTTCACCTCATTTCGTTTTGCGAGGGCTACACTTCTGGGCGCTTGTTTTATTGGTCTTGCTTCGCCGGTGTTTATTTCGTGCTTTACAATTGCTGTTCTACCTTGATTTTGGCTTTTTAAGGCAAAAACAGATGCATGCTTTTTAAGTAGCTGTTTCGCCTTATTCTTGTCAGGCGCTGCTAAACCGGCTATCCATTTTCCCATATGTTCGTCTAGTATTTCACGTTCTCTTGCGGATATTTTAACAGGTTCGGGCTTCACTTCGCTATTTATTACTGCCTCTGCTGGAGCACATTGAGCTATTTCGATGTTTTGTTTGACGACTTTTTCATGGCTAGATAGATTTAGCACTCTCACGGGAACTCTTCCATCTTTGCAAGTTTTGACGAGAGCTTTTGCTGTTAATAAGTCACTCTTTATTTCAGTTGGTTCTACTACCCACAAACGGTTATCCTCACAATCTCCCTCCACACGGGCCCATACCAAATTTTCGGATTGTGGTGGCAATTTTTGGTTCTCAATGGCTACTAGCTTTCTTACTTGGGCCTTACTTTCATAACCAACATCGAGGGGTATTTCAATATTACGCCAAATCATTGTTTGTTGTCCCATGTGCAGATTAATGTTATGTCTTATCATGAAATCTGCACCAATGATGACTTCGTCCACAATATCGGCAACGATAAATTCATGATACGCAACGATGTTGGCCATAGCTACCTTCACATTAATTTTTCCATGAACAGTGGCAGACTCTCCCGTAGCTGTACGCAATCTTATATTGCTCAATTGCTCGATTCTCCGCTTTACTAAATCGGTCCTTATAATGGAATGTGATGCTCCGGTGTCTATAGTAAAAATGCGCTTTTCTCCGTTGATGTAGCCACAAGCAGTAAGGTTGCTGTTTTTCTGTTGCATTACTGATATGGAGATCGTGGGGCCCTCGTTTGTGGGAGCCAGCTCATGCCCCTCTGTGCTGGCTCGTTTTAGTTTAACGGTGACTCGTGTGATGATGCATTGTTAGACCGCTTATTGTTTCTCGGTGGAGAAGCAGATCTGGATCTTTTACGTGGCGCTTTGCAATTTCGCTGAAAATGGCCGACTTTTCCGCAGTTATAGCATTTACCTCGGGCTTTATTTTGATTCTGCGCAAATGCCTCATTAATCGCCTCCTTGATGTCCTTAATGAGACTACTCTCTTTTTCGTCGGTAACCTCGATTTTTCGAGCTCTGCAAAATTGTGGCTTCGAAATTACTTTAGCAGTCTCTTGAGCTAACGCAAAGGAAACAGTTTCTGCAAAAGATAACTTTTGCGTAGCACAGACCGCATGCTTGACATCAAAATCGCGAATGCCATTCACAAATGCCTCTATTTTAAACTGATCCAAAAACGGGTGATTTTCGCCAGGATAAGTCAGCTGCACCAAACGCTCAATTTCCATTGCAAAGTCTTGAAGAGACTCATTGGCTTTTTGTACTCTGCCTCGCAGCTCCATACGGTATATCTCTTTCTTATGTTCACCACCATACTTACGTTGTAGTGCCGCCATAATGTCACCATGATTGTTTCTGCAGCTAATAGGGACAGTTTCGAGAACTTCTGCTGCGGTGCCTTTTAAAGCAAGAATCAACTGTATTGCTTTTTCTTCATCGCTCCAACCATTTTTGCTGGCAACCGTATCAAACTGGAACTGGAATACTGTAAATGGTGTACTGCCATCAAAACTGGGAGTCTTTGTCTTACAAGAAGTTTCTGATATTACTCGCACCGGTCCGCCTTGGATTTGCAGATTGTTAATTTTTGCCTCTATATCAATTTCTAGATTGTTCATTTTATTCTTTAAGTCAGCCAGCTCTTCATCGAATTTGCATTCAATGGAATCTACTCTTTTATTTATTACCTCAGAAATCTCCAGTAATTTATCGTTTGTGGTTCTAGAAATTTCATGAACTTCAGCTAAAAGTTTCTCGTTGCTGGCTCTAGAAGTTTCCTGAACTTCTGCGAGTTTCTCGTTGGTGGCTCTAGAAGTTTCTTGAACTTCCGATAGAAGTTTCTCGTTGGTGGCTCTAGAAGTTTCTTGAATTTTCGTCATTTGCTCCATCATTGCAGCAAACATTGCATTAAAGTCTGTATTGCTTGGTGCAGTGAGGGTGGATACTTCCATTACCTTTTCTTCCTCAAAATCGTGCGCTCCGATGTCAATGCCACGCCGCTTGAATTCATCTATAAGCCTTTTTTGCAGCTCCGCTTTATTACCTGCTGTCGGAAGATCTAGCTTATTTAACTCCTTTTTGAGTTGCTCAACTTTCAGCTCCTCAAATTTCATGATTGTCCTTTTTTTTTTTTTTTTTTTTATTTTTATTTTTTTTTTTATTTAAAGTTTATTGCAAATTTCACTTCTGACACCAATTGTTACGATTTATCCTTTTATAAATCGTGTTTTGTTTAATTCCCGTTGAATAAACAATTTTACGGATTCTTTTATTTGCAAAATAAAACACTTTTTATTTAATTTAACTTTAGATTTATTAAATAACCGTTTCACACTAAATTAATTAGCTTGTAGCTTAAGGTTGATAGTTATCGCTTCACGTTTCGATTACAACTTAACGACTTCGACGATTTAATTACGACTGACTCATTTATTCGCGGCGCACTGGTATTTATACCAGTTGGCATCACTTCTAGAAAAAGCTCGACTGATCTGGCAATTACTGGTTACAGAATAGTAGCAATTTTGAATTTAACGGAAAATAGTGATTGTTTGACTGTATTTCATAGTGTTGCCATCTTGCTGTTTTATTAAAATCGCCATTTAGCAACAAGAATCCCCAAATTCGTAACAATATATATATATATATATATATATATATATTAAGCAAATACAATTATTTATTACAGAGTTAAATTTAAAAAAATTTTCATCTATTAGGATTAAAAAACAAAGTCGTTTTATTTTACGTTTTTCATTTTTATTATGTGAAGTTCTATTGGATGTACTAAAATTTACCAAAATTTTTGCTGATTTTAGCAAATTAATTTTAAATTTTACTAAAATTTAGTAGCGGTTACTGATTTGTTCTACTAATTTCTTTTACTACAGTTCAGCAGACATGTGTTGCTAAATTTAGCAAAAAGTACCGCAAGGCTCAAAGTAGTTAAATACAATTTGTGTAAATATTTTTTCTTGGAACTTTGTCAGTCAATCAAAGGCGCAATAGAAAAATTGTTTCTCATAACCTTCAAAACTCAAATTGGATTATCAAAATGTATTTTTTTTTAAACCAACAATATGTAATACTCAATTTTCAAGTAAAAAAAATACTTTAAAATACCGACTGGTCAAAAGTAGCAAAAAAGCTAATTTTTAGAAGAAAACAGCTGAAATACGCTTACTTTTTAAGGAAAATGTCAAAAAGTAGTTTATATTTACAAAATAAGCAAATATAAAAAATAAGACAAAAATAAGCCATAACAAGTGTAGCTTAAAATGTTCATAATCTCATGATTATAACTTGTATTTAGTCTAAATAGTTCTATCCTTTCAAATAAAAAACAAGCTCTAGCTTATTTTTGGTTGCCCTAGTGTAACTAACATTCGTCATAAATAATGTTTATTTTACAAAATGGATTGATATTTTCCCGATACTCGATACTAAATATAAAAACCTTAAAATAGGCAAGTTTGATTCCTTATGTATGAAAAAAAACACAACTTTGGCGAACAATATATATTTTTTAGTACAATCAGTAAAGTTCTACAGTTACTACAAGACAGTTATTTGTACAGTAATGCGTTTGTAGTTGTTTTAACTGCAATTGCAGTTGTTTTACTTAGAAAAATAATTTTTAATGTTTTTTAGGGTCGATTTTTTAAACAACCTAACCAAAATTAACGCATTTCGGTAACAGTTATTTTATGCAGTTGTTTCGAAATTTGACAAAGTGTGCGTGTATCAAAAGATACAAAAACAAAAAACCAACATGGCGGTATAACAAGCGGCTTGTTTATACATTTTTTCTCTTTTATCTTTAGTGTAAAAGAGAATGTAAATAAAGAAGAGAGACAAATAAAATGAAAATGCTGTAAATTTTAAAGATTTGAAATGGAAAAAAAGTTATTTATTATTAAATATTGTATTTCTTTTCTTGTAGCTTTTTAATATTTATATATTAATTCAATTCAATGTGACGAAAATAAAACAAAGAAACAATATTCTATCTCTTGAAGACAGACATGTGGCAGAAATGATTTGGAAAAATAGCGTGAAACGGGAATATTTAAACTGATATTTTATGTAAATATATTTTTACAATGGTGTGTTTATTAAATAATGAAATCAGATTAAGAATATTTACAACATTTTTTTTTTTATTACTATTTTTTTAAAAAATGTTGGTAAAGTTGTTTCTACTGCATTTGTCTTTACTACATTCTACAGTTAATTTTTAACAGTTAAAAATAACTACACATTGCAATTGATTTAAATGCAAATGTAGTGTACACTTTTTAAATGCAAATGTAGTTGTTTTAACTTCCATTTTCAGATGATTCTACATACATAATTTTCTTAGTGTAGTAAAATCTGTCTTTAGAATTATGTTTATTACTATCTACGCTGAAATATGATTAAATTGGACTTTTTGTCACAGAATTTGTTTATTTTTTTAACAATCTTTATTTTTTACAACCTAGCCTCAACTGAATTAGGACCCGTTTAATAGGCTTTTGAACTAACTTTTTTATGACTGTAGCAATCAATTTTTTTTCATATATATTTGTTTTGTTTTACTTTTTTAAAAAGTATCTTATAGAATTTGAAAATATATTTTTTTTAACTTTTAAGGCAAGGTAGCAATTAAAATATTACATGAATCAATTTTTTAGACCTTTAAGAGGGGTGACAATAAAGCATACCGGCATTTAATAACACACATACACAAAATTAAAAAAAAAGTCGATTAGGGTTGAACCGTGATATATATTTTTAACAGATTTTGTCTCGCTGATTTCAAATTTGTTTTCTAAATTTTTGCATCACGTTTAAATTTTAAGAAAACCGCGATTAAAAACGCGAAAAATTGTATTTTTAACCATTTTTGAAGTTTTGTACGCACCACATCCGAACATCTTAATCATTTTTATTACGATGGCGGATACATATATTGAACTTTATTCTCCATAATTATTTTAACATACGTTTAATTTTTTTTTATTATTATGGGTAAAAATTGCATTAGAAAAATACTACATCAAAAAATTACCAAATATTACATTTGTGCAAATATTGGCTAGCCTAGGCCATGCATCGGACCAGCGTTAATTTATTTTAGAGTCACGATAAACACTTTGAACTTTCCTTTTTTTTAATGTTGGCGACAAACGTTAAAATTATTACACTAACTTTGTTAAAATTGCATTTCAAATATAAGCTATGTCTAAAATCTATAAAATTATAATTCTTTTTTCTAAAATATCTTATAGAAATTTATTTATGTATATATTTTTATAGAAGGAATTTGATAAATGTATATTTACGCTATTTTAACAATGAGTTTTATAAAATTTCATTGCGGTATCTTCAAGAGTAAAGTGTATTCTGATTACTTATCTTTATGCTGAATTATTAGAAAGCGTCAATCGTATGATAAAAGTCTTCAAAAAGAGCCGAAATATACATTTTTGATTACTTTAACCGCGGTTAGCGCGTTGGACTTTTACACAGAAGGTGCCGGGCTCGATCCCCGGTGCCGGCAACATCAAATTAATATGTATGAGTTTTTTCTATCCCTCATACGTATCGCAATGTCCACCTTCGGTGTTCCCATAGCAATTAACCCCACCGAAGTAAAATAATGAATCAGGGCTATGAACCAAAAAGCTTCAATAAGTTCGCCAACTCTCCATCAGGTGGCGAGCAACAACTGTTCTAAGACTTATCATCTCGCGCAATTACAGTGTTGCCATGTCTGAAGCCCTTCATCTTTCCCCACCTTTCATCTCTATACTATCCCTTTCCAAAGAAAGCAACACACTAATTATTTCCTGAGTGTTGCCTCTCTTTAAAAAAAAAAAATAAAAAAAAAAAAAATAAATTGTGACGTAATCGAAAAATTTGGTTTGCCGGATTTGGAATCAGGGCATCAATATCACATATCTGCATTCAAACCAAGGAAACTTGTCGAGTTGTGTCGTTTTTAAGAAAGACTGTTAACTAAAAAATAACGTCACTTTGTTTCTTTGTACCATATACGTTTTTCCTTACCTGTATTGAGTTTAATTTTTGCAGACATGTCTGTCTATCTATCATCTAACTGTCAAAAATTATACAAAATATTAAGTTAATTTATTAAAATAATACCATCAGTTATGGTCTGGAGTTAAATTGAAAAAAACTGGTTTAAACAAAAAATAATGCTAATGATGCATTTATGACTAAATATGGTTCATAATTTTACAATTGTTGTTCTTGCATTTTGGATGGTTTCTATGGGTTATAAATAAAATGGCGCCATATCAATGTCGATTTAATGAGTTGTTATTATCTTCCCGAGTAAAACCTTTCATATACTTTCATATCGTATTTAATATAACATTTTATAAAAACATATTGTTTTATATAGCTTAATATGGATATATGCGATTGCTTATATAATCATATATAACTTTATCTAGAATTTGGTTTTCCGAACAGTTTTTATATGGTCTCATACATATTAATACCTTAATGTATATCTATTGATATAACCGCAGATGAGGCATATATTACATACGGTATCCCTGGTATATAGTAATTAGCATGATTTCATATATAATTTTATATTAATTAGGTTTGGGTTAGGTTAGGTCGAAAAGAGGATTCGGAGAAGGGAAAATGCTTCCCTAATCCTACTCAAGTCCCTGAGGACTTACTCTTAAGCCAGAATGTCGGCTTGTTGTGAGCTCTAAACAATCGGTCCTATGTCACCTTTCTACCCCACGAACTCCGTCACACTGACGAAACTCCTCAACTTCTTCCATCCTATGCCCCTAAGATCCCCCAATGTGGATATTGGGTCATTGGATAGTATTTCGACCCGAATCCCGGGCATTCACAGAGATAGTGTTCCAAGGTCTCCTCGTCCTCCCCACAGGCCCTGCACACTTCCGAGTCCGCCCTACCAATACGGTGGAGATGGGCCCTAAGTGTCGAGTGTCCCTTGAGGATTTCCATCAAAAGACTCAGTTCCTTCCTACTGAGATTCAAAATTTTCTTCGTCTTGTCCGTGTCCGGGTTGCCCCAGAGAATACTCGTAGTCCTGCCAACACCCGCATTTTCCCCGATGTTCTTATGCATCGTGTCAGCCCAGTCCACCAGCTCCGCCTTGAGAGCTCGAAAAGTTTTAGCGTTCCCCAAAGTGACTAATTCCAGGGAAGATTCTCCCCTAGCCAAATCATTAGCCACTTCGTTCCCCGCTATACCACAGTGTCCCGGCACCCATATAATCTCAATGCGTCTCCGTGCAGAGAAATTGTTAATTTCCCCTTTACACCTGAGTATCGTCATTGATCCCACAGAGTCCGTAGATAAAGCCCGGATAGCCGCTTGGCTATCCGTGAAAATCACAATATCACCGGTCAAGCCCATGATATTTACATGCTTAATGCACTCCGTAATCGCGGTGACCTCCGCCTGTAGTACGGTATTATGGTCAGGAAGACGTATTTGCGTACATTAAAGTCAGCGTCACAGAACCGTTTTCCCACCCAGTTTCGATCCATGTAAAAGTGGATCCCCGGATGGTTCCCCAAGAAGGTCCCATTTAACCATGGTTCCCTGTCGGGGATTAACGTGTCACAGAACGACGTGACAGACCTCTTTGAAGTCCTGTCGCAGTCCCATTCTGGGACGCAATACCCTGGCAACTGGTCCAAAATAGTACGGTGGCCGGTAATATGGCCATTACTGTCCCATTCCCCGGTAGCCCTCAGCCGCATCATAGTCAATGCGGCCTCGTACTTCACCTGTACCTCAATTGGGAGAATTGCTAGAATAGTCTCGACAGCCCTAGTAGATGTGGTTCTCATTGCGCCACTAATGCCCAAACAGCATAGGCGCTGTTTTATATTAATTAATACAATGTTAAGTGTAATAGTTATGGTTATATATTACAATTTTGTTTTACATCGAATCTAAAGTGTTTTAAATAAATTTTTAAATTGAAAATATAATTTAGCTTTGAACATGTCAAATACATATTACCATGTATGGTAACCAATTCGATGCGGGTATCGGTAAGGGTAGCGCAATTTTCTTTTAATTCGGTAACGGTATTTTAGGGATAACGATATTTCAGTTATTTCGGTAACGGGCTTTTTAGCGGTAACGTTATTTAAGTTATTTCGGTAATGGTATTTTAGTTATTGCGGTAACGGCATTTTAAGGATAACGGGGTTTCAGTTATTTCGGTAACGGATTTTTAAGGCTAACGTTATGTGAGTTATTTTGGTTTTGGTATTTTAAGGATAACGATAATATCAATACACACCAATATTTTGACCCCATCATAAACGAATTTTAATGACTGGCTATTTTATGGTCAAATTTTGAGAAAATATATAAATTAATGAAAAAATAAGGGTATTGATATTTTAACGGTAATGCTATTTTAAATATATTCGGTAACGCTATTTTAAGGACATCGCTATTTGAATTATTTCGGTAACGGTATTTTAAGGATGTCGGTATTTCAGTTACGTCGGTAAAGGTATTTTACGGATAACGGTATTTCAATTATTTCGGTAACGGTATTTAAGGGATAACGATACACACAGAGAAATAAAGTGCCAACCGAATTGAAAAGTTTATTTTAATGGTAACAACTTATAAATTCATTTAGTACAACCATATTTACATTTGATTTCTGAATATTTTGTACGTTGGAACTAAAATTTAGTTGAATTAACCGAACTGTGTTGATAAAACTAATAACAAGTTGTGCAAATAGCTAAATTTTTCTCTGTGTGTAGTAATTTGAAAGGGTTTTGAATCGATAACGGTATTTAATAAATTGTGGTTTGCCATTACAAATTTAGACAGATTTTAATTGAATTAAAAAAAATTTAAAATGATATTTTAATTTGTAATTTTGCTATTTAAAATCTCAGCAGAAAGCTTAATATATTGGTCTGACATTTATACAATTAGAAACATAATTGGATTTTTGCATTAGAACTTGCAAAAACTATAGATTGTGAATAATTAATTTAAATTGAAAAAATTTTAAGTAAAATGTTTAATAAGGTAAAAATTTTAATTTCAATTTGAATATTACGCTATCTAACATAATTTATAACTTCTTTAATTACAAATGAAAATTTTGAATATCAATTACAAATTTTTCTGCACTTAAAATAGAACACTTTATTTAAATTTTATTTTTTGATTTCAACTGAAATAGCAAATATAACAAACTCATTTGTTCTTGAACACTATAATAAATATTTTCAAGGTTTATACGAGTTTTATGAGAAGACTTTAACTAATATTTCGAAAATTGGAAAGATCCATACGCTATTCATATTTGAAATTATATATAACCCATATTATATGCCATTATATTAAATTAGATATAATGTTATAGCCCAGTAAAAAACGGTGCTTACCTGCAAGCAGGTTTGTAAGGGAGTAAGTCAAAAAGAATCCCTTACAAACCTGCTTACATATGCTATGATTTTTATATGGCGAATTCAAACTTGGAAGCATTACTTTTGGGCAAAATAAGCGCGGATTTTAGTGCTTACAAAATCATTTTTCATGTCTAGATTATTACGATTAAAAGTAATAATATGAATATTATATAATTTATTTTACATACAATTCTACAGTTATTAATTTTTTGTTGTTAAAATGTTAGACATATTAATATAATAATTTCATTTTTTTACGCACCACGTGCTTGCTCATCAGAAACAATTTAGTGACTATTTATTTTGTACAACATACTCAAAAACACCAAACACGATCGGAAATCACTCGGTAAAACAGGTAAAGATCGTTTATAATCCACGATTTTAAACTTTCTGCATTACAACCTGTATCCTTGTAACGGATTAAGGTAAGCTGCTTACAACCTGCATTCTTGTAAGGAAAATCAGAAAACTCAAAATTTGTTTTTTGGTTATTTTTATACGAAAATTATTCGTTTCTTTTGCTGCTTCTCAGTATTATGTAATGGTAAGCACTTACATCAGCGCATTTATTTTATCCTGCTTCTAAAAACACGAAAATTTTTTACTGGGAGTATAAAGTATCATTGACTAAAATTGGATGAGGACAAAATTCGGACAAGACTGTATCAAATCCCTTTTATTATGTATCTAAATTAGTCTAATACAGCTATGCCCACTCCATATGCCCGCGAGCGAAAACAGCTTTTTGTGCTTTCACATGTACACATAAAGAGCTTTGTGCTTTCACACATACGCGAAAACTACACCGATAAAATTGAATAGTCGCATAGTTAAAAAAATTCTTAGTTCATTTTAAATAAATTAATTTTAACTATCTTGATCATTAATAACTATTTGTTTTTTGTGTCAAAAATTTTTAATTGTCATAATAAATATAACGAATTTTCGTAAGCATAGAAAATTTGACTTTTGTTTTAAAAATTGTAAACTTTAAATTTAAACTTAAAATATTTTAATTGAAAAAACTTAAATTTTGATGAAATTATAAGTATAAAGTTTATACTTATCTTATACATCCATTGTTTATACTATAAACAATGGATGCAACATTTAAATGAGTATTTGTTACTACTAGTATGGTTAAATTATAAATCAACTAAGAAATATTTTGGGTGTAGTGATAAACAATAGGATGGGCCGAAATATACACATAAAGAGCTTTGTGTACGCGAAACCTAGTAATCAATCGGGTCAGCTAGAAAACATTTGTGCAATGCTTGCGTTTGGTTTTGTTTTTTAACGACTGTTGATCAGTTGTCACGCAGACTTCATGCGAGAAGGTAGTACAAGCAAATCAGAAAGTGAAGTACAGCACTGCTCAAAATGTTTAATGAGGTTTGGGAAAATGATTTTTTGTTTACACAAAACAGCGTTGGCGAGCCAGTATGTTTGGTATGCCAACGCAATGTTGAGCGTATTCATAAATTTAATGTCGAAAGGCATTACAGGTCTTGCCATAAAGAATATTTCGATATTGTAGATGCGGAAAGAGAAATTTTAATTGCTAATTTAAAAAAACATTTGTTGCAGGAAACATTGTAAATAATGATGTTGAAAAAGCGTCTTTTATTGTTTCGCTTGCAATATCAAAACGCTGTCGTCCTTTTGATGATGGCATTTTTTTAAGGTGCTCGCTAAAGAAGTGCTGGGTTGTTTTGGAAGTAAGGGTAGAGATATGGCCCAAATTTTAGAAAAAGTACCATTATCAAGGAACACAATTACCCGTAGGACAGAACAAATTAGTTCGTATATTTTTTCCCTCGCTCTATGTTCTACAAAAGTTCTACAAAAGCGGATATTTCGGACCATCCTAATAAATAAAAGTAACAATAAAAGAGCTTTTACGCGTACCCAACACACTCGAACAAATCGCATACATTGACGTTGGGCATAGCTGGTCTAATATGATACAATTATATCCATTTTTCGGATAAAATTTTATGTGATTATGTATGGGGTCATATTAAATTAGATAAAATTATATAAATTATATGTATATAATTAGCATGATTTTATATATAATTTTATATGGCTTAATACAATGTTATGTATAATAATATTAAAATTTACTTTTACATCGAATCTAAATTGTTTAATGACAATTTTAAATTGAAAATTAAATTTCTCTTTGGACATGTTGAACATTACAAATTAAATTGTTGTTTGTAATTAAGATTTAGAAAGTTTCTAATGTAATTGAGTTAAACACCATTTTAAAAATGATATTTTCAAATATTTTACTTTTAAATTTTAAAAAATTAAAACCAAAAGTTTATTTTTCGATCTTTTATCATAAATTATGATGTGAGCAAGATTATTCAAGTTCAAGATCATTTGTTTTTTGCTAAACAAAAAACCGTGCAATGTTTATTTATTACTCAAAAAAGTTTTTGCCCGCTAACTTATAGTGTCCGACCGAACAGTTCGTCCAAAAAACTATATTTTGTCGGTTTTTTGATATCTAGAGGCAATAATGACAAATTTTGGTATTGGAAACATGTTGAGCCGATTTAATTCGATGTTGTGTATAAAATTTAAGAGAAAAGCCGAAGTTTAGCTATAAAGTTAAAAGTTCGGCCGCCAAACTATTTTCTATTTGGCCGAACTTTCTGAGGCCGAACATTGAATTCATTGCTTAACTACAGACTTTTCTTCAAATTTCAAACATTTTTGCATCCGCTAAATTTGTCCATAATGCTTTAAAATACCGAATACAGACCAAATGCATTTTCTGGCCGAACTGTTCGGTCGGACACTACTAACTTATAGCTTTACCCGTATTGTTTTATTTACCCGATGAGAATTAAAAAACAAAATTGGAAGAATTGAACTAATTCAAATCAAAAATAAAACATTTTTAACTAATAAACATTGTTCGTGTATAGGCTAGAATCTCTAGTCATAATACACTGTGTTTTTATTGTTTATTAAATAAACAACAACACTTTCTGACTATAGTATCAGGACCATAAATCAGTTTTGCCGTACTCTACAATTTTTAAATGTTTTACTTTTAAACTTGTAAAAAAAAAAAAAAAAAAAAAAACAATACGGGTAAAGCGTTGATCTTTTTCCTTCAAAATTTGGATAGACTATTCTAACCCTTCTACATTGGCTTTCTGATGATTTTCGGTGACGCGAAATGAAACATGTAAGGACCTGTCAGTAGATAAAGTCTGTTATAAGTTAGCGGGCAAAAACTTTTTTGAGTAATAAATAAACATTGCACGGTTTTTTGTTTAACAAAAAACAAATGATCTTGAACTTGAATAATCTAGCTCACATCATAATTAATGATATTTTCATTTATAAGTTTTCTATTTAAAATTTCAGCATAAATCTTAATATACTAATCTAAAATTTATAAAATTACAAACATTATTGAAATTTTGCATTAGATGTGGAAAAACTATAGATTGTGACTAATTAATTTAATTTAAGAAAATTTAAGTAAAATGTATAATAACCCAAAAATATTAATTTCATTTAGAATATTTGGACTATCATTTAAAAATTTAAAATAAATCCTTAATTAACTTATAACTTCTTTAATTACAAATGAAATGTTTCACTATTAGTAACATATTTCTGCATTTCAAATAGAAGACTTTATAATTTATTTGAAATTTTCTTAACTTCAGCTGAAATGGTAAATATAACAAAATCGTTTGTAACTTGAAAAGTATAATAATTTTACGTTTACCATAGTTTTGCCATATTTAGGCCCGATTACTGAATGTCCCGTTAGCTACTAACAGGGACTTTAACTGACACATTTGTTGCTGTTTCCCTTATAAATTTTTAATTTAACTATTTGTTAAATTTTAACTAGACATTCAGAAATGGGGTCTCACAAGTTATATTCGAGTTATATCCCAGCAAAAAATTTCCAAAAAGGTAAGCGGGTTTGTAACCAAGTATTTTGGGCAGAACGCATTCCTTACTAGATTACCTACCTTACTAGATTACTAGAAATGTGGGCATCACCTTCTTGTTGGAACGTGTAATTTTTTCCTGGGATGAGAATACCTTATATTAATGTTTTAAGAATGGGACGGAATCATACGATATTTATATTTAAAATAATATATAGAACATATTATATCAAATTATATTAAGTTAGATATAATCCTACATTTGATTAAATTGAATGAGGAAGAAATTCGGACAAAACTATATGAAATCACTTCTTATTGGTCATTTTTCAGATGAAATTTTATATAATTGTGTGGCCTTATTAAATTAGATGAAATCAGTCATATCAGTTTTTTTTTTTAATCGGGTTTTTTTTATATTAAGTCCATTGACCGCTAAGATATTTGCATTTTTTGTTTAGCAATAAACATGATGCTGTTCATACTTTCTGCCAAACTGAGTGACCGTTAAACAAAAAAAAAAAATAAATAAAAAATAAATAAAATGTTAAGTTCAATTTAAAGTGTTTGTCAAATATTGATCTTTCAATACAGGTATTTTGTTTATTTATCTATTTACTCAAAATCATACTTAGGAAGGAAGGTACTACTCAAGCTACTACTTGATATTTGTTATTCATGTAAAATTACTTACTTGCTATTATACTGCCCTACTAAGAAAGAAAGTCACATCTCCAGTTTAGTAGTTTTGAGATATTTAGCTTTTACGTTTTTTATGTTTCGCGCCTTTAAATTCAATATTTTTTTAAAATTTCAAAAATGATTTAAAAATATATTATTTTATTCAATTTTATTATAGTATCAAAGAGGGGTAATTTTGATAATAATGTAGATAAAATGGACTTATGACTTTTTTTGCCTAGTATAGACATCCAAAAAAATCTTACGAAAACCAAATTGCACAAATAAATTTAAAATTTCTTTGCATTTGTTCGCAATAAAACTAAAAAATTTATTTCATATTAATAAAAACATAAAAGCATAACAAAAGAAAGCCAACACAAAAATAATTCAAACATTAAAGGTAAAATAAAATAGTGAAATCCAAAGCATGGAATCAAAAATGACCCACAAATTTGATAAAAATGCGAAATCGTACTTTTCTCGGCAAAAGCTGAAGAAAAAAAAAACGCCAAAAAAATAGTAAAAAATAAAATCAGTGCGCCCGGTAGGCTAGTTGGTAGCGTGCTGGCTTATCAGTGCAGGGGTCGGGGGTTCGATTCCCACCAGAGGCACTGGTCTGTTTTCGCTACAACGCGCCGAAGGCCATAGTAGTTAGTGCTCGGAAGAGATTCCCAAAATTCCATTCTGTTTTTGGGCAAATTATCTTTCAGCTTTTTTTATAAGGTCTTCTTTTCTTTTAATCAATATACCACGAGGAATCGTTTTGGATTTAGGTTTTTTAAAGTTCCAGATTTTATTGTTGCAGCTTTTATGAAATTTATGTCTGTGTAATTTGTATCTGTAAACTTAGTTTTGTATAACAAAAAGCTATTGGTTTTTACAAATTTTACTACTACCAATTGATTTATATAAACTCTCGGAACTGATGCTTTGAGTTTTTGTTGAGACGAGTTGTCCTTCCATTCATAAAAGTTTCCCACTTGCATTTCAATCACTTCAACCTTTCCTGAATTATTCCTTTGAACGCAATTTTTGAAATCTGTTTTTTTAAGAACTTTCAACTTGGTGATGAAAGGCATCATCAGACATAAATGTATGTTCTGGCCAGTGTTACCATATTGCCAGTTTTAACTGTTTTTTTCCAGTTTTTTAGGATGCGTAACAGATTTCCAGTTTTTCATGAAAAAAAAAACAGTTTTTGTTTAATTTCAGCCTTTTTTCAGTTTTTCCAGTTTTCAACAGTTTACCTGCTCGATTTACTTTTTTTACTTGAATTTATAAATTTAATGCAAATGTGTGTTGAAACCCTGAAATGTCATTTGTTTCTGTCTGTTTTCGTTTCTCTTGTGTTGTTTTTAGTTAGTCTACAACAAAAAATATTTTTTTTCTGTGTATATAAAATGATTTATGTTATATCGTCGTATGAATATTGGTGAGACCTATAGACCATTTCTGGCAAAATTGAGTTGGGAATTGATTATATATGATTAATGTGTCCTCTTTCTAAATCTTTAATCCGTTTTTATATACCTCGTATCAATTAAGATATATCCAGCCCCATATGTGCTGCGTATCCCTATTTTTACAAATTTCTTAACATTGGTATGGTGTATTGACCACTTTTTGGCCAATGAGTCAAACTTTCTATAGAAAAATAAAAACATTATTCGTCAATCTTAGTTTGACACATTTGAAATAAGCAACGCATATAAAACAAAAAACAATAAAAAAGTTTAAGCATTGGTTTGCACTATGACAACCTAGTTTTATAATGGTTAAAAGAAAAAAAAAAAACTTTTGCCCTACTTGAAAGAAAAACAAGAAAATTGTGATAAAAACGGCTTATACTTATAGGCCATATAATAAAAAAATCTTTTTTTAAAAAATTGTTAATAACTCTGGATACTCAGTGCAAAAAGGCGTAAAAATTAACAATATTGTTTATAATAAATGCAGTTATAGATATAGCAAACAAAAAAGAAAACCTATCTTGTAGAAATTTAATAATTTTGTTGTAAACTTTCTTTATCGTTTTTCTCGCAAAAATGTTTTTGGTCGGTGCGGCTCTCCAATAATCAATCGACTATATGTTTAATGTTTTTTATGTTGTTTTAAATAAAATGCAATTGAATTCAAAATGCACATATTAATTGTTTTTTCTACTGTTTTTTATTTAAAAAAAAAACAGCTTTTTCTTAAAAAAACAGTTTTTTGAAAAAAAAAATACATGGCAACACTGGTTCTGGCTCAAAATATTTTAAAATTATGTTTTCAACATTATATTCCGAGTAATTAACAATATATACAAAAAAAATAAAAAATGCCCAATTTTGTTTTGCGCGCGGCACAGTTATCAAGCCAAAAAATGAAATACTGTTTTTTTTCGAACTCTTCTTGTGCATAATATTGCACACACAAAGAAGAAAAGTCATTCTATCAAAAAAAAAAAATCATTAATACTAAGGAAAAAAGTCCTAAAAGCCTACAATTTTGGTCAATGTGACTTTTTATCATAGTAAGTGGCAGATAAGACTTTTTTGACTAGTAAACTCGCTAGAAGTAGTAGATGTGACCATTTTGCTTAACGTTTTTTTTTAGCCATTTACAGTTGAAAATGTGTCTTTTAAACTTAAATCGAAATTCAGAAACTCATTCAATGTTCCGAATCTGCCCTTATCTCAATTTTCGATTTTTTGACGCTTATGACTTTCTTTCTTAGTAGGGCAGTATAGTTCTGCCCTATTTTGTGTAGTGTTTTCATATTTCAATTTTTTTTTATTTTTAATTCCTTCCTTATTGGTTTGTTTTGCCTTTTTAATGGGGTTTGATGTACGTTTTGTAATTTTTTTATTTAAGATTTTTTTTGTTTGTCAGTTAATTCATTAAAAATTAATTAATAAATTGTTAACACTTTCAATGGCTGTCGTTTTCAATTAATTACTTTTTTTTATCACATCATAAACCTTGATGATTTAAGTGTATACCTCTAAAAATACAGTAGTATAGATGTTTAATTTTAATTTGATATGATCGTCTTGTTTATTTTCTATCATCTTAATAGATTATTAAATTTTATTTATTTAAAATGTAAATTGGCAATACTGATACATTAATGTGCAATAAAATTATTAATTTTATTAATCGTCGAAAAGGCAAATTTGCTATATGTGACGTATGAGTAATACTTGAATTGTATGTTAATCATACGTTCCAGTACATTTTCCGGTTGCTGTTACCACTATTTTGATAATTTTGGCTTTGGTTATCCCTGGCCAACATTACTGAGAAAGAACATATTGAACGCCTTTTTATTGTTTTATTCCCTTTTCCAAACTTATTAACGACCAACTGTTCCGTTTTCAACACAATATCGTAAAACGGCTATACACTAAGAAAATTATGTCGGTAGAATCAACTACAAATATAAATAACTACATTTGAAGTTGAAAAGTTGTACAATACATTGTGTAATGTGTAGTTATTTTAACTGTTAAAAATTAACTGTCGAATGTAGTAAAAACAACTACAAAAGTCGTTAAAATAAGATTACCAGCATTTACAAAAAAAAATAAAATATTAATAAAAAATCTTTTTTGTGAATCTGATTTCATTATTTAATAACACACTATTGTAAAACTATATTTACATAAAATATCACTTGTAAATATTCATGTTTCACGCTGTTTTTCTAAATTATTTTTGCCATCTGTCTGTCTTTATTTCTTTTTCATTTTATATGTCAATCTTCTTTAACATTCTTTTTTACACTAAAGATAAAAGGAAAAACATGTATTAACAAGCCGCTTCTTGCAGACGACATGTTGGTTTTCTGTTTTTGTATCTTTTGAACAAATGCATAAAATAACTTTTACCGAAATGCTTTAATTTGGTAGGTTGTTTAAAAACTCAACCCTGCAATTGCAGTTAAAACAACTACAAACGCATCACTGCACACATAACTGTCATGTAGTAACTGTAGAACTTTTCCGAGTGTGGTAAACATTTGAGGTGTTTTTTTGTTCCATAATATGGTATATATTTTATTAAAAATTATTATTAGTATTTTGTAACAACAATAAATAACAAATAATAATATTAATTAACAATATTTTGTGGCGCATGTGCAATTGCATCCTTAATCCACATTATTGGAAACTGGTAAAATAATATTTAAGCGAAAACTGTATTTATTAGCCAGTGTAGGAACGGTAATGACAAGCCATTACTTTTCTCACTACCACTAATGATACCAGCTCTGCATTACTTTAACACAAAAAATAAAAATTTACTAATAACTAGTTAAGTTTCCCATTATTTCAATACAACAAATAATAAGTTACCCATAAGTACTTAAATTTTAAATATAAAGTAATGATCCAAAAATTTTTTGAAAATCTATTTTTACTCATTTTTTTCAACTCCAATAAGTACATATTTTTGATTTTTTGTAAGCTTGAAAGTAGAGCGGTTGACTGACAACTTGAAGTCCCAGGTTCAAATCCCGCTTGGTCAAGTTTTATTAAAAAAAAATTTTTTGAGATTTTATTTGTTCGGTTTTAGATTATGACAAATTTTTCTCTAAATTAACAGAAAAATTATAATTTTTATATGATAATTTACTTCGTTCGTTCGTGGTAAATTTCATTCTAACTCAACACACAGAGTAATGTGGGATTTAAAGTCACCCAATTTCTTTAACGTGTGAGTTAAATAGAAGATATTTACGATCAACACTAAAGAATGTTGATGAAGACCGTAGTGGGTCAGAAAATGCATTCCATTCATGCTAGTGTCTAATAACTTTTTCTGTGTTTTTTTCTAATAGTCAAAGTAAATTATCATATAAAAATTATAATTTTTCTGTTAATTTAGAGAAAAATTTGTCATGATCTAAAACCGAACAAATAAAATCTCACACATAAACTTATAGATCAACGATAAAATTCATTATTAAAAAATTTTTTAATAAAAATTTTTTTTTTTTAAATTTAGTTTTTTTTTTTTAGTTCAATCTAGTAACCATAGAGGTAACTACATAATTTTTTATATTTTGTAAGGTCTTTAGTAATGATAGGCCATTATTTTACGCGACATCCCCATATCAATGACAGTAGTGTATCCAACTATATTGATTCATTGGAGCATCGTCGGAATGTGGGTTGTCTGACACCATGAGAGGTTCTCATCTGAGATAAGTGAACTTATTCCTCGAGCCCGAGTTTTTATTCGTAATACTCGCTTATCTAGTAGAGCACATCCGTTTGTAGTTGATTGTCCTGTGTTTCGCACAACGCATTACAGAGAAAATTCGTTTTTTAGTCGAACCATTCGTATGTGGAACAAACTTCCCGCAGAAGTCTTCCCTGTTACTTACAATTTAGAAAAATTTAAATCAAATATCCACAAGCACTACTCCCTCTTTCCTCCTTCCCTATTTTCCTGATCAATACAATGCACTGCATGAGTAGGGGTCATCCCATGAGTATTGGTTAAATTAAAAAAAAAAAAAAAATGAGATTTGTAATGACAATTGCAAGTACTTGCCATTACCCAATATCTACTTATAAAACCACTTATATGTTAATGCTTTTCTACACTGGGTATTAACTGAATTTTGTAAAAATGACCACCGTTTGCGGGTATTGTTGATTCCATACAGTTTTGCAAAGCTAAAAAACCATCCAATTGTTCTGAACTAAATTCATTAAATGAATTCAATCAAATCATCAATAGTTTTTAATGACGCTTTATGTTAAAGAGACTAAATCGAATTGAAAAACCGAAGATCTAGTCAAAATTCCAAAATTGCATTCCGTTAGCAACTGCATACACTTAGTCTGCTCAATAAAACTTTTATTTTAAAATTACAAAATATAAAATTATTCAGGAAAAATTATCGAAATATTTTTTAACTTTGACGATTAATTGAAATAATATGAAGACTAAACCCGTAATTTCGTTTATACAGTAGTGGTCAAAACATTTGGAACTGAGATCGCATTTGTGTTTTCATTGATTTATTTTCTTCAAATCATACTTACATAGTTACTAAAATTTATTTTTTACATATTCTTCATACATTGTTTTGTGTTAAACAAATAAAAAAAAATTAATTGCGTTAAATTAAAACCAGAAAAAAAAATTAATAATAATAGATGTATTCAAAATGCAGGTGTTCAAAACATTTGCAACTCTCATTATTCTAACTCTTAACGAAACATATTATACTAACAAATGCTGGGATATAACGGTAATCGCATTCCTTTTTAATATGAGATTCAGGCCGTTACATTTTTTAAACAAATTTGTTATAATTATTGTTCTTTAATAGTTGTAATAAGATTTTGGAAGCATAAACATCGTAAGAACATTTTTTGTAAAAAATGGCAGTAAATAAATACAATTCTGATTTTAAATCAAAAGTTTTAAATGATTTTCAAAATGGACTTTCCCAAAAAGAAATTTCTATAAAGTACTCCGTTCTAAATTCAACGATTTGCCGCATTATTAATAGTGGTAACATTCATAAAGGTGGAAGACTCCGTATTACAACTGTAAGAGAAGATCGGAAAATCAAGAATTTTTTTACGAAATATCCCAAAGAAGTTTCCAGAGAAGCTAAAACTGAACTTTTAATAGATGTCAGTTTTCCCACCATTAAAAGAAGAGCCCGAGAATATGGTCTTAGAAGTTATAGATGTACAAAAAACCGTTTGTGTCGTAAAAAAAACCGGAAAGCTCGGCTTGACTTTGCACGCACCCATTTGAACTGAACTCAAAAGCAATGGCAAAATGTATTGTGGTCAGATGCGTTTAAATTTAACCTCCGGGGATCAGATGGAAGAGCCAATGTTCGAAGACCACGAGGCGAAAAGTTTAATCTCAGATACACAACCGCAACAGTGAAGCACGGAGGTGGAAATATTATGGTATGGGGGTGTTTTTCAGGAAATGGGATTGACCCAATTCTCCGCATTACTAGCACAATGACGGCCGCAATCTATTGAGATCTTTTGAGTTCAGTTATGCTTCCGTGTGCTGAATGGGAAATGCCACATGGACCTTCCAGCACGACAACGTCCTAAAACACACGGCGGGGGCTGTAAAAGTTTAACTGCAGGAAAATTAAATTAATATCATGTCGTGGCCGGCTCAATCTTCCGATCTCAACCCGATTGAGAACATGTGGATGATTGTAAAACGGAATATCGGCAATAAAGTATTCCGAAATGGTGATTTACTTTTCGTCGAGTTGGAGAAGCAGTGGAATGAAATTTCTGACGATTATATTAAAAAGCTCATTGTCTCAATGCCTAAGAGGTGTTCAGAAGTTATAAACAGTAATGGCTACGCTACAAAATACTGAGCGTTTAAAACCATTGTTTGTATTTCCTGTTAATTACTTTAAGAGTTGCAAATGTTCTGAACACTGCACTATCGACTTATTTTGTTAAAATTACTTTTTTTTATTTTTAAGAAGATATGAATAATTTTTTTGCATTTGTAAAATAATATGCTATAACTGAATTTAATAAAAAAAACAAAAACTTATACCACAAATCTTTTTGATCAAAAAAATTATAATTACCTAAACCATGATTTCAGTTGCAAATGTTTTGAACACCACTGTATATAATTAATTAGAATATTGAATTCATATTTTCAAAATATCTTCAACTGTCTTGGATTTATATTATGTCAAAGTTTCAAATTAGGTTGCTAATTTTTAAACTAGAGGGCGCTTAAAGGCAAACAAATTCAAAAATTTCTTAATGTAGCTCTGTATATCTGCAAAGTTTGATTGAAAATAAAATACACACATAAAACAGAGGTCAAAATACAACATACAATATAAAAATCCAATATATTTCTAATTAGATGGATTAGAGTTTTTAAATTATTTTATTAATATTTAGCTAAATTAAGACATTATTTTTAGTATCATTTAGAAATATAATAAAATAATATAACAAAAGCTGGCCTTTACCTTTAAAAGCTAAGCTTAAGGGGGTATGTACTTTAAAATGCTGGCATTATTTAATTGACTATATAAAACTCAAAGTAAAAGATGGGTAAAAACCAGTAATGGCACACAAAAAAATTATTGCCCAAAAATTTATAATTAACATATTTTTTACCAAGCAAACTTTTTGACAAAACGTGGTAGTCAGGGAACTTCTGCTTTGAAAATATGAAGTTGTTTGGGTTGTAATACAGTTTCTTTATTTTTAATGTAAATGTCAGTCATTTGTAGAACAAATTTAATTTTTTACCAACCTTGTAGTTCATTTAAAAAAAAACAAACCACATTAAATGACTGTTTTATGAATTTCCATTTATTTTTTACAATTGTTTTTTGTTATTTAAAGAAATAAAAAAAGTTAATGTCTGTTTATTTTTTACTAACATATGTGGTTCATTTTTACTACAGTTGTTAGTAATTTTTTGAACAGTAAAAACAAATGACAAAAGTAATTTGAAGTCAATGAAATGTTAGTCGTCCTTTCTTCAAGTGAAATTTCATTTGTTTTTGACTACATTTGCTGTCGTCTTAACCTACATAATATTCTTAGTATAGGGTTGTCATATATTCAAATTTTTTATTTTGTTCGAATAAACGATCAAATAATTTTTGATCGAAAGATCAAACTATTACTTTTTAAAAATTTTTCGATTTATCAAATGAATAACGAATAAAAAAAATTTTAAAAATACTTAAATATTTATAGTATTTTACCTTATAATCTCAAAATTTTAAGAATTTTGACATCAATTTGAATACTACAACAATACCAATTCTCAAAAGCAATCATTTTAGACATTAGTAACGCCAACATATTTCTCAATCATACTATATTTTGCATTATCTCGTGATAAAAAAATTAAAGTTTTGAAAATCGTTGAAAGGTAAATATACATTGGCTATAGTTTTCGAATATCGAGCTGTTAAGATCTATTTTTAGTCACTGTACACTTTTAAAACATTTAGTTCAAAAGTCTGTTAAACGGGTTCTAATTCAGTTCAACTAATTTTTTCTGTTGTTATTGTTTAAAGCAGTAATTTAACAAAAGTTATTAGTTAGATTCTGGTACCTCAAGAACAAATTTCATCCGTATTTGAACAAATTTTTCGACCTAAAATTTTGTAATTTTTTAATTTTCTGATATGTTTTATTTTATATTCATAAAATAGGCTCTATCTCGGAAACTAAGCGAGATAGAGCAAAATTGACCAAAAATCGTTAATCCGTATTCTATTACACTCAAAAAAAAAGTTTGTAAAGTCAGCAAAAATTTTTGCTGAGTCAGCAAAATTTTAGTCAGGAGGGTGCTAGCAAAAAAATTGCTAATGTCAGCAAAATCTTTTGCTGAAAATCAGCAAGCTGATTTTTACCAACAAAATTAGTAGATTCAGCAAAAGTTTTGCTAAGATTAGATTAGAAATAAAAATGCCTTGCTAAAAATTAATAAATTTTTTGCTGAATTTTAGTAGACTGAAAAAAACGCAAAAAAATTGTAAAAAAATTGTAATTTAGTTAATATATTTGCTGGAAATCATAAAACATATTTTTGTGATTCTTTTAAAAACAATTTACAATAATTACGAAATATAAAAATTTTCATTTTCCCACATTGACGACATGAATTAATTTAATATCTGAAAATATATAGAAATAAATATATATAACATAACAAAAATTTTCTTTCAACTACTTACATCAATGGTCTAAATGATGCTTTTTTTAAAGGACGCAACTGCCGAAGATAATTATAGAAACGAAACGAAAAAATAAACAAATACAAACGAAAAAAACGAAAAAAACAACCCTTTTTTTGCCATAAGAAAAAGGAACCATAAAAATCTACCTAAGATGTGTGTCTTTGTCTTTCGCTTTACTCTGTCTACATTTCTGTATATGGTTGTTTGTTTGCAATTTGACCACACTAGATTATAAATCTATAAACATTTAGTTTAGAAATACATATTAAATTTAAATATTTTATTTTGTCTTTTATTTAATTAAAAAACAATTATTTTCACAAGCCGGTGACAAAGCAAAATTTAAGTTGTTTTAATCCTCAATTTTGTTTTATGTATGAAAAACAGATACAAAAGCCTTCCATGGTTGATTTTTTATATGTCTTATTAGAGTTGTACTTTATAGTATCATTTTCCTCTTCTCTACTACATCTTGACATGCCGCTACATCTGCTTCATTCTGCGTGTATCTTTCAATCTGGTTTTCGTACACACTATTAATGTGTTATCAGCACAATTTTTTTTAGCAAAATTAATTAGTAAAACTTTAGTATATTAGTAAAGCATTAGTATAAAACAGTTAAGTGCTGAATAAGTATAACAAAAGTTTTAGCTGAAAACACAATTTTAGCAAAAAATTTGCTAAAAAATAGTATACCTGATTTACAAGACGTTTTTACTAACTTTTGTACTAACTTATTTTTTTGAGTGTAGGCAATCTATTTTAACTACTTATATTCACGGTAATGAATGCGGAGATGCCTCTGGTCAGATCCTTAGTTAATTTAACTACATCTGTCAACTCAAATTTAGTTTTTCTAAAATTTAGGTCACCTAAATTTAGCAGATTGTGATTCTCAATATCATTGAAAATTCTGCAGGCGCAGATTCAGGTACACTCATAAAAAAAGTTTGTAAAGCCAGCAAAAAATTTTGCTGAGTCAGCAAAATTTTAGTCAGGAGGATGCTAGCAAAAAAGTTGCTAATGTCAGCAAAATCTTTTGCTGAAAATCAGCGAGCTGATTTTTAGCAACAAAATTTGTAGATTCAGCAAAAGTTTTGCTAACACTTAGTAGATTAGAAATAAAAAAGCGTTGGTAAAAATTAATAAATTTTTTGCTGAATTTTAGTAGACTGAAAAAAACGCAAAAAATTTGTAGAAAAATTGTAATTTAGTTAATTTATTTGGTGAAAATCATAAAACATATTTTTGTGATTCTTTTAAAAATAATTTACTATAATAACGAAATATAACAATTTTAATTTTCCCACATTGACGACATGAATTAATTTAATATCTGAAAATATATAGAAATAAATATATATAACATAACAAAAATTTTCTTTCAACTACTTACATCAATGGTTGTCTTAATGATGCTATGACGAAACTGCCGAAGATAATTCTAGAAACGAAACGAAAAAATAAACAAAACAAACGAAACGAAAAAACAACCCTTTTTTTGCAATAAGAAAAAGAAACCATACAAATCTACCTAAGATGTGTGTTTTTGTCTTTCTCTTTACTCTGTCTACATGTCTGTATATGTTTTTTCATGGTTGATTTTTTTACTTGTCTTGTTAGAGTTGTACTTTTTAATATCATTTTCCTCTTCTCTACTACATCTTGACATGCCGCGACATCTGCTTATCAGCACAATTTTTTTTAGCAAAATTAATTAGTAAAACATTAGTATATTAGTAAAGCATTAATATAAAACAGTTAAGTGCTGAATAAGTATAACAAAAATTTTAGCTGAAAACACGATTTTAGCAAAAATATTTGCTAAAAAATAGTATACCTGATTTACAAGACGTTTTACTAACTTTTCTACTAACTTATTTTTTTGAGTGTAGTATTTTCTGTTGTCGTAGCTGAATTTTTCAACTATTTGTACAGGCTTTATGAGTGTAGAAATTACATAAATGGAATTAACAGTTTAAGTTCTAACGTGCTATCGTTGTAATACAGTGACATTTTTAATAGTTTTATATAGTTTAAACTTCAAAAACCATCCTATCATCACTTTATCTTTGAATTCCTTCATATTGTTTGCTTGAAATTCACATCATATATCTTTATCCCATATTAGATTAGATCAGAAGGCACTATGCACCGCGACCAATGTAGGTTTTTGTGCTGCCTAAAGTTACCTATAAAGCCAATTATCTTATTAGGCAAAATGTTCTCGATGTCGGAAGGCGAAATGAAGCGATCACCTAGAAACCTAAGTCTCCTATCACAAAGTCTGGGACATTGGCAGAGAACATACTCCGAGGTCTCAGACACCATCTCACAAAACCTACACATATCCGTGTCCTATTGACTATCCCATATTAAAGAGTCCATATCTTGGGAAACGTGATTTTTCAATAGAATTGTGATTTTATTTTGTGCATTATTATTTTTTATTACAAATTTTAACAAAATTGGTAAATTTTCGAAAAAGTTTTGTTAAAAGAATAGGGTTTCGAATTACCGAATTTTTCCAACTCACGGGAATAGAACATTTTTGTTAACATTTCCGTTAATTCCCAGGATTTGCAAAATAAATATTTATTAAAGTTTTGATAGTGGAAACTTATTTTTCTATAAAAAAAAAACAAAATGTGTTATTAAATTTAAGGACCACTGTTAATTCAGGAATATTTTTAAACATTTATTTTACTAAAAACAACTTTTAATGCTATTTTTTTAAAAACTCGATTTTATAGTGGAATGAAAGATTTTCTCTATATGTGCTTTATATATTTAACTTCCATTCAGTTGCCTAATTAGGGAACATTTCCATTCTGCTTCTCTAGGGATTCCCCGCTTTTTAAAGACTGATCCCGCCTTGATTTTTCCCTCTTTCCATATTTAAGAACTAAATACAATTTTCGTAAAGAATAATAAAATATTTTTAAAACGTTAGAGTAGGAATTGTTTAATTGAAACAAAGATAAGAGTCTCCGTATTTTTAATCAGAATTATTTTTCTTAGAATCTGCAAATTTTTTATAGCAAATTGTTTTTTTTTTTTAGTTTGACAATTTGACTGTAGTCTTCCAGAATTTTCTTTTGGAAAGATTTGCTCAAAGTCCCATATTCAAATAGAAAATCATTCTAAGCGTTGTAGGACAATGTTTAGAAAAATCTTTTGAGTTTTTTTATAGTGGTTTAAAATTTTAAATCCAGAAAAGATCGATTATTGAATTTGAACTAAATTTGAATAAGTAGATACAAAAAATTACTACATACATAGTGAATGTTAAAAAAAGGATATTTACGAATTCAATTTTTTTTTTCAAATCGTGTTGCGCTGTATCATCCCAGGTCAAATTTGTGATATCTTTTATATAAAGATCCCAATATGACCACAAATAATAAGCCAATATGGACCAATTGAAGATTTTTAGTGTTTAATGAATTTTTTGTAGAATGCCTGCTTATTGAAATTTAAACGTGTACAAGGATAATTTTGGTATACTTAAACTGATTGACAATACTCTAAACTTTAATTTGAGGTATGACCTTCATATAATTGGCAAATTTGGGCTTACTCTCTTTTTCTGGTTAATATGAATCTCAAAAATTAATCCACTAAAATAAATATGTTTAAGCATAAATTATTCCCTTATTAGGATATAACTACAGTCCAAAAATTACAACTTTTGTACTTTTACTACACACAGAGAAATAAAGTGCCAACCGAATTGAAAAGTGTATATTAATGCCAACAACTTATAAATAAATTCAACGATAATTACATTCGATTTCTGAAAATTGTATGTGTTACAACTAAAATTCTGTTGAATTAACCGAACTTTGTTGTGAACACTAATATAAAGTTGTGCCAACTGTCTGAAATTCGTTATAACCGAATTAGAGTCGTAGTAACCGAATTAAGTTGGCAAATGGCTAAATCTTTTTCTGTGTGTAGATATGGCGAATTTAGTTTATTGGAAAATGCGAAATGGGGCGAAAAAGCACCTTACCTTGAATATATATAGTTCAAATTTAAGTGCTTTGGTGCAATTACCAAATATAATGTTTCTACCAAATTTCATGAAAATCTGTTCATTTGTTTTCAAGAGGATGTCCTTTAGAGGAATACTGTTGAAATCCAGTACGTCGTTGGACCAAAATAAGAGCTTTCTTTAAATATTTAAGCTTCAATCTCACTTTGTGTTTAATACCAACGATTTCTAGTCGAAAAAAATATGTTTTTATGATTTTTTGAAAATTATGTTCATTTCACAATATTTATTTTTTTCAATTTTACGAAATTTTAACTTTAATACTATCTCGCTTCTAAACCACGCACTGCATACAAACAAATAATTGACATAATATTTTGTAAATTTGGTTTTCTATTAAAATATCTTAACCCTTAATATCCTACTGGTACCGCTAGGAACCAACCAAAAAAAAATAAAACTTTGTTTAAGAAAATTATTGTAAACTTGACGCTGCGACCTTAAAAATGTTTATTGATCCAAGCACCACCGGTTACGCTGGTCGCCGCTTGAAATCAACTTCATTTGTGACCTGTGTGTTCAGTAGAGTGTCTCAACCTCGAGAAAAAAGACTTTTGTGAAATCGCGTACTTTCAAAAAAATATTTTTGTGGTAAATACGTCGAAATCGAGTCTGAAAAAAATATTTCCGTGATCTTTGTAGTGCATAATAGCTATTGTGAGTGTTTAAAGTTATTTAATTATTATAGTGTAGTATATTTTTTCTAATTTTTGGTTGGTCCTTTGCGGAACCGTCAGGCACCGGGAGTTCCAAATTAAGCAAATATGAAATTAAATAGCCAGGTTTTTTTATGGTATTTTTTAGTTTGTTGTTTATAAATGGCGAGTAGAATTTGTGATTTTCGAACAGAAGAGAGCTTTCGGAATACGTCAATTCGATTGCGTGGTCGGTAAGCGAAGATGATGATGATTTTTCTGCTGACGACATTGATTGTGACCCAGATTTCGACTTTGATACTGCTTTCCGCAATGAAAATTTAGAAAACGAGCAGCAAATAAGCTATTTAAATGGTGAAAACAAAGGAATTGAAGTAGCAGATGTTCAGAACATTGTAGCAAATGTTCAAAACAATGCAGCAGTCGATGTGAGTGATGTCGAAATGAGTAATTCCGATTTGAGTAATTCAAATATTGAAGCAATCATTGAATCAAATCAAGGTAATGAATGATAACAATATTGTGTTAAATTTCAAAGCGACGACGTTTTGACACCGGAAATATTGGTATTGAACTCACAGCTTCAGTTTTTTTCGTTTTTCATGTCAGACGATATTATATCGAATATCGTCGAACAGAGCAACTTGTACGCAGTGCAACAAAACATTGGAAAACCACTGAATACCACGCCAGATCAAATAAAACGATTTATATGAATAAATTACTATATGTCGGTCTTTAAATATCCGAGCGTTAGATCGTATTGGAGTGACTATGGTTTCAAACCAATTATGGATTGCATGACACGAAATCGTCATGAAAAGATTCACCAATTCTTTCACTTCAATAACAACGAGACAATTCCGCGCCGTACAAAGGTTCGATGCCAAAAATATATGATACATTTGTGTTTTTCGCCTGAAAAAACTGTTTCGCTGAGTTTTACCAAAACTAAATGCCATTGTTTACACTTTTATACTAATAGTTTTTAACTTTTCTGAATTTTTTTTAATTTTCTTGAATAAAATTGATTGATTTTTGCAAAAAAAAATTCTGTGGTACAAAATATATTTTTTTTAATTTTGATGCCCGGGAGCCTAGTGTTTCCGCCAAGAATCAACCAGGTATTCTCTTCCTAGCTCAGTTAAATGTCATTTATGGAGAAAGTCATAGAACAAAAAATGTTCAGAGTTGCGAGTTTTATAACATTAATTTTTTTCGGCTCAAAACAAAAAATCAGGATATTAAGGTTTAATTTTTATTGTAAAACAGTCATTTGGCGCTTTTAATGCCAACTCTGCCGGTTAGAGGGTTAAAGTAAAAAAATATATATAAAATTTAACTGCATCAAAGTGCTTATTTAACCCATTAGGGGTAAGTCATTATTTTTTATTTAAAACTAATTAATACAATATGCCGTTATTAACACGTCCATATTTTATATTGTATTTTAAAATACTGCAGAAGGTAATGATATATTGTATCATTATTGGTAATGCAAACAGTAATGAGATGAGATTACTAATATTTTGCTGGGTAATATTTGACCTACAACATGAGCGTGTAAGGGAAACTTACGATATTCACACTATAGAATTTAGCAATGTCGGTTAAATGTTAAACGATAATGCCAACATATATTTACAATTGTTGTCTACAAGTACAATTAATGGTAAAGAATAATTATATCTCTTTGTTTGAAATTGCAGAAAATAAAAGTAAAAACAAAAATAACTAGGAATGTATGACTACAATAGTACAATAATCATAAGTTTTTTTTTAACAATTAGGGTGACCAGCGATTGATAAATTCATACAAAATGATTCGTCTGAGAGTTACATTTTATACACACCCGACCCGAACTCGCAGATTTTAATGAACTTTGAATATGTTGTAGAGGAGTAAAAAAAGGACACATATTTCAAAATTCATTTGTGTTTGTATGAAAATTCGAATAAATTTTACAAAACTAGATTTATTTAAAGTACTCGTGAAAGCAAAAATGTTGATACCCATATTGTATATAGTGGACACAGAGTTGCCACATTTTTGAATTATTTGAAATATAGAGAAGAAAGGCTCTTCAGGAAAAACCGCATAAAAAGCGAATAATTTTGAATATCGAAAAAGCTCAGACACCACCTCGGTTTAATTAAAAAGGAATTACTATACATTATTTTGGCTACAATCCCTTAACCCATTTTTCACCAAGCACAGATTCCGTGCGAATTTTTCAACACAACTTGGTAGGAAGATACGTTGGTTTGCCAGTATGGATTTTCAGTAAATTGTATAGCCTAGTCGCGCCCTCTAGTGGTGGTATATCTAATTGAAACTTTGAAGCTTTTTATGTATTAACAATTCAAATATCTATCAAAAAATTGCACAACATTTTGATTGTTTAGAGAAAATACCACATTATTATTGATATTAAAAACAAAAACGGATTAATTTTCCGCATAGTTCCATGTTTACAAAAACGGAAAAATCTGGATTCGATTAGTAAATTTTTTTCAAAAAGTACATGTTGAATGAAAATTTTTTCGATTACTAAAAGTTTTCTTGTACGTCTTTATCGATACCAATAAATCGCGTCTATTCCTCATATTGTGCGAAAAAAGTACTAAAGAAGCGAAAAATGTTTTTTTTCAAATCGTTATATGGCAACTCTGAAACAACAAATTGAAAAATGTTTTAACCTACGTTTGCACATAAGACTTCAAATTTTAATATGCTTTTTACTAAGTTACTATATCACCTTCCAATCAAAAGCTATATTCTCTTAAAAATTGGTGTATCTTTAAAGACACGTTGGTAAAAAATGGGTTTATAAAACCCCTCATTTAGTGTTACTCAAAACACATTTTTTTGAATAAAAAAAATACTTGAATGTCTCTACACCTTTTGCAATTGTAATTCAGAAAATTTTAATTAGAATTTATGCAATTGAAATTCAGAAATTTCATTTGAAACTCAGAAAACATCAATATTTTCGGAATTTAAATTGATATTTTCTGAATTACAATTGATGAGTTTCTGAATTTCAATTGATATTTTCTGAATTTCAAATGATGATTTCTAATTTCAAATGAGAGTTTCTGATTTTCAAGTGAATGTTCTGAATTTCAATTGATGTTTTCGGAATTTCAAATGGAAAATCAGATTTTCAATTGATATTTTCTGAATTTCAATTGGAAATTCTAAATTTTAATTAATATTTTCTGAATTTTAAATGGAAGTTCTGAATTTCAATTGATATTTTCTGAATTACAATTTCAAAAGGTGTAGACATAATTTGTTCACCAGTAAATGTGGCTTCAAAAAACCTTTCATTTAGGCATTTAAAAAAATATGGCTGCCTTAAATTTTTATTCTCTACAACATATTTGAAGTTCATTAAGATCTACCAGTCCGGGTCGGGATAACTCATAACTTCACTGAGTGCAGATCTTATTGTTAGCTAAGGTCTGAAATCTATGAGTATTAAATAATACATATAACTAAATTATGTACATATATATTGAAATATATATGAAGGACAATGTTCAACGAATATTTTCTCCTAACCATTTTTTATAAATAAAAAAATTAAAAAAACTAAAAAAAATGTTTGGCTGATTTTGAGATAAATTGAGTTTTGCATAACTCTATAAATTTAGAACTAGTTCTGATTTTTTTTGAACAATTTTTTTTCAACTTCTCCATTAAACAGTGCGGTCAAAAAATAAGTTAGTAGAAAAGTTAGTAAAACGTCATGTAAATCAAGACTACTATTTTTCAGCTAATTTTTTTGCTGAAAGTGTGTTTTGAGTTAAAATTTTAGTTATACTTATTCAGCACAGTTTTGAACTACCCTACGAAACATGTTAATATATAGTCGTATATAGCTTGATATAGAGGTATTTTATTATATGTGTGGCCATTTCTAATATGGCGCTATATATAATCATATATCATTATATCTTATGTTATATATAAGTTGATCTTTTTTATCTTATCATATATCTATACTCTATACTAATATTATAAAGAGGTAATGTTTGTATGTTTGTTTGTTTGGTTGTAGAAAGTAATCTCCGTAACTAATCATACGATTTCTAAATTTTTTTTACCAATATTTAATTTGGTCCTCCAGGATGGACATAGGCTATATATCGTTCCGAAATTTTTTTTTTTTTTAAATAAAAATAATCTATATATATAAAATACAATGTTTGTATGTTTGTCCTCTATAGACTCTAAAACTATCCAACCGATTTGGCCCAAACCGGTTTCATTTGAAAGGTTATAGTCCAAATTAGGTTTTCGGCTATATATATTTCAAGTGGGCGTGGCACCTCCAACATAAATTGAATAACATCATATATCTTGACTATTGTGATAGCAAGAGCTTTGAAACATTGCAGTATCCCATATGTTACTGATTTGAATAATCAGGAAAAAAATGGGCGGGATCGGACCAATGGGAGTGGCAGCTCTCATACAAAGTAAATATTTAATATCATATATCAACAGTACTATAATAGCCATAGTCTTAGAAATTTGTGCACGTTGATTATTTGTTAATGTGAATAGTCATGGGGAAAATGGGCGTGATCGGACCAGTGGGCGTGTCAGCTCCCATACAAAGTAAATATTTAATATCATATACATATCTACAGTTCTATAATAGCTAGAGTCTTAGAAATTTGAGCACATTGATTATTTGTTAATGTGAATAGTCATGGGAAAAACGGGCGTGATCGGACCAGTGGGCGTGTCAGCTCCCATACAAAGTAAATATTTAATTTCATACATCTACAGTTCTATAATAGTCAGAGTCTTAGAAATTTGTGCACGTTTATTATATTATGAATAGTCATGGGAAAATTGGGCGGGATCATACCAGTGGGCGTGGCAGCTCCCATACAAAATGATTATTTAGCTCATATACAAAATTAATATTAATATTAAATATCTAGGGTTCTATATAAGCTATATAGCCTTCAAATTTTGTACGCGTCCATCAATTACAAATATTAGTAGTCGAACTGAAAATGGGCTGAATGGGATAAATGGGCGCAAAAAACAAATAAGCATTAAAATAAATTATCACATTTAAGACTTTTTGCACGGTTATTTAATAATGTTGTTCAAAAATTGTTTTAGCGTTCCTCATAGTCCTAGAATAAATAAAAAAGGTAAAGAAGTAAACAATAAATTTTATGATATGGTTTTAAGTAACAATTCATGTTTAACAGGTACACTTAACATAAAAAATATATTATTATTATATTATTATTTGCGTAAAAGAAATTTCTTGATTTAAAGAATTAATTACAATTAAAATTTGAAGGCAAAACAACGTTTGCCTGGTCAGCTAGTAATTGATATAGCTATATATCAGATCATATATACTTCCATGTATAATTATATATAAGTACATATAAAACAGTAAAACCAAATAAATTCTTTAATTTTTATATTATAATTATATATGGTATCACACATAATTCTATATCAATATATGTGTTAAAACTAAAAAAAAATCGATAACTTTTGTATGTGGCAGAGATTCACAAAAAAAATACTTTTAAATATAATTTATCAGAGAACACAAAAAAAAACAAAATTCAATATATTTAAGCTAAAGAAAATTGTAAAAAAGAAAAAGTAAGAACTTAGAAAATATACACTTTTAAAAAAAGTTAAAAGTTAGTAGAATAAAAAATATTTTATAAGAAAAAAAATCATTTAATGTCAGAAAATCTTTAAATAGGCAATTAAAAGACCTAAGATAAAAAAAGCTTTGTAGCAAAAAAGAACCGAATCGGATATAGCCGAAAAAACCATTATATAAGATATTTATCTCGAGAAATTAACTTTTCTTTTATTAAAATTATTTTTCTTCAATCTAATAAGTTGGATTGTGCAAATAATTAAGTCTCGACTAAAATTTTGTTGAATTTATGAAAAATTTTCTATAAATTTTTAAAATTTTCCTAAAATGACGTTAAAATTATAAAGTTGTTTAAGAAATAATTGGAAACCAAAATAACGTTATAGCTATGAAACTCAGTGTATAAGTCAAAATGAAAGCATGTCCAATTTTCCAATTCATTGTTTTATATTTAATTTTTTTTATTATTTGGAATGTAAAACAAAATTGAAGCGCTGATTTCTAAAGAATTTTATGAAGATCAAATTGTATCAAATTATATATAACTTAATCAAATTAGATGTACCCATTTTTCGGATCAAATTAGATCCCATGGGATCTCATGAGATAAGGTTATGTATGCCATTTCATTGGGTAATGTCTTATTAATATTTTACTAATTTATTTTACTAAAAAAAATTGTGCTGATAAGCACATTAATAATGATATATATGTATTCCGCTGCATGTCAAGATGTAGTCGAGACAAGGTAAATGATACTAAAAAGTACAACTCTTGTAAGACATATAAAAAAATCAACCATGGACGATTTTTGTATCTGTTTTTAGGACGCCAATAATGTAAATTTTTGGAATAAAAACTTAAATTTTGTGTTGTCATTTGCTTGTCAAAGTTATTGTCTATTAATTAAATTAAAGAAAAAATAAAATATTAAAATTGAATAAAGAAAAACTGTGTATTTATAAACCAAATGTTCATAGTGATTATTAATGTAGTGTGGTCAAATTGGAAACAAATATACGTTCAGGTAGACAGACTAAAGCGAAAGACATGGACACACATCTTAGGTAAGGTGCTTTAAAATTAAATTAATTTTGAGAAATATGTCTAATAAAACACATTTAAAAAGCAGCAATACAGTCCGCTCTTATGCCCAGTTTTTAACTTCGTATTTAAATATGCAATTAGTTAATTGCCATTTAAATTCAAATGCAGTTTCAGTTTTTCAGTCTTAAATGATAATTGTTATTTATTTGCGACAAAAGTATGGTAGCATCATGAAATGTCAAAAAATTAATGATCATTATTCATAAAACAGCTGTTTAAAGAATAGAAAAAACAGAAAATAACAGAAAATATAAAATATAGAAATAAAATATATATAATTAAAGTATAATTAAATTAATAAAATAAAATAAAAATGAAGAGAAGTGAAAATTTCAGTGCAACCGAAGTTGAATTGTTATTGGCTGCTGTAATTTAATTTATTTTTTATTGTTTGTTTTACCACGCGGAAAAAAAAACAAACTGTCAAAATCATATGTTATATTTGTACAATTTAAATAGACTTTAAATGCCCAAGATTGGTCACTTAAATGTGATTTAAATTTGAAGTTAAAAACTGCCGTTTGTATTTAAATACAACTTAAAGTCCAAATGGCATTTAAATAGGAAGTGAAAAACTGGGCATTATTCGTATGCATCACTTTTAAATGTGTGAAATGTAGAAAATTCATTTTAGAAAATTGAGTTAAAGAATTAAGCCATTTCAACCTTTGACGTGGAACATAGGTTGTAGAGCAAAATGTCGATTTATTATTTTCGATTGGTTTGAAACGTAACAAAGTAAACTTTTCTTTGTTACGTTTAAAGGAAAAAAATAAGTTTAACTACATCTGCATTTGATTTAATAATACGTACATGGAATTGTCATTTTGAGCGTTTTGTATTTGGTTTTACTACATTATGTAGTCATTTTTTATAAGTTAAAAATGACTACAATATTAGTGATTTTTAGAAAAATACAGTCTTCGCCTTTTAAATTACATTTTCCATGCTTCGTCATTTTTACTTACATTATTCTCTTATATTATAAATCAATTTTGTTTTAACATCTGGCCACTCTAACTGTTATTTTGTTTACCTTTACTTTTGGGTTAAAATTTAAATTTGAAAATATGCTGGATTTATCGTCACTCATTCAGTCATTTACATAAAATAACTGAATCTGAACACAGCGTGGGAGTATGGTTATTTAACAAATTTGCACTAGTTTTAACCTTTCAAAAAAGTTGAAAAAAAACGAGATTTATAAAAACACGAGTCATTAATTGTAAATCTTTTGTATTTTTAAGAATTGTTTCGGTAAATTGTTTCAAATAAAATTTGACATATACAAGGACCAATTATATTTTAAAATTATTAAGTTCATTAAAATAATTAGGGTGTTGACAGATTATATTTCGACTTGTGTTTTATCAAATGTAATAATTCAAGATAAACTTTGTTATAAGTGTTTGATCATAGTTTTGTTTATAAACTAAAATGTAGTAAGTTATGGCAAGTAATTAAAAAAAAAAAAAAACTTTATGATCTTGTAAAAAAACTGTTAACTAAAAATATAAATAGTACTTAATTAAAATAATTGCAATCATACTAAACAATGTTTTATTTCTTTTGTTTTTATTGCAAAAAGTTATATCAACTGGTTATAAGTCTCCTTTACTATTCTGGATGACCTTAAACATTTTTAAAAGTGCTACAGAATTTTTTAAAAGGTTAAATAAAAAAATTATTTAAAAAGTGTACGACAGTCCTTGTTAAACTTGTATTTTCAGTTGTAAGAAGATTTTCGTTTCGTAAATACATAAAAAACGTACTTTTATTTATTACAATTTTTCTGATTCATAACCAGAATTTTTTTGTAATTATTTTCAACTTAATGTTACTGAAAAACTCTGCGCAAACTCATGTTGCAGTATTTGTGACATTGAAAAACAACTTCTAAAGTCGTAGTTTTTTTTCGTTTTTTAGATTTGATCTTAACCCAATCATATAAACCAGTTTCATATTTAATATTTTTTTTTATATTTCAATCTTTTTATTTTGTTTAGTTTTTTGTTTTTATTTTCTTTAAAGTCGTTAAAACAATTTATGAACATAAACAAAATGCTTCAATTTTGGGTGGAATAAAATGTGAGGTCATAATTGTATCTCTTAACAATTAAACTTTATACTAATTATATAATTAAATAGGTGTTAAAGTATAATAAATCACCTACACAATATCGCAGTATGTATCTTATATATCTTATATATCTAAGCTTCATTTTCACAATGTCTCGTTAGCTACTAACTAGGACTCTAACTGACATATTTGTTGTTTGCAGTATGTATCTAAGTCTCATTTTCACAATGTCCCGTTAGCTACTAACTAGGACTCTAACTGACACATTGTTGTTGTTTCCCATATACATTTTCAATTTAACTATTTGTTAAATTTTAACTGGACATTCAGCAATCGGGCCTAAAAAATAAAAATTAGCTACAATAAGCATTATGTTCACAATGTCCTAACTAACTACTATCTGGGACTTTAACTGACACATTAGCTTGTTAAATTTCAATGAGACATTCAGTAATCGTGCCTGACAAGGAAACTCTTCCATGTTTGAATTCAGATGATAATATTGATAAGGGAGGAAAATTAATGAAGGAAAATTGAAGGATCTGTTTAAGGGATAAAACTGGAGTACAAAATCGTTCGATACTTTTTTTATTTTATATTATTTTTTTATATAAAGGGTCCGCCAAATAACTTTTTTTTTTTTTTTAAATGCTATAAAAAAAAACTACTGAATATTTTCTCAAAATTCTTTTTTTATTTGAAAGTACAATCTTCCGGTTAATAATGGAAAATAATTTCATTCAAATGGCTGCCTCGGCTGGCCATACAGTAGCCTACACGATCTTGCTCATTTTCGAAGAAAAATGGCCCAATTATGCCTCTGGTCCAAAATCCGCACCAAACAGTGACTCGTTTTGGGTGTATCGGCTTTTTAATGTATGCGTGCGGGTTTTCTGTGCCCCAAATGCAACAATTTTGCTTGTTTACATACCCGCCAAGTTCAAAATGAGCTTCATCTGAAAAGATGATTTTTTTTGGCAAAATCGGCACCTTCTGTAAGTCGATCGCAGGCCCACTTAGCGAAGCGAAAACGCATTGGATGGTCAGTTGGCTTCAACTCCTGAACCAATTGGACTTTGTATGGCGTCATACCAAGGTCTTTATGCAAAATTCGTCTCAATGATGTCTCCGAAATGTTGAATTGTTTAGAACGGCGGTGTACGCACTGTTTTTGGCTTTCCACGCTTTGGTTTATCGATGAGGATGCCAGTTTCTTTCACATTTTTCACAAGATAACGAACATACGGAGCTGACGGTGCTTCTCTTCTTCCAAAATCCGTACGCAATTTTCGCACACATTCTGCAACATTACCATGATTTTCAAAGTAATGTCGCAATATTTCCCAGCGTTGTTCAAAATGTACTTATAGAATACATATGTTTGGAAAAAGGCTATAATTTTTTTTTATATAGAAAATTTTTTACACAATTTAGAGATTTTTTTATTGATTTAAAAATTGTCAAAATTAAGTATTACAAAATTTTGGATAAGGCAAGACTTACAACTTTAAACCGTTAAAAAATTGTAGTTTGAAATTTGGGAACAAATTTAAAATCCCATAATTTGTGTTTTCTCTGAGGATTAAAAAAATGCAAACAAAGCAAAGTATATTTTAAACCATTTGTAGCTTTTTATAGAAAAAACGAAAACTTTTTTTTTTGTGAAATAAATAAAATTATTTCTGAAACATTTATTAATAAAAAGCATTTACTTTTGAGAGAGAAATATACAATTGTAAATTTTTATTTTTTTTATTTTATTAATTAATAATCATATAATTACAAATTATATACTATTACCCTAACCGAGCACTAGTTACTATGGCTTTCAGCGCGTTGTAGCAAAAACAAACCAGTGGGAATCGAACTCACGACCCCCGCACTGATAAGCCAGCACGCTACCAACTAGCCTACCGGGGCGCACAATTCTAAATTTTAATGCTATTACTTTCTCATGATTTTCCTCAATTTTAAAAACTTTTATCGATAAAAAATATTTCAGGCTCTGATTTTTTTTAATCATATAAAATTTCTGATTCCACGGTTTTTTTTTCAATTGAAAATTAGATTTAAGGGACATTTTCTTTCTTAAAACTATTAGTTTTTGATAATTTTATCCCACAGAAATTCACAAAAAATGTTATAGAGATTTCGTACATACACTTAGGAAATTTCTGCTTTAAAAATATGTAGTTGTTTGGGTTGTAATATAGTTTCTTTATTTTTAATGTAAATGTCAGTCGTTTGTAGAACAAATTAAATTTTTTACTAACCTTGTAGTTCATTTAAAAAAACAAACCACATTAAATGACTGTTTTATGGTTTTACATTCAGTTTTTACAGTAGTTTTTTGTTATTAAAAAAAATAAAAAAAAATTAATGTTTGTTTATTTTTTACTAACATGTGGTTAATTTTTACTATAATTGTTAGTCATTTTTTGAACATTAAAAGACAAATGACAATGTTAGTTGAATTTACTGAAATATAAATTCTTTAAGTGAAATTTTATTTGATTTTAACTGCATTTGATGTGGTCTTTACGTACGTAGTATTCTAAGTGTATAAATTAATAGTTTCAAATTTGAACCACTTTAGGAAAAAGAATTATGGAATTTTCCTGTACATATACTTCTTTCCGTGCCTCTTGGCGGATAAAAACGCAGATTTTGAGTGCTTTTTTTATGTAAAATATAATCAGCTGAATATGCTTGAAGTCTTACTTTACCATTCAATTTTTAAATATAAAATAATGAAATTATCGTTTTAAACGATTTTATCATGCACCGGATAACAATTAGAGTGGCCAAAAATATGTAATACAACGAGACCCGCTTAAAGGCAGAAAAATACAATCGGCACAGCGTTGGCAAAGCGTCGGCAACTGTCAGTTATGCGTTGGCAGTACGTAGGATTTACAATGTTGACAATATTGTCCTGTTACCCGATTGATAACAGTCGCCAACCGTTGGTTTGAGCGAACTTGCCACCGTTGGCATAACGTTGGAAGTTAAAAAAATTCGGTACTTTTAAAATGCCTTAAATTTAATTAGTCTTGAGAAATATGTATACTAAAACACATTTGAAAAGCATCAATACAGTTCCATCTTATGTTAGTAATTTACATCATATTTAAATGTGTGAAGTATAATAAAATATACAAAAAGATAATGTTTCTAATTGGTTGTCATATTGGTAAAAATATTGTCAAATAATTTGGCGGCCGGCACTGGCAAAACACATGCTTTGCAAATAAAATAGTGATTTTCTTGTACACTATTAGTTGTACCATTGCTAATTTTTGGCACGGTAGGGTTTACAAAATAGCAGTGGTTTGCCAGTACTATTTTTTTTATGTGCGGTTCGCAATTTTTACCTGTATAATTATATAAACGCATATATAGTACCACACTTGGCTGAATATAATCATACTTTTTTACTCGGGATATTAACATTGTAAATTTGTTCTAATTTAAAAGCTCAACAAATTTTAAATGGCTCGCGATATATCGCAAAATTTTAAGACATTTTCTTTTGATTGCATTTAAACAAATTTTAGATAATCGCAATAAATCAAACTATTTTGCACTTATTTATTGATGCAAAACGTTTCTACAAAATTATGATATCCCAAAGTTAAATTTTCCAAACGAACTCTAATAAACAGAAATATGCTGTATCCTGTTTTTTTCCTGTGCGTCGTGCGTCAAAAAATTGATGAGACATTTTTTCTTTTTATAAAAATTGACGAATTCTGACACCGATTTGTTAGAGCATAGTTTGCTCCTAATAGCATATTTTTGCATATTTTGGTATTCGATTCGACAATACGCACATCACTTTACCGGTGTCGACTCTTCACTTTCACCACCCATGATTCGATACATTCTCAAATACGCGTGAGGAATTATTAGTTAAAAATATAAAATGTTTATCACCTCAAAATAAACAAAAAACATTAAAAAATGTTAATATATTGATTATATTGCAATCAAATTCTTTTTTTTATAAATTTTAAATGTACTAAATATGAAATGAAGAAAATTTAATATTTTTTATGTATTTTTGCATAAATAAATTATTTTTTTCCCAATGCAAAAATCTTAGCAGACATAGAGACAAACATTTTTTTTTCAAACTTTATCTTGTTATACAGTCGGAGTTGATTTTTTTGCACTTTTATTGTTGAAAATAATTAAATAATCGAAAAATAGTTAAAAATTTAAAGAATTTTAATTTTTTAATAGAAAAAACAAGCATTTTCTTGTCAAACGCGTTGGCGACGAACAGAAGTGATGAAAACGCGCGTCGAACGCGTATTATAGAATGTATCAATGATCACCAAAAAACATATGTTTTCATCACATCACTAGCGTATTATAGAATAGCTACTGCTCGTATTTATGGCGAAGGTGACTACAGAAATAGACACGATTAAGTGCATATTTTTGAGACAACTTATTTTTTTCAAGGACATAACTATTTAAGTTTTATGAGAAAAAAAGTTTATTTTTTAACTGTTATGATCAACTTTTATTTTTTTTTCCTTACTCGTAATTATTACTGTCCAATTAATATTATTTTTTATTGTTCAATAATAGTTACAAGTGAAAAATAAAGTACAAATTTAAGCACTCTAGTCGATTTTAGTCGGGAAATTAGGTTTGTCTTAATTTCCAAAGAAAACTTTTATTGCTGTGAAATCACTCTTAGGGCCGTTATTACAACTTGCCTTTAAAGTAAATGTTAGTAAAAAGTAACTTTAGCTAAAGTGAGGAATAAAGTGAGCTATAATTTTTTTCGTTATTACAACTTCCCAATAAAATAAAATTAATATTTTTGATAATGTGGCAGCACCAAACTAAAAACCGATTATTGGTTTATGAATTGGGTTATAAAAATATGTAGTGGCAACGTACTTTTATTTATTTGCTTACAAACAAACAATAATTTGTGAAATTCGGTTGTGAAATTCGGTATTTTCTTCTTTTTCTTTATAGAGCAGAAAATGTGGTAACTTTAAACACATAAACCTTACGTTTAAAGTTAAAGGCAACAATATCTCAGCTTATCGGTCACTTTTAGCTTAAAGTATACTTATAATAACGAAAAACTAATAATCTGTCAGATAACATCCGAACTTTAGATATTGGCAAGTTGTAATAATGGCCCTTAGTATAGTTAAATATAGTCAAAATAACTATTATCAATATTAATTACAAGATAATAATTATTTTCAAGAAATATTTTCTTACGTTGTTTTTTAATAATTATAAACAGACTTTTAAAATAATTCTCAAATATGATAAAAGTTATTTTTGGTTCTTGATTTTTTTTATATCATATTTTCAAAACTTTTTAAAACAAGTGCATGTTTTTAGGACATATTTTCAATTTTTTTTTAAAGTTTTTTTACAAAAACTCTAATGATTGCAACACCGATTTCGAAAATTTACTCCATTTTTACAAATTTGAGTTTCGCCTAAAACCACATCCCTCAGAAACAATTATATACATTTTCATCTTTCTTTATGTATTGTATGATTTCTATATTTATTCGTAACCCAGTGTAAGTTCTTATAGTTGCAATATAATCAGGCATCAATTTGACTAAAATTAATTGGGAATTATAAACTGTTTGTTAGCAATTGAAATTAATTTCACGAAAGTTTCTCCACCTGCACTGAAAACTAGGCTTTAAAATAAGAATTTTTAATGAAAATGTGTTTTTATGAGCATATTTTTTAAATTTAAAGAGCACATTTTCTGCTTTATTTGTTGCATTTTTTATGGTCATTCAATCGATTTTTAGAGAATTTTTCTGGTTGCCCTGCTACTCTAAACTATCTAGAATTGGTCGAAAATGTTCTCTTGTTCTAGCAGAAACACTTAAGAGTCTTGGCTTAAGGTGATTTTTTAGCCCTTAGCTGGAAATTGTTTAAGACTTTGAAAATTGGCATATTATTTTCGACTAAACAATAAATGCTAAATTGGCTTAAAGTGCACAATTCTGAAAAAAAAATTTGGATCCCCCCAAAAGAAATTCCTGGCTACGGCCCTGTATGTATCTTTAATTTAATATGCACAAAGCTACAATTTCTTTGGAACAAGTAAGTAATAAAAATAATCAAAACCCAAAATTCTCATTTGGAAACCCCAATTTTCACCGTCTATTTTTGAGATTGAGACACAAATAAGGGTCCGTAATTATGCTCTAATTCGCTTAATGTCCGAGATATAGTATATTTTATGATTATAAAATAAAAAATATTTGAAAAACGAATTTTTGCATTAGATCTATGAGTTGTCACTGGAACTCGTCCATTGAAACTTTTCATTAAATTAATGCAGTTTTTCATAAAATTTTATGAAAAATTTCATTTTATTTACTAAAAATTTCAGACGCCCAATGAAAATGTTTCATTAAAAATGGTTTCATTAAGATAATGAAGCTTTTTCATTCAGGTTAACAAGTTTTGCATTCTCTTTGTTAAATAGGCTTCATTATTTTAGTGAACAAATTCTTTGATTGACTCGTCCACAAAAATTCTCGCTGTGTAGGAATGAAATTTTTTTTTTTTTGCAATTTATCAATTTAGCTGGTCATGAAGATTCACGCTAGATATCAAATTATGTTCTCATACCATGTGTTTTATAAAAAAAATGTAAAAAGAACTAGTTAAATTTCGCAAAATTTTTAAAAAGTTCATAAAATTTTTGCGTTAAAAATGTTTAAAGTGCCTTTTTGAATTTTGAATTTTTACTAAGAATCTCAGTTCACGCAATGCTCTAGTCAATTTCAAAGATAACATTAATTTTCAAAAAATGTTCCCCAATTTATTATAAGTTTGGGATGTTCGTATCCTGTTATTGGTGCGCTGACATCAACTTAGTAAACCTCAAACTGTATAAAATTACACCGTTTTTAAAATACTGTTCTCAACCGTATAAAAAACAGCGAAATTTTAAAAATCGGAAAATTTTGCTTGCATTTGAAAACCAACCACCATACAACTTTTCACCAAGCAGTGATATTTAAATTACTTTTTAGTGTCTGTATCTCCCAAGTCTAGTGACTTCATATGTATCAGTTTGGATCATATAGTTAAAAACTATAAAATAAAATGAATAAAAAAAAATTCGTGTAAGTTTCAAGTAATTTCTTTCATATTTTCATTTACCATCAATTATTAAGGTGAAAGTAGAGACTTTGTATGCCCTAGTTTCTAACTACCTAACCCTGTACATCGTTTTGTCAGTGTTAACTAGTGTCGAAAATGTTTTAAATTACGCATATATATTCGAGTTGAACTGAAGTTTATTCAAAAGAGCAAACGATTCGGCTAAAATCTGATAAAAAACAGCAAACAAAAACTGCAGTATCTACAAAATTTTTAAGCTATATTAACATTAAATTTAGTTAAATGCAAATAGCAGTATATTCTGCTAAAATCATCAGAAATATTTGCTAAAAAATTGCAGACTGCTACTTAAGGAAGGCGGATTTTTATTTGCATAAAAAAATCAAAAAAACTTTGATGTTTTTTGTTTACTAATATTTAGCAAATTTTTACTGAATATTCCTGCTATTTTTAATTTACTAATATTTAGCAAACAAAAATCGGATTTTAATTTTAGTAACGACTAAAGTTGACAAACCCGGTTTCCGAATTATTCGATAAAGCGGGTTTTTTTCTATTTTTCGGGGTTTTTTAAACCGGTTTTTGAAAAAGGGCGGTTTAAGAGATATTCAAAAAAATAGCTTTTTTGTCTCGAATAATACGGCATTTTCGAATACTTTTGCAGCTAAAAGTTTGGAATAATTTGCAAGGTTTCAGTCGATTCTAAATTCTTGCAAAATTTGGATATTCCGATTTTGAGATGAAAAAAGTTTTGAAAAAATGTGCTTGAAATTATTTTAAATTTTTTATTTTAACCCATTTTATGCCACTCATCGATCCCGTGGGAATTTTTTTTTCGAAATTTGGTTAAAAAATGTAATTGTATCTCAATAAGCTTTTTCTGAAGTTTTTGTATACTTATTGCGCTAAAACCGGTACTCGCTATTTAAGTTCAAACTTTGATGCTTCGTATGTACTTAACGAGTAAAGATTTTTTATTTAATTATAATATTTATTACTTGATAAAGCAAATATCTATCAATCCCTAATACACAATTTAATATATCGTATTTTCACAATTTTTGGATTTTTTTTAAAAACATGAGTGTTTTTAAACAATTTTTAAAATTTTAATTTGGCTACTCTGGCAAATCAATTTTTAATGTTTCTTTGTTTGTTAGAAGAAAATTGCTAATTTTTCAAATTATAAAAAAAAATTAAGTAACTTTTGGAATATTTAAGTTCGGAAATTTTGAGATCCGATGTTTTCATTTTACATAAAAACACCGGTCTCCTTCCTATAAATTAATAATTTTTTAAAAAAGTGCTATAAAAAATATCAAAAATTTTATTTTTATTTAATTATTATTATTAATGATTGATATAATTTTTATTGTTAATAAAAATTATGATTTATTCGACCTTTATTGTGCAATGAAAATGAAGTTATTCAAGTTCGAGGTCGTATTCTACATTTATTTACCAGAATATTGTCCTAGTAAATAAATTATAGAATTTTTTAGTTTTTCAATTTATTCTTTGACCACACCTTCAAGAATTTGTTGATAGATCTATTTCGGGGAGTTTCTAGTTCCCCATCATCAGAACAATTTAGAAAGAGTGGTAACATCATCATGCTTAAACTTGAAAATATATATAACTCATTTTTCTAACAAAATGAGAAGTATTTGAAGTTACCAATAATAATCAAAAAACAAATTGAAAAAACTTAGTGGATTAGAAACTAAAAAACCCTTGCTTAACATTAATAAAATTTTTGCTGAATATTAGTAGACTAAAAAAAATACACAAAAAATTTGTAGAAAATTTTTACTTTAGTTAATTTATTTTGCTAAAAATCAAAAACGTATTTTTATGATTCTTTTTAAAATAATTTATCTTTCAACCGCTTACATCATTGGCTGTCTAAATGATGCTATCTTTTAAAGGAACGCTAATGCAGCAGAGAATTATAAGACGAAAGAAAAAATAACAAAATGTAACGTATACAACCCTTTTTTTGCAATAAGAAATAGGAAACATAAAAATTTACCTAAGATGTATGTCTTTCGCTTTAGTCTGTCTACCTGCTGTATACTTGTAATCAACTTGACCACTCAATTTGACTCAAATACACGTTTAATCTATTTTAAATTTATATATTTTATTTTGTCTTTTATTTAACTAATAGACAATTACTTTCACAAGCCGGTGAAAACGCAAAATTTAAGTTGTTGCAATCCACAATTTTGTTTTTTGTGTAAAAAAACAGATACAAAATCTTCCAGGGTTGATTTTTTTTAAGTGTCTTACTAGAGTTGTACTTTTTAGTATAATTTTCCTCGTCACTACTACATCTTGACATCTAATTCATTCTGCGTATAGCTTTTAATCTGGTTGTCGTTCACACTATTGATGTGCTAAACAGCACAATTTTTTTTAGCAAAATAAATTAGTAAAACATTAGTAAAATATTAGGAAAACATTAGTTCAAAACTTTAGTTTAAAAAATAATTTTAGCAAAAAATTTTCTGAAAAATAGTATACCTGATTTACAAGATGTTTTACTGACTTTTCTACTAAGTTATTTTTTTTAATGTATATTGATTCTCTGATGTAGTTCGTTGACGCGAACAGAAACATGTAAAACCCTAGCAGTAAATAAATCTGCATTGCATTAGCAGACTTTGCATTATTATTTTCTCACTCTGTAATTTGACTCCGTTTATTTAGAATTATATTATTTATTAGTTTTTTAAAATTTGTACGGAAAATTTCATAAATCAGCAATACAAACACCGGTTTTTTAAAAATGCGGTTTTTTAAGGATTGGGAAATCGGGTTTTTAAGTAGGTCGAATATTTGACAACTCTATACCCATTGAAGTTAACCTGTAAAAAGAGCAAAAAAAAGCTACTAAAAATTTGTTAAAAAACTGCTAAAATTAGCAGATTTTTTTACTAAATATTAGTCATGTAAGAAAAACAAAAATAAATTTGTTGAATTTACAAATATTTAGTTATATTTGAGCTAAATTTTAGTTAATTGAAAGTAACAAAAAAATCTGCTCAAATCAGCAAAAACATTTATTAAATACTAGTAGACAAAAAAATCTTTAAAAATTGTGAAATTTTTAAAGTTTTTTTTTTTTTTGTTTATTTTTGTTAATGCGAATAAAACCCTGCCCTTATGAAATCAGCAATATACAATATTTTAGCAAACATTTCTTTTAGTACATTTTCAAAAATGACGTTGCAGAAAAAAACTACTAAATTTAGCATACTAAATTTGTTAAATCTTTTAATTTTTAGTTATTTTTGAGATAAATGTTTGTTAATTGAAAGTAATAATTAAAGTTATTTTTGAGATAAATGTTTGTTAATTGAAAGTACAGAGTAAAAGTCATAAAAAATTTGAAATTTTGAAAGTTTTTTTTTTTAGATTTTTTTTTAATGCGAATAAAATGATGCCCTTCTGAAATCAGTAATCTACAATTTTTTTGCAAAAATTTCAGTTGATTTTAGCAAATTATAATGGTATTTGCATTCTACTAAATTTAAGGCAAATATAGCAAACAATTTTTTGATATAACAGTTTTTTTTTGCTGTTTTTAGTCTAAACGTTTTTGCTAATTTTAGCAGAGTAAATTGCTACTTTCAATTAACTAAACTTTAACTTGAATATAACTAAAATTTGGTAAAGTAGCCAGTTTTATTTTTGCTGTTTTTATTCTATTAATATTTAGCAAAAAAAAAAAAAAACGTCTAATTTTAGTAGTTTTTTTTGCAACGTAATTTTTAACTCATTTTAGGAGGTTTTTCTGCTATTTTTACTGGTTTATTTCTAAAATATACTGATTGCATTAGTTTCACTGTCTTTTGAAGCAGAAACAACTACATTATTTTTTTCTGCAAGGTCGTTATATGTGGTAACTGTAATTATCATACGATATTCTTAGCATTAAAGCAATAAAACAGCCTTAAAGCAACATCATTATATCTTAACAACAAGTCACAATAATAGTCTCAGACATATAAAGTTAATGAACTCTAACTAATAAACAACAATAAAACTCTTATTTTTTACGGTTTTTAACAAGTTTCATTTTCATATTATCTACTGGGTGGCAAAATTAGAGATAGAAAAAAAACAAAAGTGTTAATTGAATAGTTTTTATGTATTTATGCCATCATAATAAATTATGGGCATTAGAGTGGCATTTTTTTTTTTGTATAAAGTAAAACTTTTTTCAAAAAATTTTAATTTATTGTTCAAATTATTATAGAACTAGATCTAAAAGTTAAGTGGAGCGAATTTTAGAAAAATCGGAAAGCTTTAACCCTGCTACGAGAGTTTTCGGTTTTTGCTTTAATAAAAATATGTCTTTATTTTGCTTTAATAAAAATATGTCTTACGACCAGTGTTGCCAGAACTTATCAAAAATGGCTAAATTTGTGGAAAATAATAGCTACAAATGCCTAAAATATAGCAAAAAAAAAAAAAAATGGCTAAACATGTTATACAAAAAATGGTGGGATTTTAAAGACCGAATACTGAACTGGAATAACAGACACTCCGATTAGCCGAAAACTCACTTAAACGGACAGTTTTTGAATTAAACATGGACTTTATGAATTATTTTTAAATTTTTCTATCAAAAATTAAATGCAGTTTTAACCCTCAAATGCCTGAGGCTGCCTTTTGTCACGCTTAATTAAATTGAGCACAAATGCGTCGAATGAAGGTTTTATACTTAGAAATTGACATATTTCGATATAGAACTAATTTAGCTAAATGTTTTGGGAAGCGCGATAAAATCTTAAAGTCCAAATTTTGTAAAAATTCAAAAAATAATTATTTTTTAAATAGCTAAGACTTCAAAAATCTAAAAAACAAATTAAATTTGACTAAAAACTCTTGATAATGAATCCTAGGTAAGATTAAAGCATTATATTTAATAATGAGTCCTTACTTTCGTCCAAGGACATAGAGGATTTTACCAGGATATCTCGAAAGGACATCCTCTTAACTTTTAAACTAATGGCTGGATTTTTTTGAAATTTGGAGTAAGGAAGGCAATAAGTTGTAGTAGCAAAGTATTCAATTTTAGTTTACATATATTGAAGTTAAGGCACTTTTTCGCCCAATTTCGCTTTTTCCAAAAATCGAAAACCTCCATATCTTCTTCAAAAGAAGTACAAAAAAGTTTATTTTTGGATTGTTGTTATATCTTTGTAAGAACAATAATTTTTGGTAAAAACTTTTGTTTTACTTGCATTAGTTTTCGAGATGGATTTAAAATTTTGTTTGCTTATATCGCCTTAAGTAGGCGGCGAAAATCGTTTTTGTAAAAGCAGTTATTATTTATTTTTCGAGACGAACACATGGTATGAATTTCATTGCAAAACAAAATTCAGACATTAGAGGGTTAATTAGAAGACAAGACCCTGTGTGTCACGTGTTCATGCAAAATCCATGGTTTTTCTCAATAATCTAAAACTAATATAAACTAAATATTTATATTTTGGCTTTTAATGTATATTTCGTGCATTTTAATGCACATTTTGTTCTTTTTAGTGCATATTTTTCTTTTATTTTAAGTATTTTGCTAAATTTGGTAAAAAAAAGCGCCTATTTTCCTATTTTAGTTGCATGAAACTCCATGCCCTGGTAATCACATTTTAGTACGTTTTACAATTATATAACGATATTTTTATCGCAAATAAATACAATTTTTTTACTTTTTTTACAAAAACTGTTTTTAACGACCTTTTAAGTGTAGACATTTATTTTTGCACCATTACATAAAACATACAAAACTTTTAAAAATTGTATCGACACTTATTATTACTTTAATTTAATTCAACAGAATGAAAAAGTGCATCCAATTTTTTTATAATTTTCCACTCAAAAATTATATTTTGTAGAAAAACGCAAAAAAGTTTAAAAAATGGTTAAAACTTTTCTAAAAATGTCTAAAATTCTGGCTAATGGCTAAATCCAAATTTTTTCAGCTAATCGTGTTCAAATTGTCTTCATCTAGCCATGTCTTAATTGGCAACACTGCTTACGACACATAATTTTTTTATTGGTTTTGGCATGCAGAACAGGAATATTTTTAAATTTTTGAAGTCGGAATAACTGCTTTTCAGATAATGTGATTTTCACTAAAAATGCCGTCTTTTTCCTCTATTATACAGGGTCCGCCATCTAACGTTTTTTTTTCAACTAGTGCTTATTTCGTGAATGGTAACACTTAGCTCATGTCTGATTTGACAGATAATTAGTTTTATCCTTCCGCTGAACGAATATGGTTGTGTATACGCTTGAACAACGCTGGGAAATATTGCGACATTACTTTGAAAATCATGGTAATGTTGCAGAATGTGTGCCGATACACCCAAAATGAGTCACTGTTTGGTGCGGATTTTGGTCCAGAGGCATAATTGTGCCATTTTTCTTCGAAAATGAGCAAGGAGTGGCCGTTACAGTCAATGGCGATCGTTATCGGGCCATGTTGAACGAATTTTTGTGCACAAAAATTGAAGAGGAGGAAATACAGCTGCAGACAATCGATAACGTGCTTAAAAATTGGACCGATCGTGTAGGCTACTGCATGGCCAGCCGAGGCAGCCATTTAAATGAAATTATTTTCCATTATTAACCGGAAGGATTGTACTTTCAAATAAAAAAAGAAATTTGAGAAAATATTCATTAGTTTTTTTTATAGCATTTTCAAAAAAAAAAGTTATTTGGCGGACCCTTTAGAAATTTGCTAAACATTATCTGAGAATTTTTCTTCTGCACTCCAATAGCACATAAAACATGCTTCTATTTGATCATAACTATGTCTTAAACTAGAAATGATGTATCACAAAATATATTTCCAAAAATTATTAAAAATTTTTTATTATATATCAGAAACTTTGTTTGCAGATCGCGAACCTAGACCTAGATCATTAGGTCCAAACAATAACACAGCGCTACAAAATTGACATCTAAAATCAAAAACAATTGATCGTTAATACTACTGCTACGCTGATTCTAATGGCATACTCTGTTTTTTCACTTATGTTCCAGATTTTTCGCAAAATTGCATTAAAGTCTAAAGGTCTAGCCAGATCGAATTACATGTATCAACCTTGCTAAAATATTTAATTTGCTTTATTTTTGTATATATACGGAGGTTGAAAGCTCGTTATAAATTAATCAAAATAACAAAAAAAAAAAATCGCGATGTATATAAAAGCAAAAAACTAAAAAACTGTAAAAAATAAAAGTTATTTTTTGACTATTATTTTTTGACCAAAAAATTTTTTTTAGCGAAAATAAATGTTATTTTTGAACTTTTATTTTGGGCAAAAAAAAGTTATTTTTTATTTTTTAAGTAACTAATTTCCCATATTTTTTTTTATTTATGGTAATTAAAAATTCCCATGAAAGAAAATCTTATAGGGATTCATCACATTTTTCTGCGTTTGTTATGAGCTTTTGAAAAATATTTTTTTTTACATTTTTGTAAATAATAACTTTTTGATCGAAAAATTGAGGAAAAAACAGCCATTTTTGTAAAAATAAATTTCAATATCTCGAAAACCGTTAGTCCGATTTTAAAATTTGAAATTTATTCAGCATGCCAAAATTAATAAAATATATGCCGCAAAAAATATAAGAAATAAAATATATTTTCCCAGACATATTTTATATTTTAAGATAAATTTTAAAAAACTTTAGTCACAGGGCGCCGGGTTTAAGCTTTCCGATTTTTGTAGACCTATTGCTACAATAATCGCAACAATAATTGATAAAAATCGAAAGTAATAAAAAACTGCCGCTCTAATGGGCTTGGTAGTTATTTGTTTAAAATAACTTAAAATGGTCATGGCATGAGTATCCCAGCAAAATCTCGATAATAGGTTGGTATTACATAACATGTTACCTGGTAATAAGTTAAACTCCTTACCCTTTCATTACTTCGCAACGTTTGGTATCACTGACTACTAGTGTCCGACCGAACAGCTCGGCCAGAAAATGCATTTGGTCTGTATTCGGTATTTTAAAGCATTATGGACAAATTTGGCGGATGGAATAATGTTTATTGGACTGATTAGAAGCTATTTTGTGTGTCAAATTTGAAGAAAAGTCTGTAGTTAAGCAATGAATTCACTGTTCGGCCTCAGAAAGTTCGGCCAAATCGAAAATAGTTCGGCGGCCGAACTTTTAACTTTATAGCTAAACTTCGGCTTTTCTCTTAAATTTTTTACACAAAATCGAATTAAATCGAATTAAATTTTGACCACTCTTTACCTATTAGTGAGGAGTAACATGTTACCGAAGTTTGTACCTCGATGGACATGCCCTTATTAAAATAATAGGGATTGTAATAGAAAAGTAACACGTTACCTCCTTATTACAAAACGTTTATTTTTAAACCCAAACCTTCTACAAAATTGCATGTTCAACATTTTTAAATTTTTATCTTAAAAAAAAAAACTTATTACATTTATACTGGATTTAATATGTGCTTTGTAAGATGTTACCAGAATTTACATTCCCTTGTTCAAATAATAGGGAATAATAATTATAAATTCAACAAAAATTTTGCTAAATTTAGCAAATTTTTTGCTAATACTAGCAATTTTTCTGCAAGGATCCTACCAGCAAAAATGTTGCTGACTTTATCTTTTTAAATGGTAGTTACAGACATTAATCTTTTAATCCCAAACATATTACCGGGTAATATAAAGTTTTGCTGGGATGATCAAAAGAATCATATGTTAATACAGTGTGATTACACTGTGCATCAGTGAAAAAAACACAAGAACTTGACTAAACAGGTTCGATTGTACTACTAAAAGGTAGTAAAACCCTATACTCGGTTTGTCCAGATTGGTGACCAATTCCTTTTTATGGGCCTCTAAAGTTTCTGAAAAGCAGTGGGACCCTCAAAATATGGTATCATTAGTTTTTGCCCTAAATCTTAATAAGACTTGGTACTACGGCTTAACTATATTTGGCAATAATGTGGCTAATAGTCCCCTGAACAAATTCTTTCAACATTTTATGCCAAAAAAATATTTTTTTCCTGGAGTTTTTTTGAAAAAACATAGGAAAAAATATGTTTTTTTCACTTTCTCCAGTATTACTTACAGGGACTGTTAAATTTTTCCTAACAATATTTGGCAAAAGTGTACCCAAGGTAACGCCGAACAACTCTTCTGAACATACCAACACAATCTGAACATGTTTAGGCACTCTAAATAGCTCATAAAGACCAACGTGTACATTAAAATGTGTGTTTTTGGCTAGACTATACTTTTATTGCAATTTTTTTACAGGTTTTTTTGTATTTGTGTTAAACAATTTAAACATTTTTTATGTCAGAGTTAGTTCAAAGTCCTGCATGTAGGCCCAGAGGATTTTAAAATGCTATTTGGCCCGCCCCTTTTTATGGGCGTATATATAAGAATGAATTCAAATAATAATTAAATTGTATTACTTAAGTGCAAAAAGCATAATAAATGATTTTGTAAACATTTATCGCGTGGGGAAGGTGCCCCCAACATAACTCACCGACTACCAACAACCCCCCACACCTACGAAAACTCCCTGCAATTTTTTTTTAATTTTTTTACATATTTGGGGTATAAGGATTCGACACAGCCGAGTTAAAGTTGTTTTTACTTTAATTGTTATTGTTACATTTCTTGCGCTGCTGATTTCAATATTTTTAAATTTTATCGTTCCTGCGATCGCGAACAATAGCATTACAATTTGCGTTTTCCTTAACTATGCAACATGTATCAATTAAGGTTTTGGACCAGGTATAATTTTTTTAGAGGGGCGATATTTTTTACCTGGTAATTTTTTAAATTACAGTTTTATCTCGAAAATTCATTCAAAAACTTCAGTAATCAGAATAACACGTGTGCAAAAAGTTAAAGAAAAACAAATAAATAAATATATTTATACTTAAATTTTGCAAAAATATTTGTATTGAGGTAGTGGATACCGTACCGCCCCCTAAATTTTAGTTTGGGGTTCGTCTTTAGTGAAAGCATACATTAAATAGCAATATTTTGTAATTTTTTGATTGCAGTTTTCAAAAATAATAATTCCAAATTTTATCGCGATTGGTGCGTGTACTTTTTTGACATTCGCGAAAAAGTAAACACACTTGTCTTCATAGTTTTTCATGGCCTATGCGACTGTGCTATGCCAATTTTGATATTTGCAAAAAATTTAAAAACGTATAGCCCTAATATACATGTAAAAAAAAATTTAAATAATAAAATATAAATTAAAAAACAAAAACCATAAGTTCGTACAAAAAAAATATTTTTCTTGTAAAAAACAGAAATCCAAATAAAAGTTTAATGGGGGTCGGTCTTACATTTTATCCATCTAGAGGCAACTGCGGGGGCTTTTTGTGGATTTTTTTAGTCAAAAACGACAATTTTTAAGGTGCAGAGTGGTCTTTATGAGCTGTTTAGAGTGCCTAAACATGTTCAGATTGTATTGGTATGTTCAGAAGAGTTGTTCGGCGTTACCTTGGCTACACTTTTGCCAAATATTGTTAGGAAAAATTTAACAGTCCCTGTAAGTAATACTGGAAAAAGTGAAAAAAACATATTTTTTTCCTATGTTTTTTCAAAAAAACTCCAGGAAAAAAATATTTTTTTGGCATAAAATGTTGAAAGATTTTGTTCAGTGGACTGTTAGCCACATTATTGCCAAATATAGTTAAGCCGTAGCACCAAGTCTTATTAAGATTTAGAGCAAAAACTAATGGTACCATATTTTGAGGGTCCCACTGCTTTTCAGAAACTTTAGAGGCCCATAAAACGGAATTGGTCACCAATCTGGACAAACCGAGTATAGGGTTTTACTACCTTTTGGTAGTAGAATCGCACCTATATAGCCAAGATCTTGTGTTTTTCAAAAAGTCTTTTTTTGTTGCATAGTGTTATTATACAAGAGTTACTTGTTTCGATTAATATTGATTTTAAAAATTTGCGGAATCTGTTGAAGTATCTAAATACATATTTAAATACAAAAGTATTTGCTTCTTTATTGACTTAAAGTGTTCTTGATATTTTGACATGATGATGGATTCTCTGTTGTATTTCGCGAACAAAGTATTTTGTTAATAAAATACAAAATGTGTTAAGAAGTTGTTAAACAAACGATACTGAATATTTAAATTAAAAACGTTAAATTAACAAAGTGGCAAAGTTCTTCGCTGAATGTATTAAAAATGTTTTATATTTCCTAGTATTAAAAGATTTTATCAATCTGATCTTAAATTAGATATTTCTAGGAAATAATTCTTTTCCTTTCAGGTTTATTGTATGCACAAAAAAAATGCATTTTAATTGTTTATTTTATATTATTATGGCTAAATCATTGCAAAACAAATTGTAATTTCGATTCTTAATATTGGTGTTAAGAATTTCAATGAGTGATTTAAAATAACGTCACGTGCTTTCGCTAAGTAGTCTATCTCATCATATTTAATGACATGTTGGTTCGAGCCTTTCAATTCAATTTATATTGCAACATGTATGTACTATTTAAGTTTGTTTTAAAAATTTTAGTAATAAAGTAAGATTAAATTGCTTTAACATATGTTCAGAATATTGAAAAGAACACATCTGGCATAAAAAAATTGCATATTTATCGTTATTTCCGGGATAAGCTAGAAAAAAACTAAAAACCACCAATCATACCAAAACACACTCTCGGACATATGATTAATTAATTATTGAAATATATTAATCATACGACGTGTAGTCCTTCCTTAAAGAACTCAACGTAGTAAGAGTAATGACTAGTGTCCGACCGAACAGTTCGGCCAAAAAACTATATTTTGTCGGTTTTTTGATATCTAGAGGCAATGATGACAAATTTTGGTATTGGAAACATGTTTGTTGAGCCGATTTAATTCGATTTTGTGTATAAAATTTAAGAGAAAAGCCGAAGTTTAGCTATAAAGTTAAAAGTTCGGCCGCCGAACTATTTTCAATTTGGCCGAACTTTCTGAGGCCGATCAGTGAATTCATTGCTTAACTACAGACTTTTCTTCAAATTTGACACTCAAAATAGCATCTAATCAGCCCAATAAACATGTTTCCATCCGCCAAATTTGTCCATAATGCTTTAAAATACCGAATACAGACCAAATGCATTTTCTGGCCGAACTGTTCGGTCGGACATTACTAATGACATATCATTTATGTTTTTTTATTACCACTAATGACACCAGCTTACTCTCTGCATTACTTTAAGACAAATAATAATGACTTAAGACTGAAACAGAAATAGCTTAAGTGACATAAATCAGGTATTCGTACACAGAAAAAAAAAAATAATTCACAGAATGAATTTTTTCATAAACTGTATGAATCGAACATGATTTTTTTTCCCAAAACTTTTTCATTTATAGTATGAACTTGTTCATACATAATATGAAACCGAACCTGAATTAGTTTCCAAAAAACTATTCATTCGGATTATGAATGTGTTCATACATATTACGAAACATGTTTATAATATGTTAGTACCAAATTTATCTATATTATGTAATTTTCATAATAAAAAATATTTTTTATCTATTTTCCCATTAAAGTATAAAGTTTTTTTTTTTTAGATTTTATATGCATAATAACTGCATTTTTATTATTATTGTTTTTAAATACAAATAATTGAGAATAAATAAATTAAATAATGTACATAAATTACAAATTTGTTAAATAGAACAATACCACTATATCCCAGGAGAAAATACTCATGATTTCGGATCATAATTAGATGAGTTTTTTGAAACGCTTTACTGAAATGCTGTCTCGAGGATGAGATATCGTAATGACGAATTTATATATATTTTTTTTTTTGATTTAGAAGCACTAAAGAGAGGTTCTAAGTAGGACATCGTGAACAAAAATCATGGATTATATCAGCAATAAAGCTAGCGCTTCCACAAAATTTCCATTTTCCATGAGTACAATAAATTCACCATTGGTTTTCGATTTATGCACACTTTCGCTGTTGTGTAAATTTCTTTGCACATAAAACACTTCATTTTTTTTATCTTTTTAAATTACCTAATTGTTAACAGCTTCTTATTTTCTTTCACAAAGCACTTATTTAACAACAAGAATTAAGAATAAATAACGATTTTTTATTATAAAAGAAAAATTTGAAGCGTTTTTATTTCACAGAAAAAAAAAAAACAAATGAAAATTAAAACAATTTTCTTCTGACTTTCTAAGTTTTTAAAATTAAAAAAAAAAAAAAATAAAAAAGTTCATACGTAGCATGAACTTGTTTATACATATTAAGAATTGAAATCAATGAAAGCAATTCGTTCTATTTATGAACAAAATTTTTTCTGTGTATGAAACAAAAATTCAGAAATACTATAATTAAAGGGTTTATTGTAAAAACTTGATAAGTCACATTTATTGTTTTATGGATTTTCGATGTTTTCTAGGCCTCCATTGATTAATATTTGGTAGAAGTCTTACTAAATAAAACACTTATTACATATACCTAGACTATAAATGTCCTTCAAAAGTCATATTTTGTGCATTTTTCGACATTTAAAAGGCAAAAACAAACCAAAAATAAAATGTGGCTTATCAAGTTTTTACAATAAGCTCTTCAATTGTAGTTTTGTATTAGGGTCATTTCAAAAATAATTCAGTACTGTGACAATAACTTAATTTATTTGCATATAATTTTACTTTTTGTAACCAGAGCTACGTAGCGTACATATATGCCAATTGTGATTATATCGTTAATGCACTATATCAACGGTCCCCAAAATGTCCACAGAACCCTATGGGTCCATAGGGGTTTTCCAAGAGATCCGCGAAGAGTTCCGAAAAAAATAATGTTTAAAACTAATTTAAAAAAATTTCAGAATATTTTGTACAATTTTATTAATGTTTCAAATTATTAAAAAAATTTAATTGAAAAGTTTTTGGACTCCTTTAGTTAGATAAATCTATTATCCATTAAATGGCATGTTACTTACAATAGGTCCTTTTAATAATTGTGCACCAAATTTGATAGTATCTCCCAATGATTGTTTTCATAATTTATTTGATTAACAATTTTAAAGGCCTATTCATACGAAAAAATGTGTTACTCTAGTTATGACAGTATTTCACATGAGACTCTAGATATGACTGTTTGTTATTGCAAGAGTCATGGATAATTTTATTTATTTGAAATTGACATAACAAATACAATTAGAATTATATTGTTGTTTTCTATAAAAAGTTATGGCTTTCAGTCGTAGATTACATAGATCTCAAACTCTTCTTCTTTTATCAAGGAACACAATTTTTCATAATCATTCAAATACTTGTTTGCAGGGACCGTAATCATTATGAGTTTTATAATAAAAATTACACAATAATGATTATATTATGAGTTTTAAGGATTTTCTTCAATGGTAATGATTATTTTTGAGTAATATTAATAAAAATCAGCCATAATCAATATTTTTGAGCAAAAAAAAATACAACTCAAAAATAATCATTATTTATGATTTTTATTTTTTTCGCTCAAAATAAAACTCACTTTCATAGAATTTTTAAGGTGCCTTTCACAAAAATCCTAGAACTTTTGGAGTGTGTTCAACATATGATATGTTGAATTCCAACGAGTTGCAACATCAAGCACTGGTTGCGGTAATTTTTTATTATTATTAATATTTATTATTATTATTAATTTAAATAATTTTAATATTGTGCTCACTTTGGAATATTCCTTATAACTGACCTTGTTAGTAATAGTATTTTACTCGTATCCAATTTAAACAACAATGTATAAAAAGACTAAATATTCGTAACATTAAAAATGATATTGAAAAAATTTAGTATTAGTTTGCTTTCAATTTGAATTATAACAGCTTGCAGTCTTCGTGACATTGATTTTTTATTTTTTTTTTAAATTGGGTATATATGTACATACCAGCTTTACTATTCTTCATGCCCAGTATACATCCATATTAGGGCTATAACCAAATTTTTGGCATAGTAACACGAGTTGGGCAATAAAAGTGAGTTTTATTTTGAGCGAAAAAAATAAAAATCATAAATAATGATTATTTTTGAGTTTTATTTTTTTTTGCTCAAAAATAATGATTGTGGCTGATTTTTTTTATTATTACTCAAAAATAATCATTACCATTGAAGAAAACTTTAAAAATCAAAATTTTAAAAATCATGACGGATATGTCAAAAAATAATAATAATGGTGCAATAAATTTTTGTTTATGTCTGTTCTAAGTGATTGATTTTTTTATTTAAAAAAACGAACAATAATCATTATTTACGGTCCCTGTTTGTTTGTTCTCCTCAGTTACGTGCACTGTCAGTTAATGTCAAAGAGTTGGAGATCTATGTAATCTACGCTTTCAGTCTTTAAAATAGTCTAGAGAAGTCACCGCCAGTCACAATCTAAAATTTTATTTCTAAAATTAACATTTTTGTATGAAAGTTTTTCTTTAAAAAGAGTTTTTTTTTTATTTCAAAAACTTCTAAAATAAAATTTTATAGCTCAAATAATAAGCATTTTTTGAAATTTTTTTAATTGCTCAAAAAATATAAAAATAATTTGTTGAATCTTTTTAGAAGTCTCGTGCAGTAAATTATGAACTAATTTGAAAGTCCTGACGTTTTGGTAATAACTTCACAGTAACATCTGTTAAGATCTGCTTAAGATGAACCCTCGGTTATTTTTGACAGGCCCACAAATAAATTTGTATGTTGTTTTCCATTTTTAATACGAAATTCATAAAATGTTTAAATTTTTTTTTAAATTTCTTTCAATTTAAACATATTTTAATTCGAACACAACAATATTCTTTCCCAAATGTATCAAAAACTCTAAATTTATGAAATCAAATGAAGGAATTTCACAATATTTAAAAAGTTTATAAAAATGTTTAATATTTTGTGGACAATAAAAAAATTAAAACTCCGGTAAATGCAAACGTTGCTAATAACGAATTAATTCGTTTGGTCCCTCAGAGTTCCCCAATTACTATGTGTTTTACCGCATTTGCTTTTTGTAATGTTTTTTAATTAAAAAAATATAGAATTTTTTTACTTACACTCAAAAAAAGCATTAGAAAATCAAGTAGAATCAAAATTAAACTAATTAGAAACAGCATTGTAATACAAAAAAGTTGGTTTTCTGTTTAAGTTTTAGTATGTTTTTACTTATTTTTAAAAACCGGAAGTGACATCTATAATGTTGAAATATTGATTTAAATACGAAAATATTTATTTTAACTAGAATTATATTTACCATAATAAGATTCATATTTTATTTAAAAATTTTCATAAAAAAGGTGATATTAATTTATATATAAAATAATAATTAATTTAAATACGATTTTTTTTCTCTGTGTATGCATTTTTTTTTATATAAATGAGAAACAAATTTGTGGGAATCGCTGGACTATGTCGTGCATATTTTGTACAAATTTTGATTTTAGATGACAGTAAAGCGTAAAATGTGTACTATATCGTTAAATGGACTATAACCGATGTGACTATAAACGAAAAGGTACTGTAGTATAAATACAGAGTCAGGACGAAATACACTAAAAAAAGTGTTATAGCTACTACATGACAGTTGTTTGTGTAGTAATCAGTATTTGTTGTTTTTAACTGCAATTACAGTTGTTTTTCTATCAAATAATACAAAACAACTGTTATGACAGTTATTTAAAAAAACAGCTGAAGAAAAATACTGTATTTTTGCAACAATTGTTTGAAGCAGTTATTTTAGTATTTTAATAAACAACTACCAAAACAGTAACTTTGCCCTAAACAGTTAATTTTAGTTAGTTATTTAAAAAATAAAAAATAATATCGAGTTTTTAAAAACTCTCGTTTAGTTTATATTTTTTATTATTGATATGTACTGTTTGCAATTTTGACCTTGCATTTTAAGTTGGATGTATGAAATACAAATTTTTATTATAATTGAAATATATTTTTAAATTAAAGAATAAATACCCATAAACATAAAACATATTTTTAAATTACCGAATAAATACCCATGCAGAAAAATACAAAAGGGACAGTGATGTCAAAGCGTCATCTATGGTCGGTTATCAGTTGGCAGAACGTAGGATTAACAAACTTGACAGTATTGTCCTGTTACGCGATTGATAACAGTGCTCAACCGTTGGTTTGATCAAACTTGCCACCGTCGGCATAACGTTGCACAGTGGCGCCATTTGAGTTTTTTCGTTGCAAAAATCATAACTTTCGAACCAAATGAGATAATCAACAAATTTAAAAAGCATATGATAGATAACCGATCAACCTATGAAATGAGTGTTTGAAAAGTGTTCTACGCCTCTTAGGTGCCTACTTATAGGTTAGCAAAGTTGATATTTGTAAAAAAATCATTTTCATGGGTAGTAAAATAAAATATTTTTTTGTTTTTTTTAAATTTTTTTATTTTATTTTTGTCTCTTTTTTTAATTCTTTTATGATTTAAAACTATTCCAGAAAAAATTTAATTTTTTTTTATTTATTTTTCAATTTTTTGTAAAATATTGCTCACAGTCCGTAAAGGAAGGTATATCTAAAAGACTTATCATTTCTGAACTATAATTATTTTCTAAGTCTTTTCGTGGCTTTATATGCCGCAGTGATGAAATAAGTGGATCGGAAGATGCTGCTAACATGTTGAAGAGATCCTCATTTTGTCTTACCCTTGATGATTTGAAAGTGTTCAGCAGTCTATATTTTTTATAAAATTTGTTTGGGGACTCCTGTGCTTCTTCAGAAAGCTCTCCAATTGGCAAAGGCTGATATTCAATTATATCTTTTCCATGTGACAATATTTTATGAACTGTCGGGGTCAACTTTTTCTGTGGATATAAGTTTGCTAAAAGAGATGCAGTTTGCGAGGCATATTCTCCATACTTTTCAGAATCAACTTTTTCCTTGCAGTTTAAAATATAATGATATTATTATGGGATTATGATATTTTTTTTTTTCAAATATATAGTCTAATCTACCTAATCTAGACTAATCACGGGATAATTATTGTTTTTAAATATATAGTCTAATCTACCTTGAATTAAAAACAAAAATCTACATAACCTTGACTAATAACGGGATTATGGTTGTTTTAAAATATATAATAATATAATCTACCTAAAATCATAAACAAAAATCATATATATTAACAATAATAATAAGAATGGTTTTTCGCGTTTATATGTCATTAATTGCCCAAAAATGCATGCGACACCTTTTTTGAACCATGTCTTTTTTCAAAATTTTACCTCTAGCAAAAAATGGGGCAAGGACGGGCAGCTGAAAATTTTTGCAATAGGTAAAGGACTAATCAAAGAACTTATTTTGAAAATATGGCAAATATAGTTTTTAATAGTTTTTTTTATTTTCCACCAAAGTTGAGAAATATTAAAAAAATGGATAGTTTGTAAATATCAAAGTACCTGGACCAATACAAAGCAAACAGTCTAATTTTTTTTAATCTTCTCTTAATAAATATATCTATCAATAACATTAAAAATAATGACGATCCGTTATCTAGTTTTCGAGATTCTGAATCTGAAAGCGGACAAAATTACATAAAAATGTTCTGTTTTTTTGAACACTAAAAATCGGTCAACTGTGAAGGGCTATATCTTCTGAATCTGATTGTAATAAGAGTGGCATATTTGAAATCGTTGGACAATTTCCTATAAAATAGGTTTATTCAATATTTTTTAGGGGCACATGAAATTTTTGATTTTTACCACCTCACTTGTTCTACAGGCGCTACTGTGCGTTGGTAATTCAAAAATGCTTTTAAAATAGCTTAAATTAAATATATTTTCAGAAATGTGTATAATAAAACACATTTAAAAAGCAGTAATACGGTTCGGACTTAGTCTTATACAACATATTTAAATGTTTTAAATATAAGTAAATATAAATAAATGCTTCTAATTGGTTGTAATATTGATAAAAACATTATTGGCAAAGAATTTTGCGGGTGGTACTGGTAAAGCATATGCTTTGCAAACAAAATAGTGTTTTCATAGTACAATATTATTTGTTTCTTTGGCAATTTTTAACACGGTGGGTTTTACAAGAATAGCAGGGGTATACCAGTACAATTTATTTGGTACGGTTGACATTTTCTACGTGGGTAATTGTAATAAACAGCAGTTTTTACAAATTTTTACAGTTGTTTAAAATTTTTGTAGTAACAAAATTTTCAGTTATTTTGAAGACATTGTTAGTTATTTTTGCATTTATTTTAACTGCAATTGCAGTTTTCGAGGGTTGTTTTTTTAAACAACCTACCTAAATTACTGCATTTCGTCAACAGTTATTTTACGCAGTTGTTTGTGCTTATTGACAAAGTGTGTGTGTTTCGTGTGTGTACATTTTTTTAAGAAAAAAAAACGAGCGTGCAACGATTTGCTACTAAAGGAATATGAGAAGAGTGTTTGTTTCTCTTTGTTAGTCAAGAAGAGAAAACGGAAGAAGACTCGTCATAAGTGAAAACTTCTATGCTGTAATTTTTATTAAATAAATAAAATATGTAAAAAGGTTAGTTTTGTAATAGAAAAATAAATTAATTTACTTTAATATTATAAAGTATTAAAGTAAATTAATTTTAATAATTCAATCTGATGAAACTAAATCAAAGAAGCAGTATTACAACATTCAGCCAGACATGGGGCAAGAATTTTTTAAAATTTATAATGAAACGTAAATAGTTAAAGCGTTATTTTGTGTAAACATAGTTTCCCAATAGTGCAGATTATTGAAAATAAAATCAAGTTAATAATAATTTAAATAAATTTTTTTATTAATAATTTTTAATAAAATGCTGGTAATGTTGTTTTAACTGCATTTGTAGTTGTTTTTATTACATTCGACAGTTAAATTTTAACAGTTAAAAATAACTACACATTGCTTATTTATGATTTAACTGCAAATATAGTGTACACCTTTTAAATTGCAATTGCAGGTATATTAACTGCCATTTACAGCTAATTCTACCTACATAATTTTCTGAGTGCATTACTAAAAATCACTGCTTCTCACAACTTTACGAAATTACAGTACTTTTCTTGAGTTGGCTTTTATAATAACTGTCATAAAAATTGCTGATAAAATATGCCAAAATCGTTTAACTCATTTTTTGAAGCAATGTGCCTTTTTCGATCCAGTACACAGAGAAATCATAGTTAAATCAATTGTTATTCAATAGTTAAATTAATATCTTAATTTTTTACGAACATTTTTAAATCAAGTATGAATCTTATTATAGTAAATATGATTCTAGTCAATAAAACATTTTCGTATTTAATATTTCAACATTATAGGTGTCATTTTCGGATTTTGAAAATAATTAAAAACATATTAAAACCAAATAGTAAACAAACTTTGTTTGGTTTTAAAGCTGTTTCTATTTAGTTTAATGTTTTTTCTACTTGATTTACTTACTTACGTACTTAAGAACCAGTGATTTAAAAACATTAACACTATTCAACATATTTGATACAATCGTGAATAAAAAAAATCCAGAGTGGCCAAATAATTATTTTAAAAAATCAACTTTTGACAAGTTTGATGAACATTTTTTCAAAAATTATTTAAAAATATAAAAAAGCCTAATCTTTCATATTTTTGATTGTTATGTTGATGAAAAATATGAAAATGTATTTCTTTTGAAAATCTGACCGATCGAACTATGAACTTTTCAAATACACAAAGTCTAAAATATTACAAAATTTGTTCCGTTTTCACACAAAACATAAATAATGGATGGTCAAAACCCACGATATTTTACCAAAAAACTTTTAAAATCGGTTAAGGTAAAAGAAAATAATTTTTCATATAGTTTTGAATAAAGATTTGTTCGCAAAATTATTCAAAATTTAAATTTTTAAATATTTTCAGCCGTCTAAAATGTATATGCTGTCAAAGTTTAAAATTTGGCTGCCAATATTTTCACTAGAGGGCGCTTTAAGGCAAAACAAATTGCAAACATTTCGTAACCCTTTCACTACCGACTTATTGTTTGGGAATATATTTCAACTTTGACTTCAGATTCTTGTTAGGGGTCCTTAAATTAGAAAGAAAAGGGTTTACATATATTTCCCCTCCCCATCCCACCCATCAAAAAATGGGTTCGAAAATTGAATTTTTGAAACTTCTTAGCCCATTTTTACGACTAAACCATACAAATAGTCAAAAATCTTGTATATTATTTTGTTCTGGTCATAAAATAAAGTTACATGTCAAATTTCGAGATTCTAGCTTCGCTAGCTTAGGATATACACCAAACGCCCCTTTTTCGGAGATAAAGGATGTTAAGAAAAATCGTGACTATATCGCCCTGATGAATAGTTTATGCATATAATGATTTTTTCCCAATGACAAATATCCTAATGAACATATTTAAATAAAAATATAAAGTTTTATTTCATTATCATATTTTTTATATAATTTTTTAAATGTGTACACTGTAGTGTACAAGGGTAGTGAAAGGTTTAATGAATCATGGTTCTATATATCTGGAAAGTTTGGTTGAAAAATGTACAGCGGCTCTATGACGCGCAATTAATGAGTTAAATAAGTTTTTGTTTATTTCATTGAAGTATTGATTTTTATTTGAGAATATTCTAAAAAAAAACGAATGTCCTGTCCATTCATTTATTTCATTTACATACACACACTACTATATCAATACATATTAGTGTCTGTATGTATGATAGTATAGAGAAAAACAAACAAGTAAAAGTATTTACGCACAAAATGTATATAATACATGCAGTGTTGCCCTGTTTGTTGAGCATTAAATCGTCAAATGTTCCAACGATAGCACTTTATCAATTAAACTGTTAATAATTTCTACATAATTCTGTGAACAACATTCGAGTAGCATGATTTTTTAAATATCAAATTCTCTTATAAAATTTGGAAAGTCTTTAACAATGGTTTTAACTTTAATTATTACATTTGGATTTATATTATTATATTATAACGAATTAATGTTGATTATTAAATTCAAATCGCTTTACATTTGACGACATGGTTTAATAACATAAATTCTAAACTTTTGCTATTTTTTAATTTATAACGAGCTTCCAACCTCCGTATATTTTCAAAAATAAAGCAAATCAAACATATTAGCTAGGTTGATACTAGTATTTCGATCTGGCTAAAGATCTCATCAGAACCCGAAGTTTTAGAAAAGTTAGAGCATCCATAATAGGCAGAACTTTAACAAAAACCCTATTAATCATTAATCATGCTCCATTCTTGTCTTCTTTTTTGCATTACTTCGTGTTTTTCATTTTGGGTTCGGTTTTAATATTTCTTAACATAAATTATTTTTATTCAAAAATTGTTTATTACCTGCATGTTTTTCCATTTCCAAATATTGTATAAATTTTAAATATCTGAAGCATCACTTTAGAACACTTTATATTAATAGGCATCTTTTTTAAGCACCGGATTTATTTGAGGATTAAGTTTGTTTCTTTTAAAGTTGTAGTTAATCGACTTTTAAAGTTGTAGTTATTCGACCTTTCAATATCTTATAAATTCGAATAATCGGGATCGAAGTCTGTTTGTTTCTCAAAAAAATTACATGTTCTTTTCTTAATTTAAAAAATATTTTATTTTTATCTAAATCTCACACTAATTCAATTTTATAAAAATCTAAAATATTTAAGAAAAATGTAATCACAGAAAATAAAATAAATAAATCCTTTTTCAATTTAATTGTATTCTAATTCTGGTATTTGCATTTTTGCAAAATTTTATTTCACATCATATTAGCAAATAAATGTTTGATTTCGAAAAAAATATTCTTTTTTTTTTTTGGAAATGTTGAGGTTAAGAAGAAGAATAAACGTTTTTTTATAAAAACTATAAACACTATTAATTTTTAAATCAGACTAGACTAGTTTCTGCCTCTTTTTATGAACAGGCGTCATCAGTGATTTTCCATTTTTATTTTTTTTTTTTATTTTTAACGAAATGATATAAATCCAAAAATAGTTTCATTGATTCTACACTCAGGGAACTTCTGTTTTAAAAATATGTAGTTGTTTGGATTGTAATACAGTTTCTTTATTTTTAATGTAAATGGCAGTCATTTGTAGAACAAATGAAAATATTTACTAACCTTGTAATTCATTAAAAAAAAACAACCCGCATAAAATGACTGTTTTATGATTTTACATTAATTTTTTAGTTGTTTTTTGTTATTTGAAAAAATAAAAAAAAAATGTTTGTTTATTTTTTACTACCATGTGGTTCATTTTTACTACAATTGTTAGTAATTTTTTGAACATTAAAAACAAATGACAATGTTAGTTGAATTTACTGAAATGTAAGTCGTCCTTTCTTTAAGTGAAATTTCACTTGTTTTCAACTACAATTGCAGTGGTCTTTACCTACATAGTATTCTAAGTGTATAAGAGTGACAAATGAATATGTTTTCCCGACATATTAAACAATTGTCATAAATCGTCATTTTGGAAGCAAAAATCGTCCAAACGTCATTTAGTTATTTTGGGTACTAAAAATCGTCAAAATGACGATAAATCGTCAAACCTGGCAACACTGAACACACGACCTTCATAATTAACTCTATGTCTTTTCAGCATAAAATGGGCAGACACGGAAAATGTTTTGGAAAAAAAACTAAACAAAAATTTGCACTTGAACTATATTTTAGTTGACGAAAACCAAAAAAAAATAAAACGAACTTACTTTTTTAAATTATTTTGCAAATGTTGTTAAAATACTTCAAAAAACAATTAGCAGACACTATTTTTCTTTTTATTTAATATTTATGATAATTTCATATAAAATTTCTAATAAAAAAATTTATTTAACTATTTTTTTTTTAGCACATTTTAGCAATTTAATTGAATCACATGTTTTTTTTTTTATTCTTCGCTTTACTAAAATTTTAGTTAATTCTTAAATATCATAAATTTTAAAATATGCTTAATACTTTTATTTCTTTAATAACAATCCAATAATTCTTAATTTGTTATTTTATTTTGCTTAATTTTTTGTTTTTAGTTTATTACGAACGAAACACAACTTTGTTTTGACACGGTTGCGGTAAGACTGAACTTGATTCTTAAGCATTGTGCATAGTTAAACTTGGACTTGGCCTAATAGCGGCAACAACGTTGTACTGACTAAAAAACAAAACGCAAAATAATAACAGACAATAAGAAAAGTTAACGATAGCATACAAAAGCAGAAACAGCAGCATCATCATAGCTTTGACGTCAATGTTTGTTTACCGTTCTTTTTGTGGCCAAAAGCTATTTTTGGCGCCAAATAATTTCTAGCTTCGCTTTTTATGTTCAATATTTTGTTTTTTGTTTTAAATATGTATAAACAAATAACTAGGGCAATTTTTTTATGACATTTGCCACAAAATACTAATTTTGTCATTTCTCCTATTATTCTGCAAAACTGCCATTTTCTACGGTCGAGCCATAGTTTTTACATTTTTTTTTCCTTTTTTGACCAATTTTGCATTAAAATTAATATTTTTCTAATATGGCAATAGTACTTTAAACTATATAATTTTTTTAAATCGCTTTACACGATAGGTTCTCTCCAATTAAATTTGGATATGAGATACAAAAATAAAGGACACATATTATCTCATGTTGAAAGGTTGCGCCAAAATTAATAAATTTTTGTATGAAAATATGTCGGAAACTAATGAAATTTTTTTTAATGCACTTAGAATACTTTGTAGGTAAATACCACTGCAAATGTAGTTAAAAACGAATGAAATTTAGCTTAAAGAAAGGACGACTTATATTTCAGTAAATTCAACTAAAACATTTATTTTTTTTTTAGAAATGTTGAGGTTAATAAGAAGAATAAACTTTTTTCTCTAAAAATTATAAACACTATTAATTTTTAAATCAGACTAGACTAGTTTCTGCCTCTTTTTTTTATCGACAGACGTCATCAGTGATTTTCCATTTAAATTGTATTATTATTTGTGTATTTATAATTGTCAGATTGTCTCTATATGATAAATTTTTCAACAACCTGCAGCTGTAAGAATCAAACCTGCGCTCATTACAAACGTAACCAATACCAAGTTATGACCGTTTTGCGATCACACCCAAGTATGGCCTCGAATGTAATGCAGCTAAATTGCAGTTTTCTTTCCTATTAGCTTTTCTGTTATTGTATATTATACTCAGAAGTGACAACACTAACGGTACCGTGAAATAACTTCCAAATGAAATAAGTCCCAATGAAATAATTCCCAATGAAATAAGCCCAAAAAAAAATGAAATAAGTCCCAATTTTAAAAAATGAAATAACCTCCAAAGGAAAAATGAAATAAACCCCAACAGTTGGGAGTTGTTTTATAGCAATAAAATAACTCCCAAAAAAGAATGAAACAACTCCCAATGAAAAAAGTCCCAAAGAAAATGAAATAATTCCCAATTCAAAAATATCGAATTCTATTTATTTCATAAATACATGTAAAAATGTACATAATATTAAACATACTATAAAGATAGAATTTAATGTATACATAAATATACAAAAATAATCAACAAAATTAATAGAAAAATACATATTAAGAATATATTTATAGAAAAACCTGAAATAATCTTTGTTTTAAAAGTTAAAATAAATTAGTTTACATAGCATGGAGTAGTGAAACAGTGCGTAGGAGAAAAACTTGTTTTTACAAATTACTTGATGTCTTAAAAATATAAGACTTCAACGGATTCGACATCTGATTTGAAAAACAAGTTCATCTGGGTGGCGGCCTTCGGCCGCTCTTAGGGGTTTTTTTCCTCCGTAGAACGCGGCAGGCGGCTTCGCGAAATAAAGTTTTTTCTGCGTGCGACACAAAAGAAACTTCAAAATTACTGATCTGTTTCCACACTGGAGTATAATGTCCATGGACCTTATGTCGTAACACGTATAATATTTTCTTCCTCTATCATCCGAATTTTTTAAATAAGTTTGATTTTCGACTTTTACATATAACACTTTACTATTTCTTCTTTTGCCACTCATTTTTTCAAATTCAAGATTTGCCATTATTTTTAATCACTTTAATACCGATCTTTATTTACCAAAATTCTAGCAAGAACTGCGTTCCTTTTGGTAAAATAGCTACTTGTATTGCTATTATTTACTTTACGACAATTTTAATAGAAATGAAATAACTCCCAACAGAAATGAAATAATTCCCAACGATAAAATCACATTTAAAAATGAAAATGAAATAAGTCCCAACAAGAGTGCAATAACTCCCAATAACAAAAAAAAATTAAATAACTCCCAACAAAATTTGGTTGGGAATTATTTCATTTGGGGGTTATTTCATAACGAAATAATTCCTAACAGAAAATTGTGAAATAAGTCCTAACGCACTGAGAGTTATTTCATAATGAAATAAATCCCACTTTAATTTGGACATTTTTGGGAGTTATTTCATTTTTTTTTTTGGAGTTATTTCATTTGGGAGTTATTTCATGGTACCAACACTAATACCACAAATATTCTATTTTTAGATTTTCGTTTATTTTTATAATCTCCTTCGTCTCTATTTCACAATGTTACCAGATTGACGTATGGTTTTTACGTTCAGTGTTGACAACTTTGAGACTTCGCCACAGGGCAAATTTTATAATGTATTTTAGTACAGTGTTATTTTTCACGTTATATTGACAGTCGCAATTAATTTTTAATTAATATGCATTTGAAAAATTTAATTTAGAAATGTTAAGGTTAAGAAGAAGAATAAACGTTTTTCAATAAATTTTATTTTTTTATGTTTTAAATAAAAAAAAACTATTTTATAAAATGAATGTAAAATCATAATTCAGTAATTTGATGTGGTTTTTTTTAATGAACTACAATCGTAGTCAAAACTGAAATTTCTTCTACAAATGACTGTTATTTCACTTAAAAATAAATAAACTGTATTACAACTCAAACAACAAATATTTACAGCAGAAGTTCCCCAAGTGTGCAGTTTTGATGTACTCGAGAAAACAAATATTTTGATACCAAAATTGCCTGTATGTCGTGTGTTAAGCTCTTCGGAAAAAGTCACATAAAAGCCGAACAATTACTAATGTTGGAAAAAGCTCAGACACGCCCTCGATTAAATTTAATAGGCATTATTATACATATTTCTTTTAGCTTAATTCAACTATAATTCTTTAACAAACCGCCAGTTTTATTATAACTTCGAACACATTTTTTAGAATAACAAAAATACTTGAAAGTTAATGCGTCCCCAAAAGCTTTTTCATTTGGTATCTCGGTCTAAAATTTCTTTAAATCAATTCGAAATAAGCCAGAATAATTGGTAATTTTTGACCCCACTTTTTAACCCCTAAACATGAGATTGAGCAGCTAAAAAATATACTTGTCCTTTATTGTTCTTCTTTATCACATATCCAAATTTCATTAAGATCGGAGATAACCAATCGACTCCCAAGACTCCCCTTGTTAGCGTATATAAAAAATAATCTCGAATGTCTTTGTTTAAGCATCACCAAATTGGAAACTTTCTATAAACAAATTTTTAGATGTTATAGATCGCGTTTAAGAAAATACCAAAAATGCAAACAAAAAAGATATTATAGAAAAATTTAATAAAGTGGCTTACACTGAATGAATTGTCTTTCATGATGTTAAAAAAATAATTTCATAGAATTTTTTCGTAGCTTCAATTAAGAATTGCATTATATCCAAGAAATTTTTTTAATATTAAAAAAAATTTCATAAACTATTTTTTAATAAAATTTCATAGTTTCATCAACAAAAATTAATTTTATTTTATAATTATTTTTTTTGTTTTTTCTTAAAATTTAATAATTTTATTAATTTTCATACATTTCAAACTTTAGTTTTAAGATTTATTTCACAAGTGTCCAACATATTTTATAATGTTCTTTTTTATTTCAATGTACACTTTTATTAATTTTTAACTTCAATGAAATCTTGTGAACCGATTGATTGGGTTAGTTCCAATGCATATTACAAAACGTTCATTAAGAGGTTTATTAATATTAATTCAAGGAAACTTCTTTATATTAAACCTTTTTATGAAACTGTTTCATAAATTCTATAATTCTTCATTTTCAAAATTATTCATTAGTTTTATGAAGATTTTCATTAATTCTACAAACATTTCATAAACATTGACTTTAATTAAACCTGTTTCATAGATTCTATTAAGATTGGCCATATTGACGGCTTCGTGGGTCTTAAGTTAAGCATTTATGTAAAACTAAAGAAACAAGTTCCAGTGACAATTTGCATTAAAGCTATGAAGAAATTCTTTACTGAAGCGAAGATAATTCTCTCAGTGTACAAACTTTGACTAAAATAAAAAATATACATATTTATTAGAGTTCGTCACGAAAATTTGATTTTGGGATTTCACCACGTTTTTACTGTTTTTGCATCAACTAAATAAAATTGCGTAAATATTTTTTTAAATTTCAACTCCTTCCACAAGCGCGCGGAGGCCAAAAATGCTGATTTAGGGTACACTAAGAAAAAAAATCTTTAATGGCTACTGAAAATGTTACTGTTATTACGGGAAATTTAATACCATTGCGGTATTTTTTGCTAAATTTAGCAACACATGTCTGTTGAACTGTAGTAAAATGAAATAAGTAGAAAAAATTAGTAGCCGCTACTAAATTTTAGGGGGATCATAACGTAAGGAGAAGGGTTACCAGAGGGACGCCTCAGGGGGGAGTTTTATCTCCTCTTCTGTGGCTGCTAGCGGTTAACGGAATTCTCAGGACATTTGATTCCAGGGGTGGGAAAGTCATTGCCTATGCGGATGAGATAGTACTGCTGGTCAGGGGGAAATTTTTGCCCACGATCAGCGAGATTATGCAGGTGAGGCTGGACGAGCTCTCGGCATGGGCGAAAGATAGGGGACTGGGTGTAAACCCTAACAAGACTGAACTGGTGCTTTTTACCAGGAAGTATAAAATAGAGTAGTTTAGGAGGCCAGTGTTAGATGGCGTCGGGTTGACTCTATCGGACGGTGCTAAGTATTTGGGTTGCTTCCTAGACAGCAAATTGTCTTGGAAGAGAAATTCTCAGGAAAGGATGAAAAGGGGACTCAATGCCTACTACACATGCAGAAACTCTATCGGTAAGAATTGGGGACTAAGACCGGATATGGTAAACTGAATTTACACGTCGGTAGTTAGACCTATGCTCACTAATGGATGTACTGTCTGGTGGGATGCATTGAGAGTGGATAGCTGTAGGAAGATGCTCAACAAGGCCCAAAGGAGTGCATCTCTTGGTATTACAGGTGCGAGGAGAAGCACTCCACAGGCAGCGTTGGATATCATACTACATCTATCCCCAATTGAACATTACGTGAGGAGTGTGGCTGCTAGGAACTTATTTAGGCTCTACGAGTCTGCGCTGGTAAGACCTATGAGGGATGATCACACAAAAATACTGTACGATGTAGTACTGCTTGATCAGGGTAGTATTTTCGAGGGAATATCGGATCATATGATCTTGACCTTAGACTTCGGTGGAACATCTCCGGTGGACTTCCCGATCAGGGAAGTCTGGCGTGGATCCAATGTGCTGTTCGAGGGGTGGACAGTATTCACGGACGGGTCCAAAATGGACACGGGCACGTGTGCCGGTGTTTATATTGCTGACACTGACGTGAAAAGATCATACAGACTTCCAGATGAGTGCAGTGTCTTAAAAGCTGAGATCCTAGCGATCTGGAGGGCGACGGAAGTGATTCTGGGCCACATCGTTGGGGGATCTAGGGTGACAATCTATGTCGACAGTCAAGCAGCGCTCAAAGCACTGACAAACTACACGGTGCGCTCGCGCCTGGTCGCACGTTGTAGGTGTGCTCTGAGGTAGCTCATGGAGGCATTCACAGTGAGGCTGTGTTGGGTACCCGGACACTGCAAGGTGGATGGCAATGAGTTGGCGGACGAACTTGCGAGGGAGGGTTCGAATCTGGACATTCAGGGCTTTCACAAGCAGATGGGACAGGGACATACCGGATTTTTGCAGGACGTTGAGGAACTGGAGACAGTTGAGCATATAATGTGCCACTGTCCTAGGTTGCAGGGTCTCAGACAGAAATGGCTAGGAGATAGATTTCACGACGAACTTGGGTGTGTCGCTGGATACAATCCAGTAGATTTGCTGAGATTTGTCAGGGAGATAGGACGGCTGTTTCTAGCAAGGGGACGATAGGAGCTGGTTTCTGGGGAGTATATATTCTTCCTATCTTTCTATCTTTCTTTATATCTATCTTTCAATCTATCTTTCTGTCTTTTTCTATTCTTTCTTGCCGTTTTTCTCTGAAGGGATTCACAATGGACCGTATTGGTCTCCGAGTGGAGTTGTGCCCCTGGGCTTCGAGCTTCCGGTTTTTTAAGAGACAATTTGGTGCTCAGGAAATCCGAAAATAATGCTATTTTTTGGAAATATTCATTGCAATTCATTTGCAATTGGTGAATAGTTGACCTGTAACGCTGGAAGAGGGCTTATTTTAAAGGATATATATATATATATATATATTATATATGTATTTCTTTTTGTGATTAGCAACATTTTTGCTAAATATAGCAACTGGTTTTGAAAAATTAGTAAAATATTTTGCTAAAATCAACAACAAAAATTACTACAAAATTAAGTAATTTGTAAAATGAGAATAGAAAAAAATGTTACTAAAATAAAAAATTGTACTAAAAATTAGTACAAAAATAGTAAATTGCAATTGAAAATATTTGTTACTAACTTTTTTTGAGTGTACCTTTTACTACAGAGCAAAACGGGATGTATTTATATTAAATTTCTACTCCACATTCGAGTCAACGACAAAAATTATTTGAAAAAAATAGAGTAGACGGAAAACTGTATTTTTTCAAAAACTTTTAGAAATACATTTTTTAAAAACACACACACAATAAAAATGTATCACCAACTGAAAATAATAGTACACAAATTTTCGATATATCACGAACCGCTAAAAAATTATTAAGGTATCAATTTTGCAAAAAATTATAAATTTTTTTTTTTAACACACACAATGAAAAAGTATTTTGAGATACGAAAAATGCTACAAACATTTTCGATATATCGCGGCCCGTTAAAAAGTCGTTAATCAATCAAATAACATTTTAGTAAAGACAAACATTTTGAAAACTTAATAACTTTTTACGGCTCTAATATAACTAAAATTTTGTAAAGATAAAAGTTTTATATATTTAGTTGGAATATTATTTTACCTCAAGTCCTAAAATATAATATGATATCGTCATATTAGATTTTATTTGTTGCTTTTCAGAAAGTATGATCATTTTCATGATAGACAACACAATTGTTTCATTGGCATCATCCAATTCTTCAGTTGTCTGCAATAGAAAAAGATAATTGGCTTAACTCAAACCGAGACATTACATACAACAGACAAAATAAACTCCATGAGAATCTTTTTGTCTGCCTTAGTGTATAAACTGCCTGATCTGGTAACCCTAATTATAAAAAACCGAAAAAAACAATTTTTGCATTTTTAATACAAAAATTAAAACATTTTTGTAAGTTTTATTTTTGCTGTTCTTATTTTATTAATATTTAGAAAAAAAATCTGCTAATTTTTCCAGTTTTTTCTGCAACCTCATTTTAGCTAATTTTTAGTAGCTTTTTCTGCTATTTTTACAGTTTTACTTTTATTAGTGAAGATATGACGAAGTATGTCGTTTTCTTGCAAAAAATGGATTTTCAAAAATTTTGAGTTATGACCCTTTTGTTGAGCAAGTGTAATATGCAATTTATTTTTAAATAACGTTTAAGTGCCATTAACAATAAACGAATGACTTTAAGTTAGTACAAATTGAAAACTAAATTAAAACAATTATTAATTATTTATATGGAATTTTACATCTTTATATAATTGCAAGTTGGCTCAAACTTTAGGTTATTTTGCTTATTGTTAATTGCCCTAAAAGCTTTTTTAAACTCTTCTCACACCATCCATCCAAACTAAATAGCAGGAAATGTAAAGCAACAATATTTTCACGGCCAAAGCTTGATAAAATCAAGTGTATCAGCTGTTTTCGCAGTTACACATACACATGAAATTATTGCGGTAAATTGTTGAATGAAAAGCTTTACTACAAAATAACTGTTAATGACGTCAATTGATAGCAATAGATATACTGAGTTGAAAATTACTACAACAGTTTTTAAAAAATGGCAAGAATAACGTTAAAAAAATATTGACACGGAAAAAAATACCACCATGATATAGATAAATTATTTTGCAAAAATAAACTTTTGATTTTAATTTTTTAAAATTTAAAAGTAAAACATTTAAAATCAAAGGAGTTTCGTTGTTATTCAGCCAAAGAAATAAACTCTTTCGCTCATATTTTGAATTATTTTGTTAAACGTCTATTTAAAATATTTAACTAACTTTCAGCAATTTTTTTTGCAGACATCGTGTTTTCAGCTTTTACCAAAAAACTAAGTTTGAGCTAATGTTTAACTAATTTACGTTCGCGAGTAAAAAAGATTTGATCTGATCAGATCTAAAACGATATGATTGAATCTGGTGCCAGATCTGATCATATATGATAATATATGATAATACATGGCATTTGCGCTGTACTTTATGGCCAGATTTGATCAGATCTGGCACCAGATCTGTTCATATCTGAACGGATCTGGAAAATGTTCATGCCTAGATATGAGCAGGTCTGGTCATATATGATCACATCTGGTGCCAGATCTGTTCATATCTAAAAGATTTCATGATATCTTTATCCAGATCAGGTATCAGATCTAAGCCCTTTGTGTCGTTTTCAAAAGCACCAAAATAAAAATGCTAACTTTGTTTTATTGATCTAATAATGAACAAAAACGATTAAAAAAATTGCCAACATTTTGTGTTAGGTTTCTGTTTTTTGTTGTTTTTATTTTATATACATACATAATATGTAAAAAATTTAAATTTATGTACATTAGGGTAATAACTTTTTGCATTTTTTGCAAATATCAAATCTCCCCAGACAAAATCGTGTAGGGCATGGACAAATATTAAGAACTGCGTTTTTAGTTTTTCGCTATCGTTAACAAAGGTTACGCACCAAACGCGTTAAAGTTTTGAATCAAACAAAGTTAAAAAAAAACACTTTTTTTGATGCCTCAACGTCTGACCATCACATCTATATAATTAAGGCATGCTGATTTCAATAGTAAAGTCCGTTTTCGATTCAATGGAATAGTTTTCTTCCAAATTTGCTTACTTACATATGTATAAACCATATTTAAAAAAAATTGTTTTTAAAAAAATTTAAAATAAATATATTAAAGGCATTTTAGAAATCGCTGTCGGTGCGCAAGGTTTTTTTTACCAAATTGAACTGAAATAGTTTTTTTATCATTAATACAATATTTACCATTCGAAAACCCCTGGGGAGAATGTTGTCCAAAAAAAGTTATCACCCTAATGTACATATTATGTATGTACATATATTTCAAATTCTGTTTTTAATTGTGTTTGTTATTTTGTTTACTTTTAAAATTTTGAAAACTTTAAAAATTTTCACTGATTTTGTTTATTTCTAAAATTTTCAAAACTTAAAAAAATTTTTTAGTTAGTCTCTTTACAGGAGATTAATTTTTGTATGTTCTATAAATTGATCTTTAAATGTAAAAGTATGCCGTTTTTTGCATAATAGAAAGAAGGTAAAATAGTAATAATATATATCTTAAATAAAGTTTAACAACGATAATCTTTTTCAAATCCATCAACCAAAGTTTTGAACATATGCATTCAAATGCAAAAAGAGAAATTGCTATTTATATATGTCCGTATTTTAGCATTTTTAAAGACGAAGACGACGGTTACTCTGCAGATAAATTAGGATTTATTAGCACTGACTAAGGAACATTTTGGGAATAACCCGGCGAGCCTTAGCTGGGTTTCAAAAAGTTTAAATTTGATTTTGTTTCAGTTTGAGTTTGTTTAATTTGCAATAAAATTTTGAATAAACATTAAAATAAGCGGGTCGTGGAGGGAGTCAGAATTCTCTCTCTATTGGGAAAACTCTCTTGGCCAACGACAGGCTAAGAGATTGATTTCTTTTTCCAGTGCAGGATCGAGGAGACTCTTGTCCCTCGGGAGGGGTGACTTGAGAACCCTGGTGTCTTACCTGACTGGACACTGCAATCTCAGATACCACCTGCTCAAAAGGGGTCTTTCGGACACGGATGAGTGTAGGTTTTGCGAACTGGTAGCTGAGACATCAGAGCATGTTCTTTGCGAATGTCCGAGGCTATGTGAAAGGCGTGCCAAGTTTCTTGGCAATCGCTTTGTCTCCCCTTCGGACATTATGAAGATTTTGCCTAATAGGATTATTGGCTTTATAGGTAGCTTGAATCTTTAGGGTAACTTTAGGCAGCACAAAAGACCTAAGTTGGTCGCGGTGCATAGTGCCATATAATCTAATAAAGCGTTTTTATTTAATCATTTAACTAGAAATTCAAAAAATTATTGAATAACTCCAAATCTGAAAATATCAGATCTGCGCAAATTTGTTCAAATCTAATTAGATCTCTAATTTGTCACCATTTTTGAGATCTAATTAGATCTGATCATATTTGCTTTAAGATCTGCTTAGATCTGTTAAAACAGATCAAATTAGATTTGGACAGTTGTGCGCCCCGGTATGCTAGTTGGTAGCGTGCTGGCTTATCAGTGCGGGGGTCGTGGGTTCGATTCCCACGAGAGGCACTGGTCTGTTTTCGCTACATCGCACCGAAGGCCATAGTAGCTAGTGCTCGGTTAGGGTAATAGTATATAATTTGTAATTATATGATTATTAATTAATAAAAAAAAAAAGATTTGGATAGATCAGAGCTTTATTACATGAGTTGCTACACATGAACAAGTACAAAACCTAGATGTAGATGTCGCAGCTTGTTTGGACGAAGTAAAGAAAAAGAAAAGATACAAACAAACACAACCATTACAATACTTACACAAAATGCAATCGAGATTGATTTCGTTCATTTAATTTTTACTTTTGTATACTACACATCAAACAAATGCAAGCACTAAAACTGATTTTTTTTGTATAAAGAAAACATTTTTTTGAAAAATTAAAATTTTCTGTTTGGATTATTGTAGTATTAGGTCTAAAAGTTGTTTTGTGCAAATTCGAGAAAAATCGAATAACTTTAACCAGTTGCACCACGCTACTAAAATTTTAGATTTTTGAAAAATTTTGCAAAATTGCTTTAATAAAAATATGTCTTGCGATCAGGGACGGTAATCATTATGAGTTTTATAATAAAAATTACACAATAATGATTATGTTATGAGTTTTAATGATTTTCTTCAATGGTAATGATTATTTTTGAGTAATAATAAAAAAAATCAGCAATAATCATTATTTTTGAGCAAAAAAATAAAACTCAAAAATAATCATTATTTATGATTTTTATTTTTTTCGCTCAAAATAAAACTCACTTTCATGTAGGTGTAAATATATATACATATTAGGGTGTGACGATTAGTATGGAAGGAAAAAAATCTTAATGGGCGCTTCGCATTTCTGATTCTTGGGATTGTACTGAGCAAAAAAGTCCACTAGAACATACGTATACGGTGAAAATCGAGCTTCCAACTTTTGACTTTACGGCAAAAAAACCCTATTTTGAAATTAATAATTAACCCCTTAAACCCCACCCACAAATATGATTGATGCATTAATGTGCTAGAGAATCTTACAAAAAAGAGATTGATACCATAATCTTGGATAAACTCCTCCTCCTTCCTGAGATATGTCCATCTCACACAATGTTACTTTCACAAAATACGGCAAAAAAAGCCCTATTTTGAAATTAAAAATTAATCCCTTAAGTCTTACCCACAAATATGATTGATGCATTAATCTGCTAGAGAATCTTCCAAAGAAGAGATTGATACCATAATCTTCGATAAGCTCCTCCTACTTCCTGAGATATGTCCATCCCACACATTGAAAGTGAGTTTTATTTTGAGCGAAAAAAATAAAAATCATAAATAATGATTATTTTTGAGTTTTATTTTTTTTGCTCAAAAATAATGATTATTGCTGATTTTTTTTATTATTACTCAAAAATAATCATTACCATTGAAGAAAACTTTCAAAATCAAAAATTTAAAAATCATGACGGATATGCAAAGATTATCAAAAAATAGTAATAATGGTGCAATAATTTTTTTTTTTTGTCTCTTCTAAGTGATTGATTTTTTGATTCAAAAAAACGAGCAATAGTCATTATTTACGGTCCCTGCTTGCGATACATCATTTTTTATTATAGATATATTGCGATTTGATTTTAACTAAAAATGGCGTGTTTTTAATCTATTTTAGAAATTTTTGCAAAATTATTTAACATTTTTTCTTTTTGCACTCAAATACTACACAAAACATGCTTTCATTTGATCATAATTATGTCTGGAATTAGAGATGATGTAGCACAAATAATATTTTTAAAATCAATTTTAATTTTTTGTCCATATATCAGAGGCTTTGGGCGCAAGCCGCCAAGGGTTAAGTAAACCAATTTTTCTTAAATTTCGCACCACAAAACTATTGGACCTAGTGCTACAACAAAGCATTAATTAATCAAAATCAAAAGTTAAACTTAATAGCCGGATGTATGTAAAGTCGTATATGGTGTAAACATTAACATTAGTGTCATAAATGTTTTGCCAACCATGGACAGTTTTGTTTTGTATTTTTATTTGAATATTTCAAACATTAGAAAAAAAACCAACAAACTTTTACTATTGAAACAGACTTAATATCGATTTGAAAACTAGTTTAATTCTCAAACATTATCTTTGAGAACAGCTTAGAGAATCTTAGAAAATCATAGCGTTCTACAATTACAATTACGGGTAAAAATAAATAATTGAAACAAGTTCAAATCATTTTCTAAGGTAAAAATTGTGCAGTTGAATATAATATAAAATAAAAGAGTGTAGCTAAGAAAGAGTTTACAAAATATTATGATACAGGTCGTATATTTTTTAAGAGACCTCAAAAATTACATTGTATTTTTTTAGAAGAATTATTTAAAATTAAGTTTTTTACAAATAATTTTTTTTTTATTTGTCGCGAAAAGATGGTACATAGCTTTTTTAAGGTCTCCTCCAAAAGTCACTACTACACAGTGCACAATTTTCCAATATAGCGTCACAACTAAACTTATGTATGTTTTAGAGGAGGAAAATAAGCTGGGACAGTATATTTCTCAGCTACCTAATCTTGTATACAGGGGCCGAAGGTGACCCTTAACCCATTTTACCCCCTTTTTTTTATTTGTCGCGAAAAGATGGTACATAGCTTTTTTAAGGTCTCCCCCAAAAGTAACTACTACACAGTGCACAATTTTCCAATATAGCGTCGGTTTTCAAAAACGACTGTAAAGCTTATTTTTATGCCCAATAATACACTAATTCGATATTTTGAATTTGAAAAGAGAAACATAAAAGATTATTTTAATGGAATGAATACATACTTGTATATTCAGAAAGTTAAAAGTTTTAAATATGAAAAAATTCTTGGAAAGCGATTTTTATTATGAAAACAAGATCTTAAAACCCCTCAGATCACAACTAAACTTATGTATGTTTTAGAGGAGGAAAATAAGCTGGGACAGTATATTTCTTAGCTACCTAATCTTGTATACAGGGGCCGAAGGGGACCCTTAACCCATTTTACCCCCATAAAATTCGATTGAGCAAGTATGTTCTTAGCGAATATTTTTTATTTTTGTTGGTTGTCCGAGTCTGGATACCTCCCTTGTGAGGTGTTTGAAACAGGAAATCATTTTTGGAATTTGTTTGCACCTCCAAAAACAAGGACTTTTTATTGGTCTTTTATTTTCATTAAATTTAACTCTAAGAGTTTTGTTGGTCTCATTAATCGAGTGTTACCTGAATTGTTTGTATATTACGAAACAATAGAAATTAACAATTACTTTTGTCAAAAATACACCATATTGTCGTTAAACAATTTGGTAGCACAAATGTACTACCATCGTGTGCGTACGTTATGATTTTTTGTTGGGTATCAGAGGGTTAAAATAAACTTAATTTACGTTCCCAATATTTGTTTATATACATATTTGACAATTCAGTTTTTACACCCAACACTAAAAAGCTTTTTTTAATTGCATTGACTGAACGTACACTTTGAGTTATAAAACATATGTTTTTAAATCAGCTGTTTACAAGAATCTCCGGTAAATAAAAATTACGGTTTTGTGCTAATATATTACAGCATACACATAATTTTCGTGAAAAAATGTGAAATTAATTTGAATAATAATAAAAAATTAAAATACGAAAATATACAATGAATTTTGCTCGTATATTGGTCACAAATGTCTATACAGCTATAACAATTGCTAGAGGAGCTACGAAAGTGGCTACAAAATATACACAACATTATACCGGTGGTCATGCAATTGCACAAAGAAATTACACATCGTATAAAAGTAAATTAAATACAATTAAATTCCAATTGGAATCAAAACTAGAACATTTGGAAGCCCGCGCTATATCCGTGCCATACGATACTACACGTTTGGTTCATAAAACTGCCACCGTACAGCCGCCACATATTGCAGCAGCTTCAGCACACGCGGTGGTCTTGAATCAGGTGAATAAGAAACGTAAAAAACGTGCTGGGCGAGCTGATTTATCAGAGTTGGGTTTCTTTAATGTTACTGCCTTTTCTACTGCCGAAGAATATGATTTGGAACATCTTTTTATGTTTCTGAAAGAACAAAAACTGTATGAAGCAAAGAAATTCTTTTCCACCGACAACTTGGGTTTGGAACAGGATGTACTATATGTCACGGCTAAATATCAAGTGTGCGAGGAGGTAAGAGATATATTTTTCTTTCGTGAAGGTTCTGTGGCAATGTGGAATTTCAATGATATTGAAATCAATAATGTTTTATCATTTCTAAGACAATTTGAAAAAGATCCATTTCTTCGACCTTTGGTACGTAGTGAAAGTGAGGTAATGCCCTATACATATATACCAGCCTCAGCTGTTGATATTGAGGGAGATTTAGTGGCTTCCGGTGATATCGAACCTGCTAAGGCTTTTTTCCAAAATGGCAAATTCTTTTTGACTTCGGGGGAGGATAATTTCTACAATAAATATACATTTTCTAATGCCATGGCTACTTCTATTAAATTGGGCATCTGGGAAGCTACTCTAGATCGCTATATAGACTCTATGGAATTTATAACAGATGATATGAAAAAGGGTAGACGTATACGTATATCTCGAGCTGAGGTATTACGCAAAACTGGTGAACTTTTGGCCCTACGACATGTCATTAATTTATCTTCTGATTTATTGGATACACCCGATTTCTATTGGGATCGTGAAGATCTTGAGGCATTATATTTACAAGTCTGCAATTATTTTTCCATATCAAGACGCACCAAAGTGATGAATGAAAAGATTAATCATTGTGTTGAACTGGCCGAATTAATATCGCACAATTTAAATGAAGCCCATAATACCCGTTTGGAATGGATGATTATTATATTAATTATGATTGAAGTGGGTTTTGAAATTATTCATTATTTGGATCGTTACTATGGTGAAGATGGTGCGGGGCACAACATTAAGCCAGCTTCAACTAATCCAACTATACAATTTGATGGTCAATAAAGATGATCAGCGTATTACTACAATTTTTAATATACCGAAAAGCATTTGAAATTTAAAATTTCAAACTTATTTTTTTTAGTGAAATAAAAAGCTGAAAGTTTTTGTTATAGAAAAACTAACAAATAACTCAATTTAATTCATTGAAGATCAAAAGTTCTATTCCAAAGTAGAGACATTTTTAACCCTTTCATTGTGGATACACTCATCTTTGGGTTCATCCGACAATCTCAACTGCAAAGAAACGATTTGGATTTAACTGATAATAGCAATGTAAGTAAAATTTGAATGAAACACCAAACTTTTTAACGACGCACCAAACGTTTAATTTTGGTCGTAGAGTCCAGTGGTATACTCAGTTAAAAATATGTTAGGTCAACCTATATTTCATTTGAAAGTTTGTTTGGTCTCTTCAGCGAGTTTTTTTTTTCAATACATACTTATATTTTAAGAAAAATACATTGAAATCTCTTTGTTGTTGATATGAGATAATTAAACAATAAATAATGTCATTTTAAAACAGTTTTCGAAATCTTTCGGAGAATAATAAAAAAATCGCTTGAGAGACAACACAGACTTAAAAAATAATGAATTATCTCATCATTTGAACCTAATCATTTAAAACATAATATATCACTGGATTCTACGACATAAAATTAAGTTAACGTGTCTTGGCGTTTGTGTGTGTTAATTTCAAATACTTACACTCATTTACCAAAAATATATCCAAATGATTATTAACCCAGTGTGTTGGCATATTTCTTTTTTAAAAAAAAAACATTGTTTGACAATTTTTGTTTTAAATCTTTAAAAAATATATATAAAATGTCCGCTTTTTTAATTGCTTGATCTGATTTCGTTAAGAGATCTTCAATAATCAAATATTTTTTTTTTTATTAACTATCCACTTAAATAAAAATGCTTGCACCAGAGCTGCCATATAAAGATCTGAAAAAGTGTTCCAAATTTGCGTTTTTTTCGAAAAATGATCAAAATTCGTCTTTTAAATGTAATATTTAAAAAAAATGCAGCAGTGTGTTAAAGTTTGAATTTTAAACTCAAATTTTTCCGCTGGGGGAGCAACGAAGCAACAAAAGAAATGTATTCCTAAGGCATTGGGTCTTTATTTAAACAAAGTTTAGTCAAGAAAAGTACCCCAAAACATAATATGTAGTGAAAACGTTAATCACTTTATATAATATCGAAAATTTAAAGTTTTTCTTAATAACTAATGATAAGGGTTATCAATTATTGTTCTCAATAAAGTAAACTATACAATGTAGTCAAAAATGCTGACACACGACCTAAAATTGATAATCACGCACGTCCCACATGAGTAGTTACTATTAATTTTACCTAAGCTGCATTTACATTACGCTCAAAATCAAGTTTAAAATAGATTTTGAAATCAAGTATGTGTACCATGTTAAACCACACTACTAAAAAATATTTATGAGGAATTTCAAATATTTTCGACACTTAGGCAAAATATTTGAAAAATTTAGTTTTGTATGATATTAATAACCTTTTTGTGTAGGTAAAGGCGAATGATTAACGCGAATGAATTTAGTATGCCTAAAACATCGTCTAAAATGTTTAAGCATGCGAAATTCATTCACGTTAATCTTTTTTCTTTACCGGCTCAAAAATTAAAATACCAGGTCGGTTATCATGTAATTCGATTCGAAAATTTTGGTTCGAATTCGGAAATTTTTAAACTTGTAAAATGATATCCGTACTTAAAAGTCCAACTTTTTTTTACTTTTCGCATTTACTAGATCATTGTCTACACGTTTTCATCATTTTTACCAATTAAAAAGTACTATTAATTACCTTTTTTCAATGTGAAAATTCTGTTCGAATCGAATAACGTAATAACCACAAATTTTACAGTTATATTAGTTTTTTGTTTTTATATACATCGAGATTATTTTTATGTTATTTTCAATTTATAACGACCTCCGTATATTTACAAAAATAAAGCAAATCAAACATATTAGCTAGGTTGATACTAGTATTTCGATCTGGCTAAAGCTCTCATCAGAACCCGAAGTTTTAGAAAAGCTAGAGCCTATATAATAGGCAGAACTTTAACAAAAAACCTATTAATAATCAATTTTGCTCCATTCTTGTCTTCTTAGTAATCAACCACGTGGTTAGGTCTTTTCCTAACAAGCATCATGACGTTACTAAACTTTGAAGACCAAAAATGTTCTATTTATATAAAAAATTTTTAGTGTGTACTCTGGCTCAAGTAATATTTTTTACAGTTATATTAGTTTTTTGTTTTTATATACATCGAGATTATTTTTATGTTATTTTCAATTTATAACGAGCATTCAACCTCCGTATATTTACAAAAATAAAGCAAATCAAACATATTAGCTAGGTTGATACTAGTATTTCGATCTGGCTAAAGATCTCATCAGAACCCGTAGTTTTAGAAAAGCTAGAGCCTATATAATAGGCAGAACTTTAACAAAAAACCTATTAATAATCAATTTTGCTCCATTCTTGTCTTCTTAGTAATCAACCACGTGGTTAGGTCTTTTCCTAACAAGCATCATGACGTTACTAAACTTTGAAGACCAAAAATGTTCTATTTATATAAAAAATTTTTAGTGTGTACTCTGGCTCAAGTAATATTTTTTACAGTTATATTAGTTTTTTGTTTTTATATACATCGAGATTATTTTTATGTTATTTTCAATTTATAACGAGCATTCAACCTCCGTATATTTACAAAAATAAAGCAAATCAAACATATTAGCTAGGTTGATACTAGTATTTCGATCTGGCTAAAGATCTCATCAGAACCCGAAGTTTTAGAAAAGCTAGAGCCTATATAATAGGCAGAACTTTAACAAAAAACCTATTAATAATCAATTTTGCTCCATTCTTGTCTTCTTAGTAATCAACCACGTGGTTAGGTCTTTTCCTAACAAGCATCATGACGTTACTAAACTTTGAAGACCAAAAATGTTCTATTTATATAAAAAATTTTTAGTGTGTACTCTGGCTCAAGTAATATTTTTTACAGTTATATTAGTTTTTTGTTTTTATATACATCGAGATTATTTTTATGTTATTTTCAATTTATAACGAGCATTCAACCTCCGTATATTTACAAAAATAAAGCAAATCAAACATATTAGCTAGGTTGATACTAGTATTTCGATCTGGCTAAAGATCTCATCAGAAACCGAAGTTTTAGAAAAGCTAGAGCCTATATAATAGGCAGAACTTTAACAAAAAACCTATTAATAATCAATTTTGCTCCATTCTTGTCTTCTTAGTAATCAACCACGTGGTTAGGTCTTTGGCATATATTAGAATTTAAAAAGAAAACCGCCATTATTTTGGAAACCACGCATTTTTTGCAGGGTTTATGATATTTAATTGGGTTAAAACCCTTAACATTTTTTGGTGCTTTTTAGATTTTTGTATTAATCTAATTAAAATCTTTTATTTAATATACTGCTGCTGTATTCGCTATTAATAAAAATGTTAATTTTGTTTGCACTTTATTAATTTAATCCGTCGTAATGATTCTCTCTAGATACCAAACTATGGTTTAAAGTGCGAAAAAATATAATTAATATTCGCAAAGTTTTTATAAAGTTCATAAAATGTTTGCCTTTAAAAACTTTAAAATGTTCGAAGTTGTTATTTACTTAAACTTTAAAAAGCTCGAAGTTGTTATTTATTCGAAGTTGTTATTTACTTAGAAACTCAGTTCACTCAATACGCTAGCCAATTTCAAATATAATTGTGAGTATCAATCAGACTTAAAAACATACATAAATTTTCACAAAATTTACTCAACTTATTGGTGCGCTGACACCACTTAAACGGCGCTGAAATCCAATGAAAAAAACTGCGAAAGTTGAAAAATCGGAAAATTTTCACCATACAACTTTTTACCTAGCAGCGATATGGAATTTACTTTTTTAGAAAATGTACCACCCAAGTCTAGTGATCCATTTTGTATGGCTTTGGATCTAAATGCTAAAAACTATGAGCAACAAAATAAAATGAATGAAGTTACAAGTAATTTATTTTAGACTTAATACCAATCAATTCTTTAGGTGAAGACTTTTCTTTTTTTCTTCTATGTCATAGCTTTAAAGTATAGTCTACCTAACACTGTTCATCGTTCCTTTCAATTCAAAAAATCCTTGCGAAACTAGATGATCTAACTCAGTTTTAATTGATGCCGAAAATTTTTGCAATTACTAATATGTTTGTTGCTTACAAACTTAAATCCTCAGGAGAAGTATCTATAAGATTTAACAAAAATAAAAACAATAGAAAAACAATCAGTACAATAATTTAGAACAAAATTAATTATGAATGTCTATTGTTTTCATTTTTGTTAAATCTTATAGATACTTCTCCTGACGATGACATTCGATGAATGTCGAAATATTGAGAAATAAATTAATTAATTAAATAAAAAATATAAAACTAGCCTCAACCTCGAGCATTTGTATTTTGTTTAATTAAAACTGAAAGGTCGAATTAAAAGTTGTATTTTTAATTATTAAAATCTCCTTAAGTAACACTCTAAATTCCAGCAAAATTAAAACCCTTATATCTGAAAATCTTGTATCTAATTAACTAAAATTTTAAATGACCCACAACTTTATACAAATTTAAGTTTTTTTGTAAAAACCTTTTTTTTTTTTTTGAATCTTTAAATTTTTAATAATTAATTTTTTAATTCAATTTTAAAAATTCGATTCTTGTTCTCAAGATAAAAAAAAAAATCTCCTTAAATATAAAACATACTTTATTTAATATTTTTTTTTTTTTAACTTTTAAACACATTTTTTTATTTAATGATTTTGATTTCATTTAATTTTTTACACATTTTACTTTTTTACTCTCTCCTTCATCATGCTTTTGCGGCTTCTCACACAAAATATATAATTTTTAATAATTTTATAACCAATTTAGTTGATGCTATGACTGAAGGCCCAACAAAGGTGTTGTCTCTACCGCTGCCGAAGAAGTCACTATAGTATCCGTAAAGATTACACTACGAGGTCTCATCTCTGGTTCCTCGGATATTTCGGTACAATGGTCACCCGGTAACTTTTTAGCCTTGTGATGTATTTCATGCATATACAATGCACTTAAACACATATCGGCTACGGTTAATTCATTCGGTTTATTGTCCCACAACGAATCGGGACCATAAAGACTATAAATGAGGGATTGTTGTTGTGAAGGACCCTCTAAGCTACCTTCCAGACGGGAAACTCCTAATTTTTTCATTTTTTTGTATGACTGAGGCAGGCAATCTTGAAGATTTGTGTTTTCGGCACCGCCCAGACTTTGTTGTAGCATCTGATCGAAGTAGCATTGACAATGTTGCTGAGCAGCTGGTGTTGAGGGATCGTCACTGTTATTGGGCTTTTTAACCGTATGTCTAAAGAGTAGAGATTTAGCTACCGAAGAATATTCATCTTGTATGGTACCAAATGATAGAAGACTTTCAGTAAGTGGATTTAAATTATTAAATTCTCGTTTTTGTTTCATTGTGGCTGTTGTATGATGTGGTAATACGGATGCTTTACTCAAATCGGTTAAAGCCGTTTGCCTAATGGCCTTAACAAAATCTAATGCCTCTGGTGGCATTTGCCATTCGGGATTAGTAAGAGTAAAGTGCAGCAGAGATAATTCCGTTTTACCATTATTAGTAGCCGCCTGCATATTATTATCCGATTGATGTAGTGAGGCAGTTGACAAATCCATTTGCCATTCCGGATTACCATGTTTGCGTACATCCATTTGAGCAAAAGAACACACATTACCCACACCCCTTACCGATACGGTAAAACTTCTAAAGAATTTTACAATTTCCAATGATTTAGGACGAAAGACAAACATCAGTTGAAAGGGTGTCACTAAAGGACTAAAGATTTCATTTAGAAAGTACCCGGCCTTAAATTGAAAGAAATTACCAAATTCCTTTTGTACTAGGGAAGTGTGCGCTTGATTTTTCCATGTACTGGGCAGATAATGGACATGAGCTAAAATGGCAGTCATTAATTGTTCAGGGCACCATATTAAATTTTCATCTGGTATCATACCACGGCATACAATACCAATAGCCGATAGTAATGTGATAATGGTCAGCATATGTTCCACCTGGAATACGTATTCATCATAAATTCCCAAAGCCAATATTAATATCAGTAAACCTCCAGTAATGAAGACAATATTTTTAGCTATCACCGCCATCAGTGGGGAAGAAAAGGAATTTAAATAACGATTGGCATATTCATAAGCCCTATTTAGGCGAGCATCCAATTCATGATCCAATTCATTGAAATGACGTAAATATAAACGACCATAATTTGACCAAGTACGCATACCCAAGGCTCCAGGTTCTTTCTTTAAGATGTTGGCATAATTAAAGGAGAAATAAATCAATTGCCATACAAATATCAAGGGGGCTAATAGAAAATTAGCGATGGCAATCCAAAAAATCAATTTGGAAAGTCTTTTAGCCAATTCCACTTGATTGCCTCTTATGGAATAATCATCTCTTAGCTGCCAATTATTTTGAAATGGTGAACCCGGTGATCTAAACAATATCAAATCAATGTTAAATAGCAACCCACGTGAGAGCATAACCATCTCTCCACATAATGGCATCGTAAAACGTACGGGCAATAGATTTTTATTCATTAAAGCCACTAAATAGTTTTTAAATCTTAAAATACGATGATATATATCCAAGTCTGTTAAATGATCTTTATCTATGCACATGTGCTGTTCGGACTGCACCTCTCTTACCTTCTTTTTAATCTCATGCCAAGTGATATTATCCAAATTGGAATCTTCAATATGTAAAGCAGTATTGTAGAACTTCTTAATATCCCAATATTGACTTAAATGATACAATACCTTGATACTGCGTATTATTAAATATATCAAGGCCACGCATAGCAGCAACATCGTCATGCCCCCAAAATTATTTACGCACTTGTCCATGGGTATAATCACATCGGCTATTGTTACTTTGGTATGATTTAAGAGAAATATGGGATCATTGCCAAATAATATATCATGTTTTATGCAGTGTATGGTAAATGTTAGTAGCCAGATAACAAAGGTAAATTCTATTAATTGGAATACCTCATCCAATACGATTATCACAAATCCATGCTTCTGATGATAATGATACATACGGGTAAAAAATGAATCTAAATCTTCGATATGATTCCATCGTGTTCGATTTATTTCGGGTACTGTATGCAAAAGTACTCCACTATTTCGAGGAGTGTCTTCTTCATTGTTCGTTGTTTCGTTAGTTTCATGTTGTGGGTGTAGCTGCTGCTGCTGCGGCTGGGGTTGATGTATCAAAATTTTATTCTCTTCGTCACTTAGCGTTTTGTAATTAATATTTTTTGAACCACTAGCCATGGGAAAAATTTGATTAACTTTATTCTTTCTAGTTTTATTGTATAGAGTCGTAAATTCTTTTGTTTGACCTTCTTTATAAATAAAATATAATATAAACACACTAGAAAATCTACTTTGTACGATAGAATTGATCAGCTGTTTTTTATAAATATCCTATCACTAATTGGTGTTGCCAGATTTGTTAATTAAAAAACCGCTTGATTGTTATTAACTTAATTTTAGAACACCCACAAAAACTCCTTAGTTGATTGTAACGAATAATTTAGATATATTCTATGTGAAATACTACAAATAATCAGGGCAAGTTTGAGGAGAAATTCATACTCTATTTATGTACATCCATATCTACTATTTCAAACTATTGGTGACACGAATTATCAAATTATGGTAAATTATCTTTTTAAAATGACATTTTGTAACATCAATACTTGGCAATAGTAGATATGGGTAGACAGGGGTGGATAGTTCACATTTTGTAATAGTATTTTCATTCACATATTCACAATATAAATACACATACAACAATCGCTGTGAAATAATTGGTAACATAGCTACTACCGTTTGTTCGATAAATTATGCAAAAACTAGCAAGATTTTGCCAAGTTTTTAATTTATTCTGTTTTTATTTGCATAATTTATGACGAAAAAAAAACATAATTAATTGATATGATAACAATAACTTTGTAACGATTTTTTTCTGTATTGTGAATGTGAAAAACAAAAAACAACTCTGATAATTAAAGAAAGTTCGATAGTGAAAAAGGTCTTAAATTCGATAGGTTTTCTTTTCGTGTAAGGCTTTTTTTCACTATCACACTCTTTGAGTTTCAGAGTTGCTTTGTGTTTTGCACATTCAAAATACAAATACAAAAAAAAAAATAGTTGCAAAGTTATTGTTAGCATATGAATAAGTTAAGTTTTTTCTCATAAATTATGAATATAAAAGCAGAAAAAGTAAAAACTTGGCAATATCTCACCAGTTTGACATAATTTATGAGAACTAACATTATTAGTTGATATATTACCAATTATTTCACAACGATTTTTGCATGTGTGTTTCTATTGTGAATGCGTCAAAGAAAATACTAAGAGCCAGTTTGTGGGAGGACGATCAGACTTTGTTTTACTGCTGTTTACGTACGGTCTATACTAGCAATAAATATGTTGACAATATTCGAAATACGTCGGCAGAATAACAGTAAAAAAATTATTATTGCTAAGCTTATGTTTAGGGTGGTGAACACGTATTTATGGTAACTCATATTTTAGAAAATTTCAAAGAGAAAGGTTATAAAAACAAAACATTAAGAGCGTGGCCATTTTGTGTATTCATAAATAATAAGAAAAAAATTAAGTTTTTTTTAAAGAATTAAATAATTATTTACATAGTTTTTTTTTTCAAATTACTTTTTGATAGCGTCTTAGTTTTTTGGCGTCCTTTTCTATAAACGTCAAACTAAAATGACAACTAATTTTGACGTAATATGTTGGCAATAAGTGTTGCCGAATATTGCCAAAAACTTATTGCAACATATATGTACGGCAATAAATATGTAAGCAATAGAGTGGTCCACACTAGAGATAACATCATTTTGACATATACTGCAATATATTTCCGCATATTTATTGCTAGTATAGACCGTACGTTAGTTAAACTTTAATAAGATATAAAATGCTTTTAAACCTCCATGCTGTTTTTCAATAGTGTTTTAAAAAATATCAAATTAATAAGATTACCATATTTTACACAAAAAAAAGTAATGCCATTTTCAAAATAAATATGGTAGCATTTGCGAATGTCAAAAATAAAAAACAAAACAACGCGCGTAGAAAAAAATGTTTGTTTATTTTGTGCCCAACAATTAAATATTTATTTTGTTTAATATTGGTTGTAATTAAATACAATACAGACGGACAAACAATTTTTCAACAAAAGAAATTCAATTTTATAAAAATCCTTTTTCAAAAATTTCTTAAATATTGTCTTTTTGGACTTTTACTTAACAGCTGTTTTATTTATGTATAATATTCATGCATAGCTGTTATGTTTTGACAACTCAAAACTTAGTTTAAACGGCCAATGCTGGCCGGTTAAACTACAATTAAAATAAAATAAACTTGGGCTCAAAAACAGCATTTTAAGTTTAAACTTCGTTAAAACAAACTATGTACAATGTATATAAACGTAAAAACGGCTTTATGAACTCAGCGATATTTTTAGTTATTAAATGTGGCAGCACTGTTCATAAACTGTCTTACACTGAAAGTACACCTCTGGTGGTAAAAAATATCCCAGTATTTTTTTAACAGCTGTTAACATATAACCAATTTATTGGTTTCATAAAAAATAAGTGATTCCATCAATTTGTCTAAATAAATCTTAATTTTTTTCAATAGAAATCAATTAAAAATGCGTTTAACATTAATAAATCTTTTCAAAGACACTGTACCCGGTCATATATTCCGTGGAAAGCGTCGTTTAGTTAAGCCTGTTAGTCGTAAAGCTATGGAAACGTTGCAACGTGAATACGAACGTCAAGAAAAGACTATGTTGCTATTGAGACATCCCTATTTGACTGTGGTTAGTGAACACTTAAAGATTTCCAATTTTATATGATTGATTTAAATAAATTTAATATTAACAGGAAGAATCAGCGGGTCATGTTAAAGATTTGAAAAAATCTGAAGCTAAAATAACAATGTGGAATGATGCTCAAACTATGAAAAAATTAAAACCTCATGTAACACTGGAAGATCGTTTAAATCATTTGAAAGTTATGGAATCTTGGGATTAGATTATATAACCATTTTTGTTGTAGCTGTTTTATTAAGATAAAATAGAAAACAAAATTACTTTAAAATATTTAGATTAAAAAAATTTTAATATTAACAGGGGGTAAACCCACTGTTTTAATAAAGCGAGCGGAATAATTTTTCCAGAGGAATGTGTGTATTTTGTTACAATAATAAAGTACACGCATTCCTCTGGAGAAATTATTGCGTTCGCTTTATAAAAGCAGCGCGTTAGAAAATATTGTTAAAATATGAAAAGGTTTAAATAAAATTAAGCCTATTGTTTTCAAATCGATGATACTTGGACCATTGACTAATATTTCCGACTGAATATGCCGATGATAAAATTTTTCGGCGGACACGTTATAAATAGCTTTTATGTTAGATAAATACATCCGCCAAATTGATTTATGTATGCCAAACTAAATTCTAACAATAAGTCTCGCGATTGTTTTTCCCGATCTAGCTGAAATTCAGATATGTGATAGAGCAGAAAGAAATAAGGAACACATATTTTTTAGAGTCCTATTCTCATTGTTTAGGTGTTACAACGTGGGGTCAAAAATTGCCCAATTTTTCGGTTTATTTCATGGATGGTAATCGATAAGGTGTTGGTAACTGTTAGGGGTAAGATATTTCAATAACGGTTTTTAGCAATAACAGTGTCTTTCTTATTTCGGTATCGGTGTAACGTCATTTTAGGGATAATGGGTTTTTAGATATTTCGGTAGCAGTTTTTCCATAGGGTTTTTGTGGAGTTTAATGGAATTGAATTTTGGGATATAATTTTTTGCGGAACGGGATTTCAGAACAGAGACCAATATTTAAAAAGAAATTCAAACGATAATAAATAAAACGAAACCAAAAATTAATTCTTTTTGCAACAAATAATGATTCAACGCATTCACGGATTTATAGCAACATCGGAATTTAATAAAGTTAAATTACAAAAATATCGCAATTATAAAACAAATTGAATAGACTTTAAAATAAATTTAATTTTTTTTAAGTTATTTGATATTTTGGGATGTGTTTGCATTTTTTTCCAATAAAGAGAGCGTGTTTTCTGATAAGTTTACCTGTAAATGATTTTGCCATGGGTTATACTAGTGCTGGTAAAATAATTAATGGTGTCGGGTATTTGTCTTGTTTGGGTACTCGATACTTGCTGTAATAAACAAAAGCAGGGATGACAGCCAATACCTCACGCAGAAAAACCTGGAGAATATTATCGAAGTGCTTAGTAATTATACAATTACATAAGTCTCAAAATTTCTTGGTAAATATATATTTTTTTTAGAAGTTTTTTAGTATTCTTGTATATATTTTACAAAAATTTGTAAATAGTGTTAAGTACACTTTGTAAAACTAACTTTAAACTTATGTAGTTGTATAATAACTAAGCACTTCGATAATTTATCCCGGGTTTTTTCTGCGTGCGCTAAAACCCCTTTTAACTGATAATCGTTATTCCTTAAATACCGTTACCGAAATCACTGAAATACCATTATCCGTAAAAAATGTTACCGATATAACCGAAATAACTAAAATACCGTTATCGTTAAAATACCGGTACCGAAATAATTTGACAAGATCAGAAAAAATTTTAGGCAGCCAGTCAATGTAATTCGGGTATGATATGACTCAAAATATCGGTGTGCATGCATATCTATACCGAAATAGCTAAAGTAACGTTAAGCTTAAAATACCGTTACCGAAATAACTAAAATACCGTTACCTCTTTTGATACCCATATTACCTTTATAGTGGACACAGAGTCGCCACATTTTTTAATTATTAGAAATATAGGAAAAAAAGTCTCTTCGGGAAAACACCATAAAACCCGAATGGTTTTGAATACCGGAAAGAGCTCAGATATCCATTCTACTAAATTGAACAGGCATTACTGTGTATTATTTTTAGCATAATACATTTACAGATTTAATTACTCAAAACTCATTTTTTTTAATAACAAATATACTTCAAAGTATTTAGACATAATTTGTACCCCAGTAAATGTGTCTTCAAACATTCATTTCATTTGATACTAAATTTGTCTATTTTAATTTTTCTTACTTTAATTAGATAGAAAAAAAACGTAAAATGGGGTAATTTTTGACCCCACTTAGTAACACCTAAACATGAGATTGGGCAGCGAAAAAAACGCGGGTCCCTTGTATTTGTATTCGCTACAACATATCCGAAGTTCATTAAGATCTACCGGTCCGGGATACCTCGTATATAAAAAATTATCTGTGTATTTTTGTTTGGTATAGTTGCTTTTTTCGATGTGACTAGTTTTAAAAAACCCTTACACACACAAAAAAATCGTTGCCAAGTAACTGGGAGCATTTTAACTAATAAAGTTTTTTCACATAAACTATTCAATAATTAAGTAGAAACATGTAAAAACTTGGTAAAATGTTACTAGTTTTCGCATAACTTTTGTGAATAAACTTTATTAGTTAAAATGCTCTTAATTACTTAGCAACGATTTTTTTTTTGTGCAGTTACCCAAAAATGTAGCAAATACTCGAATAAAGATATCTGGAATTTTGTGCAATATGTTATTAAAATGTTTGCAGGGCTATGTTTAACATCTGCTTTAAAAAGGAAGCAAAATGCAGATGTTTAATTAATCAGCTGTTTAAAGAATACCGGCATTGAATTTAAGTAACAAATTTTAGAAAAATTTTAATCAATATTAATTAGTTTTCCAAAAATTCTATTAAAATGTTAAAAACATTAAGATTGCCACTATGGAAAATACAAAATAAACAATACCAATTGCAGTGAGTTTTAATGTTCCCAATAATTATCTCAAAAATTAAATTGTAACACATTTTCTTTGCAGGCTATACACTACCACTACCCGCTTACTAAGTTCCAAAGCAAATGAAAATCCCAAGGATGTAAAAATAACAGATTTTTCCAACATACCCGTGGAACGCATACGTAACTTTAGTATAATTGCACATGTAGATCATGGTAAAAGTACATTGGCCGATCGTTTGCTTGAATTGACCGGTGCAATATCACGTAATTCGGGCAGTCAAGTCTTGGATAGTTTACAAGTTGAAAGGGAACGTGGAATAACAGTGAAAGCTCAAACAGTCTCGATATTGCATAATTTTAAAAATGCCACTTATTTATTGAACTTAATTGATACGCCCGGTCATGTGGACTTCTCTAATGAAGTTTCAAGATCTTTGGCTGCTTGTGATGGTGTTATTTTATTGGTAGATGCTTGTCATGGTGTACAAGCCCAAACCGTAGCCAATTATCATTTAGCCAAGTCTCGAAATTTAGCTGTTGTTCCCGTACTTAATAAAATTGATATCAAACATGCTAATCCGGAGAGAGTTTGTAAAGATTTGAAAAATTTATTTGGCATAGAAACGGATACTGTGTTAATGGTAAAAATTAGAAATTGTGCTTAAAATTTAAGAATAATAAAATGTTTTCATGTTTATTTTCATTGTTTTAGGTATCTGCCAAATTGGGAACTGGTGTTCCTGCTGTTTTGGATAGAGTCATAGAAGTTATTCCTCATCCTAAAGTAGATCGTAATTCATCTTTTCGTGCTTTGATATTTGACAGTTGGTTTGATCGTTATCGGGGTGCTTTAAACTTAATTTATCTTTTAAATGGTAAATTAGAAGTTGGCCAGGAAATACAATCATTAAATACCAAAAAAGTATATCCTGTTAGGAGTATTGCTCTGCTAAGACCTGCGGAAACAGAAGTAAATTGTATGTAAGTTAAAAAAACATTTAAATTTAAAATCTATGATTTTCTGGAGCGTAGAACCTTTATATTTTTCGGCATAGAAAATCTTTCTACGGAAAATTTTAAACATAAAACAAAGAATAAAGTTGAATTGACAAACATCATTTTTATCACTTAAATCAAATTATGAATAATTCCACTTTTGCTCGAATCGGATACTTTTCTAACAAGTGGGAACCCGCCGGTTGAACCCAATTCGGGTACATTGAATCCAGTAGTTTGGAATAGAGATGAGCACATGAGTGAATTTTGACTCACACTCACTCACACTAACGAGAGAAAACAAACACTCACGAGCATTTTTTTTACTACTCACATTCACTCACGTGAATCATGCAAATTCACGAAACAATATTTTAGCGGAAAAAAATAAAATGTAACTATTGTAAATTGTGAGTGTTCAACTCAAAATTCCTCTGAAAATTAAGTTTCGTCATTTATTTTGCATTTTAAAAACGCAAAAACATTAAATCGCCGAAAAATTACAGAAAATATTTATTTTAAGAGCAAAACTTTTTTTTGGTAAATTGTACTTACGCACACCCACTCCCACAAAAATTTGACTCACGCACACTTATGAAGAAATTTTCCCTACTCACACTCACTCACGCTCACGTGAATAAAATAAGCTTTTGCTCATACTCACGCGTGAATCACGCAAAATTCTGCTCATTTGTCAATCTCTAGTTTGGACAAAATTTTATATTCAAAATTCATACTTAGGAAAAAGTGTAAATTTTTCGACAATATTTTTTTTTTTATAATCAATAGTTCTCATAATCCTATACAATTTCTATGAAACATATTTTTACATATTTATTCGAAATTTTCTATAAGAAGTAGTAAAATTCAAAATTTTTTTTATTAAAACGAGCTTAAAACCCCGATACTTCGTTACCGGTAGTTTTATATATAGGAATATATTAGGATGGAAAATTAATTTTTGTTAACGAATTTGTTTCAATAAATAAGTTTATCCTTTTTAAGTGGATATGTTTGTGATTTCAAGTTACAGATTTCTATCTTAATGGAATTCCATAGGTCATTAAAGGTGAAATTTCTTTCTTTTAAAATCCCATTTATACCAAGATTGTATAAAAACCCAAAAGATATATACAATAAATTAAGCCATACAAAAAAAAATTAATTTTAGACTTTTGCCTAATCGTTGTGCATTACGTTAAAGGGAAGACTTCCTCTTTGTAATACCCAGTTGTAGCGGATGCATGCGCCAAATTATTATAAGTTCCTAGATTCAATGGTTCGTGATGTGTGCATTGACAAACCAAATTTTAAGATCATTACTTAAGCGTCTTTAAGAAGCAGCAAATAAACCCGCATTTTACGCCGTTATTTTCAAAAGTTCCAAAATATAACTTATCAGTGAATTATACAACAGTGATCAAATATTTCAAATTTGGTTTTTTTTACTAAACGGGTATAGACATGCCCGTCAGTGGGGGTTACTTTTCACCCCTCCTAGGAGGAATTTAAAAAAGCTCGTCTAACTGGATGGAAGAACAAACTTATAAAATTGTATTTTTTCGAATTTATAACAAAATTTCTTTTATGTTCCTCGAGAAAATTGTAAAAGAACTATAACTGCAATTTAAAACATATTCCAAGGAACACATGATTAAAACTTTTAGTCATTAGACCCACATACCAAATTTCAAGTACGTCACTTATGCTGTTTTGCCGGGACGTCAAGGGGCAGTCTATCAGGAATCCACATATCATATTTCAAAATAATCCCTTTAGAAGTTAAAGAAGGGATACAACCTTTTTAGCGCCTCGGAATTTCCAAAAATCCCTTCAATGCAGATAGCTACTCGTAATAAAATACCCACATACCGAATTTCAAGATCCTCGCTTTAGTGTTTTGGCCAGACCGCCAAGTAAGAGACTTCCCCTTTCTGCTCCTCCACGTAAGAATTTCCAAAAATCCGCTCTATACAGATGTCTACTCCTGATAAGAAAGCCACTTACCTATTCTTTGCCTCGGCGGTTTGGCCGGCCGCCAAGGGGTAGATATTTCCTTTTTTGTCACTAACCGTGGTAAGGTATCCACATACCAACTTTGAAGTTCCTCGCTTTAGTGGTTTACCCAGGCTGCCAAGCGGGAGACTACCCTTACTGCCCCTCCCCATATTAATTTCCAAAAATCAGCTCTATACTGATGTCTACTTTTGATTAGAAACCAATATACAATTTTAAGTTCCATTATTATCCCCTATTTTACCTCGTTTCTGGGCAAAATTCCAAAAGGTACCATACCAGGGAGTTGGGCCATATCCAAAAGAACACATAGTGAAAATTTCAGCTTTCTATCCTTAGGTGTATGGTCATGACGCCAAGGGGGAGACTTCCCCGTATTGCCCCCGCCCGTATGAATTTCCCAAAAATCCCGTCTTAGCGGACGTCTACACTGGAGCATGGTTCCTAGCTCCAGTGGTATAGGCAAAAATATTTGAATAAATATTATTATTAAATATTATTATTATAATTAATCCATATAACATATATAAATTATTCAAATATTCTTGGTATAGGCTGGGTGATGTTGAGTTAGTCAGTAATAACGTTATTTTTTATAAATATACATATTTGGGGAACAAAAGTCTATAGAAAATAGTCGCTATATTTGGAGAACATTTTTTTATAAAAACTAGTCCCCATTTCCAAAAAAAAAACTAAACTAAAAAATCTAAAACATTATATATAGAAAATAGTCAAAATTTTCGGTCAGTATCTTCCATAGATAATAACCCTTATATTTGCACAAAATATTCTTTATAAAAAAGTTCTTAGTTCATATTCGACAAAATTTTTCTATGGAAGATACTGTTATTCATACAAAATGTTCTATATTTCTATTTTTTGAAAAATATTTTTATTGAATGTAGGAAGTTTTCTTTGGGGTTATCGATTATTCGACATTTTCGAAAACAAACGTTTGGATGTTCTGAATAGTTTAAATTTAAATAAACCCGGTTTCGGGTAAAATTAAAAAAATCGTTTAACGGGTTTTAAAATTTTACTCGTTTATACTCAAAAAGTTAAATTTGTTTCATGAATTTGAATAATTTCAGAGTCTTTTATTTGAAAAATTATTATTATTAATTTTTTAAAAGCTTTCGGAAAAAACGAAAAGTCCACTTTAGCGAACATTCCCTTACTTTATTCAATCTATATCAAATTCAAAGAATCTATTTGTTTTTGTTGATTCTTTTAATAAAATCAAACAAATTAATACAAATTCATTAATAATTTTTAACTTATGAATCAAATTTAACCAAAAATGATTCATTTGATATATACTTCCTGAATTAAATCACAAAACCACTTACTCAATCGAATCAAAATTTAATCGATATAAATTAGACTAAATTATTCATTGATTTAAATTCGTTACAATTTGTACACTTACTCATAAAATTAATAAATTTTTATTCGAATTGATCTAAAAAAGAAATTTCGTTTTCATTTGTACAGTATTTTTTTACAGTACTCTCGAAATGATAACACCATACTCTTGGTCGTATTTAATTGCCAACTTTGGCACATCAATGGAATTCAGTAGTTTGCCAGTACTTTAAATAAGATAATTCAGTATGTAGCCAGGACTTTAAAAATTTGTTTTTTATCAACAGTAAGAAAAATAACCAATAATTCTATTTTTACAAGTCTTAGCTCATATAAAAGCTGCGATTTTTATTTTAAATGAAAATAAATTTAAATTTAAAAACATTTAGGAAATTATCCAATTATTATTAAGCCTTTCACTACTGAACTTAAACTGCTGGATAATTAGCATTTTTTTTACGGATTCGGGTTTATCGATCCAACATTTCTAAAGAAAAATTTCATCAAAATATTTTTTTCCAACTCCTTCTATGAAAAAATTCATATAACATATATACCCCACGGTCAAAATTCATGAACAAATACCTCACCCAAGTAAAAGCGGAGACGAATCGAGTTTATTTCTACTATCTTGTTTACGTCATATAACACGTGGTTGTTTGATTTTGCTATGCGTAACACAAATATGTCAAAATTTATAAAATAGCTTGAGTCGGTCGCATATCGAGTTTTGACTGTATTCCTAAAATATTCTTTTTATACGATATTTCAAAATTGTGAAATGAAGACAAACTTTGGAATCAGATTTGAAATCAGGAGATAAATATAATCAAACAAAAATTACTTAAATTAAATACGAACAAAAAATAAAAAAATTATTAGTAGTAGCAACATTTTAAAGAGATTCAAAGTATGATAAGTAAGTTAAATATTATTTTTAGCGCTTAATTTTGTGCTGACTGAAGACTTTTTAAGGAAGCATTATTTTTATATCCATAAATTGATGAAAGATAAGTCAAATGACTGTGATCCAAACTTCGGCATATTGGCATCTTCATATGACAATCAAATTTGTTTCTAAATTTATATAAAACACCGGCAGCTGAGGATATTTTGGATTTTATTGCACCAATATGATCATTCCATTGGAAATTTGAAGAAAACTGCATACCTAAATACTATACAGAATCAGACTCTGTTATCGGAAGACCATATGAATTGACATGACTGAGTCATTACTTAATAAATATGTTCTGAATCTAATAAAATTAGATTTATTAGCATTTAACATGAGCTTTTTGATTTTGACATATTCGGGTAATATTTACGAATCATACTCAATTTGCGTTTTTAACATTCGTGAATACTTATAACGATAAAGAAGACAGATATCATCTGCAAACATAAACAGCTTCCCGTCAAAACTTATATTTTCTACGTCATTTATGTATATTTTAAATAAAAGTGGACCAAGTACACTGCATTGATGTACAACACATTTAATTGGTAGCAATGAACCTTAGCCTCTCCATTTTGAACGAATTGTTTTCGATTCTTCAAATAGTCGCCTATTAATATAATTGAGTTATTCGACACTCCAATTATTTCAAGCTTTTTATTCAAAATATAATGATCAACTAAGTCAAAAGCTTTTCACAAATCGAAAAAAAAACCTCAGCAACACCACCAAAACCATCGTCAAATCCCCCACAAATGTAGTCCACAACTTTAACAATGGCATCTGCCGTTTCAGAACCCTTGCAAAATTACTATATAATTATTACGATAACTAATTAAAAACTAGCGGTATTCACTCTTGATAGCATTTATGCAAGGCTTGCATTAATACTAGCGGTATTCGCTCTTGGTAGCAAACTACCCTTGCAGACCTTTCAAAGCTTGCAGATCTTGTATAAATACAAGAGTATGCAAGACCACAACAACAAAATACATGAAATAAAAATATGCAAGACTTTTATTTATATGCAAGACGAAAACCTATTGCATATTCTGGGTCTTGCAAACCTTTCAAACTTACAATACTTACCATCTTTTAGTGAGAGAACTGAGAACACTGAGAACGAAGAATAATGCCAACCTTTTTTATTTGAAAAAAATCGCTAAAGTCTACTTAAAAATCGCTAGAAAATACATTTTCGTTAGAAATTGGCTGTTTTGTCAACATTGAAATGCTTGGGTTGTAAACATACAATACACACAAAAAAAAAGACGCTCACGCTTTGTAGCATAAAATCATAGTATTAATGCAACCCTTGCATAAATGCTATCAAGAGTGAATACCGCTACTATGATTTTATGCTACAAAGAGTGAGCGTCTTTTTTTTGTGTATATTGTATGTTTACAACCCAAGCATTTCAATGTTGACAAAACAGCTAATTTCTAACAAAAAGGTATTTTCTAGCGATTTTTAAGTAGACTTTAGCGATTCTTCGTTCTCAGTGGATTTTTAACTCTGTTGTTATTTTCCATCCATTTTTATATTAATATCGTATTTTTCTTTTATTTTAGTTTGTTTTTTTGATAAAAATTTGTGTTAAAATCAGTTGTTTTTTTTTTACACGAAAATTAAATGTTTTTTGTAAATATTTCTGTTCTTTTTTTGTTTTCCGGGAAAACTAAAAGATGTCAAGTATTGTAAGTTTGAAAGGTTTGCAAGACCCAGAATATGCAATAGGTTTTCGTCTTGCATATAAATAAAAGTCTTGCATATTTTTATTTCATGTATTTTGTTGTTGTGGTCTTGCATACTCTTGTATTTATACAAGATCTGCAAGCTTTGAAAGGTCTGCAAGGGTAGTTTGCTACCAAGAGCGAATACCGCTACCTATTTTTTCTAGCACTTTATCAATAACTGACAGAATAGAGACTGGGCGAAACATGTAAATTTTATTAGAACCAACACAAGAACAATCTTATGAACTTTTTTTGTTGGGATATTTACCGTTATACATAATAGCACAGAATATTTCCGATATTCTTTCCGAAACTTTAACTTTTCTACATACAAGCATTTTTGGAGAAATATTATCGCTACCGAACTTTTGTTTGTTGATAAAAAGTTCTTAACATATTTTCTGTTAATTCTCTGAAGATTAATTCTTGTTCTGTCATTAAGTCAGAAAAAATTACCGCACTATATATTGCGCGTATACAAATGTATTTTGTTGTGCCTAATTAATGAAAATAATTATTACTGATTGTTTAATTGGTTTTAGCTTATTTTATTTGTTTAAATTTCCTTTTCCACTTTAATTTGTTCGATAAACAGGGACTACATTTTTGCTATATTATTTAATGAATTCAGTATAAACACTTTGGTGTTCGTTAAATCGGAGTTTGTTAACTCGATTATTCTTTAAAAGGGAATTCCACTGCATATTAAATAACCAGATTTGAATAAAATAGCTAATTTAAGCAACGTCGTAAATTTGCAGAAAACAGTTCTGGCAAAGAACTTTTTGAGTGGTACTGGAATATTGAGAAAATCAGTGTTGTCCTAGTACTATTTTGTTGTACCATGGGCATATTGAGAAAATAGTGTTGTCCCACTACTATTTTATTTGTACAGGCAGTTTCTACCTTTTTTTTTTTTTAATTTTAACCAATACTCAGGGGATGCCCCCTACTCATGCAGTGCATTGTATTGATCAGGAAAATAGGGTATGGAAGGGAGGAGTGTTTGTGAATATTTGATTTAAAATTTTCTAAATTGTAAGTAACAGGGAAGACTTCTGCGGGAAGTTTGTTCCACATACGAATCGAATTTTCTCTGTAATGCGTTGTGCGAAACACAGGACAATCAACTACAAACGGATGTGCTCTACTAGATAAGCGAGTATTACGACTAAAAACTCGGGCTCGAGGAATAAGTTCACTTATCTCAGATGAGCACCTCCCATGGTAATATCGATAGAAAAGTGTCACAACACCCACATTCCGACGATGCTCCAATGAATCAATAGAGTTGGATACACTACTGTCATTGATAAGCTTCACCGCCCTCCCCTGAACACGGTCCAGAAGCTTCAGAATAGACTCTGAAGCCCCTGCCCATATATGAGAGTTGTATTCCTGAGTATATTCTCCTAGTTTATGTGGAGTTAACGTATTTTATCTTTTTCGGAAATTCGTAATAGTTCACGTTTAGTCATTGCTCGAAGTTGGGAGTTCTTAACAAATGTGTAAGAAATATACATTGTTTTGAACGCATATCATAACTTTTGAACGCATCAACAGAAAATTAAAAATTTGGTGTAATTTTAAAAACCAAAAAATTCGAGTAATTCGAACTTTTCTCAAAAAAAAATTTATTTTTCAAAATAATTTTTTCAACATTGATATTTTTCCTAAATATATTTATCGATTTTCAATTTAAGGGATACTTTTAATTGAAAGTATATTTGAACTTTTCTCTTTTCTATTGGGTTATAAAAACATATAAAATTTCTTTCATATTTATTTTTGATAAAAAATATAAATAAAACGTTTTCCGATGCCTGCTTACAACATAAACAAATTTCAAATTGGGAATCAGAGGCGTTCACAAATAAACGGATTTTTTTCGAAAGTATTTTGGATATTTTATACGACAAGTTTTAATATTTTTGCAACATTTTTGATATGCTCGTTAAACCGCATACCACATGTAGTTTTTCGTTATCACGTTATCCCTTCAAAAGGATATTAAAAGTTAAGTTTTTAAACAAATTTGTAAAACACTTGTACGCATTAAATTATGCCAATATGGGTATCAGATGAAAGACTACATTCTCTGGTTTAATTTCAAAATCAATTTCAGAAATATTAATTATGGGTTTTTGAGATTCTCGCGAATTAATCTAATTTTTTTTAATTTGGTTATCTTTTTCCCAAAAAAAAATTAATTTATGTGCAACATTGCGGTTTTGATCTTCAAAATATCACCCCAACGAATATAACGAATTAAGCAAAAAGAAAAAAAAGTTCCACACCATATTGACTAGGAGAATACTACAGTAAGCTTAACCTGTGATTTTCTGTGTACTGTGTTGTTAATATTTATCTAATTATTTATTTATAATTCTGTGTAGTGATGTCTAGTTTTTATTTACAAATAAATTTTTCATATAATTTTTGACTATGTAACAACGAATCTTTTTATAACTTTACGCTCCTGAAGAAATTTGAATAAAGCAAACGAAACGTTGAGCAAAAACATTATAAATTGATTTTTATTTACAAATAAAACAGATTATTGACCAACATAGCCCGTCAGGAAATCACTTTTTAAAATCTAATTTTAATATTAACATTGGTCACAACAATAAAAAAAGAAAAAAACCTGTTATTTATACAAAGTTTTACTGAAATCAGAAGATGTATAGTTGAAAATGTTGTTTTTGTGCTAATCATTTTTCAAATATCTCTTATATCTATTGTTTTATCATTTCAGTTCAGCCGGTCAAGTTGGCTTAATTTCCTGTAATATGAGGAATAGTAAAGAATCTATTATTGGCGATACATTGCATTTGAGAAATGAAAAATGCACTGCTGTTGGCAGTTTTAAACCTCAACAGCCTATGGTATATGCTGGTATATTTCCATCAGATCAATCAAAACATGTAGCTCTTCGTAGTGCCATTGATAAATTAATTTTAAATGATTCAGTAGTAACGCTTAAAGTGGATTCTAGTCCTGCTCTTGGACAAGGTTGGCGTTTAGGCTTTTTGGGTCTCCTACATTTGGAAGTCTTTTGCCAACGTTTAGAACAAGAATTTGGCGCTGAACCCATTATAACAGCACCTTCGGTTACATATCGTGTGGTATTGAAAAATCCCAAAATGATTAAACAAATGGGTACTGATACTATGGAAATATCAAATGCTGCCTTATTTCCCGAACCTTTTAACATTAAAGAATACTATGAACCTTTAGTAAAGGGAACCATAATAACTCCTAACGAATTTGTTGGTCAAATTATAAGTTTATGTGTTGACCGCAGAGGTGTACAGGAGAGTTCGATAAATATTGATAATGATCGAATACTCATGAACTATATACTGCCATTAAGTGAAATAATATTGGATTTCAATGATCGTCTTAAATCTCTTAGTTCGGGCTATGCTAGTTTCAATTATGAAGATTATGGTTATCACTTAACAAATTTAGTACGTTTAGATATTCACTTAAATAGTAAACCTGTTGAAGAGTTGTGTCGTATTGTTCATGTATCAAAAGCTAAAGATGTAGGGCGCGATATGGCTGCAAAACTGAAGGAGATGATACCCAAACAAATGATACAAATAGCCATACAAGCATGTGTGGGTAGTAAAGTGTTGGCTAGGGAGACAATAAAGGCCTATCGTAAAGATGTCACTGCTAAATTGGTATGTAAATAATATACTAAAGAATTTTATGGCTATTATAATTTATAATAATTTCATATTTTTCATAATGTTCTGTTTCTTTTTCATTGTATTTACAGTATGGTGGTGATGTTACTAGACGTATGAAACTTCTGAAACAACAGACTGAAGGTAAAAAGAAAATGCGTCAATTTGCCAATATACGTGTACCACACGAAACATTTATAAATGTATTAAAACGATAATCCGAGGAGGGGGAGAGAGCATGACGGACAATATCAACTGTTTGAACTAGATTTAAGACAATAAAGTGAGTTTTTGTTTTTTTTTTTCATTTCATTATTTTTAGTTAATATTTTTTTGCGTTATATAAATAAGGGAAAAACACACAAGACCTAAACATCTGTTTTCGTTGCTATTGTTATTTGTTAATATTTTAACAATATGAAGAGTTTATTGTATTTTTTTATTCAAAAATCCTTTTTACTGCGAACAATATATGGAAATTGGCATTAACTTTAATTCTTATATATTTAACATGTATCAAATGACAATTTTGCAAATATAAACTTTTGGCAACGCTTTTTAAAACTAGTTTTGTTAGATATTAAATATCGATTTGGTAACAAGAACATATTTGCTAATTTTCTTTATTTTAATTCAAAGTACACCAAAATGTGTTTTAGACGAAAACTTAAACAAGTTTTCTTATGCGCGCTAACTTTCAGCTTACAAGGGGGGTATTCTGACCCGGACTGGCAGATTTTAATGAGCGTTGCTAAGTGGGATCAAAAATTACCCTATTTTACGTTTTTTTTTGTTTATTTCGTTCTATTTAAAGTAACTACATATCAATTTGGTATCAAATGAAATGTTTTTTGAAGACACTTTCTCTGGATTAGAAATTATGTATACAGACTTTTAAGTTTTTTTGGCTATTCTAAAAAATGTGTGTTTTAGTGAAAATAAATCTGTCGTTTTATTAAGGATTTGTAAATAAGGCATAGTAATGACTATTTAATTTAATCGAGGAGGTGTCTAAGCTTTTTCCGATATTCGAAATCGTTCGGTTTTTATGCGACTCTTCCTGAAGAGCCTTTTATTTATTTCAAATTTAAGAACCAAGCCTATAAGGCCAAATATGGTTCAAATACTACTCCATTATCAAAAATTACAAATCAAAAGAAAAAAAAGTATATATATAAAAAAACAATTTCTTAAAACTAAAAAGTTATATAATTAACCTAAATACTAAAAACTAAAGGCCCTAACTAGCTTATAACAGAAATTTATATATAAGTAATTATAGTCAGTGATGGAAACCCTCGTAAAAGAACAGGGGGTAAATTAATCAATTAAAGAGCATCAAAATGTTGTTTAAGTTTACGCTTCCCCTATATTTCAAATAATTCACAAATGTTGCAACTCTCGGTCCACTATATAGGCAATTTGGGTATCAGAATTGTTGTTTTCTGGAGTACTTTAACAGTGTGCACAAATAAATCTAAAGACAAGTTTTTATACAAAAATAAATGAATTTTTAACCCAAATTTGTAATCCTTAAACGTGAGATTGGGCAGCTAAAAAAAAGGACATGTCTCGTTATTTGTTTGCTGCTTTACAATATATCCAAATTTTATTAAAATTTGCTAGTTCGGTTTGGAATACCTCCCTTGTTAGATACTTATCAATGTTGAAATCTCAAAGGTTAAACATTTTCGCCTCCAGCGTAACTTCTCCTGCTTTTGCTAACATACTTTTGATTATATTGCTAATATTAACGTTAATAGCTATGAGCCAAAATACAGCTTTTATTTTATCTTATTTTTGAAACCCCAAATTAGACAAAAAACTTTTATTAATCTCCAATCAAAATCGTTGAAAACGATTTAAAGACATACTTGGGACTAGTTCTCTGAATGAACTCATTTATTAACGATTTCATTGGCATTGTTTAATGTCAATGGTAATTAAATTTGATGGCATTACTGCTTTACATTTTAAAGAACAATTCTTAGAATTTTTAATAGGAATATTTTCGAATTTGTTTAACATTTATCCATCCCTACTTTGCCCATATTGACATTAATCTATTATACTTTTTTCTGTACGGGTGAATTAGTTTAAAAACCTCTCTTGTAAATTCTTAAGTACACAAAAAAAAAAACAGTTTGTCAAAATTTACTGAAATGACAGTTAGAACAAAGATACACATAGAGAATATTGTTGGACCAGTTTTAATGACATTTTTCACTAAACTAATAAAGTTTCCTTCACATAGTGTGTTTATCATACAAGGGACTAGTTAATTGAATGGACCAATTAATTGACTATTTAATTGGCATTGTTTGATGTCAATGGTAATTATATTTTTTGACATTACAATTGCTTAAAAACAATACCAATGTAATTCTGCTTTAAGTGGCATTGATCAATGTCAATGTCTTTAACAGACAATTATAGTTGGTTATTATAATTGTATGTTAGAATTGTTTACAATAAAGTTTATTTTCAACTTAAGATAAAAATTCTCCATTTGCGAACTAATTATATATATATTCGGTATTTTAGCAAGTATACGAGTTTATTATCAATAGCAGATCCATCTAACTAATCCGTTATCAAACAAGACTAAAACTTGCATAAAATAGCGAATACTTTAAAGGTTAAGACTTAAATTTTTATTGTTTTTTCCAAAACAAAACACTTTTTATAAACAAGTATTGTTTCGTCAGTTACAATTGGTTACTTTAGTCAAATAATCTAATCAATTCTAATTAACAAAAATTTTATTGGTATTGGAATGGTAATGAAATTTTTGGAACCAGCAGTAATGCCAATTAAATTCAAATGCCAATGAAAAGTTGCCAAGTATGGCGTGCATGGATATTAAAAAAAAAAATGAAATTGTTCATAAAATTTTATGGAAAACCGCATTAATTTAATGAATAGTTTCAATGGACGAATTCCAGTGACACTTCCCATTTTTTGGCTCATGTATTTTTTTTCGAACCTCATAAAATAAGAGGTTCTAGCGCATTGAAATCGAAAAATCTTGCACTATCCCACCGCTAATGTGTATGTAACATCGTAATAAGACAACATTAGTTAAGTAATTTTTTTGGAACTAAAATTAACCTTTAACTGTTATTAAAGGTCTCTGGTTGTTTCATAGAAAAACAACTGTAATTGTAGTTAAAAACAATAACTACTGATTACTACACAAAAAACTGTCATATAGTAACTGTAAACGTATTGTTTGTTATGGCATGGACTTAATAATTGTTTCCATATTCAAACAATTGACACACTCAGGGAATTAAGAAGATAGAAACGACTAAAAATGACAACTATAAATGTAATTTAAAAGGCAATGACTACATTTGTCAGAAAAATCATTAAAAATTGTAGTTATTATCAACTTTTAAAAAAATAGCTGCGATATTAGTAAAAAAAAACTGTTAAAACAATAAAAAACAACTAACAAAATATTACTACATATGTACATATATCAATTATTGTTGTTTTGGACGGTGCTTAAGTCGACTTCGAGAAGCTTAAAATTATTTAATATACTATATGAAAAGGGTTGTCTGATTTATATATTGGATATTAGATTCTCTGCGTTGTCGCTTAAACATTCTTCATGCAATGTTTGCCCGGTTTGTTTTTATATAATTAATAGTTTGGAGTTTTTTAATTTTTTTACTATTTTCGGGAATTAAAAAAATAAACATATCACTAAAAATATTTAAAACTTACTAGACGAGCATTTCAATATTTTTTTACAGCTTTTTGTCAAGTTGACAAAATAACTACGCAAAACAACTGTTACTAAAATACGGTATTTTTGGTTAGTTATATCTTTTTAATGACTGTCAAAAATAGTCATTTTACATTTCCCCATAGTAAAATGACTACAATTACAGTTAAAATTACTGTTACCATTTACTAAACGAATGACTGACATGTAGTTACGGGAAGAATTTTCTGAGTACAGATTCAGAGTAATTTTTTCTATCAAATTTTTTTTAAAAAGTGTTATTTTAGAATCTAATTGTAATATTTTGAATTTTAAATCCAAAATGAATGTCAAAGTTGTTTATAATCTCTTTCATAATTTTAAGGGCGTTATGTGAGTAGTATACATAAATATTTATATTATGTATAGATAATAATTAAGCTAGTTAGTTCATAGAACTATTACAAAATGATAAGCATTAAATAAAACATATTTACGAGTACCTACCAGAGAAACAAGCCGATCGTAAATTTTCGGCGGTGGCGCAACCGCTTTAGCTACGGCGGCGGCGGCGTTTAGGTTAAAATACCGGCGGAAGCTGAATTGTCGTCTTAAAATGCTGTTTTTTAACTGCTGTTATCTTGACGATTTTTAGATAAAATTTAGTGATATATCGCAATATTTTTCATCAGATCTATTTTCTTGTTAGTAATCAACAAAAATAAAAACATTTCCAAGCATATGCACGCATTTTTAATTATAAAGATTTAATTAAATTAAACAAATAAAAGTTCATATATATAAAAACTCATTAAATTTATTTAAAGAAAAAAAAAAAAACAGATTATAATTAAATTTTTTTAAATTGATATAATACATTTAACGCATGTCAAATCAACCAAAGGGTTTTCAGCACTTTTCCCAAATTTAACGACAATTGATATGAACGCTACCTTTTACAAAACAAATACTCTTACAAAGCTTAAGAGTTTTGTTCCTTCTAGTTCCCGAAATGTAATGCCTTAAGTTTCAAAAAAATCTGCGAATTTTTCCTTACATTATGCATACATCTTTAGAAGTATTTGACATATATGCATAACTAAGGCATCATATGAAAGGTATACAATGCACCTTATAAATATATGCATAATGTAAAGTTAATTTTAAAGATTAAAAACTTGGAAAGCTATTTTTCAAAATGCGATATTTTTAAAATTGTGAAAAAAAAGTTTGTATGATATGTTTTCTGTACTTTTTGAAAGCAATTTAAGAATTATTACGAACTTTTCTACATAACTTAGACAACAACATATAACTTTCTTAGAAATTTTGCAAAATTTTTGCTTTTCAAATACTTTTTTATTTCATATTTCCAAATGCCCAAAATGGTTCCAGCATTCTGAGCCACTGCTAATTTTGGAGTAATCTTTTAAATTTTTTTTGTTTTAATATTATGTTCTGATAATAATTTTGGTCCTTTGAAACATTGAAAACTTCTTCAGAATCCGATTCTGAAGATTCAAGATTTTCCATACTTTTTTTTAAAAAAAAATCTATTTTTTTTTTATCATTTTTTCTTTATTTTTAATTTTTTCTTCTTTCTGTGAATTTTTGTTATTTTTTACACGTTTTACAAACAAAAAACGACTGCTTAAAATGGTAACAAAATTGGTCTATTACGCTCTAATCAAAAAATTGGCGGTGCAAATAAAAATTCGGCGGCTGCCGCTTTAGCCGGCTCACATTTTAAGCCGATTAAAACGGCGGCGGCTGAAAATTGAAAAAAATCAGCGCCGATCGGCTTGTCTCTCTTGTACCTACTTGTCAAACATTATCAAACATTTTTTTTTAGCTTGTTATCACATTTTTGTTGTTTTCTTTTCGGTTTGTTTTTTATTAGAGTAGCAAAAATAAGTTATTTTTAACCATAAATAAATTAAGAAAACAATACAAAATAAAAACAAAATATATGTAAATAAACAAAAAAAAAATATATAACGCAATGAGTGACGATCAAAAGTGGTGCGTGCGGATATTTTTTTATATTTCTTTATTTCAATTAAGATCAAAATTAAGAGTAGAAAAACGCTGTTCCGTACAATTTGTGTTAATAAATTTGGTAATGCACTTAAAAAAGTTTGACTGTGCACTCAGGGAAAAAGCTTCTTCATATTTATGAAAAACTTCATTGATTTTCGTCCAAAGTAACACTTCATAAATATGATGAAGCTGTTTTATAAAAGGGGAAATTGATGTTTCATAAATATGATGAAGTTCAATAACTTTTTATGAATGGCTTCATTAATGTCACAAAATATTCTATGTGTAGTTAAATTCGTTAAATTTTGCATTTCAATGTGCAAAATTGCCCTTATTTTTTAATATTTTTGTATTGACTTTTTGATATTTGAATGAATTATTTGCGATCTCATTTAAATGTGACAAAATTGCCCTTATTTTTCAATATTTTTGTATTGACTTTTTAATATTTGAATGCATTATTTGCGATCTCAGAGGTTATTAGTTAAACTTTTTTAGTTAATTATGTGCATTGTATAAAAAACATTTCAACGTTTCAATTCAGTAAGTTTTGCGAACCGCAAAATTGGACTTTTCGAAAAATTCGCGGTCAAAAACAGATGAACAATTTTAGCAATAATTCTTTTCAGGATGATGTACTTATTGCTTAAATGTAGTATTATGCAAAACAGAGCGTAAAAATATGTATCGCTTATTTTAAATAAGAAATAAAAATTTTTATAAAAAGTAAAAATTTATTTTACAAAGTTTTTGAAATTTTTTTATGAAAAATCGCATTTGTTTTTTAAAACATCAAATGTAAATTAAAAAATCCCATTTGATACCAAATGTAATTCAAAAAATACCAAATGTAGGTAAAAAAATAACAAATATAATTTAAAAAATAAAAAATGTACACTCAAAGAAAGTGCGTACAGTTAGCAAAAATGTTAGTTGATTCAGCAACATTTTTGCTATGAGGATCCTTGCTAAATATCTGCAAAAGTGTTTTGCTGAACATCAGTCAGCTGATTTTTAGCAAAAAATTAGTAAATTCAACAAAATTTTTTGCTGACACTTAGTACAAAGCAAATTAAAATCGACTTTTTGAAATCAACAAAATTTTTTGCTGAAGCTTAATAGATTGAAAAAAAAAAACTGAAAAACTTAGTATACTATTTTTACTTTAGTTAATTTATTTTGCTGAAATGTAAATTTTTTTTGTGATTGTTTTAAATAACAATCACATGTTAAAATAACCAAAATATTGTATTAATAACATTAAGAACAAAACATAATAGTTCCCAATTACTTACATGCATATATGTGTATGTATGTATGACGCAATTTAACATTTTTCAAATGAATATAATTCTGAGACTGGTATTTATTGTTTTGTACAGTCGCACCAAAGAATATTTTATATTTTATTTCTGCCTGTATCCTCAATTTATCAAAATATGGTTTTGCACAGCAGCACCAAAGCGTATTTTATTTTTGCCTGCATCCTCAATTTTCAAATTGATCAAAATATCATTCACTGAGTAACATTTTTAAATTAATTTATTTAATTCATTTATTGTTTATTTAAAATTTTTTGATATTCGCAATTTTTATGTGCACATGCGTTCCTTTGTTTGATGTGTGGTGGAAAAATTAAATGAACGAAATCAATCTGGCTAGCATTTGTGTAAGTCTTATATTGGTTGTGTTTGTTTGTATCTTTTCTTTTTTTATTAATTCGTCCATAGAAGCTGCGACATCTACATCTAGTTTTTTTATTAGTTCTCCATGCTATTAATGTTTTTATCAGGACAATTTTGGTAGCAACGTAAATTAGTTAAACATTAGTTAAACATTAGTTCAAAATTAGGTTTTTTTTTAAAAGCGTTTAACTAAAATTTTAGCTGAAAACGCGATGTTTGCAAAAAAAATGTTGAAAGTTAGTTAAATATTTTAAATATACGTTTAACGAAATTTTCAACTAACTTTTTTTTAGTGTAAATCAAAAATACCAAATGTAATTTAAAATATATCAATACCGATATTTTTTAATTTAATTACATTTGGCATTTTTTAATCTTATTTGGTATTTTTTGAATTTCAATTGTGTTTTTTTATAACGGATTTTGTTTGTTTCGAATTTCAATTGGTATTTTTTGAATTCCAAATGGTATTTTTTGAATTACATTTGGAATTTTTTTTGAAAAACAACTGCGATTTTTTGAATAACATCGTATTTTTTAATTAAAAATTAGGTTTTTGAATATGAATTGCTATTTTCTTAATTTCAAAAAGAATCGTTTGAATTTGATTTGCAATTTTGAAATTACATTCGTGTTTTTTTGAAAATCTAGTGCAATTTTGAAATAACATTTGTTATTTGAATTACAAATTTAAATGGTGTAGTAGATGGCGTTATTTTCTCATGTTTTGTATTTTTTAATCATAAAATGGGCTCTATCTTGGAAACTAAGGGAGATACATATAAAGTAGTCCTTATTAACCACCTATAATCTCGTTAATAAATATGGACTTGCCTCTAGTCAGATCCGGCGAGTCAAAATATCCAGATTTAAAACAAAATTTTAACATAAATTTTAGCTAAAAATTATGTTGATTTAACTAAATTTTTAGATAATTTATACAAAATTGTCAATGTAATTAACAGTCTAGTAAGCTTAAATCTTTAACTAACTTTTTCGCTAAAAATTTAGGTCACCTAAATTTGAAAGTTTGTGATTCTTAACTTCATGTAAAATTCTGCTGTCGCAAATTCAGGTACTATTTTCTGTACATTAAAAAAGTTTGACAGTGAAATCTACTAAAAATTACAGTTAAAACAACTGTTAATTCAATTAAAAAGGCAACAAAGGTAATTTCCGTTGCAATAACTAAAAATTTAGTTATTTTTAACTATTGAAAAACAACTAACAATTGCTGTAAAAATAACTAAAAATGTCGAAAAAATAACTTACAATTTTACATAAAAATTTAAAAGTACTGTTTTTTAAAAATAATAAAAATGTGTATATCCTAAATTCTACTTAAAATGCGAAATCACAATTCCAAACGATATATGACATTTTTATGCATTGGAGATACAACCAAGTTTTCTAATTATTATTTGCAAACTATGAACATACATATCAATAATATCAAATATAAACTAATTGAGAATTTATAAAAAACCCGATTTAATCATCTATTTTTAAATAACTAACAAAAATTAACTAAAATATTCAAATAGCTGCATCAAACAACTGTTACAAAAATACAGTATTTTTCTTCAGTTGTTTTTTTTAAATAACTGTAATAATAGTTGTTTTGTATTAATTCATAGAAAAACAACGTACAGTGGGGAGCACTAGTGAAGTAAGTACTTTACACCTAAAGAATCAGGCCGAAAATATTTGACACTAGAACTAAAGTATACTTTTCTAAAGGTATAACGTATGATGAATCCAAATTTGGTCTCAGAATAACTCTCCGACATCAGGCGTTCGAGCTATATTAACAGAAAATGTGTCGATTTTGATCAAAATTATCTGATTTTTCACGTTCCTGGAAGGTAAAGTTATCTCGAACAAAAATCATGCCTTATATCACTAATAATGCAAGCGCTTAATTGTTCACTTTCCCTGCCGAAACTGTTTCCATGCATTGAAAGTTTTCATTAAATTAAAGCCAGTTTTGATAAATTTCTTTGAAAAATTTCATTTTATTTATTAAAAGCTTCATTCACCCAATGAAAAGTTTTATTTAAAAACAGGCTTTATAAAAAGTATGACACCTTTCATTAATTTTAAGCAAGGTTGGCCACCGATACCTTTATTCGTTTCAAACCCGTTTCAAATTGATAACCGAAGTAATACCAATACCGAAACACCTGATTTTTGAAATACTGGTATACGGCAACCGTTTTCCCTAATACCGGTATTGAATCGGTTTAAACAAATATGTTTTTTGCAAAAAATAAATTTGTTAAATATAAAACATCAAAAATTGTTAATCAGTTTCAATGTATAATTTTTTAATAGAAACTTGTATTAAAAACTTGACGTACAGTTACAAGCTTTAAATTTGCATTGAGAACACTTTATATGAGTTTACAAACTTTTTTTTTTATATGATCTCGATACAAATATTAAATATTTGTAGTAAAACAACTTGTGTACCAAATAAACGTTACTCGTTCAAATATGTTTATTATTAAAAATAAAAGTAAAAATTGACAAGAAGATTATATATTTAATAAAGAAGAAGGTGGCAAAAATCACCACCGAAACGTTGGATTACAAATTAAATAATTCATCTTTTATTTAATTTAGAAAATGCATTTTAGAAGAAATTTCTAAAACCAAAAATTTTAACTTTAAAAAATTTGTATTTAAAAAGTGAAAAGTGAAACTTGAAATATTAAATAATTTTATATAATTTTTTAAATTTGAGTTTTTTTTAATAATCTAAAAAGTTTTTTATATTTTCAAAATTTTTAATAATACCGGTACTGATGCTGATACGAACTGTATACCGATACCAATACCGAAACAAACTAAAAATCGATACCAATGCCTATATCGTTATTCGTTTCGGTGGCAAACCTTGATTTTAAGAAATTTATCGTTTTCTTTGTGAAGAAAAGTTTCATTAGTTTAGTGAAAATTTTCATTATTTTTCAAAATCGTCATCATATTTTGAAAAATAGTCACTTTACCAGATGAACTGTTAATTACTTCCACATTCGCTTTTCATTTGATGCCATACAGTATTGTAACCGCAAGTGATAATAATAATGTGACCACAAGTGATAATTTTTAAAAAACTATTTATTAGTAACAGTCTAAGTCTTTCTAAAGCTCACTTCTATCTTACTTTCCTGTTATCTCTTCCTTCCGCATTTTCTTTTTTTCTTCAAAAATCTTATTAACAGCCCCTAAAATCTTTGGCAATATCTCTTTAATGCCCGTAATTTCAAGCAATAGATACCTACAGGTGGTTAGGTACGAGGGCGGATCAATAAGTCCGTGACTTTTCGAACTTCCCTCGTAGTTATATGAAATGCAACACTGCTCCCATCAAGTACCACCTGTTTATAGATTACTGTCAAACTTTGAGGAAGTTCCGTCATTTACTTTGCGTTTACCAGCTGTTCAAAACATACAACCTAGTGGATTTTTTTAAAAATGCAAAAAAGTAAATTTCGAGTGCTCATTAAACATTATTTTTTTGCGAAAAAAAGAAGTTAATCAAACCAAGGAAAAGCTTGATAAATACTATGGCGACTCTGCATCATCGATATCAATGGTAAAAAGGGTTTTTACTGACTTGTTGTGGTCGCACAAGTACAACACATCCGAAAAAGTTCGAAAAAATCCACGATATGGTGTTGGCCGATCGAAGAGTAAAAGTGCGTGAGATTGTTGATGCCATAGCAGAAAAAAATTAGTTAAAAATGATCTTGCAGAAAAAACTGCTAAACTTAGCAGATTTTTTTTTACTAAAAATTAATAAAATAAGAACAGCAAAAATAAATCTGTTATCTTTACAAAATTTTAGTTATATTCGATGTTAATTTTAGTTAATTGAAAACAGCATTTATATTTATAATTAGCAAAAACTTTTACTAAATATTTGTAGACTCAAAATAGCAAACAAAAACTGTAATAATATTAACAAAACTTTTACTATATTTACCTCAAATTTAGTAGACTGCAAATAAAAGTTTATTTTGCTAAAATCAACAAATTTTTGCTAAAAAAAATTATAGATTGCTGATTTCATAATGGCAGACTTTTATTCGCATAAAAAAATAAAAAAAAACTAAAAATTTCACATTTTTTAATTATTTTTTGTCTACTAATATTTAGTAAATGTGTTTGCTGATTTTAGCAGGCTATTTTGTTACTTTCAATTAACTAAAATTTAGCTCAAATATAACTAAATATCTGTAAATTCAATTGATTCATTTTTGCTATTCTTATATTACTAATATTTAGCAAAAAAAAATCTGCTACTTAGATCAGTTTTTTCTGCCTGCTTATATTTAAATAATTTTTGCAGGTTTATTTCTATTAGTGTAACGACTATCAAAATATTAGATCGAAATTGGCATTACTTTTGACTTAAACCATTGCCAAATATGAAAATAATGAAATTAAAAAATTATTTTATATTCGCATTAATTCGAACAATACTGTAGTTTAATACAATATTTCTCAAATTCTTTATAATTATTTTATGTTTTTCTGAAAAATTTAATTCTAGTTTCAAAAAATCACTTAAGTAATGCTGTCTTATTACGATGTTACATACACATATGTATATACTCCAAAAAATGTATTCTTAAAGATTCCTTACAATTTTTTTTTTTTTATTTTTATTTATAAATATTAACTTTAACAATTCAAATTGTTTTTTAAATTTAAAAAAAATCCTTTATTAATGAATAAAATATTAACACTGGTCATAAGTAAAGAATATTACCACAAATTCACAATTTTAAAGCAGTAACATGTAAAGTTTGCATAAAGGAATTTTATTAAAATCAAAATAACTGTTATTTTTAACAGTAATTCTAAAAAATCAAAAATAAAATTTATATGTTATTTTAAATTTATAACGAGCTTTCAACCTCCGGATATTTACAAAAATAAAGCAAATCAAACATATTAGCTAGGTTGATACTAGTATTTCGATCTGGCTAAAGATCTCATCAGAAACCGAAGTTTTAGAAAAGCTAGAGCCTCCATAATAGGCAGAACTTTAACAAAATTTTGCTCCATTCTTGTCTTCTTAGTAATCAAGCACGTGGTTAGGTCTTTTTCTAACAAGCATCATGACGTTACTAAAATTTAAATACCAAAAATGTTCTATTTATATTTTGTTTAAAAAATAAAAATAAATCTAGTTTTTGATTTTTTAAAATTAAATTCATTACTGTTAGGGTGTTGGGTTTCGTTTTGATATTTCCAAATCAGAGAACAGAATGAGACCATTCGTTTTTGTTGTCCATTCATACATTCATTGCTTTTGATGACAAATGAATAACATTAAATCAATCACAACATTCGCTTAGTATTCGTTGACCTGTAGCAATAATAAAATTTTTTTTTAGTTTTATTAAACATTAAATATGTATAAATTTTTGTTTAATTTTATTAAACATGAAATATGTATAAAAAATTTAAATTTTCTTAAAACAGTATTCACAAAAAAATTTGTTAACGTTTTATCTATTTAACATTGAGACCATTCATACCAATCGTTGTGTATTCGTTGCTTTCGTGAGTGTTAAGTGAGGTTAACACTAGACAAGCAATGCATGGTTTTCGTTACACTCACTTTTCTCAATTCTGTCGATTGTTGCTTCATTGAAATGATGTGAGTTGACAACAATGTACTCATTTTTTGTGATTGCAATCAAAAGCATGAAATAAGGCACTCAAACCATTCTCTGTTCCAAATATAAATTATGTTTTTTCATTTACAAATATAAATTGTGCATATCTGAAGTTTAACTTTGCAACACATTATTTATATTATTAGGCCTGTTTTTTAAGCTCCGTATTTGTTTTATTTCTTTGAGACCTTATCTGAAGTTAGCCAAACTTTAGGGCTTTACCATAGTTAAGAATGTAAAATTTATATGGAAATAACTAAGGTTAAAATTTAACTCTGGTTATTTATAAAAAAAATTTACTTCGACCTTTCAATATTTTATAAATAAGAATGTTCTAGCTTGAGGTCAATTTGTTTCGCAAAAAATTCCTTACTTTTTGTAATTAAAAAAATATTTAATTTTATCTACATCTTGCGCTAATTAAATTTTGTAAAAATGTGAATTTAATAAAAATTTAAACAGAAATTTAATTAAGCTTAACCCCAACATGAATTTATAAAATAAATAAATCTGTTTTGAGTTTTTTCACATCGTAATAGCAAACAAGTATTCGATTTCGATAAAAAATATTTTATTTTTTACTTTTAACGAAATAATATAAATTCGGTAATTTTATAAGAATGACAAATAAATATATTTTGCGGACGTTTTTACTGCAAAAATCGCCTTTTTAGAAGCAAAAATCGTTCAATCGCCATTTAGTTAGTTAGCTTACCTGGTAACACTGATCATTTTTATACTCTGATTTATACAGCTGATCATTTTTATACTCAAAAGAGAGTAAAATCTCAGGGGTAAATAATGGAAATGGTTCAGCCATTTTTTAAATTAAATATTTAAGTAAAAAAGTGTTTATTATAAAGGTTTGCCTAATATAAAAAATTTAAACAAATATTTTAATAAAAATATTAATATGAAATAATAATTTAAATTGTCAACGTCTGGTATCAATGTTACCATTTTTTTACATTTCCACCATTATTCTTCATTTGTTTTTCATATTCTCTCTTGCCAATTTCTTTTACGTATGAATTTATTTGTTTTTGTAAAGTAATATTATATATTTAGTATTTTTCAACCATTTTAAATAAATAATTATTTGAGAATAGTTGTTTTAATTAAATTTTAATACAAAACTATTACAACGTGGAATTAAGATTATTTTGTATAAAAAATAAACTTTTTATAGTTTGTTTCATTCTCTCTTTTTAATTATGTTTGTGTTTTTACATTTTAACTGTATATTAAGGGCATTCATGTCAGGCCAGAAAAGTAATTACCATTAATAAAAACGAAAAAATTAGTTATTTTTATCTGTTGATAAGCAACTAACAAATACAGTAAAAATAATGTCTTAAAAATAACTAACATTGTATAAAAATAACTAAAAATAACGAAATTTTTTACTAAAAAATTTTTGAAACTGAAAACATTGGTAAAAACAACAGTTTTTTTTTATTTTTTCTGTATTTAAAAAATAAATTTAAATAAAAAAAAATATCTTTCTATTACAATAAAAATTTGTGAATCCTGCATCCTACTTACAATCAAAATTTTTAACGGCAGAATGGGCAGAATTTTGAGTAATTCATGTGAGTGTGAGCGAAAACTAGTTTTTCTCTTTAAATAAATATTTTCTTTATTTTTTCGACGATTTAATGTTTTTGGCGTTTTTAAATACAATATAAATGACAAAACTACATATTCAGATCAATTTTGAGTTAAAAATTCACAATTTACCTTAGTTTTTACACTTGCGTGATTCACGCGTGTGTGTGAGTAAAATCTAAATTTACTCACGAGCGCATAAGTGAATGTGAGTCAAAATTCACTCACGTGCCCGTCTCTACAATCAAGTTTTCTAATTATTACCTGCAAACTATAAATATATCAATATTTAACTATAAAATTTTGTATTTTTAAAATAACTAACAAAAATTAACTGGTTTCTGCAAAAATACTGTTTGGGTAGCTGTTTATTAAAATAACTGCTTTAAAGTTTAAACAACTTTTATAATACAGTATTTTCTTTAGTTGTTTTTTTTTTTAATAACTGTCATAATAGTTGTTTTGAAAACAATTGCAGTTAAAAACAACAACTACTGATTACTTCACAAACAACTGTCAGGCAGTAAATGTCAGAAGAAAAAAAAAACATTTAAACAAAGAGAAATAAAAAAAATAATGAAAATTTTTCAGTACACTGTGGTTTAATCTAATAATATACATTTTTGGAAATCTCGATATAAAATAATTTAAAAATGTACACTCACGTCACGAATGATTCAATTTTTCAAGTTCGCAATTGTGCAAGAGGAAAGTTTTTGATGTGAATGCCCTTATTATACAATTTTTTGTTATTGCAGAAACTAATACAAGTGCAATAAACAGCTGGTCGAGAGTTTCATTTATTTTTTATCTTTTAATGTGTTTTAGTATTCCTCATAGATGGGAGTATTATTATATTAGTAAATTATCGTTTAAAAAATAAAATTTTTGTTTACTTATTCTTATTACTATATCCAAAAAAGTTTGAATATTTGTATTTTTTAACTGAGATTACAGTTTTTTTTATAAAATAATACAAAATAACTGTTCTGAAATTTATTTAAAAAAGTAACTTACTTGTTTAACAGGTACTAAAATAGTATTTTTAAGTAAACATTTAATTTTCGTAAGTTATAAAAAAAAAAAAAAAATATGTTATTGATTAAACTAGTAGTTTTATATTACATACGTTCATACTGAACCCCAAAATCCGCATTTTGGCTTTTTTTAAGTTTTCGATTTATTTTTCGATATATGCTACAGTTTTTCCACAAAATGATTTTAAAGTTTGGCGCATGTAAATGCAGTTTTTTACATATCACGTTTTCAAAATTCAATCAATCTGAGTCCTTTCTGTTGAAGTGTAAAGACAACCTCCGTATTCTTATTTGAGGTACATATTTGATTCACAAAACTGTAGATTAAATCCGCTATTTTGCGGTTTCTCTATTGTTTCGCAATTATTACGGGTTAAGCTAATCTTATCGCTAAACTAGCAACTGACCCTAACAAATGGTTATGAGATGTCACCAGACTTCAACTTTTAGTATAATATGTGAATACATTAGAAAAATATACGTGTAAAAAATCTGTCAAAAGTTTTTATATTTTAAAAAAATTTTCTAACATAAACCCTACACATAAAAAAAAGTCTGTAAAGTCAGCAAAAATTTTGCTGGAAGGATCCTTGAAGAAAAATTGTTAATATCAGCAAATAGTTTGCTAAATTCAGCAAAATGCTAATATTAGAAATTTTTCTGGTGACAAATATATACCAAATCTGAGGTTTTTGTTACGAAAACATGATTTTGAAATGCATTTACATATCATACTAAAAGATGAGCCTTGGGGTCATCCTGGAATGATATGGTGATATGTAAATTGTTTGACAAATCGCGACTTTTGCATAATAAACTCTTTGATAAAATAACTTTTTTCTTACACAGAAAAAACTAAAAACGGGTTTCAATTAAAAATTTTATTGAAACAATTAATATTTTAATTGATTTTGCACCTTCGACTGAAATGATAGTATTAAAAAATTTGCAGACAGTTTATTAAAACTCTTTCAATTAAAATAATAATAATATCAATTAAAAGAGTTATTGTTTTTCTTTACAACCTCAATTAAAAAGTTACGTTAAATTGATTAAATCTAGGGATAAAGCAATCTAAGAAACATTTTCAAAAATAGAAAACTTTGATCGCTTTGAACTTTGGGCGCCACGTGTTAAAGCGTTTCGATTTTTCTCAAAGTCGCACCACTATACTTTTGGATCTAGTGCTACAATAACCTGAACAATAATTGAAATTTTCCGAAAAAAGTTTTTCATCATACAAAAAAATGCAGTGATGCCAACTTGGTGCTTTTAGCTCTATTTATGATGATTTTCGATTACCCAAAACGCACAAATTTTACTCTTGGTGCCAAATTGTAAAATAGCACTATGTTGGTGCTTTTGCAATATTTCGTTGGTGCACTTAGGATTTTTAGCCATTTTTGTTGATTACTCTCAAGTTTTAGTGAAAACAATTTCAAAGCCTTAAAATGACCCAAAATCGTATATTTTAGTCTAGAAATGTTTAAATTGTGAAACTTTCCAATATAAAACATTATTAATTGCTTAATTTTAGTGGTTGTTACAAGTTTACTCTCAACTTTTTTTCATAATTATTTAATTTATAATATGTAAATTAATTAAATTCTACAACTTTTCAAAAACTTTTCTTCTAACTATAAAAAAGTGCCATGTGCTCTTTTATGCGTTTTAAGATTTTTGACATGCTTTTTATTCTAAAAAAGTTGTCAGCACTGGCTCTAATGTACATTCCCTTGTTAAAATAATTGGGTTTGTAATTGAAAAGTAACCAGTTACCTATTTTAATTTCTTATTACCAAACTTATTACCGGGTAATAAAGGGTCCGCCAAATAACTTTTTTTTTGAAAATGCTATAAAAAAAAACTACTGAATATTTTCTCAAATTTCTTTTTTTATTTGAAAGTACAATCCTTCCGGTTAATAATGGAAAATAATTTCATTCAAATGGCTACCTCGGCTGGCCATGCAGTAGCCTACACGATCGGTCCAATTTTTAAGCACATTATCGAATTATCGATTGTGTGCAGCTGTATTTCACCAATGACTTCACGAATATTGTTCTTTAAAGCGTCAATTGTCTCTGGCTTGTTGGCGTAACACTTATCTTTGACGGCACCCCACAAATAATAGTCCAACGGTGTCAAATCGCAGCTCCGAGGTGGCCAAACGACATCAGCTCTGCGGCTGATTTGAATTTTCGCACACATTCTGCAACATTACCATGATTTTCAAAGTAATGTCGCAATATTTCCCAGCGTTGTTCAAGCGTATACACAACCATATTCGTTCAGCGGAAGGATAAAACTAATTATCTGTCAAATCAGACATGAGCTAAGTGTTACCATTCACGAAATAAGCACTAGTTGAAAAAAAAACGTTAGATGGCGGACCCTTTATAACGTTCTTCTGGGTACTTGCATACAGAGAGAATTTCAGTGGACTAAAAATAATGAATATTTTCATTGAACTAAAAAAATTTTTCTTCAGAAATAGAACGAAAAATACTTTTTATGAAACTAGTTTTTTCATTAAACTTCTTCATTAAGTAAATTAAACTTTCAATAAAAAAAATAATATGTTTCATAAAATTTTACGAAAAATTGCATCAGTTCAATGAAAGTTGCAATGGACGAGTACAACTTCATTACTTCGACACAGAAAAAAAGACATAGTTAAATCAATTATTATTTCATATTTAAATTATTATCTTATTTGTTTACGAAAATTTTTAAATTAAAGTCAAAATTCAATAAATGTTATTCGAGTTATATAATAATATTTCAACATTATAGATGTTATTTCCGCATTTTAAAAATAACTAAAAACATATTTAAACTAAATAGGAAACAAACTTTGATTTCAAAGCTGATTCTATTTAATTTAATGTTGCTTCTACTTGATTTTCTAATGTGCAGATAATTATCTCGGTGTAGTGATCTTTTTATGGCTGTTCTTTAATAAATTTATTTATTCAAAATGTTAAATTCTAGTGTCCCACCACTAAACCATTATGGACAAAATTGACAAATGGAAAAATGTTTATTGGGCTTATTAGACGCGATTTTGAGTGTAAAATTTAAAGAAAAGTTAAGTTAAGTTAATTCGAACAATCGGCCATCGGAAAAAGTCGATTGTAATCGACCGCCGAAATTTAACTAAAGTTAAATAACTATTTAACTTTACAGCTAAACAGCTTTTCCCTTAAATTGTTTCCTCAAAATCGAATTAAAACGGCTCAACAATATCAGAATTTGTCACATTGTCTCCAAATATAGTAGTTTGTTGGTCGAAGTCTTCGGTAGGACACTACAAATTTATTTCCATTCACTACTAAATAAATCTTGAAATCTCATTTATAATCATAATAATTAGATAGTCCCAAGCCTGAAATTTTTGTTGACGTTGACTGTTTACAGATGATTGCTATTTTTGTTATTTTCAATACGTTTGTATATTTTCTACTTGTCACAGTGTTATTTTTGCGTTCAGATTATTATTTTAAATTCATAAAAAGTGATTTCAATAACTAGTTGAACGAATTAAAGAAAATAACTAATAACTTAATTAAAAATTGTGTTAAAATACAATAATTTTGTAATTAAAAATTAATTAATTACTTGGGAATAAAGACATTTTGCTTTAAATTTATTTTAAAAAAATAGAAAAAAACGGATTGAAAAAGTGTCAATATAAACAAATACACCTGCAGTATTCCTTTTTTGGGTAAATATAATATATTTTAAAATTTAAAGTTTTACAAAAAAGGCACAACAAAATTGCAATTGTATTTTTTGTTTTATATTATAGTTTGTATACATTATTTTAATGTTGTTTTTATTGTAGCAAAAAATAAAAAAAAATCAAGTTGTACATTAGGGGTATAACTTTTTGCATTTTTTGCAGATATCAAATTATTCATCGCACAGTCGTATAGACCATGAAAAAATATAAAGAAATGATTGAATACTTTTTCAAGATCGTTAAAATAGTTCACACATCAATCGCGTTGAAGTTTTGAATATTAGTTTTTCTTTTAAGTATACAAAAATAACATCTAATTTCAAAGTATTTAATATTTTCTTATAATGTGAGATTTGATTCGGTCGGTTTTAGATCATGACAAATTTTTCTCTAAATTAACAGAAAAATTATAATTTTTTTTATATGATAATTTACTTTGACTATTAGAAAAAAAACACAGAAAAAGTTATTAGACACTAGCATGAATGGAATGCATTTTCTGACCCACTACGGTCTTCATCAACATTCTTCGTGCCATTTAGTGTTAATCGTAAATATCTTCTATTTAACTCACACGTTAAAGAAATTGGATAACGTTAAATCCCACATTACTCTGTGTGTTGAGTTAGTCCTGGTTCACACACGGCAATTATAATTGCGCAATTTTTCTTCAATTCTCCTTTGAAATTGCTTTTGTGTTCACACAGGAAAAGTTTGTTTCAGCAATTTTCGTATATCAACCTGCAGTGTTGAAAATTGCGGATGACAAAACAAACCGGAATTGGAGTACGGCCAAGTCTGTAACCCCTATCATTCTCTTTCCCTCCCTCTTCTATAAACTCAAGAACTGCGCAAGTAAAATTGCCTTGTGTGAACCAGGTCTTAGAATGAAATTTACCACAAACGATTTCTATTTATAGTGTGTTTGCTTTTTCTCTAGTCATTATCATAATTGCCAGTTTAGGTTAGGTTAGGTTAGGAAGGGTTATGTACCCAAGGGCACAACTCCACTCGGAGACCAATACGGTCCATTGTGAATCCCTTCAGAGAAAAAACGGTGAGAAAGAATAGAAATAGACAGAAAAAATAGCTTGAAAGATAAATATAAAGAAAGGTAGAAAATATATTTACTCCCCAGAAACCGGATCCTAACGTCCCCTAACCAGAAACAGCCGTCCTATCTCCCTGACAAATCTCAGCAAATCAACTGGATTGTATCCAGCGACACCCGAGTTCGTCGTGAAATCTATCTCCTAGCCATTTCTGTCTGAGACTCTGTAACCTAGGACAGTGGCACATTTTATGCTCCACCGTCTCCAGTTCCTCAACGTCTTCGCACAGCCTGCAAAAATCCGGTATGTCCCTGTCCCATCTGCTTGTGAAAGCCCTGACAGTACAATGACCGGTCAGGAACCCCGTAAGGGTCCTGAGACCTTCCCTGTCCAGTCCCAGAAGAACCTTGGTTGCCCCTGCGTCCAAAGCGGGCCATAACGCCCTAGACACCCTGCAGTCCATTCTGTTCCTCCATGATTGGTTAACGGTTTCGCGGAATCGCTTCCGTATAACCTCAAAGTAGTGACATAAAGGGGGCTTTACCCCCCCGTCTCTTACTGCCAAGTCCAGATTTGAACCCTCCCTCGCAAGTTCGTCCGCCAACTCATTGCCATCCACCTTGCAGTGTCCGGGTACCCAACACAGCCTCACCGTGAATGCCTCCATGAGCTCCCTCAGAGCACACCTACATGGTGCGACCAGGCGCGTTTAACTTTCAGTTAAAACTTTAAATGACAATTCTTTTTCTCTAATGTCAACATATACTATCCTTCTACATAACCAAAGCATATCAACAAACATTAAAGATTTTTTTGTTAATCGTTTGTGGTAAATTTCATTCTAACTCAACACACAGAGTAATGTGGGATTTAACGATAACCAATTTCTTTAACGTGTGAGTTAAATAGAAGATATTTACGATTAACACTAAATGGCACGAAGAATGTTGAAAGACCGTAGTGGGTCAGAAAATGCATTCCATTCATGCTAGTGTCTAATAACTTTTTCTGTGTTTTTTTCTAATAGTCAAAGTAAATTATCATATAAAAAAAATTATAATTTTTCTGTTAATTTAGAGAAAAATTTGTCATGATCTAAAACCGAACGAATAAAATCTCACACATAAGCTTATAGATCAACGGCTAAAATTCACTATTTTCTTATAATTTCATTCATATAAAAAAAAAACACCATTTTTATGGAGGACGTTGAAAAATCACGATATTATGACTCTGTTTCTCAGATTTTTTAAATGAATTCAACTTTAAGTGTCAAGTTTTAGCTGCTATGAGACAGTAATATACAGGGCAGCGACTTTCATGCAAATGCATGTTTGTAGTCAGTAGGCCAAAATCGATTTCGATCAAATACTTTTCCGAAAAATAGAATTTGCAACAAAATGGCATTGATTTGTTATTGCATATTTTGAAGCATATTTTAGCATATTTTGAAGCAAATTTGGCATAGATTTGTTATTGCCTATTTTTGCATATTTTGATGCATATTTTGTGTTACACATTTATCATATTTTCGATTAATTTGCATATTTTGTTAAAATTAAAATTAAGATTTAATTAAAAATTAAGAAAGCATTTGTAACCCTTCAAATAGCATTTAGTTGTCATTTGTTAGACATTTATATTGGATTTCATTTCTTAATCCAACACACTTGAGTAAAAATCGAATTTTAAAAACCCATAAATTTTAAGTGCATATTATTAATTTTAAGGCATATTTTTGGATTTTTAATGCATATTTTTTGGTGCATATTTTAAGCGCATATTTTGAGTTTTTACTAGATATTTTATGCTCTTATTTTTTATTTTTTAGTAAATGAAAGTCCCTGGCCTAATAATATATACATTAGGCCGGGTCGATTTGTATGGAGGCAAAAAATCGCTCAACGTTCAAGGAAAATCGTATTCTAGGGATCAAAATAAGAAACTTTGCCGAAGGAACCATAACTCTAAAACGAATTCTGATGTACCAACTTTTGACCCGTAGGGTCAAATTTTGAAAAATCCATTTAGAGTGCCCCAATCGAGTCCAACCCCATCGAATATAAAGTATGCATTCATCTGCTAGAGCGTCTTCCGGAGAAGAAATAGAGACCCTAATCTTGGAAAGACTGAAATATCTCAATCCCGAGATTTGTCCATTTTGCTATAAAAACACGGCTAAAAAGGCCCTCTTTCAACTTCAATTTTAACAGCTTAACGGGTACCTAGAATGATGATTTATGCATCAGAATTCGTTTTAAAGGTATGGTTCCTTCAACAAAGTTTCTTATTTTGATCCCTAGAATACGATTTTCCTTGAACGTTGAGCGATTTTTAAATCGACCCGCCCTAATATACATATATGTATGGTAAATTCAAAAAAATAAAATCATTCTTGGGACAGTTTTGAAAATTGAATTCGGTGTGTTAACTTTTTTCATTAACAGACATGACCTAAAAAAATTTATATATATTATCAGTACAACAATGTCCATAGCGAGTTGCAATGAAGAAATTTTTGCAAAAAAAAAACTCATAACCCTATTGTACATATTCTCTACCTAAATTGTTTATATGAACATACTCGTTTATTATTTTGAGTCTTTTATTTTTTTTTTCGTACACCATTCAATTTGTTATCTCATTTTTGCAACCGTATTAAGAAAAAAATTCAATAAAAAAATATTAAATACTTGCTAAATAAAATATTAAAAAATAAAACAAAAAACCAAAAACATCTTGAAGTAGTAGGCACCTTGAAAATTTGATATCATATTCTTAATTATTTTGAAGCCGAGTGAGTTTAAATATTTACGAGTCATAAAATTGTTTTTTTTTTTTTTTTTTTTTTGTTTTTAATGGGTAATCAATTTCGTAATATAACGCCATTTTTAAATTAATATTATGCCAAGTATAATACAAAGTTGTATAGTAGAATCTTAATTATACGATATGTATTAACATTCATATGTTTATGAATTCGTGCCCTTTTTTCGGTAGCGATAAATAATTGTTGTTGGATTTTGAATCCCAAATTTATTAAAAAAAAAAGTAGATACATTTTCAATTCAATTTTCCAAAAATTTAATTTTTAAACTTTACAAATTGTTGGTTTTTTTCTAAATAAATAAATAAATAAATAAATAGAATATTCGAATTTCTGATAATCGTAACACTACTGCACATTTGTTTTCTTCATCTCCACATTTAAGTTTTTGGCTAAATCCCATATTCATAAAATATAAATGTTTATTACTCTAGTTACGTGATTAACTATATTTTGTGTAACTTGATCAAAATGTTCTATTAACAATGTAATATTTTAAATATTAAAAAATTGCTTTATATTTGAACTGAATAGTACACTCATAAAAAAAGTTAGTACTAAAGTCTGTTCAACGGGTTCCAAATCAGTTGAACTAATCTTTGCTGTTGTTATCGTTTAAAGAAGTTATTTAGATAAAGTTATAAACAGGGACCGGAAGTTCTTGCAAATGTATGTTTTTTTTATTCAGTCTGAGAACAGGTCAAAAAAATATCTTTGCAAGTCAAAGTATTTACGTAAAAATGGTATCAATTTGTTAGTGCATATTTTTGAATATACTGCTATAAATGCATGTTTTACCATATTTTGCATTAAATGCTTATTTTTATAGCATATTTTTGCTTATTTCTCTTTAAATGCATATTTTTATTGTATATAAAGGGTGCCGCCAAATAACTTTTTTTTTTTTTGAAAATGCTATAAAAAAAAACTACTGAATATTTTCTCAAATTTCTTTTTTTATTTGAAAGTACAATCCTTCCTGTTAATAATGGAAAATAATTTCATTCAAATGGCTGCCTCGGCTGGCCATGCAGTAGCCTACACGATCGGTCCAATTTTTAAGCACATTATCGATTGTGTGCAGCTGTATTACACCAATGGCTTCACGAATATTGTCCTTTAAAGCGTCAATTGTCTCTGGCTTGTTGGCGTAACACTTATCTTTGACGGCACCCCACAGATAATAGTCCAACGGTGTCAAATCGCAGCTCCGAGGTGGCCAAACGACATCAGCTCTGCGGCTGATAATGCGATCTTCAAAAACAGGGCGCAAAACATCGAGTGTAGCTTCGGCTGTGTGGACACGTAGCGCCGTCCTGTTGAAACCAAATGTTGCCAATATCCTCCTCTTCAATTTTTGTGAACAAAAATTCACTTTCACTTTTTCACAAGATAACGAACATACGGAGCTGACGGTGCATCTCTTCTTCCAAAATCCGTACGCAATTTTCGCACAGATTCTGCAACATTACCATGATTTTCAAAGTAATGTCGCAATATTTCCCAGCGTTGTTCAAGCGTATACACAACCATCTTCGTTCAGCGGAAGGATAAAACTAATTATCTGTCAAATCAGACATGAGCTAAGTGTTACCATTCACGAAATAATGCACTAGTTGAAAAAAAAAAACGTTAGATGGCGGACCCTTTATTTACTTATTTTGCGTTAAATGCATATTTTTATATCTTTTTTTTAGTTTTTTTGTAAAATAAAAAATCACTTTCAATTATATTTACTATATGACGAATTTAAATTCACGTTAACTATATGAAAAATAATTTGGTCCTTATTTTTTCAAATCATGCGTTTTTAATAAATCAATTGCTAAACTACAGGAATTAAATGCATTTTCAATCTAAGTAAATCTAGTTGACGGGGCTATAAAAGAATAATACATTGGCAGGCGAAGTTGACCAACAAATTCGTCATAAACTCGACACTGTTATTCAAAACAATTATATTTTTATATTTTTTTGTGTTTAACTTAACAAATTGTGATACAAAGTCAGAAAATCAATACACAATAATATTATTAACATCGTTTAAACTTGTACTGATCACAACCGTCGACGTTGAGCGGTCATTTTCTATGGTTAAAGAATTTTAGTCGTTTTAAAGTTTATTAAACTAAAGTATTTTAAGTTTGAATTTTAACGTCTTTTTCAGACAATTGCAATTAATACTATAATTAATATGCAATTTTATTTAATTTAATTGTGAAAGGCTTGGTAGAGAAGAATGAGTGTATTTTCTAAAAATCATAACTACATTGCAAATTTTCAATTTTTTCTGAATCAGACTGCGCAGTTTCTGGTATTGAACCTTAAAATGTATTTTGTTGTCTTATATTCAAACGGAGATATCTACTTCCAAACAAATGTTCAAGAGAGTGGAAAAAAATTTTAATTTACTGAAATTAAAAATATTTTCAAATCGACCTTCTACAATATTAATTAAAAACTGTTGCTGAATAATACATGTAATTTTTTCTTAATAATTCGTAATATTAGCTGCGTTACAGTAGATAGATCCGTATTTTTGTATGAACTTAATCGACATGAGTAGAAAGACCCTTTAAATTAATTTTATTAATATTGGAAATGAGTAATTTTTTACTGGTCTGGATTGAAATAAAATTTTGTATGGTTATAACGGAGGTGATAGCGAACAAATAATGTTACACAGATATGTAAAGATCGATTTTAAAGACTAATAAAACCGATTTTGTTTGCAAATTGGGTAATATATTAAATTGAAATCAACTTAGCTCTATTAAATATTCACAACATCGCATTTTTTTTCCAAAGAATACATTTTTTTCCACTTTTTTAAAATTTTGATTTGAGTTTTTACAATGCGTGGAACATTACAAGAAACAGAATTTAAAAAAAATCGAAATCGATAAAAAAAAACTGGGAATAATTTACAGAAACGCGTGTTAGAATCAATTAACGTGAAAAATTAAATTTTTTTATTTTTTCTATGACATAACCCAGTCAGAAAAATACAATCGGTACAGTTATGGCACAGCGTCGGCGACGGTCGGTTATGCGTTGGCAGAACGTGGAATTAACTATCTTGACAGTATTTTCATGTTACAAGTTTGATAACAGTTGCCACCGTTGGGATAACGTTTGTAATTCCAAAAATTTTGTCCAAAAAAAAATTGTCCAATGTCAATGAAATTTCACTCATTCAATATTTAAGATCTTAGAAGTTATTTGGTATAATATATATTTTTTTTTGATTTCCCATACTTGTGACTTATGAACCAACCATTGCATTAAAATAGTTCCTCCATGTTTTTTGAATAAAAAATTTATTTTATTATTTTAAATGTAAAACTCTCCATTTTAACTTAAAAATAATCGATATTTCAAGCAAGGGTATTTCATAAAACTGTAAAATGCGTATTTTAATGGGCATGTCATGCATGTAGCCCAGGTGAGAGGTCCTACATAGGTAACTATTTTTTGTACGATAAATAAGTACTAAGACTATTAGCTAACAAGAAAGTTTTCCTATTTTTCACTTTTTTAGAGGCATTTTCGTGCAATTTGTCCGACAATGTAAACCCTAAGAAGGTTGTGAAATTTTACACCAACATTTTTCTCAAGTAGTTTTATCCTTTCTCTACCTAACTGTGAAAATCAATTTGATGCACCTCTGCCCTGGATTTAGCTGCATTTTTAAAATACCGCCTTTTTGGGTATTTAAATACAAAATAGGCAGCAATGGGTTAACGGTACTTCTTTTCTTTATTATTCTTTTTTTATCTCTTCATTAACCCATTATGAAATGTTTAAAATATGTGTAAAATATGAAGAACCCACGGGTGGGTACACTACATATGTAAAAAGCTTTGTGAGTGCGAAGATTAAGTGCATGAAGTTCCAGTCCATGGTTATAAGTAATCTCATTCCGCCACAAAAACAAATTTCATCCGTATATGAACAAGTTTTCAAGCTAATATTAAATACTGGTTATCAAATTTACAAACTTTCACTTGTGTATGGCGTTATTTTCTCACAATTTTATTATATAATCATAAAATAGGCTATAACTCGGCAACTAAGCGAGATAGAGCAAAATTGACTGAAAATAGTTACTTAGTATCTATTAAGTTGTAGCTTTTAACCACATATACTCCCGGTAATAAATATGGACCTGCCTTTGGTCAAATCCGGCTATCTAAAAATTCCAATTTTCAGCGAAATTTTAGCAAAAATTTTTGTTGATTTAATCTTAATTCTTACACTAATAGAATAAAATTAGTAAAATGTTTTGCTAAAACTACTTAAAATTAGTTCAAAATGACATTGCAGCAAAAAATTGTTTGCTAAATATTAGTAAGATAAGAATAGCAAAAATAAAACTGCTGAATCGACAATAGGTTTGTAATATTTGAGCTAAATTTTAGTTACTTAAAAGTAGCAAATTAATCAAAAAATCAGCAAAGAATTTCCTCAATATTCGTATACAAAAAATCACAAGAAATGTAAATTTTCAAAGTTTTGTTTTAGTTTTTTTATGCGAGTAAAAATCTGCCCTTCTAAAACCAGCAGTTGGGATTTTTTTTTAGCAAATAAACTTGATCGAGTTTATGGTAAAAATTTTTAAGACCCTGAAAATATTTGGTAATTTAATTTTTCCTATGACGGACAATCCTCCGGACTCCTGACAGACTCCTGGCCATTTTTTTTTTTTTTTTTGATATGCCAATGATTGGCCCCTCCTGAGCCTGCAATACACGACTCCGCTTTGAGTTTATTGAATCTATTTCGGAAATTGAAATCAACTATTCTGTCATCGTGATAATAATGGTAAAATCCTTAACGTGATATTTAGGTGAATAACTTGGTCGTCGTTAGTCACAAACAAGTAACTAGCTTCGTTTCGATTAAAAAACTTCAACATTTTAAAAGACATTATTCAATGATACTTATTTTTTTAAATTGATTCATTACACGGTGCTACAAAAAAAAAATTGCAATCACTTTTCATATGACCTAGTGCAGGTTGAAAGTCTAGATAGTGTATTACAAACCCGGTTTTACAAGTTTCAAAATACCCTTTTTTAGATAACGGTTAAAAAATATAGTTTGCGACTGGTGTATTTAAACATTTGTAACTCAATCAACTTTCAACCGATTTTTAAATTTTAAAAGGTATTTAAAATTACCTGGTATTTTTAAAAATATATACTCTCTTTATATTATTAATATAAAAAGGTAGAGATCCCCGTTTACGATGGTTTTTTTTTGAATGTTCTTTAAAAGGAACAATATTCTTAAAGTTAGTATTTTCTTGAGTAAATAGATCCTTCGTTGGTTAAAATCGGTCTAAAATTGAGAAATTCCGGAAGTTTGCAAAGCAATATGTTTCATCATTTATTATCACGCAATTATATTTTGTTAATTGTTTTTCGTAAAGGTGTCGACTGCGTGTTTTGCTGATAAATATTGTTTTGCATTCCCGTCTGGACATACCTGTACTTTAAAGCACTTGAGTCCATTACGCTTTTTGACATTCTGAACAAAATTTTGCGATTTCTTGATTTTACACACGACTGCTCGAGTTGAACGACTTTTTAAAAGCTTCTATTTCCTTTTCCGTTGCTTTTTGATCCCTTTGGCCATGCTCACCATTACCTCCACGCTTTCTTTTAATTGACAAGCGTTCATTAAAGTTTTTAATAACTTTTTTTTACCGTGGAATTGGTAATTTAAAATTTTTTGCTATCAAAAGTATGGAAACACTTTTATTTTAATTATATTCGTGCAGAATAAGTTTTCTAAGCTCTGAAGCCATTGTTTACAAAACTATATTAAATTTCAAAAATCATTTTTATTGAAAAAAAAATGAGAAGATAAAAGCCTACTTAAATCATAAATTTTATTTTGATTAGTCAAGTATTTTTGAAGAAAACAACGATTAAAAATGATTCTATTTTGGTTATTTCAACCTTAATTAGATTAATCATTTGGTAAATTTTTTCTTAATTTTTTTCCCATGTTTTTATCAGTAAAACTCATTGATGGTAGCCGATTTGATGGTGGTATCGGTAAGGGTTACGCTATTTTCGTTCATTTCGGTAACGGTATTTTAGTGGTAACGATATTTAAGTTATTTCGGTATCGGGTTTTAGCGCTAATGGTACTTTACTTATTTCGGTAACGGTATTTTAAGGATATTGGTATTTTATTTATATCGGTAACGGTATTTCAGGGATAACGAGAGTCAGTTGAAAGGGTTTTGAATAGATAGCGGTATTTTATCGGTATTGCCTGCCAGTTTAAACTCGTATTCTTTCAACACAAGTAGATAAATAAATGATATACAAAGTATTATATTTATATAACAATTGTGGTTATGTGGCTATGAAATTTATTTTAATTATAAATAACACAAAACTTATAAAAATATATAAATTAATTACATTGTGTGAAAAACTCTACCACAGGTTAAAACAATCTTATCAAAATTAGAATTTAAAATTCTATTTCAACAGGTTATAAATTGTGTGGACTTTTGCAAAACAATTTTTCGAAAAAACGTAAATTTAAAGAAAACTACACTAATGCATAAAAACGTAATAACTGGAGTACCGTTTGAAATTTTTACTTTACATTTTAAGTAGGACGTAGGATGTAGGAAATAAAATCGAAAGAAAAACAAATATTAAAACAGTAGTTATATCTACTGCATTTGTTAGTTGTTTTTCAACAGTTGAAAATAACTAAATTTTTGTTTTACCGGTAATTACCTTTGTCATATTTTTAACGACATTTGTCTTTGTTTCAACTGACAATTTCAGTAGATTCTTCTGACAAATTTATTTGAGTGTATGTTATAGTATTCCACCAAAAGTTGCAAAATCATAAGTTTTGCCTCTTTTATAGATACATCTCATTGTACTTTCACTCCTTCTTACGCGGAGCTACGAAATAAGCCAGTATGACTAAACTCAGAGAACTTCTGCTTTAAAAATTTGTAGTTGTTTGGGTTGTCATACAGTTTCTTAATTTTTAATGTAAATGTCAGTCATTTGTAGAACAAATTTAATTTTTTACTAACCTTGTAGTTCATTTAAAGTACAAACCACATTAAATGACTGTTTTATGATTTTAGATTAATTTTTTACAGTCGTTTTTTGTTATTTAAAAAAATAAAACAAATAAATGTTTGTTTATTTTTTACTAACGTATGTGGTTAATTTTTACTACAATTGTTAGTAATTTTTTGGGCAGTAAAAACAAATGACAAATGTTTGTTGAATTTAATGAAATCTAAGTCATCCTTTCTTCAAGTGAACTTTGATTTGTTTTTTGACTACAATTGCTGTCATCTTTACCTACATAATATCCTTAGTGTAGGAAATACCCAGTGCAGAAAAAGATTCAAAAAAAAAATATCGTATTGATCCATAATACCGAACGTATAATTATTATTTTTTATTATTATAACAAGGACGTGCAGAGTTTGCAGTTTTATATCTGCTCTTAAAAATATCTGTAAATCTTCTACTTGAAAAATTTTGCGAACAAAAAATTTGATTTTCTTCCGCGGTAAATGTTGTTTTTTACCTAGCGTTTTAAAATTATTATATGTTCCATACTTCAGGTTCATCAAATCATACATTTTAGATGTAACATTATTTTTTAAAATTAATATTTATATGTTTTATAAATGAATTGCAAATAGTATATATTTGGATTAATATAGATAGTACTGATTTCTAATAAAAAAAACTTATTACATAAAATTTTATCTAATTATATATAATTTGATCATATTTGAGAGACAAATTTTTGAGATCAAACTATATGAGAGTAAATCACATGAGATACCATGAGATCAGTTTATGTATTCCATTTTTCGGATCACATGAGATGTGAAGTTTAGTTGGATGTGATACTATATATAATCATATACGATTATATCGAAAGTTTTTTCGTCGGGAAGTTCTAAGTAACTCCTTATTATTTGTGTTAAAGTAATGCAGATAGTGAGCTGGTGTCATTACTGGTAGTGAGCAAAATAATGGCATGTCATTACCGTTTCTATGCTGGGTATAAGAGATATAGGACACCTATAGAAATAAACGTATAACAATAGCAGGGTAGGTTACTAGAAATTAGTTAAAAATAACGTTGCAGAAAAAAACTTCTAAAATTAGACCTTTTTTCCTAAATATTAGTATGATAGGAACAGCAAAAATTAAACTGTTAAATTTAAAAACTTTTATTTATGTTTGAGTGGAATTTTAGTTAACTAAAAAAAGCAATACTATATGCTAAAAACAGCAAAAACGTTTGCTGAATATTTGTTGACAAAAAAACAGTCAACAAAAACTGTAATATCTTCAACATTTTTGCTACACTTACCTTAGATTCATTGTAATTAAAACTAAACGAATACGTCGTGAACAACCTTGGTTTTCGAATGTAATTAAATCGTTTATTAGCCAAAGAAATTACGCTTATACTCGATGGAAGAGATTCAAAACTACGGAACTTCATGAAATGTTTAAGGCATTAAGAAGAAAAGTAAATTCTAAAATCAGAATTGCAAAATCAAACTTTTATAAAGAAAAATTTGAATCTGCTGTTTGCACAAAAAAGAAATGGCGTGAAATTAAGAATATGAGAATAGTAGGTTACAATGCCAAAAATGAGGATAACACAATTGATGTAAATCAATTAAACCTCGACTTCGTTAACATATCAATGCCAGAGGCAAATGTTAATTATTACTCCAATCTTTTTGCCAGTGCTTACAACACGAACACGAACACCAACAACAATGTCAATTTTGAATTCACACTCTTTACCCAAGAAGATGTTTTAGAATCCTTCTTGAATATAAAATCCCATTCAGTAGGACATGATGGAATTCATCCTAAATTCATAAAGCTAATTCTCCCGTTTATCTTACCACACATAACTTGTATACTGAATACGATAGTTACAACTTCTAACTATCCCACTTTCTGGAAACATGCCAAAATAATACCCATACCAAAATCTGATAAAGACTATCGCCCAATTGCAATTTTGCCTTATTTGTCAAAAGTTTTTGAGCGTTTAGTTCACTCACAGATGAGTAAATACCTAAACGACAATTCTTTACTCACAGAAAGACAATCTGGGTTTAGACCAAAGCACAGTTGCCTTACCACCTTAATTGATGTATCTGAAAAGATTAGATTTGAAATGGATAATAGGAAAATATCGTTTTTAGTTTTACTTGACCACTCAAAAGGCTTTTGACACCGTGGAACATAATATTCTTTGCCTTAAATTAAAATATATGTGTAACTTCTCTCAATTAATATCTTCATATTTATATGAAAGATCTCAATCTGTTTATCATGGTGCCAAAATGTCCAATAGTTTTACAGTGACGAGAGGTGTACCATAGGGTTCAATTCTTGGTCCCCTATTGTATGCTATATACTCAAATGATTTACCATCTCAAATCAAACACTGTGAGGTCCAAATGTATGCGGATGACGTTCAGGTTTACATTAGTTGTGATCCAATTAATGTATTAAGCTGCATACAAAATTTAAACCAAGATCTGTCAAGAATATCTCAATGGGCCTCTTATAACGGCCTTTGTGTAAACGCTAAAAAATCTAAGGCCATGGTAATTGGAAATCCTAAACTTTTTCCCAGTTTATTACCCGCGATTCAAATTGGGAACTCAAGAATTGAAATATCTGAAACAGCGAAAAATTTAGGAGTTTTATTTAACAAACGTCTTGATTCGTCTGATCATATTAATATGATATGTGGAAAAACGTTTTCTATGTTACGAAATTTGTGGATGACCAATCGTATACACCTTTTAAAATACGTATGCTACTGGCTAAAACATATTTGTTGCCCACATTAATGTATGGTTGCGAACTTTTCGCAAATTGCGATTCATTAAGCAAACGAAAACTAAATGTAACATATAATAATATTGCCAGATATATATTTGGACTTCAACGCTTTGCTAGGATTTCACGTTACTCAAAACAGATATATAACTTAACGTTTGATAACTTATTTAAATACCGTTCTCTTATATTTCTACATAAAGTAATTTATACAAAACAACCTGATTATTTATACAAACGACTTAATTTTTTTATATCGAGGAGGGGAAACAAAATTATTACAATTCGTCATCAGAGTGAACTCTCCAAAAAACATTTTTTTATAAGCAGTATAGATCTTTGGAACCACTTGCCTCACAGGATTCAAACAACAAGCAATGCAAGTCATTTTAAGCGTTATATTTTTGAGCATTATGGTTAACTAAGTTTCAAACATTTTAATATTTTTTTTTTTTTTTGATAATAAAATTTGTTTAATTGTTTTTTTTTTTTTTGTTTAAATTGTTAGCCTAAATTAAAAGTTTTATTTTTTAACGAAACTTTTTATTCTTATTAGCTTTTTAATATGGTAAATTAAAATTATATATAATTTATATTGTGCCTTTTTGTTTTTATGACGATGTGTAAATTCCAACTTAAATTTTTTATCTGTCCCAAACATTATTGTAACATTATTATTCCATTTGCTGTTAATAAGACTAGTTCTTGTGGCAATGGTATGCTAAATAAATAAATATATAAAATAAAATAAGTTTAGTTAAATGCAAATAACAGAAATTGCTTCTAAAATTAACAGAAATGTTTGATAAAAAATTGTAGACTGCAGATTTCAGAATGGCAAATTTTTATTCGCATCAAAAACTTTGAAGAAATTATTTATATCGACAAGATAATAATCAGAATATATCTAATTTAAAATAAAATATTTTGCTGGGAAAATTGTTAAGGTCATGCATGGATAATGAATAGCGAATGTTTAATTTACTCTTTTTTAAACTTTTGGTTTGAAATGTGTTACTTAGGGTGATCGAGTCGGTTTTTTAAAAACGGTTTTAACCGATTTCTTGTGTGTTGTCGGTTTTGGTTTTTCTAAAAATTAAAATTTTCGAATATCGTTTTTTCTTATCTATTCTTTTTTAGCTTCACTATATTAGAAGCCGTAAATTTTCAAAATTAACTGTTAACAAAGGATTAGATAGATAGATTAGACCAGGAGTGCCCAAAAGTTCCTTATGGAAGAGCAAACACCAATACATTTAAAGAAAAACTAATTTTTATTCAATATTTTTTGTTGTAAAAACCCATACATACAAAGAAAAAAGAAAAAAATATTTCAATGTTTACCAGCAAAGCATACGAAAGTGTTGCTGCTTTGCGCTTGCGTGTATACAGTGAAGAACGACAAAAAAACTATTAAGACAAAGTTGTTTGTGTATTTCGTATTGCTAGTGCTGAGCGCTCTATATGTGTATTAAAACACACAGCCTATAGCTAAGTGTTTTTACAAAAACAAATGAGCACCAAGCGCATAGGCCTTGGGCACCCCTGGATTAGATTATATTAGATCAGAAGGCACTATGCACCGCGACCAATGTACGTCTTTTGTGCTGCCTAAAGTTACCTACAAATTGAAGCTACCTATAAAGCCAATTATCCTATTAGGCAAAATGTTCGCGATGTCGGAAGGCGAAATGATGCGATCACCTAGAAACCTAAGTCTCCTATCACAAAGCCTGGGACATTCACAGAGAACATGCTCCGAGGTCTCAGACACCATCTCACAAAACCTACACATATCCGTGTCCGATTGACCCTTCTTGTGCAGATGGTATCTGAGATTACAGTGTCCAGTTAAGTACGACGCTAGGGTCCTCAAACCCCCCCCCCCCCTTTTAAGCGACAAGAGTCGCCTCGACCCCCTACTGGAAAAAGAGATCAATCTTTTAGCCTGGCGCTGACCAGGAGAGTTCCCAGTAACCAGAGAATTCAGACTCTCTCCATGCCCTGAACCTTTCCCTAACATACCCCGCAGGTATTCCACAGAATGGTTCAGGACCAATAAAGGGCCTTCGGGCCCCGCGGTTGGCAAGACAATCTGCCCTCTCGTTGCCCTCATGACCAGGAATCCACCCCAAGGTTAGAGAGTTGCCCCTACCTAGCCTATTGAGAGCCTGAATGCATTCCATGACCAACCCGGACGACACCTAATAAGCCATTAAGGCCCTCAGTGCAGCCTGACTGTCAGAAAGAATGTAGATGCGAGAGTGGTGCATGCAAGAGAGCTCGTTTTTACTTACAAAAACCAGTTTTCGAAAAATGTCGAATAATCGATCACCCTACTGTTACGTGCAAAAAATTATTAACAATATAGTAGATTTTTTGTTTAAATAAAAATCTATCACTAATTTATCAACTGCGCATTTTTATCTTTATCTTTACTTTCAATTCTATTATGAAATGTTTTTTTTTTTTTTTTTCACTTAACCCATTTTTCACTACCGTTGCTTTAAAACAACACCTACTTTTAAGACCTGATAATATTGGATCGAATAGAGATATAAAAACGCTGTAAAAAGCATGGTACATATTGAGGTCTTTACTATACAAATAAATAAAAAAAAAGTTCAAAAACTATAGTTTCAGGGTGGCAATATAATTAATTAAAAAATAAAATTTTTGACATTTTTATGGCACTGTTTTGAAAATTTTTGAATTTATAGAAAGAAGACCGGTATTATAAATGTTATATGCTGATTTGGTAAGGGACGTTTGGAAAAATTTTTGGAATGAGAAAAATTTATTGTACACTAAGGGAACTTCTGCTTTAAAAATATGTAGTTGTTTGGGTTGTAGTACAGTTTTTTTATTTTTAATGTAAATGGCAGTAATTTGTAGAACAAATAAAATTTTTTACTAACCTTGTAGTTCATTTAACAAAACAAACCACATCAAATGACGTTTTTTCTATGATTTTACATTAATTTTTTACATTTGAAGGGCTTAGTGCAAAAACATGATAAGCCACTCGTTTTCAAAAAATGATTTTATGTGTTCATTGCATTACCTAACGTGGTATCAATATCCACTTAAATGATTTAAGCTATATTTTAAATACTTTCAGATCTAGAGCAAATGTTTTTTTTTTTACAATTCGACTATATTTCAATATTTTTTTACGCAAGAACATGATATGCCACATCAATAAGATACAATTCTGAACAGGAATGGAGCAAAATTGATTATTAATAGGTTTTTTGTTAAAGTTCTGCCTATTATGGAGGCTCTAACTTTTCTAAAACTTCGGATTCTGATGAGATCTTTAGCCAGATCGAAATACTAGTATCAACCTAGCTAATATGTTTGATTTGCTTTATTTTTTTAAATATACGGAGGTTGAAAGCTCGTTATAAATTGAAAACAAAAAGATTAACTCTGAAGAAAATAAAAGAAAACTTGAATTTTTTTGTAAATATATTGATTGAAGTATGGTGGATAAAGTATATTTTCCAACAGATGATCTAACCATTTAAGAAACCATCGATGTATGAATTATTTTAACTTTTGTGGCTTATCAAGTTATTCTAAATTCGAAATAAATTTTCTGTAAAAACTTGATAAGCCACATTAATTTAATAAAATGTTTTTTTACTGTCTTCTAGTCTCCCAGCGAGGAACATGTAAAAAAGCCACATCTTTGCACTTACAACAAGTATATTTATCACGAAAATCTGTCAAATCAGCTATCTATTCTTTAAAATAAAAATATTCTAAATAAAATTTCTGCAACAACTTGATAAGCCAGAAAATGGGTTTTACTGTCTATTAGTCTCCCAGCAATGGACATGAAATAGAAGACACATCTTTGCACTTAAAGCAAGTATATATCATGAAAATCATTCAAAAAAAACTACCTAGTTTTTAAAATTAAATAATTCCAAATAAAATTTGTGCAAAAACTTGATAAGCCACATTGACGTAATAAAATGGTTTTTACACTCTTCTAAACTTCCACCGACGGATATGTAATAGAAGACGGATATGTAATAGAAGACACAGATACAAGCATTTATAGCTCGAACATCTTGCTTAACAGCTGCCTAGAAGTCATTGAAACCCATTTCTTTAAAATCAATGTGGCTTATCATGTTTTTGCAGAAATTTTATTTAAGATTTTCTTAATTTTAAGAAAAAGTCGCTGTTTTTCTGGACTTTTATATTCTAGATACTTGTAATAAGTGCCAAGAGGTGTCTTCTATTACATGTCCATCGCTTTAAGACTATAAGGCAGTGAAACTAATTTTTTCAAATCCACGTGGCTTATCAAGTTATTGCAGAAATTCTCTTTAAGATTTCTTTATTTTGAGGAAATTGTTGCTATTTTGCAGGATTTTCGAGCAACAGATACTTGTAATAAGTGCTAAAATATCTTGGCATTTATTACAAGTTTCTGCAGCACTAAATGCCTGAAATACAGATATCATTTCTTCAAAATTAAAAAATTCTAAATAACATATCTGCAAAAACTTGATAAGCCACATTGACTTAATAAAATGGTTTTTACTGTCTTATAGTCTGCCGAAGAAGGTCATGTAATAGAAGACATATTTTGGCACTTTTTACAAGTATCAAGAAAGACCATCTAATTTGCTACCATTTTTCAGACTATGAACTTCTTTACTTATCTTTGTGCAATAACTTGATAAGCCACAATTTTTTTTTTTTTGTAAGAAAGCAGTTTCCGATGGATTTCTATCATCCATGAACGGGTATGTGCTGGGAGCCTTCCTTAAGCACCTATTATGTATGCTTACAGTCTGGTTTAGTTAAAGCCTTATTTTCTACATTGTTTTTAAAGTTTGAAGGCGATTATTTCATTATTTTAATTTTGTGGCTTATCAAGTTTTTACACTAAGCCCTTCATTTGTTTTTTGTTATTTTAAAAAATAAAACAAAGCCAATTGTGATAATATTTTGTTGTTGTTTTTGTTATTTCTTTGATATTTTAAGTTTTGAATCACGCTCCTAGACGAGGACAAGAAATTCTCATTGAGTTTGTGATTTAACATAACAAATATCTTTAGAAATTCTAATAACAAAGTCCCCTGAAGTTTTCCTTGGGCAGGAACGAAGCAGATTGTTTTCACAATTTGTTAAATAAGTTTTGGGACTTTAGCACATTTAATTACTATAAATGCAATTAATGTTTATCCCGATGAAAATGAATTTAAAATAACAAATATGCAGGTGCTTGTGCAAATTTAAATAAAACTGACACTAATAGAAAACATATGATTTTCTATTGTTGATTTACTTGAATAAACGTCACTACATTGCTAGGTCTGTCAAAAAAACAGAGTAGTATTTGGAAGATGACAAAGCCAATTGTGATAATATTTTGTTGTTGTTTTTGTTATTTCTTTGATATTTTAAGCTTTGAATCACGCTCCTAGACGAGGACAAGAAATTCTCATTGAGTTTGTGATTTAACATAACAAATATCTTAAGAAATTCTAATAACAAAGTCCCCTAAAGATTTCCTTGGGCAGGAATGAAATCCGGATAGGGACAAGTCTACAGCAGATTGTTTTCACAATTTGTTTAATAAGTTTTGGGACTTTAGCACATTTAATTACTATAAATGCAAAACAAATAAATGTTTGTTTATTTTTTACTAACATATGTGATTAATTTTTACTACAATTGTGGTTCATTTTTTGAACATTAAAAAACAAATGACTATGTTAGTTGAATTTACTGAAATGAAGGTCGTTCTTTCTTTAAGTGAAATTTTATTTGCTTTTAACTACATTTGCAGTGGTCTTTACCTACATAGTATTCTAAATGTACAGTATGTACATTTTGTAAAATTAAAAGATAGGATCAGGAACTTTCCAAACTTGTAAAAACTTTAATATACATACATAAAATTACTCCATTATATTTTTAAATGTGAAAAATTATTTATTTTCTTCTAACAAACAAAAAATTTAAATAATTGATTCTCCAGTGTTGCCATATTACAATTTTTAAAAATTACTTAAAGCACCATTTATTTTTTAAAAATATTCTCAAAAATCGTCACAATCCAAATATTCTCAAAAATCGTCACAATCCAGTGTTGCCATATTACAATTTTTAAAATTACTTAAAGCATCATTTATTTAAAAAAAAAATCTCAAAAATCGTCACAATCCAGTAGATTAAATTGTGTATTACAATTCGATAAATATTTGCTTTACCTATAAATAAAAATTACATATAAAGCGTCAAATTTTGAATTTAAACTGCGAGATTAGTAAGATGAGTTAATAAGTTTACAAAAACTTTAGAAAAAAATTTTTGAGACACCATTACATCTTTCTACAAAGTTTCGTAAAAATTCCCACGGCATCGATAAGTGGTACAAAATGGGTTAATGTATTTTATGAAAATATTAATGTGTCTGCTTGGGTGTATTTCTTTAAAAGGTTGTTGTACTCTAATCAATGCATTAGATTTATTGTCCGTGTATATGCAAACATAGTTATTTGCACGAGTATATGTTTGAAATAAACGAATTTAATAAACTTTATATAATAAACAAATTTTAAAATTAAAAAAAAAAATATATAATTTAAAAAGCAGAATTATTATATGATGTATCATATAGTATATCGTGAAATGTCTTTGACCGCAGTTTATTTCCGTCTTTAATTATATTGTTGCATTGAACGTGTCATTTTTGTCTGTCCGTTTTTTACACCAACCCCTTTGTTGTATAGAAACAGTGATCAAAAAACTGAAAACAATTTAAAACAAATCACCAGTGAATTAATTAAAAAAAGTGTCAAAAGCAACACACGAAAATAAAATAAATGTAAACAAAATATTTTTTAGTGAATTTAATATATTCCTTAAAGCTCTGAATTTAAATGTTTTTTTTTTGCATTAAATTATTTATTGTTTTCTTTTTGTTGAGATTTAAAAGAACTTATTCCTTATTCAAAATTGTTTAACGTATGAGGAAGATGGAATAAGAAAATGAATAAAAAAAAAAGTGTATTTTTTTTAGTGTCCGACCGAACAGTTCGGCCAGAAAATGCATTTGGTCTGTATTCGGTATTTTAAAGCATTATGGACAAATTTGGCGGATGGAAAAATGTTTATTGGGCTGATTAGATGCTATTTTGAGTGTCAAATTTGAAGAAAAGTCTGTAGTTAAGCAATGAATTCACTGTTCGGCCTCAGAAAGTTCGGCTAAATTGAAAATAGTTCGGCGGCCGAACTTTTAACTTTATAGCTAAACTTCGGCTTTTCTCCTAAATTTTATACACAAAATCGAATTAAATCGGCTCAACAAACATGTTTTAAATACCAAAATTTGTCATCATTGCCTCTAGATATCAAAAAACCGACAAAATATAGTTTTTTGGCCGAACTGTTCGGTCGGACACTAATTTTTTTCAATATTAAATCTACAGTATAAGATGAAATAAGTTTTTAAACAGTTTTATTAGTTTTCTTGGGTTTATATACATCGATATTATTTTTATGTAATTTTAAATTTATAACGAGCTTTCAGCCTCCGTATATTTACAAAAATAAAGCATATCAAACATATTAGCTAGGTTGATACTAGTATTTCGATAAAGATCTCATAAAGAACCCGAAGTTTTTAAATTTTTGCAAAAAGAGGGCGAAGTAGACGTAAAATATTGAAAAAGTTTGATTTTTTTTAAATAAAGGGTCCGCCATCTAACGTTTTTTTTCAAATAGTGCTTATTTCGTGAATGGTAACACTTAGCTCATGTCTGATTTGACAGATAATTGGTTTTATCCTTCCGCTGAACGAATATGGTCCGTATGTTCGTTATCTTGTGAAAAAAGTGAAAGAAACTGGCATCCTTATCGATAAACCAAAGCGTGAAAAGCCAAAAACAGTGCGTACACCGGAGAATATTGCTGCTGTGGCAGAAAGTGTGCGTGAAGCGCCATCAACATCAATTCACCGTCGTTCTCAACAATTGAACATTTCGGAGACATCATTGAGACGAATTTTGCATAAAGACCTTGGTATGACGCCATACAAAGTCCAACTGGTTCAGGAGTTCAAAAAAAAAAAGTTATTTGGCGGACCCAATATTATTTATTATTATGGAATTTGGGAAGTTTTATAAGAGCATTTTAAGAAAATTTTAAAAATTCAAATTTAGATTTCTTAGTGTAATAGGTGTAGGTACCTTAATTTATCATCCAAAATTAATGTTTATTGTTATTATTTCTAAAAAAGATCAGATGTTTTTCTATCGACTCAGAAAATTTTAACGTGTTATTATTTTGGAAAAAATAGTTGTAAATTAGTGTGTATCGTAAACATTCAATAAATCTTCACAATTTTGTTCTATAACCAGTGCATATACGAACCATGGTATCAAATATACGTTTATATGTCACTTAGGTATAGAACAAAAAATATTAATTCGATGTTTAATAAAAACCGGTGCCTAGTAACAGGCTAAAACCATCTTAATCGATAGTAAAAACATCTTATATAATTTTATAAATACTAAAAACTAAAATTAATTTTGGCCGCTATTTAGATAAATTGTACGTGAATTTCTATGAATTTAAAAAAATAAAGTATAATGTCTCAAAATCCGGGGAATAATAATTAGCATTTAAAAACTTGTCAGTTCTTTAGAAAAAATTCCTTTAATTCGAAAAACTATAAAAAAAATTCTTAAAATCAGGAAAGTTTTAAATAGAAATAAATTTTAAGAATCTGAGGATTTCCAACACACAAATATCTGTAATGCAATTTTCTAACTGTTTTTTCCCCCGTTTTTATCGATTTCGTAAACTAACGATAATTTTCGGTAGAGTTACCGAAAATGTTATTTAATATTTTTTTTTATATTTGACAAGAGCTACAAAATGTACACACAGAGAAAAATTTAGCTTTTTGCCAACTCAAATTCGGTTATTTCGACTCAAACTCGGTTATTACGAATTTCAGTTGGTGGGTACAACTCAATATTAGTTTTAACAACAAAGTTCGGTTAATTCAACTAAATTTTAGTTGCAACACCCAAAATATTCAGACATCGAATGTAAATATCGTTGTATTGAGTTTATGAGTTGTTGCCATTAAAATACAGTTTACAATTCGGTTGGCGCTTTATTTCTGTGTGTGTATTAATTTGAATTTTATTTGCTTTCAAATTTTAACTTTAAAAATTTTTAGATGTGTTGATTAGCGTTGTAACTTTTGATTTTTTTTTGCGCAAACATAAAATTTTTCCTATTATATCCGTAAGGTAAATAACGAAATGTAAAGAAACATAATATTACTTTTTCGCTATCTTCAAAAAAGTTCCCGCAAACACCTTTTTGAAGTTCGGGCCAATTTGTTTTGTTTAATTAAACTAAAAAATAATATTTTGCCGAAATGGTAAAGTAATTAGACTCTAACGTATTGATCTTAACGTATTGATCTAAAAGTACAGAACAGCTTTTAAATTTGACGATTTTCGCGTATTTTGATAAAAAAAAATTATTAAGGCGGGTTTTCGCGATATGGGCATTAAATTTTGCAAAACAGTGAGCACATTACGAAAAAGTATCTTAAAAATGTTGTGCAGTAATTAAAAAAAATGCATTTTTAGAAATTTATTATTATCACGAGATTTCCCATTCACATTTCTTCCAATAATCACTTCAATTTGACAAGATAACTTATAAGCCCCTTTTATAATCTCTTAAAAGTCAGCGTTTGGCAGGAACTTTAGCGATTTTAGCTGTGTTTAGTGACATATTTGCCAAAATAGTACTCACTAAACACATTCAGTAATGCTGAAAATGTAAACAAAAAAGTTATAAAAAAATTAATTTTAAATTTTAATAAAAATCAAGAAATCTTAAATTTAGCGCGACAAAAACGTATATTCCATGTATAGAATAGTTCCTCAATTACTGCGGCCTTCCTCTCACCAAAAACATCAAAAAATCCAAAAAGTGTTTCCAAATCAATATTAATGTTGTATCTTATCTAAAGTTTAGAAATATAGTATTCAGGCAGTGAAGAATGTGTTTTGTTGAAATATTTTGTTCAATTTTAGGTTAGATCACAAATATTTTTTGTTTACAAAAATAAATAAACAGCTGTTTACGAGATAATCAAAACCGCATCAAACGCATGTAAGCAGTTCTGAGACAATTGCAAATCTCATAGCTAAATTACTTACAAGTCTTGATTGTGAATGGCCAATATAAATGAACACTGGTTTTATAAAGTAGACTTGTAAATTTCCACTAAAATCATTTTTAGGACAGTAGCTAATTGACAAATTTGACAAATGCAAAAATGTTTATTTGGCTTATTAAATGCGATTTTGAGTGTCAAATTTAAAGAAAAGTCCGTAGTTAAGCAATGAATTCAATATTCGGCCAATATGAAAATTTGTCTACGTTGTCTCCAAATACCAAAAAAAAACTGACTAACCCCTGGTTTCTACAACACGTTCGCCTCTACACGAACGGGTGACTACATGTATTTTGTTTTTGCATTGCATGTATTTTGTTATTGTTTTTAGACGAACGTGAAGCAAAACGTGTTCTAGAAACAGGGCGTAAATATCGTTTTGGCGCCGAAGTCTTCGGTCAGACACTAGTCAACATTTAGGGTTATTTACAAATCTCATAGCTAAAGCACTCAATGTTTGAAAATGCAAAAGAGTGACTTTTAAAAGTAAATGTATTAAAAATGGATATACGATTATTATTTTTGTGGTAATTGATACGTAGCGCCCTCTACAGTTATTTTAAATATATTTTAAGTAAACAAATGGGGAGGAAGTTTTTTTAGTTTATTTTTGTAAAATTTACTGTTCAAATAATAAATTTTACATGAAAATATGACTTTTTAGTTGCTATCGTTGGCATTACCCAGGGTTAACAGAGTGGAGATGATAGTACAAAATTAATTGGCTTAAGGGGTTTCTTCTCCAGTCCATCCAAAACTCGGCTTCGCTGAGTATATTCGTTCTGCGTGACCGGCCTTTGGCCGCTCTTAGGGGTTTTATCCTGTGTGATACGCAGTTTAGTGGCTTCGCTGAGTAAAGTTTTTACATTGTGCGATTTTATGAAAAAAATTTATTTTAAGTATTGTAATATCGATGTATTTTTTTGTGTTTTTGAAAATAGCGCTGCATTCAACAATTCTAGACGGGTGTAGAGGGCACTACTTATCATATATCCTAAAAAAAAATAAAAAATTTAAATCCAGAGAAAATTTCCTTTCATTAGAAAGTATGTTACTACGCGTACCGGTTATAGAAAAAAATGTTCTTTTTTAATTCTGGAGGGGACCACCAACTTTTTTTTTGAGAATGCACCATAAAGTGCAGTGTAACTATACAAAGTGTTATTCATTTGAAAGTACAACTGTAATATTTCAAAACGACTGAATTGTTTTTTTGAAATATTTTTGTTATTATACTGATTTTGGTGTTACCATATGGTAACTATCGGTGGGCTAGGGGACTGGTTTAGGATACATAAGTATTTTACGTTTTTTTTAAATTTTAATATCAAATGATATTTTTATTGTTGCAAACTGTTATAAAAATTTAATTTTTTCATCATTGAATAAAATTCACAAATTTTAATTTGACACCCGATTTTTTAAATTTTTGTATAAAATATTTTCTGTTTTTGTACTTTTTAGACGTTATTTAAAAAATTATTACTTTTGTTATCAAAATTTGCTCATTCGCTAAAGTTTTGGGTGGTTTGGAGTTTGCCTCTCTAATAAAAACCATATATTTTATTCCACATATTTCATTATATTGTTTTAATAATTAAATTAAATTAAAACTAACTAGGTTGAAATTTGCCGAGAATATTTGTAAGAAGAACTATTTACTACATGCCGGCCCAATACTGTATTCCGTGACATTTTTTTTTACTGATGTGATAGTTTTTAGGTACCTATATTTAAATCACCTTTAGTCACTATACGAAATCAGAATAAATTCCGATTTAACCTGTTCTGCTTATAAAATTCATTTAGTGTTGCATTTTTAAACATAATTCACATTAATTTATCAATTAATTTTTTCTTGCAAAAACATACATTTTACCTATACAAACACAACCTCATATTTAGAAATTGCATTTTTGAAAATATGTGGGCGGGGCAAGGTGTCGAAGTTTTTGAAAAATGACGATAATATGTACTTTCAAGCTATTATTACTACGGAATGGCTGAACCGATTTCAAAGATCTTGGTACCATTAGAAAGGTATTTAAATTAGCTTTTGAAAACATACACTGTAAAAATTTTATATTACATTCACTGAAAATTTTTTTTTGCCAAAAAAAAAAACTTTAAGTTGGGAAAACACTTCAAAGGCCAAGTGTTTTTTTTTTCAAAAAAAAAAAAATTTTAGAAAGGTCTCTTTAATATATGTATATAACATATCTAAAAACTAAAATGGCGTTTTTTTTCTTTTTTTTAAATTTTGTTAAGTAAATGCATTTCTTGTTAACTTCCTTATATTTTGATATCATTGTGTGACAAAAAAGAATAAAGTAGCTATACGTTGAAAGTTATACAGATTTTTTTGTAATTCTAATAGATTAGCACAAGAATCGTATTATCAAATTTTTCAGACACCCCCAAAATATGGACTTACCCTTTGAAAATTTGTTTTTTATTTTTATTTTTTTAGATTTAATATATAATATTGCGCAGCTCATACTGTTGACTTTCGGAATATTTTCTAACTTTTAGTGTAGTTTTATCTAAAGGTATACAATAATGGAAGCATTGAGTTCCTGTAATAGTTTTAGCATTTTTATACCTTGAAAATAGCTCTTCTTTTGGTTTGTTATAGTAGTCAGCGTCTGCATAAGCAACTTCTATTGAGGTTTTATAAATTTGTGAAGCCCAATGATAAAGGTTTTTCGCCGTTTGAATTTGGTTTTTATTTGCAAGGCTATAATTCCGAGCGCCATCAAATTCTGAGAGTTCAAAATGTACCTTTTTTTATAGGTTTTGATATGAAATTCATCATGTACAAAATTACCATATGGTAACAGGGCATTCTGAATGCCCTATAGCAGGATCAGAAAAGGGTTCGCACTTTTTTTATACTTAGGTCATTACTAAATCATATATTTTCAAAATTCAAAAAAAAAATGTCTAGGGTGTTTCGGGTTAATACAGTATTGTCCATCACGAAGTAATAGTTAAAAATTTTGCACAAACAAAGTTATAACTCTAATGTTGATACTCGTAAGTTAAAGATTATTTTAACAAAAAGTATCGTAAAAAAAATTTTTACAATCAATAACTTTTAACAAAATTAACGAAAAACGTTAGGCCATAATCCAAAGAAAAGCTTTTTAGCTCACAAGGGGTCAATTACCCTCTTCTATGACAATGTCATACAAAAGTGCCAGTTCCGTATAAAGGGATCTGTTTACTGGCAGTTCGTCAAAATTTCCCATATGGTTTGTCTGACACAAAAATAGATGAAGTTAAATTTAACAAAAATCTGGGTTTATGTTAAAAAATATCATTTATATATTTTAAAATTAGATAATTTTAAATAAAATAACTCACAAAACGAATAAAATCTTTAGAACCAAGATATATTTAAAAGGTAGATTTAGTAGCCCAGCTGTTTATCTTCCTCTTACCTGGTTTTGACATTTCTTACATGGTTTTGACAGTACAAAGACTGTATCTTGAGTATTTTGAAATGTCAAAACCCTGTTGTTTTTGTATTGTTTGTTGTAGTTGTTGTTCTAGTAAGACTACCTATATCAATATATCTTGTTTAGAACTCTGTTTTCTTTTTGTTTTTTTTTTATGACTACACTAACAGCAAGAAGAAAAGCACAAATAAAAAATCGAATTTTCATGACCCTGAAAGTGAACGCGCTGCTGCTACACTATAAAACAAAAACACAGACAGACGACATGTTAAATGACCGACAAACCGACATTCAAACTCAACAACAACAACAACAATACATTTTAGATACATATTGTGTATACGCATACATACATACTTAACACAAATAATGATTGGGACTAGGCAACCAAACGCAGAAAACATCATACAAAATAAAAAGATACAAAAAAACAGTTAGATGTCAGTATCTGTGTGTATTGTTGATTTATCGGTGTATTAGTGCATTTGTTCTTGACGTGCCTTGTGACCTTGAACATTTTTGAACGTTTTATACAGTTCAAACAAAAACAATTACAACAACTATGTATTAATTCTTCTTCTTTTTCATACACAAGACATCGTCGACATAAAATGCACTCCGTTATCAAACAAACGAGCAAACGAACGACGAACCCACACCTACCTATTTATTCATCCCTACATACGGTGTTTCCTCTTGTATTGTTTTTCGCCAACCCCCCTTTTATAAAATAATACAAAATATTATAACAAACAGTGTTTGATAAAAATAAAGAAAAAGTAAGCAACAGATGATGAAAATAATAAAAGCAACAAAAAATGATTGAATTAGCATAGTTGCACTCAATTTAAATATATCTTTCTCTCTTGTTTAGGGTTGCCATATATATTATTCTTTATTTTTATAATACGTATTAGTAATATGTGAATTATAAAATATTAATATTTATCATATGCACACAAATGATTAAACCTTTAGTTTTGAAAACATTTTTCTTAATTAAACCTTTGGTTTTTAAAGTATATTTTCGAATGAAAAACTTAGATTTTTTGAATTTTTCCTATACATAAATTGAATCTTTCTCAAGGTTTTTACTTTTTAAAATAATATTTTTATTTATTTACATATTTGAAAAAAGCACATATATTACATCTAAAGCACATTATATTACATCCAACGAAGAAGATTTTGCATTAAAAGGTTCTAAAAAGGTTGCATTAAAACGAAACCAAAAAATGTCAACATTATGTACCATAATGGACAGACAACATTATGTTCAATGTAATGTCACAAAACTTTTTGTCGTTCGTTTTCTACACTTATAAAAAAAGAGCTCAGTTGAACTATTTTTTCTGTTGTTATCGTTTAATTAGCTATTTACCTAGTTATAAGTTTCTCATTTCATCACAAGAATTAAACTAATTTTGCAAGCTAATATTTAATAATGTGTGATTCTCAAATTTACAAATTTTTCAGTTAATTAAAGGGTCCACCATCTAACGTTTTTTTTTCAACTAGTGCTTATTTCGTGAATGGTAACACTTAGCTCATGTCTGATTTGACAGATAATTAGTTTTATCCTTCCGCTGAACGAACATGGTTGTGTATACGCTTGAACAACGCTGGGAAATATTGCGACATTACTTTGAAAAGTTGAAGCCAACTGACCATCCAATGCGTTTTCGCTTCGCTAAGTGGGCCTGCGATCGACTTACAGAAGATGCCGAAATACAGCTGCACACAATCGATAATGTGCTTAAAAATTGGACCGATCGTGTAGGCTACTGCATGGCCAGCCGAGGCAGCCATTTGAATGAAATTATTTTCCATTACTAACCGGAAGGATTGTACTTTCAAATAAAAAAAGAAATTTGAGAAAATATTCAGTAGTTTTTTTTATAGCATTTTCAAAAAAAAAAAAGTTATTTGGCGGCCCTTTAGTTAATTAGTTTTCAAAAAAAATATTTTTTTTAGTATCCAGCTATCAGACTCACTTGTAGATGGCTTTATTTTCTCATAATTTTAGCGAAAACACAAACAAATATTTTTTTGAAAGCAATTGTGATTCAAATTAACTAACAAATTTGTAAATTTGAGAATTACTAAATATTAGCTTGAAAAATTAGTTCAAATACGGATGAAATTTGTTGTGTTGAAGTAAGAGAACTAATAACTTCAGCTAAATAAATGATTTAAACGTAAGCAACAGAAAAAAATAGTTTAACTAAATTAGAACTTGTTCAACAGACTTTTGTACTAACTTTTTTTATGAGTTTTTGTGATGAGGAATTACTTTAATTCGGGTATTTTGCGAAAACTCCACAGTTTTTCTACATTGTATAGAACATATATATATAAAGAAAATGCTATAATTTCAAAACTATTTGAAAATAAACAACATAATTGCAACTAAATTAAGGCCAGACATATCTCTTGCTGTCCAATCTCATGTTTATGGGTTACTAAGTGGGGTAAATAATTTCGTTTTTCGGATTATTTCTTTTTAATTTAAAATACTTACAGACAAATGAAGGCTTTTTTAAAGACGCACTCACCGATATATATTAGAATACTATGTTGTCCTTATTCGACAACATGCGAAGAGAATGGGACACATTTCCCACTGCAGCTTAGGCTTTCCAGACGTACTGTTTTCATCAGTACACGTACTTTTTATTAGCCTTTGTACTTTGTCTGCTAACAATGTCTGCTCAGCGCTGCCAACTTTGACGATTTGTCTCCATTTTGACGATTTTTGAAGTGAAATATGATAAAATTAAATACTGGCAAAATTTTATCAAGTTTCTTTTCATTTAAAACATCATAAAATGTGATAAAATTATCCCAAATCAAACAAAAATTATTCGTTTACCCATTTAATGATAAACTAAATATGTATTTTTAAAAAATCCGAAAATGCAGATTTTTCAATAATTTAAATAGCTTAGCTTCAACAACACTGATAAAAGAGGGATTTCCCACGTTTTTGATTCTGGCTTAATCAATATTTTTCTTGAATGCCATATCGAAAAAAAAATATAAATTTGAATTTTGTCATAGAATTTTGCAGATTTCAAAATAGGCTGGTGATTGTAAAAATCCATTCGCGTAATGAGTATTTTCTTGAGACTTCGAGGCATGTGTAAAGGAACTAATAATAAAAAGCATAAAAATGTTGAAATAAATACAAATAAAGTAATTTAAACGAAGTTTGAGTAAACTTTTTAAACATTTTTTTTAATACTATAGGGTACATACTTTTTGTTTTGTTTTGAGGGATGCCCGAAAAGTAAACTTCAATCGAATTTTTTAGTTCTTAACCCTTTCGACCCCAAAGTTGCCTGTGCGCAACTTCACTGTTTGTGGTCATTTAGCACAAGCTGTGATTGATATATTTCTTTGGTTTAAGTAGTTGCTTACAAGTTAATGTTTTTAGAGGTGAAATCAGAACAAACCACGAAAATTTTACAGTTAAATTTTTAATTATTATTTTATTTTTATTAATAGTTAAAAATATATACATAATTAAAAAAAAAAAAAAAACTCTAAAATCGTATGATGAACAAAATTAAAAAAATTTTTAAATTTTATGTAGAGTTTAGTTTAAAAAAAATGAAAAATTTAAATTTTGGAAAAATCTTAACCCCGTTCAGGACCGGCAGCTTGTTAAAGTTTTAACTTTAGGTACAAATATCTCCGCTAGGGGTGCTGCAAAAGCCATGAAATTAATACAAAATATTACTTTACGATAGATCAATGTTGTCACAAAGTTTGATCGAAAAACTCAAAGCCATTAAAAGTTGGGGTCGAAAGGGTTAATTACATAAATTGTTATTTTTATGTACTGAATTTTATGATTTTTTTAAAATGAAAGTCTGTACTTTTTTTCTTAATTGTACTGAGTTTTTTCTTCGATGTACATTTTTGTCGATTTCATATCTGCCAACCCCACTCCAGCTATGAATGAACCTAATAATGAGACAGTTGAACACATTCTTTCAAACTTTAAGACCTTGGCAAGAACCCGTTTGTTGATTTTGGGCAACACTGATGAAAAACTTCGCCTTGAGGACTGACGCGTTTAATCGACGCTACTGAGAATAACGGTATGTGGTATCGCTACGGAACAGGCGGTCTATATGAGGAGTCTTTCCTAGACTCAAGAATTTTTAACCCTTAACTGTGAGATTGGGCAGCTAAAAAAAATGTGTGTCGTTTTTGGCATACCCAAAGTTTATAAAAATTTGGAAGTTCGGGTCGCGTTGCCGCCCTTGTTAGTCGATTATAATTAAAACTGTTCCGATAGGTTTAGTTGTGAAAATGCTGTACTTTAAAAACCTCAAAAAGATCACAATTTCAGTTTTGTGGTTGTATCTCCTAAACTCGATCTGAAGTGCGATTTCCTAACTTATTAACGACAAAATTCAGTAGTTACATTGCCAAAATTCGATAGTTACCAACAAAATTTTGTTGAGAGTTATTCTTAAATTTTTTTTACGATATTTGTTGTTAAAAAAATCGTTAAATGTTTTTGTCGTTAATTGATAAAATTTCAAAGCAAATAAAATTCAAATTAACAACCTTTGTCGGTATCTTTTGTCAAATATTTAAAAAATACTAAATAACATTTTCGGTAATTCAAACGACAATTATCGTTAGTTAACGAAATCGGTAGAATCTTTAATAAAGTTAGTGAATCGCACTACTGATCATGTAAAATAATGTCATATTAGGAATCAGCACGCTCGAATTATATAAGATTTGTTACAAATTTGGCTGTGACAAATTGGCTGTTGCCCTGTGTAATATATCAAAAATTAATGCTTAATTGGTAAATATTTAACAACCACGCCCTCTTCGGACACTTTTTGAAAAACTTGAAAAAGTTGTTCCAATTTTATCCGTATCATATAGGACAGGGGTGGCAAGACTATTTTTGTTGGCAGGTCCATATTTAATAGGTGCGGAGTAATGATTTTTGGTCCTTTTTGCTCTATCTCGCTTTGATTATAAAATAAAAAATATGAGAAAATAATGCCCATCTACAAGTAAGACTGAAAGCGGAGACACAAAAAAAAAATGATTTTAAAACAATCGTTTTTTAAATTAACTGGCAAAATTTGTAAATTTGAGAATCACGAATTACTAAATTTTAGGTCGAAAAATAAATTAAAATTGTATGAAGCAAACGAAACATTAAGCGAAATAAAACAGATTATTGACCAAAATAGCCCGTGAGGAAACCCCTTCTTAAAATCTAAATTAACTAATAACTTTAGCTAAATAACTGCTTTAAAACGATAATAACAGAAAAAATTATCTCAACTGAATTGGAGCACGTTTAAAAGACTTGAACAAACTTTTTTTAGTTAAGTATTATATATACACTCCGTCTCATAACTATAGCACACTTTAAAATCTTTTTTTAACTGCTTATAAACATTAATTAAAACACCCTGTATAAAAAAACTAAATTTATAAAAAGCTTTCTTACTCTCTTCTACTTCTTATCGCATATTTTTTTTTTTAAATTTTGCTTAAATAAAAAGTTAGTAAAGTCAGCAAAAAATTTTGCTAAGTCAACAAAATTTTAGTCAGGAGGGTGCTTGCAAAAAAATTGCTAATGTCAGCAAAATCGCTGATTTTCAGCAACAAAATTAGTAGATTCAGCAAAAGTTTTGCTAACATTTAGTAGATTAGAAATTAAAAAACCCTTGCTAAAAATTAATAACATTTTAGCTGAATATTAGTAGACTGAAAAAACTCAAAAATTTGTAGAAAAATTATACTTTAGTTAATTTATTTTGCTGAAAATCATAAAACATATTTTTGTAATTCTTTTTAAAATAATTTACAATACGTTACAAAATATATAAATGTTCATACGCCCAAATTGACGATATGAAGTAATGTAATATATAATAACAATAGAAATAATTATACATAACATAAACGAAATTATCTTTGAACTACTTACATCAATTATTGTATAAATGATGGTATCTTTTAAAGGAAGGCAAATGCCGCAGGGAATTATAGAAGCGAAACGAAATAATAACAAAATATAACATATACAACACTTTTTTGCAATAAGAAAAAGGAAACAGAAAAATCTACCTAAGATGTATGTATTTGTCTTTCGCTTTAGCCTGTCTACCTATTGCATATTTGTTTGCCACACAATATTATTAATCTATATAAACATTTAGCTTACATATACACATTTAATCCTTATTAAATTTAAATATTTTATTTTGTCTTTTATTTTATTAATAGACAATTACTTTCACAAGCCGGTGACGACGCAAAATTTAGGTTATTTTAATCCACAATTTTGTTTTATGTATGAAAAACAGATACAAAAATCTTCCATTTTTTTATATTATGTCTTACTAGAGTTGTACTTTTTAGTATAATTTTCCTCGTCACTACTACATCGTGACATGCAGCGACATCTAATTCATTCTGTGTATATCTTTCAGTGTGGTGTAGTTCACACTATTGATGTTCTAATCAACACAATTATTTTAGCAAAATAAATAAGTAAAACATTAGTAAAATATTAGTAAGACATTAGTTCAAAACAGTTAAGTGCTGAATAAGTATAACTAAAATTTTAGTTTAAAACATAATTTTAGCAAAAAATTTGCTGAAAAATAGTATACCTGATTTACAAGATGTTTTACTAACTTTTCTACTAACTTCTTTTTTTGAGTGTACCTCAAATTTAGCAGAATGCAAATAACAGTGTATTTTATTTTCATACAGACTTTTATTTGCATTTACAAAAAAACTAAAAAAAAAACTAAAAAAAACTTTAAAAATTTCACATTTTTAAATGATTTTTTGTCTACTAATGTTTAGCAAATGTTTTTGCTGGTTTTAGCAGATTATTTTGTTACTTTCAATTAACTAAAATTTAGCTCAAATATAACTAAATTTTTGTAAATTCAACAGTTTTTTTTGCTATTCTTATATTACTAATATTTAGTAAAAAAATCTGCTAATTTTAGCAGTTTTTTATGCAAGGTAATTTTTAACTAATTTTTAGTAGCTTTTTTTTTGTTATTTTTAAATGTTTATTTTTATGAGTACATATTTTTGCATATTTTGCTATAAATGCATATTTTTAATGCATATATTGGCATTTTTTGTAGCATATTTTGCAATAAATGCAGTTTTTGCATATTTTGCATTTAAATGTATGTTTTTTGATATTTCACTAAAACCTGCGTTTCTGACAAATTTATATATTTTAAGAATTTATTTGTTCTTCAAATTTGTAAATGTTTTTTGATAATTTTTTTTTCATCACGCATACAAAAATAAGAGAAAAATACAATTACTAACTTTCTGACAGTGTTTAAAGCTAATTTTAAAATTTGTACCCTATTTTAAGGACAAAAATACTAAGACTGTGCTAAAAGTGTTAAAAACGTTGAAAAATTTAAAAATAAATGCATATTTTTTAAATTTTAAGGGCATATCTAAGGATTTTTAATTTATATATTATGTGCATAAACCACGATTTTAAATGCATTAAGATCCGAGCCCTATTCATTATATACAAATCATAACTTAAAAATCGGATTTATATATAAGCTGGCAACTCTTAGAGTGTTTATGACAAGAGTGCAAAAGAAACGACACTAATTGAGTGAGTTCGTTCAATGAATTTGTGATGTGAATTGCTTTGCAATTTATTTTCTTTTCGTTAGAGTTGAATTAAATTTGACATCATCAACATATCAACACAATTGTAAGTTAAATTAAAATATTTTTCATTCTTAAATTAAATTAAAATATTTGAAAACAAATAACTAAAAAAAACAAAAATATATTTACATACATATATAATAACATTAAGTTATTTACAAACAATACAGTTTTTTTGTTTGAAAAAATACTCATCAGCTGATTGCAAATAAAAAAAAAGAAAAATAATAAAGCAACAATTTGTAAAAAAAAGAGACAGGAAATAAAAAAAGAGAGATAGAGAAATATATGATATGCATTGGTGTAAGTGAGTGTAATTGAGTTAATATTTTAAATAGGGGAAAAGTGAAAATATTTAATAAATAATTTAGTATTTTACTTTTAAATTATATTTAAAAAGTTTACTTATTAATGAAATATTAAAAAAAAATATTATTAATGAACAAATTTACAAAAAGTTTCGTTTTATTGAAAAACATTTAATTTTTTCATTGAATGACAACCACAATCAAGTTCAAGAAGAAAAAACAAAAATGAACACAATTACGTTTTAGGGTTAGTGTGTGTACTGTTTAAAATGTTTTTGGTTTTTGGCGGGGGGAAGTGGGGCATATACGGGCAGTTGTTTTTGTAAATTTTAGTGGGTTTTGTTGATGTTTAAGCTCTCTTGTAGTTTGCTTTTTTCAACTCTGGGTAATTGAGTTGTGTCGGTGTACACGTAGCGCATTCATTAAACAGCAACAATATTCAAAAGACCAGACAAGACAAGGAAACTAAAGTGCAGTTTATAAAATAAAAATTTTAATTAAAATATATTTTTTTTTAATTTTCAAACAAATAAAAAACACTATTATTATAACAAAAGTAAGTTTCAATACTATAGTGTTAATAAATAACTTACTAAATATTTAAAATAAATAAACGACAAAAAATATAAAAAGAAATAAATTTCATAAAAAAATTATGCACAGTTTAAAATGTTGCATTAAAAGTGTATTTTTGCAGTATAAATTAAATCATATTAATTTTTCGTTATTTTTCGTTTTTTGTATGATAAATCAAATTCCTTTTATGAAAGAGAGAGTGATCCCATTTATTTTTTATTTTATATCTACAAATTTTAGTATGCAATTTTTAAATTTTTTTTTATCGTTTACAATTTTTTATTCTGTTTTCTGCTTCCACCTGCAAATTCTACTCATTTTCTCTTTTGTACTCAAATCTAATAATTTGCATGTGTGAGTGTTCGTTGGTGGAGCAGTTTGAGCATTTGTTAAGTGTGTGTGTTTTTTTATATTGAAAACAATAATATTTTGTTTTGTAAACAATATTTGCAATGGTTTTTATCTACGAATTTCCAAAGCTATAAGCAATGTTGCCATATGTGCAAATTTTACACTGTAAGAATTTTTTAAGATATACCTACACCACAAACCTAACACACTCCATAAAAAAAGTAATTTATAATGCAACACTCAGAAAATTCTTCCCGTACATGTTCATGTTGATGAAATTGTTTCATAAATCGTTTATCATCAATTATTCATCATATCTACGAAGTTTTCATAAATATGAAAACTTCGTAGTTTTCATATTTATGGTAGAGCACATAACGAACAAGTTTTCAATGGTGATAATCTTTAACTTCGAGCTCATATATTAGTTCACATTTAATGGGATAACTAGGTTATATGAATGTTTGATGTTTGCATGGGGTTGTAACTTCTTTCAAAACGTGTTCTGAAGATGGGAACCTAGAAAATTCCCGAAATAGATCTATCAACACATTCCTGAAGTTTGTCAATTAATAAATTTGAAAACAAAAACTCTATAGATTATTTGTTAGGACAATTTCTTAATTTGTTTCTAATCTTCATCATTTTCATTATAATGAATTATTTTCAATAAAAATTTATGACAAATGGTTCATAGACATTGATGATTTCATAAAAATGTTTCATAAACATTGTAAAATTAAATGTTTCCTTTTTACACTCAAAACAAAGTCTGCAACATTTCTGTTGACTTTACTGCCTTTTTTGAGTGTAGGGAAAAGCAGTGAAATTTAGAAACCATGAATATAAATTTTTATTTTTGATTTAAAATTCTGAAACATGAATTAAATATTATTTGAGTTGTTCTTAATTTTAAATAGAATTAATACAGTTTAAAATTTCAGAATTTTAATTAATGTATTTAAATATAAATTTATATTTTTTAATTTCAAAATTTTTTTAACTTTAATTGTTGATAAAAATAATTATGAAACATTTATAATATATATTTAATTTAATAATATTTATTAAGCACTTCATAATAAGTTATGAAACTTCATCATCATATTTGTGAAACATTTTAGAAATATGAAGAAGTCTGTCATAAATTTTTCTCTTTTATGACACAACTGCATCATATTTATCTACTTAACTGCGTGTAGTCAAAGTAAAAAAACCTTCGCCTGTTGCTTCGAAATTAAAAAACACATGTAGAGCGGACGTATAAATACGTCTTACGCAACAAAATATAGTTTTGATAAAACGTAACCAAAAATATCGTATTTTAGTAACAGTTGTTTTGTGTAGTTATTTGTGTAGTACTTCCCAAAGAGTTGAAGAAAATAATTAGTGTCCGACCGAACAGTTCGGCCAGAAAATGCATTTGGTCTGTATTCGGTATTTTAAAAGCATTATGGACAAATTTGGCGGATAGAAAAATGTTTATTGGGCTGATTAGATGCTATTTTGAGTGTCAAATTTGAAGAAAAGTCTGTAGTTAAGCAATGAATTCACTGTTCGGCCTCAGAAAGTTCGGCCAAATCGAAAATAGTTCGGCGGCCGAACTTTTAACTTTATAGCTAAACTTCGGCTTTTCTCTTAAATTGTATACACAAAATCGAATTAAATCGGCTCAACAGACATGTTTAATTGACATTTTATTTATAATAAAATTAAAGCTTTTTAATATAAAAATGTATTATAAGAAAGCAAATAAAAGTAAAGACAAAATTTTTGTTTTGCTTGTGTTGAACTTTTCTTGTAATTAAATTCTTTTCTTACAAAATCACACACAACTTTAAAATGATAGTTTAATGACACTTATACTTATTAAAAATTTAATTATTTACAAAAATAAAAGTTTAATTGTCCTTTTTCGATAAGGTTTATTTAAATCCACATGTGCACTTTTATTACCAAATATAAAACACGAAACTAAATTAAGTTTTCGTACGTACACGAATATCTCAACAAAAGGAGTGTTGCATACTCTAGTGAAATAACTACGATTTTGCGTGTATTTGAAATCGGTAAACTATTCAACTTATTAAAAGTTAGTCATTTGTGATCTTTTTTTCTTTTTAGTTAAAAATAGTTTGCCAAATTTTTAAAAATGTTGTTTACACGTTGTCAACACTGTATGGATGTATTAGAAAATTCAATAAATTTTTTAATTGAATCAATTAAAAAAATTGTTTAAATTGCCATTGATATTCAACGATTAATTAGATATTTTTGGCCCATATTTTTTTCTGTGTATACTCTTTAGCAGCAAAAAACTTGATCTAATATTTTTAAGCAGGGTAGAGATACCACTGTATGTCGTTTTCTTGCAAAAAAATGGATTTTAATTTAAACCATTTGGTCAAACAAGTGCGATATGTAAATAAAAAAGGCAACTGACACGTTATAAACAAATTAAATATAAACTGAAAAAGAACATAAATTGACTTACTCGATTAATCGACCAAAATTGTTCGAGTTATTTGTTACTCGAAACTGGTAATTTTAATTTAATCGAACAAGTTTTTGAATACCCTAGTAATTATTTTTGTAGCCTTTTTAACTGAATTTACAGTTGTCAAAATTTTTTGAATGTAGAATTTAAATTGTAAAAGTTGTTTCCTTATGAGAGAATAAGCACAATCAGAAAGGAAATTTAAAGGAAAACCGTCACGGAAAAAATAATTAACAAAATAGCAACGGAAACGAAAAACTGAAAAATCTATCATAAATTACACCACTCGACAATTTTAAATTTTTTGCAGAACCTGTCATTGAGGTACATATTTTTAAATAGACGCTGAACCAAATTTGTAATTTCTGAAATATCGCGGTTTTTATATTTACATCATTCACCTAATTTTTTCCGTCTATTTTGATTTTGTTTCAGGGGATCTTACCGATATTTTGCAAGGAAATTGAAAATTTTGCATGTTAAGGGGTTTACTCTCTTTAGAAATCAATATAAACAGCAAAATTGAAATAATTATAAAAATATAGAGAAATTGTTTAATAAAAAAAATTTTTACACACTAATAAATTCTTTCGTCCCTAACGTAATCGGATTTTAAATTATTGTTTTGCATTAAAATGGTAAGAGGATAAACTCAAAATTTAGAAAAATACCGTGGTTTTTAATTTTTCAAAATAAAAATATGCAAAAATTTAAAAAACTCTACGTTAGGGACTTCATTGTACTTCACAAAACAAAAAAAAAACCGATTGTTAATCGGTCCATCCGTTAATGTTACACAGTTACATCCGATTTTCAATATGCTGTTTTAAAAAAAAGGCACCAAAAGTAAATATCGCGCAAATTATGAGTTTTTAAATCAAAACACAACGAAAACAGACCAGTGCCTCTGGTGGGAATCGAACCCACGACCCCCGCACTGATAAGCCAGCACGCTACCAACTAGCCTACCGGGGCGCACATATTATGTAATTTATTCAGTAGTAATGTTAATAATATTAGGGAATGTACCCAATTGTGTCCTGTTCCCTAAAGTGTGCCTTTCGTTTTTGTTGCATGAATATATTAAAACTGTTTCGACTTCGAATGCTCACGTTTTTCTTAGTTTTAATGTGCCGTTTCAAAAAAACTCAATATAAAGTTTAATTTTTTGTAAATATAAAAAGTGAATCACAAAAAAATTTTAAAGAATTTCACAAGTCGGATTTTTGTAAACGGTTATTTATAAAATTATGTTCATAATTTCAATAAATCTAATTAAATCCATGAACAAATATAGTAAATAAAACAAAAATGTGAAAAATTAAATTTTCATTATGTTCCCTAAAAAGGAATTTTGTTATATTTTCTTATTTTTTGATTTTTTTTAAGCCCTTAAGCAGCTTTAAACGCGTTGGACTTTTACACAGAAGGTGCCGGGTTCGATCCCCGGTGCCGGCAACATCAAATGAATATGTATGAGTTTTTTCTATCCCTCATACGTATCGCAATGTCCACCTTCGGTGTTCCCATAGCAATTAACCCCACCGAAGTAAAATAATGAATCAGGGCTATGAACCAAAAAGCTTCAATAAGTTCGCCAACTCTCCATCAGGTGGCGAGCAACAACTGTTCTAAGACTTATCATCTCGCGCAATTACAGTGTTGCCATGTCTGAAGCCCTTCATCTTTCCCCACCTTTCATCTCTATACTATCCCTTTCCAAAGAAAGCAACACACTAAATATAGGAAGTATTTCCTGAGTGTTGCCTCTCTTTTAAAAAAAAAAAAAAAAAAAATTTATATTTTTAATTTAGGTATTTCCAGGAAGGTCAAAAATCGGAGCATTTTGATCAAAAAATACACTTTTCTCGTTAATATAGCTCGAACGCCTGATGTCGGAGAGTGAATCTAATGCCAGATTTGGATTCAGCGTACCTTGTACTTTTAGAAAAGTATAATTTAGTTCTAGTGTCAAACATTTTTCGGCCTGAATCTTTAGGTGTAAAAATTATTTACATGTACTCACAAGTGCTCCCCACTGTAAATATAAAAACAAAGCTATTTCAAAAATTTTCGACAAATTTGGACTCAGCGTTTCTAGGTCTGTTAAAAACTATGTACTTCAAAGACAGGCTCTGCAAAAGGTAGAACTTGGTTGAGTAGTGTAATTAATGATTGATTTTTCAATTTTCCCTTTCCGTTGCTATTTTGTTTATCATATTTTCCATGACGTTCCTTTCCATTTCCTTTTGTATTGTGTTTATGCTCTTAACTGTTCGTTACATTTAAACGAGACATTCAGTAATTGTGTCTAAATATAATAATCAAATATTTGTTAAAAATAAAAACAATCACACATTCTAATTTACATATATTAATTCTCTTTTACAGTTTGTTATGTTTTAGATATAATCAATAATTGCACAGCATTACAAAATGATCAATAGTGTTAATACTTTGGAATTTCTAAAACCAAAATTAATAACGATGGATAAATTTAATTCCACAACAACTACAAGAATACTTCCTCCCCCAACGTCTCTTGCACCAACATCAAGAACATTTGTAACATTTACCCATCATACGGTTGATCCACAACAGCAACAACAACAATTATTAGCGGAAGAAGTACAACAGCAACAATCACGTCAGGAACGGGTCAAAGTACAACGTTTAGAAAATCATACAAAATTACAGAACAATAATTGTTGGAATAATTTTCGTACCTTATACCAATTAAGTGCCTCAGGGGGTTTTGCTGGCGGAGTTAGAGATAAGGGAGAATTGATACGTACAATACGGGAAACATCAAAAGCAAATATAACATCAACTGCTGCTCATCCTGCCGATGATGATCCAGTAGATGTTGAACATTTTTCAACAAAACCAAATGCAAATATACAAAATAAAAGTGCCTTTAATATAGATTTTATTACTAATAATAATAATAAGAATTACGATTATAATAATAGTATTTATGGCAATATTAACAAATCATCTACAGAAACTAATAATAATAATTATAATATTGTTAATAATTTTTACACTAAACAACTACAACAACAGCATAATGGCATTAACCAATCATCACCACAAACAACACAACAACAAATGTTTGTGATGACATCGATACCACAACGTACTGAAGATCAGGATCATGCCTATCGTCATCTCGAGAGTGTACATAATTATGCTAAATTGAAATCATATGAAGATGATGATGATTATATCGAATCACCTAATGGTAGTCGTCATAGTAGTTATTTGGATGATGATGATGATGAGGAAGATGACGATGAAGATGATAATGATTATGAAAATCGCTTAGACCCAGTCAATTCGTCATTGGCTGATGATTTAGATACCGATTATGAAGTTCTTTTCAATCGAAGAAGATTGCTAAAATTATCCACTTCATCCGATGGTGCTCTTACTTCCGAATTGGGTGGTGTTACAAGAAATCCTTTACAATTTATGACTGCCCTAAAACTTCAAAAAATCCCAACTATTAAGGAAAGTGGTGACGACGATAATGATGATGGTGATGATGTACATATTGATGTTGATGTAGAAACTGTAGAAACTCAAGCCAACGTTTCTGCAGTAGGCAACAATCCAATTGTGGTTAGTAATCATATTATTGAATCATCTCCGGTTAAACCTGACCATCATGCTCGTCGACCTATGAATGCATTTTTAATATTTTGTAAACGTCATCGTGCTATAGTTAAAGAACGTTATAAAAATTTGGAAAATAGGTAAGTTGTTAATATCTTTCAAATTTGTTATATTTTAAAAACAGGGGAATAAATAAATAAATAATAACGAGTAAAGTTTTAGTTGCCTAATTTCACAATTGAGGGTTAACATTTTTGATCAAAAATAACCTAATTTTCCGTTATTTGCGTTTTTTCAAGCTTTTTCAAAGAAACTGTATAGAAATTTGGTATTAAAGAAAACGTATTTGGAGACCTTTCCATTGGTATACAAAAAAAGGAGTCAACAATTATAAAACAAAAAGTTTCGCACAACTTTTAAACCCATTTTTACCAATTCTTACCAATTTTTTACCAACTTACCAACCTTTAAACCCGTTTTTACCAATTCTTACCAATTTTTTATTACTTTCGTATCCTCTATCTTATATCCGAATTTTATCGTAAATTGGTGAAACTACATAACAGACTTCCTTGTTAGTTAGCAGAAATACATTACTTGTTGAAACTGACAAATTTCTTTAAAATACAGGAGAAGTGAAAAATTACAGTTTTTTTTAATAAATAGAGTTCACATAAATCATGCTGCCTTACAAACCCTTGAATTCAATTTCAGAATTCGAATATGTATAAGAATTTGGAAAGTCTGCCAAAGGGTATTTGTGTTTAAGGTACTAACTAGGGATGTGCCATTATAATACCCCCATTTTTCGGTATTTATCTGACAAAAAATAACATCACCAATAGAGAAAAACAAGGAATTATTCAATTCTTCAAAAATTGTCAGTAATTAAAATTACTGATTAATCGCGATTAATTAATATTTTAATTAATCAGAGAGTTAGATTAATCGGTTAATAGTAAAGGGTGTTTTTTTATAGAGGTATAGAACTTTGAAATGGAATAAAACAAAGATGAAATTTTTTAATTGACATAGTCTAATCTGGAAGTCCAATTTTCGATGAATTTTTCCAACATTTGTGGCCGTATATTGGCAATAAGGCTTCGAATGTTGTCCTCCACAGAAAATAGTCCAGTGGCGTTAAATCGCACGATCTTGGAGGCCAACTTACGGGTCTGAAACGTGAAACTATGCGGTTACCAAACGTTTTCTTCAATAAATCAATTGTGGCACGAGCTGTGTGACATGTTGCGCCATCTTGTTGAAACCACAGCTCCTGCACATCATGATTGTTCAGTTGATGAACGAAAAAGTCAGTAATCATGGCTCTATAGAGGTCACCATTGACTGTAACGTTCTGACCAGCATCGTTTTTAAAGAAGTACGGACCAATGATTCCACCAGCCCATAAAGCACAAAAACAGTCAGTTTTTCTGGATGTAACGGTGCGTCAGTTTTGTTTATTGACGCATCCGTTTAACCAACAGTGAGCTTCATCGCTAAACAAAACTCGCTTATAAAAATCAGGATCAACGGCAATCTTGTTTTGGGCCCATTCACCGAATCTACGTCTTGCTTGGTGATCGCGTGGCTTCAATTGTTGCACGAGTTGGATTTTGTAAGCACTCAAACCAAGATCTTTCAGCAAAATCATCCATAAAGTGGATGGACACATATCCAATTCCTGTGCACGATGGCGGATAGGCTGATTGGGGTCTTCCTCTACGCTACGCTCTACGCTCTTCTGTACGCACTGTACGACTTCTCTGTGGATGCATATTATCATTTAGAGTAAACGTGGTGCGAAAACGTTCCATAGTTAAGCGAATTAATTGCTCTGATGGAACAGAAACATGATTTTCAAACTAAATTTGCACAATTTGGAAGCGTTGTTTGAGGCGTCAGTCTATTTATGTTGAAATGCCAAACCAAACTAAACATAAATCACTTGACAGCTGACAAAATGGCCGCCAGTTAAAAAAGTTATGCCAACTTAAAGCTCTATACCTGTATAAAAAACACCCTTTATATAAAAACTAAGTAGAAGTTGCAAAAATTCAAACTTGAAAATTAGCAAAATATGGAAAAACTGTATACAGACCAATTTATTTTTGAAAGCATGTCGGAAAAATTGTGATTTGGTACGGTATTTATAATCCGATTTTGATAAAAATTAGTCGGTATTGCCAGAACAACATTATTTATAACTTAGAAAAGTTACAATGACATGAAGGATTTTTTTTAAGAAGAGGAGGGATAACATATAAATGTACCAGTATTTAGTAGATTTTAGTTATTGGTCAATAATATAATTTTAACAAATAAATTGAATGCGATGAAATATCGCTTTGCTCATAATTCTCTTTTAACCCTTTGACGATCACAGTCAAGTATAGTGTCCAGAAGTTTTTAAAGTACAATTTTAAAGTTGTTTTAAAATGGCAAATTTGAAAAGTAAAAATACAACTTTTGAATGTTCTCTTTGAACTTTGTCAATAAAATCTTTGTTTTACTATTTCTATTTTCCAAATTGTGCTGAAAAAGAAAAAGTTGTTTGCAATTAATTTAAAAAGAATATTGAAAAAAATAAAAATACTACCGAAAATTTAACTTTTAAAATAATTTTTTATAGATAAAAATGTAGAAAAATATCAAAATTTTTAGCCAAGTATGTGTAAATGTACTAGTTTTATTATATTATGTAAAAAACGAGATTCTGAAAATGTGGTCTGTATAGCCTTATTCGCCTTCACTCTTCATCTGTATATTGTTGATCACAACAAGTTTTGTTATAATTGCACATATATCAACCATTCGTCGTCAAAGCGTTAAAATTTAATTTTAGGTAGACCGTCAAGGGCTCCCACACTTTTTGTTCCTATTATGAATTACCAAAAATTCTGTCTACGCGAGAGGAAACCTAAACAACACTCTCCAAATTCCTGTCTTCAGCGGTTTGGACAGGCCATTAAGGGAAGACTTGCTCCATTTATGCCTCTCCCCGAATCAATTTCCAAAAATCACGTCTAAGCGGATGTCTATGCGAGATTAGAAACCCACATATAAAATTTCAAGTTCCTCACTTTAGCGGTTTTGCCAGGTGTCAATGGAGAGATTTACTCCTTTTTAACAATTTGTTTTGCCACGTCCCTGTCCAAAATTCCAAAAGTATCATATTAGGTCGTATTCGAAGGAATATATATTTAGCATTTTAAGCGATAAAGGGGAGACTTTTACCCTATTTTATCACGTTTCTGGCAACAATTTCAAAAAGTACCATTGTAAGCGAGTTAGGTCCTATTCGAAGGAACACATATTTAAAATTTTAACTTTCTAGCTAAAGACGTTTGAACAGGCCGCCAAAGGGGAGACTTTCCCTTTATTCCCCACATTCAGTAACGTAATTTTTTTATAAATATAGAATAATGCCGGTAAATTATCTGAAAAATAATCACAGTTAATAGTTCAGTATGAATTCGACATTCATGACTATATTAAAGCACTAAAGTTTGGTTATTTTGCGATAAGTTAAAGTCTTAAATAAATTTTGTTCACACTATTCCAGGTTTTACTTTATATCTTAACATACAACTCCGTTTTTATTTTTTCTTTCAGAGCCATAACAAAAATTTTAGGAGATTGGTGGGCCTCTTTAGATACCAACGACAAAACATGTTTTACAAATCTAGCTCAAAAGGTATTTACATACAAAATCACAAGTTTTCAATCATAAATATTTCAATGCAAATCTCATTGTGGTTATTTAGAATAAAGATGCATTCTTCTCAGCAAATCCAAATTTTAAATGGTACAAACTACCAGCACCACCATTACGTACTCTAACAACACGTCCTGCAAATGGTCCAGGCCCGGAGTATGATGATATGGATGCAATTGAAACTATAAGCAATAATACACGTAGTAGTAATATTAACAATAGCAATTACTTTAAACTAGCCGATGAAGCACAAATGGGTGATTTAAGTCAATTAATGCAAGATAAATCAAAAACATCCACTAAACAATGTGCTGCCTTACAACAAGCCCTGGGGGAAACATCACAATTTATGAGTGCTCATATCACGGGTAATGCCGAGACTTTGGATGAGAAACAACAGCACTTGAAAAGACGTTTTTATAATGAAAATAGTTTTTCGAGCAACAGCAGTGAAGAGGAGGCCTTACAGCCAAAAAAGAAAAGTGCTCGATCATGTAAGGGTAAAATATATCAAGAGTTAATCAATTCCGGACAAATCGCTACAGCTGTTAAAAAATCATCAAAATCATCTTTAAGATTGGTTGGTGGGTGTGGTGACAATACGGATATGGAGGTTAAACAAAATTTTACAAACTTAAATAATAACAATATCATTTGCCAAAAACTTTCAGTATCTGAATCGGAACATATGATGTCCTATGATTTATCAAGTTTTGATTTAGAGGAAAAAATCAAAGAACTACCAGCCTTAGATTTGGATGATTATTTGCAACGTAAACGTAATACAAAAAAGAAAAAGAAATTTACAACAACAGGTAAAAAACGTGGTAAATGTTCTATCAAAGAAAAAAATAATAATGCCCCAAACGCTACTGCAAATCAGAATAATCAAATGTTAAACGATACTTTAAATCGGGAACATATGAAGCTTCAACAAAAGAGTCAACAACAACAAGCAGCTGCTGTAGGTAGTCAAAAACGCAAAGCTCGTAAGGAAAGCATTACCAGACGTGATATTTCAGCCATAGAACAAGAAGTAGCCTCATTGTTGCCTTTAACTATTAATGGCTGTTGTTATTTTCAAGAAGCTCCCCCAAAGCCAGCACTAGCCATTACTTGTGTCAAATCTAATGAAAAAGACAGTCAAATAATAACAACAACAACAACGAATACAACTACCACTACAAAAACAACACTTAATCTAACATCACCATCAATCATTCCTTTACAACAACAACAACAAAACGTTTCTCTGCCAGCATCATCTGGTATTGATATTTTAAATAATACCACTTTAAATGACAATATATCGTCGTCTACCTCAGATTTACTCATACTGGCCGAAGTAGCTGCCAATCGCACTGAATTAAAGCATTAATTTGTTATTGTGTATATAAATTGATTACTTTTAATTAAATTGTTAATGATATTTATTAATTTTTAGTTAAATTTTAATTTTTTCCTTTTAAGTTTTTAATTTTAAAATGTGCAATATTTGTTAAAATTAAAATTAAAAAAAAGAAGTCATAATGTTTAAAATCTATTTTTATTCAAGTGCTGAGCCATTCCAGAAGGCCTATCAACTTCATCCCTTCCGATTTGCATGAAAAGTACTTAAATCCTTTGAACTCAAAAATATTTAAATTCTTTGAAACTGATATTATTTTTCAATAACTTTCGCAATTTCTATATTATATTATTAAGGATTAATAACACTTTAACTATATTTCTAATTGTTATTGTTACGCAAAGTATAAAATAAGAAAAAAAAAAATTATTTGAAACAAGCTCACTTTTTTGTTCTTGTTATTTTTTTTTTGTTTGCGGCTTTCAACTTTTGTATTCCATTTGGTACTACACAATCGCCCAACACTTGAGAGATAAATTCAACACAATAAATA